>JACBWW010000007.1:36814468-36853827 GCA_020086605.1 Lanius collurio
CCCAGGCAACTTTCACAAACACATAGTGGGAAGATTAAACCATGACAATGTACATTCATATGTGGGGTCAAAGTCAACATTACACAGCTCCATTTGCTTTACTTGAATGTGACTCACAAAATATGCACAGTAGGAAGTGCATATTTGAGGGACTTCGGGAAGTTTCTTGAATTAGCTGCAATTTTTTGCTCAACACTGGTCCTTGGCATAGAACATCTGAAAGAAGCAGCAAAATTTTTAATAGTAAATCCTCTAATTTATGAAAATGAAGAAACAGAAACCTTCATTCCATTCCCCACACACTCTCATTTCCACTAGTTGTGGCTTATTCTCACTTTGGAGCAGCTCCTCATAGCTTAAAGATTTCCCAGTTCCCTGTTTCTAGGTCGCCTTTACTTCTGCAAATGTCCAAGGAAGATGAAAAAACTGAAAGGCTGACGTTCTCTGAAAGGGCAACCTTCTTTCCTGGCCAATAAATAGAACCTTGAAATCCTCTTCTGACTGCCTTGGAATTGGACCTCTAGCACTAATGCCAAAGCTGTGATTTAAAGCTGTGGGCACGATTCCCTCCTCAGTTACAGCAATGCAAATCTTTAATTTCAAGGAAGCAATCAGAGTGACTTTGGGAGAGAGTTGCTGGATCGGCTGTCGATGAGATGATACCTTGGTCTTGTCCAACAGTCCTTTGAAGCATTACCTCTTGGATCCCAACACTGCATTTTCACATTTATAATTATGTCCCTATTATACACATCTTCACAGAGGAGCAAAATCTGTGAAGAACACCCACAAATGCTTTTGACTCCTTGTGGAAATCTAGAAGTGCAAATCAGCAAGAAACACTGCTGAGTTTTCCTCCCTAACCTGTGACATGCACTTGAAAATGAAGAGGTTATTTTTAATTATAATTGACATTTTTTTCCCCCTGGTTGTCCCAGTGAAGGCATTTGTCTTGTGAGAAAAGTGGTGCCACTTATAACATTGCCACAATGGGAGCTCAGTGGAGGAAGCTGTGAACAGGCCTTTAGGGAGCTTCAAAAAGCATCTGTTAGACTGCAAAGTTTAAAGACATGGAATTTGATTTTCCCAGTCCTTCTGAGGATCTCTGAATAAGAGGAAAAGAAGAAGGATCTTCTCCTCTGCCTGTACTTCAGCCTGTGGGGCTGGGCTTTATGGGCACCTCCGTGCCAGGGTTGCAGCTCCACTCCCAATCCTCCAGGCCCAAACCTTCAAGCTGGGACATGTTGCAGCCCCATGGCAAGGCATGCTGAAGTGATGTACCTTGCTCTCTCACCCTCACTTTTCCCTGGAAAGGAAACATAGGTTCAAACTAAAGTTCTGACTCCTGAAACTGGGGCCAAGATTTCCCATGGCAGGTCTGTCTGCTATTGCCATGTGCTGTACTTGTCTCTCTCTGCTTGTCCCCTTGCCCTTCCTTACCCCTCACCCTGCACCAGCCCCTGTTAAGTCATCAAATGTGGTTCAGAGATATATGAACATGGTCAGAAAATGCACTAAAATGCAGAAAACACACGTTTAAATTAGGAAGTGGCATCAGTTCAGCAGAATGCAACTCTTTTCCTGGAGATGCAAATATCAGCACAGCAAAGCACTTTCTGAATCAGACAAGCTATTAATATTTCTAAGGGCTTTGAAAATAAATTTCAGGATGGGGAGAATATGCAGCATTGCAAAAACAAATTCTTGTGAAGCCTTCTGTCCTGGGATTCTCCCTGAGTGCAGGCACAAGTCCTGTCCTAGCTTTTGCAGTGTCTGCTGAACCAGCCTGTCCAGAGGTGATTATTAGTGCCAGCTACAGCAGAGGCAAAACCACATTTCTGTTTTTCTTTGCAAACAAACATTTAAGCCCTTCTGGCAGTTCTATCATGCTGCAGGGGGAGAAATGCCCTTGGTCATCATATCTGTCAAATTTTAGTAACTATCTGTACCAGGAGTGTAACATCCCCAGCAGGCAACCCGATTGACACCCCACGTCTCTCAGCATTATCCTATTGAGACAACTCCTGTGAGCTACAGAGATCTCTGGGAAACTTCAACTCTCATGACCTACTGTGGAGGAGACAATTATGCAATCTCTTCTGGGCTCCTGTAAAAGAGCCTGAGCATGCTGAGGGCTGGGGAAACTCAACCAGGACAGCAAAGTCAGAGCACAGCAGTGAGTCTCAGTGCCATCAGGCCTTGTGAGATCTCCCCAGCAGCTGGAGAGGATGCTGATTGCTCTAAGGACCACTTTGGGAGGAGCTCTGCCTGCTGGTGGATGATACCAGTGGCTTTTTAAAACAAGAAGTTCAGATCTTGTACTGTTGAGTGTTAAGCATTGTAATAGTTGGGTAAAACATTGCTTGGGCACTACTAACTGTACAGCAATGGAAACTGCAGTAGTCCATGCAGCAGCAATGGGCTAAATATACTTAAGGATGCAGCAGAAGTAGGATCAGATATGTAGTTTATTGGGATGGTATCTTATAATTTCAGAAACCCATAACACCAAGGCTAAAGTATAAATATCCTGCACCCACTACCAAAACAGAAAAAAAAAAAAATATATATATATATACATATTAATGTGGGAAAAAATCAGGAATTTTGTGCAAGAGATAAAAATTATGTTGTAATATGGCAAAAAAAAAAAAAAAAAAAAAAAAAAGGGTAGAGAGTGTTCCTTCATGGAGAAATCAATTTTGAGGTTATACCTGCTTTAGCAGTGCCCAAGGGAAAAGTAAACAAAGAAACTCTGTGGCATTATAGAGAGCCCAAGCCAGAAGGTAAGGCTGGGTAGAATGTTCCCAGAAAATAAATATAGCACATCAAAAGCAGGCAGGCAAATAGGATTTGACTCATGGCCTTGTTAAGACACAGTCCCCCTTCACAGGTAATACAACAGCTGTCTTTTTACCAAGTTGCAGGCAAAGTTGTAACCAAAAAAACAAAAAAAAATGACCAGAGATGGAAATCCAGTTCTAGTCAGAAAAATGGACTAGAGAAGACTTTTACTTCATTATAAAAACACAGAAGAAAATACACCTGAAGATTCACAGGCAGCAAATAGCAGCATCCATCAGAATAAACAACATTTAATATACCCAGATCAGCCGAATCTATCAAGCTGTGGTAGAAATCTATTTTTTCTTTCAAGCTCTTGAACACTTTGTCATTTGTGCATACAGAGCTAGGTGAGACCTGGGATCAGAAACATGAAGGTAAAGCAAAAAATGAAGGTGAAAAAATTGTGCCTATGTATATAACACCAGCTTGGTTGGACCTCCCCAAATACCCACTTTGTATTGGATTCAAATAAAACACTAGTCTTATGTCCTATTTGGACCTGTTGGCTCACCATGCATCAGAAAAGCACATGTATTTTTATTGATTACCCCCATCCACACTACTATATTCAGTTCTTTTTGCTGCATTGTTGCATTGATTTCTCCTGCCCAAATCACACTATTGATTTTCCCTGCGCCTGTTTCACATCTGTGCTTCTCTCAGCCACCCAGCTGATATAGTAGGGAAAGTGTGAGATTAATGCTCATCTTACAGACAGACATGCCTATGAGGGATCCACCCAGAAGGATAAATCCAAGGCCACTACTCTGATTCAGGGTCTATGAATAATGTTATATGTGTGATTTTTTTCTAGAATCCAAGGATTACTTGGAAGTGTAAAATGAGGATTGTGTGCAATTCTCTGCTCCTTCTTCATCAAGGCAATAACAAGCAGTTCAAGGCTAACATTGAGCTTTTGGCTGTTCTGCCAAAAATGTATTGAAGGTCACTTTTAGTTAAAGTTATTAAGACACAGCTGAAAGCAAGATTTTTCTGCCAAGAATGAACTAGGTTTCCAGCTGAGGACAGGACTTGCAGTTGCAGCCAGCTTTTAAGGGAAGGAGAGCACCTGATACCTCCCACACCAAGTGTCTGCACTTTTTCAGACATTTTTTCAGTTTTTGGGAAGTAATCTCCTGACTGTGGATGCACTGGGTAATTATGTATTTCAATCTTTAATTTTGTTTTTTCTTGAAAGGTACGACTTTAATTGTAAACTCAACAGTTCTTAGTGACAAACAGAAATTTTATGTGTATCAGCAATGTTCATTTTTTTCAGATTTTTGGTGAGAAGCTCATAGAATCACAGGATCACAGAACGTTCTGAGTTGGAAGGGGCCCACAAAGATCATTGAGTCCAACTTCTGGCCCTGCACAGCACCAACCCCAAGAATCCCACCATGTGTCTGAGTGTACTGACCAAACGCTCCTTGAGCTCAGTCAGGCTGGTGCTGTGACCACTGCCCTGGGGAGCCTGTTCAGTGCCCAGCCACCCTCTGGGGGAAGAACCTTTTCCTGATATCCAACCCAAACCTGCCCTGACACAGCTTCAGGCCATTCCCTCGGGTCCTGTCACTGTCACCACAGAGATCAGTGCCTGCCCCTCCTCTGCCCCTCACCAGGACTTGTGACTGCAGTGAGGTCTCCCCTCAGTCTCCTCCAGCCTGAACAGACCCAGTGCCCTCAGCCACTCCTCACACGGCTTCTCAAGGCCCTTCACCCTCTTCATTGCCCTCCTCTGAACACTCTCTAATAGTTTAATATCTTCCTTATGTAGCGGTAACCAAAAGTTGATATATTCCACAAGAGAAAGAGTGCATGTGTTTTTCAGAGCTGCTGTAATGTTTAATAAAATTACATTTAGAGTAATTGAGTATGTGCTGTTCCAAGCAGAGACATTTCCACGTAACGAACTGAGCAATTCTGTAACACTTAAAGGATGATAGTCAGAATAGTTTATTGAAATTCATCATTGATACAGAGAAAATATGTTCTGAGTTTTTACATGAGATGGTGTTACAAATTGTACATGATAAAATGTTTAGTACCCAGCAATTATTTTGTAAGTAGAGATTGTTTCTCATGAATTATAAATTGTTGCTCTTCGTACAAAATAATAACCTCTTGCACAGTGCTGTTTGTTTCAGTCACTTCTAAACAGAAGCAAGAGAAAAGGCCCACATAAAATAATCCTACCAAAGCAAGAATGGACAATTTGAATGCATGGGAAAAACAGTGCTGTCTGATTATTATTACTGTGCAGTTTCACAGGTCCCTAGGATGTTATTTCCTATCAACTTTATAGCTCTTTCATCCAAACCCCCAAGAATTTGTAACAAAATATTGTAGCCACAAGGGAGTTATTTTCCTTTTCATATGAAAATCTCACGGTGACACTATGAAAATGGTGCTGCTTAACAATCTTTATGTGATGCTAAACATTTGACAGACCTGTCTGTGACCAATTTAGAGAGGATTTACTAACACAGGGAACTGAAAGCAGGAGCTCAGCATCACCTTACACTGAGCTACTCTTGCAAATCAGTCACAGAACAAGGTTTTCAAAAATGTTTGCCCAGAGCAAGAAGAGCAGCACCAATATTGCTCTCAGGAGAAAGAAGTGAGGGTGAACAAGCTGTTATCTTCTTGACTGCAGCACTGGGTGTAGCAATTACCCACCACAGAAACACCAACTTGCCCAGCTTGGTGGGACTGGTGAGCTCTGTGTAACTCACAGTGCCAGGTCATCTCTTCTCAGGTGTTTGGGGCAGCTGTTGTTGGGATCAGAGGGTACCTCTACTCATATTCAAGTTATACCTGCTGAAGCAAAGCAAAAAAAAAATCACATAGGTCCTTGGCTAAATATTCCAGGAGAAGCTCCTCTCTCTCATGGTGTCCCCTGCAGCTGTCTGGAGCAGGTGCTGATCCCCTGGAGGTGCACATTTGTGGAGATGCCTCGGGAGGTGTCTCCACACACATTGCCAGGATATGCTCCTCCACCACAACCAGGTGTCACAATTCAGAGTAGGGACAAGAGGAGGCAGCCTTTGCATTCTGCAGTTTCCTTTCACCATCCAAGAGCAGCAGGGTGGTCAGCAGGCTTTCCTCTAGTGGAAATAAATGCTGGGATCATGCAGGTGATGGTTAACATCCCACAGGTTCTCCATGGGGGCTACTGATGCAAAGCATCTTGGACCATGACACATGGACTAAATGATTTTAAAAGTTCCTTTTTCAGGTTGATTTTAGCTCGAGGTGAGTTTTCTGCTTGGTGTTTTCCCCAAGTTCCATCACATACTTAAGGTAGCAGGCATGAGCCCCGTGAGCTTGTGTGCATTATTGCAGCTGGCTGTGGGCATCCAAGCAGCTTCCCAAATAAAGTCTGAGGTATAAGAAACATGAAAAGCAATGTGCTCTCTGAAAATGCCCTGAAATGGCTTGTCTTTCTGTCCTAACCTCTGTTAGAGAGTTTGTAGCATCTCTCCAAAAGCACAGACCTGGTTTAATGGCTGAGCCAGTTTTATTCCCAGTTAGAGCTGCATCAGCAGATAATCTGTACTGCTATGGGACACTGAGTGTCTACCTCACATCTGTGTGATCAACCCATGGCTGTTTATTATTCTGGTATTTTCAATCCTCATCTTCTTTAGCCAGCAAATGATCTCAAACCACTGCTTTCTAGCTTTTAAAATCAATTGATAAATAGCATTTCTTTTTTCTCCAAGGAATCAATGCACAATTACTTTGAACTGTTTCAAGAAAATAGGATTTTTGAGATACTATATCATCCCTTTGCTCCCCTCAACAAGCTTGATTTAAAAAGCAAAGAGAAAGAAGAAGCACAAGTAGCACTGCAGAGTTTACAGAAATGTGGATGTTCTGCAGTCAAATTATTTTCTGAAACTGGAATCTTTATATTTAATCTCAAGTATTTCTTTCCTTTTTCAGAGGCTCCTGTCTCCAGAGGAGAAAATTGAGTTTCCAGGTTTTCCAGGGTCTGTTTTAATCCTAGGATGTATATAGTATGGTATGTATTGGGAATTACCTGTGATGAAATTCAGAAGAAGAAATAATTCAGATAAAGCAGCAAGTTTTGAAATACATATGCATAAAAACTCAAGATCAGAGAGTCTGGTGTAATGAAGGAATTTTTTCACATCCAAGATGTCTGATGAAGTCTTCCCTGCCATCTAAGTTTTCAAAACAGGAATAAAGAGCTGCAGCACTGGGTCCATTGGTCAGTGTGAAACTCTGTAGCTGTTTCCAGTGTCTACAGAAGAAACCAGCAAGCCTTGCCCTAGCAAGGGGGTTGCATTTGGGAGATGGACCCACAGTAACTGGAATTTGATTCTAGAGGAAAACCCACACACATAGACTCATGCCTGGCTGTTGGAAGAAGTAACACTCTGAAATCTCTTTGGATATGATAGAGCACAATGGCAAAGCATCATCAAGGAAAAGATGCTTTTCTTCTTTTCTTGAGACAGTTTTACAATTAAGCTACTTTAAGATTGCTTGGCCCTGCTAGCACAGGGTTTGCCAGAGAGGTTAAATCAGGGGTCCTTGCAGCACATCTTCCTCTTTGCTGGTCCCACTCAATGCACAGGAATTTCCTGAGCTGCTTTCTTGGAGGAGTTCCTGTCTAGAAGAGAGTAGCTTTCCAGGGACTTACCTTAAAAACAGAATTTGAGTGTTTCAAAGGAAGGACAGAATAAAACCTTAACAAACGAAAAGGTAAATTCTGTTTAAAGTTTTAGTTTTAGTTAAGGATCTGTCTAGAATCACAACCCTTTTCCAATACATGACCCAAACCCTTAATTATTTATCTTCCTACTTACCAAGGGAAACAGTAATTAACCCAACAATTCAGTGTAATATAGTGATGGTAAAAGCTAAAAGTTAGACATAAAGAGCAAGAACATAAATGTGGAAGACTTTTTAACTGCAGAGAATTAGGAAACTGTTAAAGGAGAGGATATATAGAATAAAGGGGAATAATGCTAGGAAGCCACCATTATAATTTTATTTGGCCTGGGAGTTAAACAAAAGTGAAAACCTAAGAGGAAAGTCAAAATAATTGAATTTTAAGGGTCATTTCTATGAGAATAACTGAGATGGTTTTGGCTCAAGTGGTAATATGGTCAGCAATCCCAAGGAACACCAAGTCTTGCAAATGATCTCAGGGCTCTTTGTGTTTATGCAAGCAGGACACATGTCTTTAAATCCAGGGGAGCCTGCACTTGCAGTTTTACCCAGAATAGTTAAAGAAACAGCAAGTTTCCCTGAAATCACTGGGGTGAGGTGCTGAAAAAAAAATGTTCAAACTGATAGTAAAGATGCTACAGCAGAGGAATATAAAATAATGCCCCTGACTGCAAGACTGCACCCTTGCTTTACAACATTTTGAGCCCATTTCTCCTCCATTTAATACCAAAAGATAAAAACCCAAGCAATGAGCTGCTCAGAAAGTTGCATCTGGGAGCAGTCAGGCAAAGGACACAGTAAGGCCATCCCTCCCCGCTGGCTCTTCTTGCTGTGTGGCTTCCCCTGCACTCTGACAACCTCTCTCTGTGCCTTCCATGTGACAGGCAGGGAACACCGCTCCCACTTTCACCTTGTAAGGCTTTTCTGTACCAGCATGTAAAGAGCTCCCTAATTCCTCCTCATGGGAAGGGAAATGAAACAATCATTACAAGGAATGAAATGCACTGAGTTTGCATGTACCACTGGAGACCTCAGGAGACCGAAATACACGAATAAAGGATCTTCAAACGATTTACGACAACAATTTCTGGGATTATTCTGAATGCAGCAGAAGGGGGAGGCAAAAATGGAGTTGATAAAAGCAGTTAAATTAGATTTGTATACAGCACAGACATTGCCAAGAAAATTAAGATAAACACAAAAAAAATCTTTAAAACCCCAAGAAATTTCCAGCAACTACTGAGACTTCAAGGCATGACAGTGGAAAAGTACAGATGAAACTGATATTACTCAGAAAGATTTTTGTTTCATTGTTCGCAATAGAAGCTGAAGGTCATTTCCTTGTGATTGAGATCTATTTTCCTTGGAGAGAAAGAAAAATGTTAAAAAGTTTCATGATTATACTGGAGCAGATAATTAGGCAGTAAGAAGTTGCACAGGTTGACATGGCATTAGACCCAGAAGATTTCAGGCACAGAAAAGTGGCTGAGACAGAGACGAGAATTTGTGGGCTGGAGCAGATGAGAGGATTTGGCAATTACTACAATAGGAACTGAGTTCTGCCACCAAAACAGCTGTATTCTAAACAGCTGTATCCAAAACATCTGCATGGGTCTGGCAGTTATGACAGAGAGCACCTTTGAGACTTGTGACTTCCACAGCAGTAGTGAATGCCAAATGGATTATTTCAGACACTGGAGGTAGCTCTAGAACCTGGTGTTTCTCAACCCAGCCTTGGAAATTTTATTCAGAAGGTGGCTGGAACAACACAGAGCATCAGCAGAGGATGGTGGGGCAAATCAGCTCCAGAGGGGACTGGTAGAAACCTAAATCAAAGTATAGAATCATATAAAGTCTGTATTAGACTATGAAGATAAGAATTAACTTGTTCATGTTTCTTTCTCAATGCTAGTTAATCCTCTGATATTTTAGTCTTTAAATATTCCAGTAATAGGAATATTAACTAATTATCTGCTCATCCACTGGCAAGACAGACTGTAAGGACTAAATGACTACCTTGGAGGAAATATTTGTGAGTTCAGTTCTGAATCCTGCATTTCTTGTTGAGTGGCTTAAGGCAAGCTATTTGCCCTCTGAAAGACCTTCTAATTCCTGACACAAGAAAATTCCTTCCTTTTCTGATACAGCTGTAACTCCAGCAATATATCTTTAACTGCACTCACAATAGTTCATCTGGCCTGGTCAGGATGCTTCTTCTGCTCCAAGCCAAATTGAATTTCCCCTCAGTAATGTTAACTGCCATTTCTATTGTCCTTTTCTTAGACAGATTTAACACATCACTCCTAGGAGTAGCTTGATGTCAATGGGAAGAGACCAACTGATGGCCTTTGTGGACTTTAGAAAAAGTATAAAAGGCTGTGCATGAAGTTGCAGTTATTCCTTATGGCCTATTCCTCAGCCTATTCTGAAAGGTGTCAGGAAGCCCTACTGTCCTACAGGCCTGTTCTGTCAAGGCAGGGTCAGCTAGATACTTCACTGTTTAATCTCAAATGAATTGTAACAGGCTATTTTGGAACAACTCACACCACGAGTTGTTCTGTTTTACTTCCACTTTCATACCTGAAAAAAAAAAGGAAGGCTGTCATGTTGTGTCCTGGGTTTTGGGGAGCATCTACAGGCAAATCACAGGTTCTCAAGGGTGACATTCATTCCTATGGGCAGTACTGACTATGCATTCACCATCACTGACTAGCTGTCACAGGATTTTCTTCAACAAGTACAAAATCCCACTGGATTCACTGGAGCTGTACCAATTTATACCCCAGGGAATGGAAATCAGTTGCCCCAGTACATGTTTTCTCAGCAGATGAAGAGATTCTTGTACTCTGATGATGACTTCTTAAATCTTTATGTAAGGAGAAGATTCTCTCTGAAAACCACATGCTTTGCCAAAATTCAGTCCAAGCTACAGCCTGAATTTTCCTCTCCTGCATCTGAAATGTTGCATGCAATCCCATCTGAATGTTTGGTGTCAGAACAGTCTCTCTGTTTTTCCAAATACTGTTCTCCAGCTCTGGGTACCTGAGCATGGTACCCAGTTTGCACGACTGTCAATCTCTTTTCATTTCTCTTATCTTCATGGGTGCTCTGGAAATATCAGACTAATTCCACATCTAGAGTTAGACTTAGTAGTCTTGTAAATATCTACAGAAAAGTGTGGACTGTGTGACTATAAGACATCATCTCAAGTGGCCACTTGATCTAAAGGACTGTCAAACAACCAAAAAGCCAAAGATCTTCCAAACAGGCTTTTTTATGGACTGCAAACACTGCTCTCTCTTGTTGCTTTTTGACACAATAGAGAGCTCTGAAGTGTGAAGGGGATTGCTCCTTCTCAAGAGCCTTGTAGGAAGTAGATTGAACAAGTTTTAAATACATTGTTCAGAGGCTCAGCTTAGAGGCTGCTTATAGGTTAGATCTCAAACACTGCCAGCATTTTGGATCTGACTGGATCACCCTCAGTACCCAGCATCAAGATTTATACAGATTGAAAGATACCTGAAGGCATGGGATAGAGCAGCCTGACCCATCATCAATAGTGAAGGCACCTTAACAAGGTTAAAGTATTGACAAAGAAAGGATTTATAAATGTTGATTACTTGCACCACAAATACTGTCTCAGGCTAGCAAAAAGCCCATGTTTCTTATCTAGGAATAATTATCCTCTCTGGAGGAAAGCAGGCATGGGTTGTTTACACACTGGGAGGAAAAAACAAGCCAAGCTAAACGTGTCCTACACTGTTGTGTCCGAGGCACTGAGACAGTACTTTCTAATGAGTCTATAGCTCATCCTGTAATGATGGACATCTAATTTATTTTATCTTGACGTGACAGACCTGGCACAGCAATATCTGGCAATTAGTCACACTTCAGTGGCCCTTAACTTAAGCAGTTTGCAGTGAAATGCAGGTTCTGATATGTCACTGCCGTTTCCTGTTAATCCTTATACGAAGGACTAGCAGAAAAAGCTTTAAAATACTAAATCACCTATTGCAAAAGGCTTCACCATCAGCTTCTGAATCCTATTTAGCACTGCTAAATTACAGAACAGCACCACTCCAGCACATGCTGTTACTGGTTGATTATTTTATAAAACAGAAAACCAAAACCAAAATTGTTTACACAATTAGAAACTAATGTGGGATTCAACAGCATTTGCCAATATATAAAGATAAAGCAGAGCTTTAATAGGTCTGATTTGCTTTATCTAACAGGTATTTAACAGATAAAGCAAAAAAACGCCTGGGAAAAGCAGAGATATTTTTTGCCAGCACCGCTCCATAAAAATGGTGCTGGTTGTTTTTGTTTCAGGAAAGCAGGGTCACAAACAGCAGTGGTCCTGGAGGAGGTGGATTCATGGTCATGGGCAGCCATTCCGAAGCGTAAAGCAGAACAGTTCTGGTACCCAGGGAGAAGTGAAGGGTTTGGGGCTGCTCTTCTAACTCCAATGCTATGAGGCAAGGCTTGCCCCAAGAAGAGATGGCTGCTCCCCAGAACACAGATCAGAATCACAGAATCACTGAATATTCTGAGCTGGAAGGGATCCACACAGATCCAAGGGAGTCCAGCTCTGAAGCTCACCTAGAATTGTTCATCTCAGCTCTCTGAGTGGGTGATGGTGCTGGTATGCTCAGTGTTCAGACCCCAGCAGTGATTCCAAGCCCTTGCCTGTGTACAGGCCTGGGGTGTTTCTCACCCCCACGGTAGGAAAGGGTTGGACATGTGCACTGGTCACCTCTTCCCAAGAATTTGGGAAAGTAGGCAGACTAGAGGAAAAAGCAGCTCATTGTTCCAGGTAATCGTCATGGATAATGAGGGACCCAGGCCACCCCCTGACACCCACCTGCTGCTGGTACACAGCCACTAAAGACCAACCCTTCAACGTGGCAGCCAGAGGCTGCTGGAACTCAGAGCATGTTTCATTCAATTCAGCACACCCACGGAAGGCATCTGGAACCTTCTGGAATGTGTTGCATCTATTTATTTAAATCCCCACTAAGTTTAACTGGGAGACAAAGTGATGGGAAGTGTTGCCTTTAGGAGAGGCCGCTTGAAAGCAGGTTTTGTGCTGTGCAGGGACTTGCAGGAGGCCATGGCATCCCTGCTGTGTCTCTGTTCCTTGTCTCTGAGTGACTGCTGAACCTGGGCCAGGGACACCTCTGCCAGGGGTGCTGGCTGTGTCACGACCCTTTAGGGCAGAGCCTCATGTCCCCTGACAAGGCAGGACAAGCCCATGGGCACAGGCTGAGGAGGGTGGAGGTGTGACACCTTCGTGCTTAGCACACAACAGAGGGGCAAGGGGGTGGCATCAGAGCTGTGACACCGACTGTGCCCTGGGAGCTGCAGTCCAGGGTGCAAAAACAGAGAAATGTGCTTTCCTTTTGCTTCTCCCCCCTGGAAATAAGTGCTACCTGTCAAAATGGTGGGTAAAGCCATTTCAGACAGCAATATAATTTACAGTTTGAAGGTGTCCCTATGAGCCTGTAAATTCCTTGGGGCAGGGATTATGGTTTTGATCTGACGTGTTAACCAAATGTAAAGCACTAAGTGTAACAATCTAGAATTTCCGAAAAGATAAAGAATAATTTCCTCCTTCCCCCCTATCACTGGAACATGTATCTTGCTGTTACAAAGCTCTTTGCTTGCAAGAAGAAAGCTATTTATAGGTTGAAACAGATTTGCAATCATGTGTGATAGAGAAGGAAACTGAGGAGAAATATGCAAACCAAAAAAAGCAATGGCAAAAATTTGCATAGTTCTTTAAAGTTTTCTTCAAAAGCTTCTGCAAAATACAACCATCTGTTTTTTAAAGAATATCCTATGGGGATAGCATGACTGCTCTCTCTTCTTTTTCCTCCTTTTTTTTTTGCTACTTGTGGAACAGTCTCTCCCTTTAGGAGGGAAATGCGTGTAATAGTAAACTATTAGAGACAGACATCTGCATAGTAACCTGTACTGCTGTACTCAATTACTCAGTAAGTATTTTAAAGCAGTTAGTATGTGCCAATTTAGCTCATGATGAAAGTGTTTGTCAGAATAATATGTTTTATTCTAAGCACCTGCTATTTAATATTTGAGAGAGCTGTAACTGTAATGAGGAAAGAGGAAAATATATGCTTGCAGCTCAAACATGAGCTGCAAAGGCAGTTCTGGGGTGAGAAGTGGCACAGCTGAACGGAGACGAGACCATTTTCCCTCCATTTGTAAACCAGGCACAGAATGACAAGCTAATTCCCAGCAGTCAAATGCGACAGGCATGGCCATTACCAGGGCTAGTTAATCTCTCAATCCATGTCTCCATCTGAAGGAAACGATGCAAAAACAAAACCCAAAGCATTTATTTGCCTGCATGACCCACCTCTGGGATTGGTGCTTTGTCAGAGAGCCCAGGGAGTCTGCCTGGCCCCACAGGGAGCCCCAAGTTGGGGCTGAGTGGGGATGGGGGCTGAAATGTGCTGTGACGAGATACCAGGGGCATCCATCGTGGGAGTCTTCTGCAGAAACGCTCCTTAAATCAAATCTAGCTGTGAGAGCACAAAGTCCTCTCTCATGTGTGCCAAGATGGTCAGCTGAGCATCCAGGCAGGTAATTCACAGCACAAAGGTGGGATTTAAATCAGCTGTCCAGGATTTTCAGGAGTGAGGATGGGCCTGGAGCATGGCATGTGGGGCAGGTGACACATATGGAAACTCAATGTGCCCAGCTGCCCTTCTCTTTATAGTATTGGCTTTCTTCTGCTGATGGCCCAGGAAGGACTGGTGTGCTGTGGTGGAAATGCAGCAAAGACATCTGCTGCTTTGATTTCACTCCCAGTACTGCTTTGAAACAGCTTGAGCGAGCATCATCTTGAATAGATTGCTAAGTGTACAAAGACACCTAAACACGTTTTAAAATAAGATTTTCAGATTTGGGTACCAAAAACTGGATTTCTGAACCCATCTTCAACTACATAAACAAATTGTCTTGGTTCCATACGGTCTGAGCAAGCAACGGTTCCCAAAGTCAGTCTGTTGATTTAGATGCTCACTTTTGCATTTGGGAATTAATTTTAGACATCCATTTTTTTCAGCTCCTGGCATAGTTCTGCAGGATTCACATGAAGGCTCTGGTGGGTTTCTAAGCTCACACTTCCAGCTGTTTCCTGCCTGGAACAAATCATAAGTTTCAGCCAGCCCTTCTGCTGATGCAAATTTGAAGGGTTTCACAGGCTGAAATGCAGAAGGGATGCCAGGAGACAGCCTTCCAGAGAACAGCCTGAGCACAGAGAACCCAGCTGCTCAAGATGCATGGGATGTATCCTGCAGGATGGCACGCTGGATGCCTACAGTGACGAGATAATGTGACACCAGCGCTGTCAGTGAGCAGAGACAGTGAATGCTGATAGGGGCTGCTCCTGCTCCCTGTGGAAGCCATTCACAGGTCTACCCTGAGCTTTAGCAGTAGGTGGAAAACAGGGAGATTAGGGAAGCTGACTCTGCAAGAAGAGTGCTGGGATTCAGGCAGTGCA
This sequence comes from Lanius collurio, assembly GCA_020086605.1. Lineage (NCBI taxonomy): Eukaryota > Metazoa > Chordata > Aves > Passeriformes > Laniidae > Lanius > Lanius collurio. The sequence continues at coordinate 36,829,548 of JACBWW010000007.1, forward strand.
GTTACCCAGGGACAGTGCTGCTCCTTCAGGTTGTGCTGGAGACCCAGTTAGATGAAAAACCCACAAAATTTGGGGGCAGGGTCTGAGCTGGAAGCTGCATGGCAGGTCCAGCCTTCATCTTGCCGGCTCCAGCATCAGTTGGAGCCCTGCTTAGGGCGTCTTCTGGGTGGATCTGAGGTGAATGTTTCCTCAGGTGACAGAAGGGAAAATACTGAGCAAGAAGCTCACAGAGAGGAGTTTTTCTGCAGGGCAGCTGGCCTGTCCTCCTTTCAACCTCAGTCTAAGGAGGTGGAGGCCTCAGCTCTCCTCAGGTCAGCTCCTTCCTCACAGTTAAAGCAGCTGCCCTCGAACACAAGTCTCTCCTCTTCTCACAGAAGCCTGAATCCACACTGGTCTTCTTCTCCTGCTTCCAGGACAGCTGCATCCTTCTCTCTCTCCAGATAAAACCAATCAAGTACAGGTCTCTTCCAAATAAGATTCCATCCAGTCACTCCATCCTCAATCATTCAGCTAGCACCTGTGGTGCATCAAAGGTTGGAGATGCTATGCTGGGTTTTCCCAGAAAATGAGAACATTAAAAAATAAAATGTCCTTTACTATATTTTCTTCTGACTTTTTACTAGGCATATATATTTTTGCCCAGTCTGGCTGATGATCCTCCCTCAGTACACTTCACAAATTGCCAACAACATCTGTAGCTGTGGGTGGATACTGTTCTACTGTGTTTTACTTATTTTTGTAAATTCAGAAATAAGGTGTTGGAATAACATTTACAGAGAAAGTGTCAAACCAGCTAAGGATTGAAACATTTATTTTGTCCATAGTAGTCTTCTCCTAACACCTTCCCCAATTTATAGGACTGTGGAGCACAAAGGGGAGTTAATCCAATACTCAATTTAAATCAGTTCATGGTTCAGCTAAAAGGCCACTGTCAGCTGGGCAGTGCAGTTACACTCCTAATAGGGGAAAGGAGTTCACACAAATAAGATAACAAAAAACAAATAGAAATCCTCATGGATTAACATCAAAGATTATAACTGGAATTAGCTGCTTTCTTTATGCTAAATTTTGTCCATTATTATGAAAATAAATGATTTTTGTCATATTTTTGTCAAATCTTTGTCAGTAATCTAACTCCATGCCACAGTGCCACATAGCAGTTACAGATGGCCAGGCCCTTTACAGAGATAAATGGCAGTAACTACATCAAACCATGAGATAACATTGCAGCATCATCCCTAGCAGTAGCTGTAACCATTACATTTCTTGAAAATGAGTAGGGCAGTTGATCTTACTCAACTGATTTAATTGTCTAGACCTCCCATATAATCTGAGGTGTGATACCAGAGCTCCTCACACAGAACAGTCAGAAGGTAGCCCTGAAGTCCAGCTTCAAAACTTACTTCCCCCCCTGCTTACTTTCTTCCCAATTGTAACTGGACACATTTTTTCCATTACCATTTTTTCTTCTCTTCCTTGGTCTGTCTTCCTATATTTCTCGCCCTAACTTCTGCCTTTTCTCCTTCCTTTGTTTCTTGTTTGGCTCTCTACCTTTTCTTTCCCATGTGATGTTTGCTGTTACAGCACAAGGGCAGCCCTGTCTAACAAGCAGGTTTCACTCCCCAGAAGAGAATTGTAAGATTTGTGAGATTCTTGATAATGAATCCAGACCTCCTTCCCCATCTGCCAAGACAAGTTTACTCCCTGCATTGAGTCTCACCTCATCCTTGGGACCAGCAGCTTCATGGGCCCTCTTCCCAGGGAGAAAAGGGTTCTGTAGCATATTGAAGACCGTCTCTCTGAGAAAATTAGGAATCAGGATAGTCCAAAGCTTACCTCATATAGAGGAACATCACAGAGCATGAGCAACTGTTTTTATGAGGAGTGAGTTTGTTGCCTGAATTGCTGATAAAGAACTGAAGCTAAAACATGTCTGATATGATAAAAGATTGAAAAATGGGTTCTCTGTAGTCCAGAGCTCTCAGAGCTGCCAGGTGATGGGATTATGTGCCCTTCCCTTTGCAGAAAAGCCTGCTTAGTGCAAAAGAGGGACTCCTCGAGGGGAGTTGAATGGCATAACAAGGACCAGTGGGAAAAGGGATGGGAGGGGGACAGGGCCAGTGACCAGCAGAATCCTGGCAAAGGGAGAACTTTCTAGCACAGTGTTGTAGGGAGAGATCACTTTTAGGGTAACTTGGGGGGTGTAAAGTGGGCTTAGCCACCTTAACATCCTTCACCCAGCAACACCAAGAACCAGGGGCAGCCAGGGACCATGGCAGTGCTCCTCAGACACAGCTGGCCTAGGGGAAACTCTCTGGCGTGGTGTGACAGGGGAAGCTTGAGGAGAAGGCTTTGAAGTGGGCGATGACGGCTGGGGGATGTGATTGCTCCCTCACCGCCGGGAGGCTCTGCCGAGAGCCTCTGGCTGTCAGGCTGCCCTGACCTACATTGTTAATACCAATTGCCAGCAGGCCAGTCAGGAGGGCTGCTCCTACACAAATCTGATTAGGTGGAAGTTATTTTTTCTCCCTGCTCCATGCCTAGGAAATTTCTCTGTTTGGAGAAGTTGCCTGTGTAGGGGAGGATGAGGCACTAGGGCTGCTCTTCTGTGCTCCTGTGGCAGCAGCTCTGACCTGTGCTCTGACAGCACTGCAGCCCTAACAGATCTGACACAGGTCACCAGCCCCACACTGCAGAGTCCCTCTGGGGGTTGTCCTTCTCTGAGCAGCTCTCCCTGAGCTAAGCCTGGCCAGAGACAAGCAGAGACAGGCAAGCATAACTCAGGTTGTGCCTGTGTGCCTGTATGGAATCTCCTGCAAGGGGACAGAGGTGACATCCCAGCAGCCCACCTGCCTCCTCTCCTCACCTGCTACAGCATCACTCTGCCAGGGGCAAGGTCCCCCATGACCAGGATCTTGCTCAGCCCCTTTGTGAGGGGTGAAGGCAGAATGTGGCCTGAGGAGAGCTGTGTGCTCCCCTGCTTAATTGAATGGGAATTGGGACAGCAGAGGTGTCACCCCTCTGCTCCTCCCAACGGTGTACCAGACTAAGTGGCCACCCAAACATTTGCAGCTGGTCACAGTGGTGCTGAGCACGCCGCCGACTGCTCCAGGGATAGGAAAGGATATTTCTGACAGCAGCCGAGGCCGCTGTGGTGCCTGGGGACAGCGCGGGGTTGTCACTGCAAAGACAGCCAGCAAGGCACGAGGGATCCTCCTGCACCTTCCACCCATCCTCGCCCATCCACCCGCTTCTTTTTTTTTTTTTTTTTTTTTTTTTTTTGTAACCAGAAATATTTCAACTGCAATTAAAAAGGCGTTATGAGCATTTAATTGCTTTGGAGTCCTCTCGGTGATGTTGAGCCCTCGTGCTGATGTCGCCCCGGTTGTCATGGATACAGGTGAACAAGCCGCTTGAAGTGCAACATCAGCGCCGGGCTAGAGGGGGATGGGGGGATGGAGGGGGACCTGGGGAGGAACCTGAGGCTGGGGATGGGAGAGCAGGAGCAGCTGCATCGCCAGGTGAATGTGGCTGCCAGAGACGGGCAGCAGAGCGAGAGGAGAGTGCGCTTAACAAAGGTATTGAGGCCAAGGCATTGCATCCCCACTGTCCGGTCGGAACGCAGGCAGCTCCCTGACATTCAACACAAGAACGGTCCCCCCCTGACAGCCAGCAATTAAGAGAAAAGCCCAGGCGGATGCCCCTCCGTGTGCACAGTAATTAGCAAGACAAGTAGCGTGTTTCTCTTAGTTCAATCTCTCTAATAGGTAAGGAGGGAGTAGCAGAAGGGAAACAGTGGGAAAATGCCAGAAAAATAGATATACTTATGGGAGTATGTGTGGGTTTATGTATGCAAAAGACCAACTCCTATATGTCTGGAGGAGATCAAGGAAGACTGTGGGACCAGGGATGTGTTCAAGTCTACCCACAAAAGACCCTCTAAAGAACTTTCCAAGTAACAACAATAATAATAATAATATTAAAGGAGTCCCCCCCTAGAAGAGTTGCAGAAGTAGTTCCTCTGCCCATTCCCATTTCCCTTCTCTCCATCTTCTCTTGCTGAGAAAGAAATTAAAATGTATTTTTCATACAGTATCTCTAGCACTCTTTTGTGTAATAATCCTCTTTCTGTGAAAGAGGCAGGTCAGCAATAGCTGCGGGCTCCTGCACAATCAGTGCTCATCTCATAAAAATCTCCAGCTTTCCCTGGGATTTTCCAGCCACAACCTATTAAGCATTTGGCTGTGACAAGAAGCCAGCCTGAGGGAGGGGCTCTTTCAGATGATGCCAGGGAAAATTTGTATTTATTTATGGAGTGGTTGCATGGATTTTTTTGTAATGGAGAAATTAGACTTTTAAAAATGATCTGTTTGGTTCAAATTAATCTTAATAGGCAGTTAGGACTTGATACACACTTCAGATTCTAGTTTAAATTTATTACTCTAAAATGCAAGCTTAGTTTTAAACTGGAGAAAAGGCATGGAGTGTGCTTTCCCTATCTTACTCCCCTCCTCTAACACCTGACTAAAGGTGTGATTTGCCAAGATTTAAAGGAAGGTCAAATACTGGTCTCTAATATATGAATACCAGAACAATGAGTTACAGCTAAGCTTTGCATTATGGCTGGCTGCAAATTTAATATTTCCTGTCAGCAAATTCCTATTCATTTAAATCCAAATTATGGGTTTCAATACAAATATTTGCTCAGAACGGTGATAGAGAATTTTTGAAACTGTGAAAATGCAGTTTCCTTGTAATTACGTAACCAGAACTCTATTTTCTGAGGTTCAAAGTGTCTTTATATTGCAGTTCAGGCTAACTAGAATGCACATACATGTACAAAGGTATGGTTGGAATGGAAATTAAAAGCTCTGATCTGTGTGAATTGATTGCCCTGGTTGGAATGGAAATTAAACACTGATTTGTGTGAATTGATTGCCCTGACACCTCACTTTTTTTTCTTCTTAGGAAATATAACCTTTTTCCCTGCTCAGAAGACTACACAATATTTTTGGCTGAGCCTGATGCATTTCATACAGCCACGAGGGTGACAAACAAGCTGTTGACAAGATATTTATTTTTCCTTGAAACCACCTCATTTTGGTTACCACCACCAAACTCCAGATGTGGGCAGCTTTCAGCAGCCTCTGCAGGGATCTCCATGGTTTCCCACCACAACGTGTGCAGCCTCTCCCTCAGTGTGTCCGTGTGTGGCACTGGCAGGGCTGTGCTGGCAGCTGGGTGGGCTGGGGGGTCTCAGTGCCCTTTTTGTGGGAGGACAGGAGGCAGCCAGACTGACAAAACCCATCCTCTCCTGGCACCCCAAATCTGGAGATCCTCCTGGAAAGACACTGCTCCAATCTGAGATGTAATTCCCTGAGCTCCTCTCCTTCCTGGCTCCCAGGTGCAAGTTCTATGAACTTTTTATGTAAAACTTATAGGGGAAAATTCCTGGCTGAAGTATGACTGATGTTGCTGAGCACCCTGTCTGCATTTCACACCTCCTTTAGTTTGAACCAGTGTTGTCCTTTTGAACTCTAGGGGAATTGCAAGAAAACTGGAGAGGGACTTCTCACAAGGGCATGCAGTGACAGGACAAGGGGGAGTGGGTTTAAGTTGAAGCATGATAAGTTTAGATCAGCTATTAGGAAAAAATTCTTTACTGTGAGGGTGGTGAGACACTGGCACAAGTTGCCCAGAGAATTTGTGGATTTCTTATCTCTGGAAGTGCTTAAGACCAGGTTGGATGGGGTTCTGAGTAGTCTGGTATAGTGAAAGGTGTCCCTTGTCCCAGCAGGGGAGTTGAAACTAGGTGGTCTTCAAGGTCTCTTCCAAACCCAGCCAATCCACAATTCTAGGATTTTATGATTCTGTGATTCTATCTGGCCACAGTCTGAGATGCAGTCCTTTCTCCTACCAAGTAAAATCAAAAAATGTGTGAATTTGGGGGATGGAGATAATACATTAACTTCAAAGAGAAGAAGCAATCATATCTTACTGAAGAATGCACACTGAAGTGATGCATCCCAGAGGGGTAGGTTCACCTCCTGCCACAAGATAACCTTGCCAGGACTGTTTCTTCAAGGGTTCACACATAACCTCGGGTGAGGCCAGGCTCTGATTTAAAACCTCCTGTGTTGCACTTGGAGCCTGCACAGACCTCATCCCAAAGGGGAGAAGTCAGAGCACAGATTTAACATATCAAGGACCTGCTGCTTCATATTCACTGGCCTTCCCAGGCTTCCCAGCAGTGTGGTCACTGGAAACAAACAGGCATCTGCTTTGAACAAGGATGGAAATCCTGGCAGGTCCCCACAAGTGCTTGGTCAGGGCCGCCCTCATGCAGAACAGGATCTCCAAAACCAGCAAGAAGGTGTCAGTGAGGCACAGGACCTTGAACTGCATTTTTGGGAGTGTTTGGGCCAAAGGGAGTGAAGCAAATGAATAAAATCTGTCTTGGGATCCTTTCATTCTTCTTGCTATTCTCCACCCACTCTCCCACCCCACCCTCCTCCCCCAGTTCCTTTTCTTCCTATAATCTTTTTAACTTAGAGCAGAGAGAGAATATTTTGCCATGCTGTAAATAATAGTAGGGTTTTTGTCTCCTGCCTTTCATCCACTGTGTGGAGCACAGCAAACTGTGAATAAGCTTATTCCAAAACAAACACTGAAAGCACATTGTCAATTTAAGTCACATATGTGCCTAAAGATGTTTCATACTCTACTGTCACAAACAACACCTACAATCTGCTAGAAATTAATGGGATAAGAGGATGCAAAGCACATCTCCTTAGTTCAGTGAGCATTTGATGGACACCATGGGTGGGATTTATCTCCTATCCCTTAAGGTGTCCCTGGCTGAGATACTCACCTTGTGCTTTCTAGGTGCAGTTATGGAGTAGCTGATGTGTTTGCTCTGCTTCAGCACGTGCTAGGGTGAGATGAATCCACCAGGTGTGCTGACCAGCTCCCACTGACTGCAGGTGGTGTCCAAGGAGAGTAGATGGAGGCCTGGGCTGAGTGTCTAGACTCGATTCACATTTTTATCTGCAGTTTCATTGCATCCCCCATCCAGGCAGTTTTCCACTCCTTTTATCTCAGTGTGATCTTGCAATAAATTCTCATGTAAGAAAATATTTTAGTATTGGGACAAAAAGGTGTTAATACTATAAAGATCATTGGAGAAGCACAAGTGACAGTAGGCTTTATGCACCAGAAACACCTAATGTTGAAATTGTGATAATTTCTTTGTATTTATGTTGTTAAGCCTCCTAAACTTTGCTTTTTAAAATTATTATGTGTCATGAGAATGCCTGCAGGTGTCCAGCATGTTATGTACATAAACTATAGTCTCTCCTCCCTTTCCACTCCTTTTTTATCTTTTGTTTTTACTTTTTTCCCTAAAAAAATGTAAATAAGGGAAGCCAACATAATAGAACAAATTCAAATTTTGACTATATTGGTGTGTACATCTGCATATTCAGACATGTAGTCTTAATTAGTAAAACCCTGACTTAGGACTCTAAGGAGCCATTGTGTTACGCAGTTGGGGAAGCCTAGTTCAAATACTGTAATCAGCAGCCAGTCTCTGGTGAAGTCAGCAAGTTGCTCCCATTTGAATTTGCTGAATTTAGCTACAGTGCTTTACTTCATTTCTAGCCCTGCCTCCATTCCCTGTCTTGTGTGAAATGAAATAAGTGATTTTCGGCTGAGCTTCTCACCGATAGGGATCTGTGTCATGAAATCATCTCACACCAGACATCCTGCTTAGCTGCAGGTTCTGGAAACCTGATAGCTGAGCCTCTGCTGCAGAGCTGCTCGACTAAAGGTTTATATATGGCTTCTCAAAGGCATCTCTTCTGCAGTGAAGGGTGCTCACAGGTGAGTGCTAAAATAACCAGCTGGGCAGCGTGGAGGAAATTTCTGCTCTTGTATCTACTGCCTCTGCTGCTAGTTTCCCTTCCTTAGCCTAAGCAAGGAAAAAAAACCCACTTCAAAACACACACACAAAAAAAAAATAAATAAAGCCCCTATGAAAAAAAAACAAACCACAAAATCAACAAAAAATATTTCACCCCTAAATGACAGTGAAGCCTATAGATTAAGGATATCTCTCTTTTTTTTTTTTTTTTTTTTTTTGCCATTGGTTGTCACATCAGGAAAGCCACTGTAGCTTTATAATTGTTTGGTTTCAAATGGGGAAATCTTTTACTTTCACCTCCTTTTTCTGTCTTTAAATTAGCACTTGGAGTGTTCATCTTTGTTGCTGCAGTCCTTATCAGCAGGGCAGGAGACAGTGATTGCCTCGTATCTGAAAACTACAGTGAAATTAAACCTTAATTAGTTGTTTTAACGGGGTATGATACAGACCTTGAAGGACTTAAAGATACATGTTCCAAATTGGTTTCAGGTTTACTGTGAAGGTCTGAGCATGTACACTTTGCATGATTAAAAGGAAGTACACCAAAGTTTCTTCCAGGAAAAAATCTGATCATTTTGTATGATGTCATTACTGAAATTTCAAGAGGAAAACTAGGGAAGATTTTCCGTGCACAGTGTACCATTTCCTCCCTCTGGGATGACAGGTCATAGCTTATTTATGCACCATAGTCTCTCCAAAGCAGAGCAAAAACAAACAGCCAAAATAAATAGATGAAAAATGGCAACATAAGCGTTTACTCATTTCTTGCAAACTCTCTTAGGGGAAAAAAATGAAACCTTATGAAAATGTTAATAAGAAGGGGCAGGAGGAAGAGGGAGAAACAAGAGGGTGCCCATGGCACCAAAGACAGATTTAGCAAGCTCTGTGGCAGAGAAACACCTGGCCAAAAGGGCATGAAACATTCCAGCCTCACTTTGTAGGGAGTGTTTAGGAGCATGCACACTCCGGGGTGAGCTAGGCCCCAAATCACTGAAGAAGCTTCCAACCCAAGCGACTGTCACATTCCATATTTCCCATAAAAGCAGCTCTTAGCTAAAACCCTGCGTTTCGCTTGGCCTGCAGGAACCTGCCGAGTGACTCATGGAGCGGATCCACTCCCTCTGTGCTCTCCACTTTCCTGGAAAGGAGCATTGCAGCAGTAACACACACAGTGTAACAATGGCACTGCAGCCTCAGGCAGCTGAGCTGTGCTCAGTTCTGCCTCCAGATGCTAAAGAGCAGCGTAGGACCACTGCTGTCAGAAGTACAAGGCACGCAAAGATGATCCACAGCTTCCCACTCCTCTGAGACAGCCACAGGGGATGCAGCTGGACTGGAGTTTAAAGGTGTAAACCCATTAGTGAGAATTCTGCTCTTTGTAGGACTGATCACGAGGTGATTTTGAACCAGGGCCTTCCCTGTGGCTGGCGGCTTCAGCAGTAAAAGGACAGGCTCTCAGAGATGTGCTCTCAGCCCCAAGCCTGCCAGAGTTCAAGAAGCATCTGGACAATGCTCTTGGGCACTTGGTGTGACTCTTGGGGCTGTCTTTGCAGGACCAGGAGCTGGACTTATGCAAGAGATCCACATGATGATCCTTGTGAGTCCCTCCCAACTCAGGATACTCTATGTTGCTATGACTCTGTGGCTGTGAAGACTTCAAGAGACCTTTCTGCTATTAATTCTTAATCACTTTCATACAATAGTGACAGACCAGGAGATGATTACATCAAGATGGTTTCCTTTTTGGTATTCTTTGGAAATCTATTGGTATAGGTTCAGTGTGTGTCTCGAAAATCCCCATTCTTGTTTGTAACATGCAGCTTATTCATGGAATCACAGGATGGTTGAGGTTGGAAGAGACCCCTGGAAGTTATTTGGAGTCTCTCCAGGATGTCTGTGTCTCTTTTGCACTTGGGAGCCCAGAACTGGACCCAGTGCTTCATGTGTGATCTCACCAGTGCTTGAGCAAAGGGGAAGAATCTCCTCCCTTGACCTGCTGGCATCACTCTCTGGGTGCAGCCCCGAGTCCTGTCAGCCTTCTTCGACAGGAGGGCACATTGCTGGCTCATGTTCAGCTCTGGAAACAGAGCTCTGGCAGGCCAGCCTCTCCTCCCAGTCTGCTGTCATCCTCACTGAGGGCAAACTCTGCCCCACCATCCAGACTATGAATGAAGATGTCAAACAGGACTGAAGTTCTCCAACTTGACTTTGTTCCATTGTCCACTTCTTTTTGTCACATATAAATTGTGTGAACTATAAAATACAACCATAAATTCATGGCCATTTTTCTATGTCAACTGTGATACCAACAATTTAAAAACACAACCACAAAGACTAACAGAAAATGAAAACTTACTCAAAAGGGAATTTCAAGGCCTCATCTGTGAAGGACAGGAAAACCAATTGAACTTTATGCTCCTCCTGCAGTGAGTTTAATGAAGAACTGCTCATTAACTGGTGGTTTGAATCCCTTACCTAACCGTCGCTTGGGCTTACAGAACTGTAATTTTAGAGCATGGAAAAGTCCAAGATAAAAGCTTTTATTTTACTTGCAGCAATATATCCTCTCTTGATACTAGCTAAGAGAACAAAAACAGAGAAAAAAATAGAAAAGGAAAAACAAGGTGAATTCTAAGTATAATAGAGTTAGAACATAAAAGAATAATTTTTTACCTACAGGGATTTTATATTTTGTATATCCTTTATTCTGCACCACACAGAAGGCAGACTAAAATTCTTCTTTAACATATTCTCTGTGTCTACAAAAAGATAATCATGACTATTTGCCCTTCAAATAAGAGCATTCAAATGATCTGTTGTGCAGCCAAATGTCCTATTAATGGCTGGCCTCAGGAAGTGTAGCAGACTGAACACTGGTGACTACCTTGGTTGCTGTACAAGCAGTTTCTCCCTGAGGGAAAAAAAAAAAGTAAAAAAATCCCCCACAACCTCTCCCTCCCCAAACTCCACCTTATTACCATTTGTAAAGCTCTGGAGAGAATGGATGCTTGCCAGCATTCAGACAAGCCACTTCCCATTATCAAAGTGCTATGGAAAACCTTGTCGATCAAAATTTGTATTTAGAAGCGTTTCTGTGATTCAGTAAAGTGTGTTCCACAAAAGGCTTTTTCCTGTGGTCGTACAGGACATTCATAGGGTCTTTTGGTAAGGAAAAGGCACTTTTGCTCTGCACATTGATGTAATTTCTGGAGAAGAGGGTCTTCTATTCCTGTGCCAGCCCTCTCCCATCCTCCTCCAGGAGGTTGCCGCCCTCCTCCTCCCAGGCACTGCTGCTGCTGTTTATATCTCCAGTGGGGGCTTTCAGCAGGCTCAGCATCTCATCCTGCCAGGCCCAAGCAGGAGGCACGGGCTGCAGAATTTAAGATCAATGTCAAATCTTCAGAGACGCGACCTGAATGCAAACAGTATTCGCCAATTACAATGATTTCATGATCTGATTCCCGAAGTGTCAATTCCTTTATGTAATTTGGGCTGTAACAGCTTGATATTGACAAGAAATAAGATGATCTTGGATCCTGTGTGACTGACATCATTTAATAGCAAGAGGTATCCAAGAGATGCATTAGGGATGCCACTGCAGAAGTTCCTGAAACAGACTGTGCAGAAACAAACAATGGTGAACTGTAAAAACAAACAAAGTTAAACTCTTGCCTCTTTTCCCTCCCTTCCAGCACCAGCCAGCCCCTGGAGGTGGATCCCATGACACAGTGCACATCCCTTGGGATGCCTTTGGGCACATCCTTTGGCACACCTGCCTTACCCCCTGGCAGCACCCACGCCCTGCAGTGTTGTTGTGCCAAGACACCATCACATCACATCACATCACATCAATCACATCACATCACATCACATCACATCACATCACATCACATCACATCACATCATCTTTACACTGCCCAGCTGCACAAGCACTGAACAACCCTCCCACTGTCATGCCACACCAAGGCCAAGGAGGCCCCCAGAAGAGATTTCTTCTGCTCCCTTCTCCCAGCTGCATCACCCAGGCCACAGAGAAGACCCTCCTTATTGGAAGTGCTATTCCTGTGGCTACAGCTAGAGCCAAAACCTGCTGTGCTCTTGGTGAACACCACACAAGAAACACTTCACTGTGAACAGCCCCTAATGGGATCACAGTCTCTGGGAGAAAACAGACCCTTGTTCCTGGAGACCCACTTGGTATCTTTGGAATGGTTCTGGCTGGGAACCATTTGGAGCACTGTCCTGCTTAATTTTCCTATCAATTAGCAGCATCCAGCATGGTCAGGGAGCAACAAGGCTGTTGGTAGGCCAGACACACAAACACAGGGCTAAGAGAGAGAAGACATCATGTCCCTGATGGTGCAGCCTCAGCAGAGCAAGAAAGATTCATGCTGGAGTGGTAAAGATGATGCATCTGGAAAGACTGTATGGAAAAAGCTACTCCCTGTAATACCTTTGCCATATTCTTTGGCAATGTGAGAGAGAGAGAGAGAGAGAGAGAAAGGATATACAAATGTCACACTTCTTTTAGTACTGGCACCAAGCAGTGTATTTCTCCGCAGAATGCAGGTCCAAAACTTTGACAGACCCGAGGAAAACCTTTCTTCCCTGTCACATACATCTCACATGAAGCATTTGAGGCAGACTCTTGTCAGGAAATGTCTTGGGAGCCACCAGCCAGAGCCCCAAGATATGTGTTGGATTTTGTTTCGCTGGGAGTGAACCATTGTGCTCTGGACTGCAGGCACCTGTTGTATTTGGGTAGTAAATCATAACACTACAAGCATGGAGCCCATTCCCCGGGAGAATGCTATCACACTGATTAATCAAATATACAGTCCTCTAAAATTTCATTTAACCGTGCTCTGGTTTGCCTTAACATGGTCTTACATTTGCACTGGGATGTCCTGTGAGTGTTTCCAAACCACTTCACTGTTCTAAACCTGGGAACAAAAATAAGCACATGTGCTTTTAGAAACAGGCACAGTGGTCCTAGGACTGTCCACATTACTTTTTCTAGAAATACTTCTGACACTGACCAAAGGTGATCTGGCTTTTATGTAGGGCAGCTCCTGTGACAGATGAGAATAAATTGTTTATATGCTTCATTTGTTCTCGTGTTACAGCACTAACAAATGCCATGCCCCTCTTCAAAACCTCAGTTACAGAGCTCCCATCCCAGGATCATATTGTTTGCAACAACTCTCCTGAAGAGTTAATTTTTTTTTTTTTTTTTTTTAGGTAAGGGCAGAAGGCCAGACTGCAGCCCTTCACAGGAACAGATCCAGTCCCATGCAGGATTCTGTGTTCTGGGAGCTAAGCTGGCACAGCAAAGGCTGTGGGAAGAACTGGGCTTCTTTAAAGTCTTTTGAAGGCAGAGGCTGCTCACAGGGACAGGACACATTTCTGCTTAAGGTCCTCTCACACTCAGTCCATCCAATCCTCACTCCAAGGCCTTGCCTCGAGTATCCTCTGCACTCCCAAGGCACCTGAGCAAGGTGTCCTGAGGGACCCAGTAGTGCACTGAAGGTGTTGCCAGTGGTCAACAAACAGCATCACTCACAATCCCTCACCAGGCCTTGGCCTGTGCTCTGCAAGCACTGATGGTCTTACCTTTCTAAAACAATTTTTTTTTTTTTTTGGAGAGAGAGAGAGGAGGGGATGCAATGGAGGATTGGTGTTACACACAGCAGTAATTTGGCCTCCCTTTGATCATTTTATTAAGGGGCCACCCAGCCTGGAAAGCCCCAGGATATGCTGCAGATCACAGCAAAGGGGAGATGATACCCAGCCTGAGCACCTGAATGCTCTCTGGCTGGAGAGGGCTCTGTCCTTTTCATCCTCCCTTTCCCTGGTTTTCTTCCACACTCCCTCTTCTTGCAGCAGTTCAGTGAGGATAATCTAGAGCCTCTTGGCTACAAAGAAGTGTCTCAGTGGTATCTCATTTACTCATTTCCTTACCCTATGTGTGAAATATCACAACTCTTCTTTCCTGATGGCTTGAATGCATCACATTCAGTGAGGCTGCACTACAGAGAGCTTTTGAAGAACAGTAATAATGAAACCTCTCTAGTGCTTTTCATCCAGCGTGTAAAACCCAAACTTGTGGCAGTTTTATCATCTCTTCTCTACCCGGGCATGAAACATCAACATACAAAACACTCAAGTGCTCTGTTCCTCAAAGCTGTCTCCAGTCAACAAACCCCTGCCACCCGTAAGGGATTAAGTTCACACTTTTTGTGACAGTCAAAGCCATAGCTGGAAATCACCCATAACACACTCAGAACAGCTTCTTTAGCTTCTGAGCAGAAGGCAGTGTGTGTTATGTGTGTGTTAGATGTGAGGTGGCCCTAGCACTTCATCTTCTGTGCTCCTCTAGGCTCTGTTATCTACATCTCCATGCAGCTGATGTACTACAAACAAAAGGATTTCAGGCTACTGTGGTAGGCAGGTTTTGGATGACTATTTGCATGGGCACTGCCATTGTTAAATGATTTGAGAGGGAAGGATTCACACTCTGTTTCTGACATTTGCCTTCCATTGCATCCACACAATTGCTCTGCTTACAACAGTTTCTGCAAGGAAAAAAATCCTTTAGAAGTACATCACTATTTTTTCTATCATCAAAGAAACCAATTTCACCCAGAGCCTTGTTAATAGTGGAGGTTGAAGTGGAACTGAAGCAGCAAACACCCAGCAGGCATAATATGCTTGGTTTTATTTTCTTTTTTTCCTTTTCTTTTCTTATTAATGCTAATTCCACATTGCTTATTGCTTTCTTGGAACAGTCTGATTGGAACAAAAAGAACTGATATTAGCATTAGTTGAGAAAAGTTAATTTTACAATGCAGACAGGTAAATGGCCTGCTTGGGACAATGCAAAACTGATTAAACCCAGATCTTTGTTACCATTTTGGGGGGAGAGTATCAAGGACTGGTAATTCTGCATTATATATTATTAATTTTGCCTCTATTTTTCTTCAGCCAACAAAACAGTATTATGACAGAACCAGTTTTTCTTTCATCCTTTCTGCTTTATTACCAAGTAGTGATGGATGATAGTTGAATATCTACGAACTTTCCATGCTTTTCTACCCATTTTCTGGACCTGCCTCTGGTAACATGTACATAGATTTGGCACTGATCCCAGTGATGGCAGTCTCCTTTGTATTGACCAAGATTAGGCCACAACTTTTCCTCTCTAGTTCTCTGCTGAGGAATGTGCTGAACTGATTGACCAAAATTTAAATCTCATTTAAAATGTAATTTGGAAATTATAAAAAAATAACATAAAATTAACCTGCAAGAAGGATAGCTCCTGGAACTACCAGAGCAAACAAACAGAACTACTTCAATTTGCTGCAAAGCCTGTGGAAAATAATAGTCTTTAAATTAGATGCTGGGTTATCTTTCAGCTTTTTCAATCTCTCCACTTGGGTTTGCCTCCAAAGAAAAACAACATCAAAGCCATGCTGCAGGAGCAGCAAGGTCCTGCATCTCTTCTGCTTGGAGCAGATTTCACTCCTGCCTTTTGCACTCCCTGAAGTGAATCAGGGCACCTCCAGCTGCTCTTCTCTTAAATAAATGTTGGGAGCAGAAAGCTCAGGGTCTATGAGGACTCATGTCAGGAAAACCCCTAAAGGCCATTCTTCTCCAGTCTTTCTTCTACAGAGTTTCTTTCATGTGAAACACTGCACTCCCTCTCTTGGTTGACAAGCTGAGAGGGCCAAAACCTAGATTATTAAAAAAAAAAAAAAGAATAATGCATAAAATTACCAGCCAAAATTTGTGCATAAAACATAACAAATTTATTATGTCTTTTAAACGGGAGTTTTGTTTTGCACTTAAAGACTTAATTCAGTCTTTCTTATATAATTATGAAAGTGAGATCTCAGAAGAGGTGGACAAAGCAATCTCATTATTTTAATTTTAAAGAGGTTTTCTTCATCCACATTGTACTTTGATTTTGACAGTTGTGCTTTTATATGTCCTAATGCATCACAGAGTTTGGGCAATTTGGCATAGAATAAAAGGAACAAAATTAAATTATAAAACACCATAAATCTCTCTGCTATTTGTTTGCACTACTAAACCTTGGTGTATTAAATTTAATCCCAAATTTCTGATGGGAGTGGAGCATGGAAGTCATCTGTGCTTATTTTCATTGGGTTTCTTTTCCCTCCTTGAATAATTTTGAAGAATGGGGCCTTGACACTCATCCTAATTGTCCTTTTGAACCTTGAAATTATAACTCATAAAACACTGACAAAATCCTAGCGATTTTACTGTGCTTCATCACAAAGTTTTAAAGAAACCCTAATTGCTTCTGCATCATCCCTCTCAACTGTAGGCTTGATGTCATCCTGCTTGCATCCTTGTCCTTTTCCTAGGGAAGCCCTGCTGAAAGAAAAGGTGTTTTCACCTGGGCAGTGCGTGATGTTTGCCCAGACAGGGGGTCCTTAGGATCAAAAATAGCTTTTGTCCAGCTGACTTCAGCTGAGGTGGGGGTAGAGGCAGTCACATCCACCTACGCACATCTGTGCACCCCCTCTCTTTGTTGCCCACAGAAACCATGCCAAGTGCCTCTTTTTTTCCTGTGGAAAAGACATGCTGAAGAACCACCAAAGCTTTGGAATTATGCACTTTTCAGAGAACTTTCTGAAGACCATCAGCAAGTTTGGAATCACTCTCCTTTTTCATAGAATCACAGAATGGTTTGGGTTGGAAGGAACCTTAAAAATCATGCAGTTCCAACCCTCCTGCCATCCTACCTATTTGCCAGGTCAGCTTTTTTGAGGACTGTTCTTTTCTTCTTGATGTTTGCCACTCTGAAAGATATAAAGGAGTTCCATGGTGTTTAAGTAGTTGGTATTAAACAATGTGCTCATTAAGACTCTTAAAAACCAGAATGTCCATCCCAACATCCACTGGAGCGGGTGGTGGTACAAATGTCACCTGTAGCCTTCTCTGAGCTGGGCTTCTCCTCTCCTTCTGTAAAAAGCCATGCACAGCTAAGAGATAAATAGGAATGGACAAACTCTGAAGGACAGCACCCACCTCTTTTCCTGAGCCCTTTCCTGGCTACATGCTGCCCTGAGAAATGAAGGCAAGTTAAAACCAAAGAATCACCTCGTCATTCAGGTCTGTGACAGCACATTAAGTTGTTTCTGTAAACTGAAGCCCTCCAAGACCTGAAGAGCTCGTGGTTTGGCCCACTCTGTATTCACATCCCAGGTATTTGCCTAAGGAAGTGTTCATGCAGTTCCTGCCCAGCAGCTGGGGAATTATTCCTGCCTTCCTTTACAGCCGAGCAACCACTGCCCCCAAGTGCCCATTTGGAGGCTGTTTTTTAACTTGGGGGCTCACAAGGTTTTTACAGAATCACAGGACGGGTCAGGCTGGAGGGGACCACCATGGGTCATCTGGTCCCACCTCCCTGGTCAAGCAGGGTCACCCCAGAGCACATGGATACAGGATTGTATCCAGAGTTCTGGAATGTCTCCAGTGAGGGAAACTCCACACGCTCTCTGGGCAATCTGTTCAGTGCTTGGTCACTGCACAGGAAAGAAATTCTCCCTCACGTCCAGGTGGAACTTCCTGGGCATCAGTTCCTGCCCATTCCTCCTGTCCCATTGCTGGGCACCACGGAGCAGACCCTGGTCCATCCTGTGTGCGATGCTGGGGCTGGCAGTCAGGACACCTCACAAGCCTCTGTCAGGATGTTCTCAGCCTGCCCAGCACCAGCAGCTGCTCACAAAGCTGAGTCACTGCCTTTAGAACCCCTCTGCCCATTTTCTTCCCTCTGAATATCTCTTGCCTCTCAGAAACCACGTTGTTTTAATGTTTCCATTTCCTATGGTATTGCCTTCAAACCCTGCACAGGGAAAATGTATCCCTTGAAAGCCATTTCATTGTCAACATCAGTACCAGACCATAAGTTTTGGTCTTCCATACACTGAAAAAAGTAGGTTTCCTTCCTGAGAAATGGTCTTTGTCACCCAGCATCATTATATATTTCTTCTCTTTGCTTTTCAAATCAAACTAATGCACTCTTGGCATTCTTCAGTGTTCATTTTCCCATTAAAAAGATATTTCCCCTGCAAAACTCAGCTCCTTTCTTACCTGAGCAATCACCTCCTTCTTACTGCTTTATTCAAATCTACTGAAGGTAATTAAACACATTCCTTTAGTGTGCACATTGTATGCTAAATACAATATTGCTTTGTGTTTAGGATCACTCATATGTATGAATGGATCCATGGTATTTGAATCTCAGGTATCTGATACTACAGTTGAATAAAACAGGCCATGAACACATTACAATAATACTTGAAATGAAGGTTGGAAACAAGAGACCACAATAAGGCTTTCCAGAGTAGATTTGTGATTTGTGCTAACTTGGTTGTAATAATTTTACATATTTAGGATGATATGTCCATCAAAAATGTTGCCATGAATACCAAGGAAAAAATTAGACATGAGTATGTTAAAAGCCATTTTCTTTCCCTGTGACAGAGTCAGCCTACACTGCTCCCTTTATCACTACCAGAAAATCAGAGCAACTGATTCAAGAGTTCAGTTTGTAATGTGTACACACACATTAGGAAAAACAAATGGAGAGGCTATCTCTGTGCAGGCCAGTGAGTAATGAAGCAGTGTCTGGATTCCTCTCCCACACACTGAGTGATAGAGCAGAAACCCTGCTGGTAGGCTGAGCAGGGGGGAAAAAGTCCTGGTTTTGTTAATGTGATACTTTGCAATCAGGTCAGCAGCACTTCTGAGGCTGTTTCACCAATGACTCCCCAGTGGCATCATGGCTTTACAAAGCATGTCTGGAAGCAGCAAATAATTGCCAGCAGGCAAAAGAGAATTTCAAGAAAAAGAAGAACATCAGAAGAGAAAATCAGGTACCTACCTGTTCTGCCCAGGGGGCTGTGGAGAATCCTGGAGCCTGTGGTGCTCAGGGGAAGAGGATTTCAAGCAAAAACCTCCAGAGCAAAGCTCTTGTAGGTGTTTCTGGGAGCTGCTGAGTAGGTCCATTCTCATTTGTGAACTGGTCACTCTTTACACCTCTTACCTTCTCTTACCTTTTGATTACTTTTGTGTTCTACTCTTTAATCTTCAAGTACACAGACTGAAAACGTCCATTTAATGCACTACTCTTATTGAAGCCAAATCACCAGTAGAAAGGGAGCCTTGCAAGAACACCAGACCCTGCTATGCACTGAAGCAGACTAAAGAAATACACAGCCATAATGACTTTATTTTGCATCTTGAATTCTCTCTTTTATCAGTGACCATGTTCTTTTGGAAGCACCTTCAATGTGTATAGAAAAGACCTGAGTGAACTCCAGGTGCTCTTTCATCCTATGAGGATGGTGAGCCATAGAAGCAGGAAATGAACTTTAGGTTTTGCAGCTTGCACTTTTGCTTTCCACTATCTCAGCGTTTCATGCTATTACCAGGTTAATTTGTGCCTGTAAGTGACTGAGTATTTGAGGAAACCCCCACCTGATGTGTCTGAGATACAGCAAAACTGTAAGGCACGGGGAAGAGTGAGCCTGTTTGGAAGTGTTTTCCTCATGGAGAGCTCTTCCACGGGGCTTGGTGAAACAGGGAAAGGCCTCCCTTGCTGGGGCAGTCAGGGCATGTAATGTTGCAAAAGCAAGGCTGAGTGCCTTTCCCTGAGTAAAGGGCTGCTCAAGCACTGTCAGGAGGTATTATTTCCAGAGCTGTGAGCCTGTTGGTTATCCATTCGTCTTTCACACATACCCTGCCCTTCTAAACAGAAAAGCCAATTGCCAAGCAGGCTGAGTCTTACTGTGTAATCCAGAACAGCAAAATGCATTCATAATTTACACATAGCTGCAAAAGCAATTGTAAATTGTAAACTTTAGAGCATTCAGCATTACAGGTTGGTTTTGGTTTTGTTACACGGTGGTGTGAGCTTTGGAACAAATTTATCTGCAAGCTCACAGTATCTGAGTGTTTGGTATCATTGGAGATTCCCCCTGCTTCCTAGATATCATCTGTCTGACTTTCTAATGTATTTGCTACCAAAACTAGGATTGGCCATGTGACACACATTGCCAGTTCCTTTTCTACACTGCACTGACTTATTTGCAGGCCAGATTTAATGCAGATACCACAGCAAGCTTTTCAGACAAACAATAGATTGCAAAATACATGTTAATCAACATTTTATTCTGGTCTTGTAGTAGCACTACTGTAAACAGGATCGTGTTATTCACTGTATCTCAGTTAGACTCTCTTTCAACTAATTAGCTGCTCATTTGCTTAGAGCTGATAGCCAGGGTTACAGATTTCAAATCCTTGTGTTCACTTTCTCATTGGTGTCCTGTTTCTCATGCAAAAACACCAAGGGACCCCTTTTTCTCCCCACTGCCCTGGTTCCCTCTGTGCACCTGGCAGCTTCACTGCTCACTTCCAGGTCTGGGGTCATGCAAAAATACCCATGAAACATTTACCAAAAGCCTCAGCTGCACCTGTGTGAGATCAGCTTCTGCTCAAAATGAGCTGCAGATCACAGGGATGTTGTGCGTGTTTCATTAACTTTTCATCACATCCAGACACAAGGTTTCTTCACCAGAATTTTCCTTAATGAACCACCTGAGTGTTCACTGCCAGACAGCTTTTTCCACTCTGAACTGCTCTGTGGAAATTATCCCAAGGGGTGAATTGCACTGCAGCTTGTGGTAGGAGTAGCAGCCTTCCTTCTTCCCTTCTGACAAAAGTCAAAGCCGTGCAAATGTGCACAGCCTTGAAACTGGAATTCTTTCTCTCGGACATGATCTGAGGAAAGTTGGATTAATTCAAACCTGTGCCTGCTGGAAAAGGAAGAATCTGCATCTTATACCCGTAGACAAAAACAAAAATAAAAGGAGGCTGGATTTGAACCTGAATTTGTAGGGCACATGTAGTCTTAGGGCCTTGTTTACTGATGCCTGAAGTGGCCACCTAAAAAACAGAGACTAGACAGGAATAAGGGAATAAAGGTAGGTATTCATTTGAGGGCCCTTCAAAGGTACCCCTGGGGATCCAGAGGCCACTGCCAAAATGGACCCCAAGATGGACAACAGGTCACAAGTTCTTCACACTTTTATAAGTTTGGTTCATTTGCATATCAGGGTAAATTCTGCAATTAAATCTTTGGTTTAATGATGTAATCTCTCCAAGCTTGCCCCCCTTTAGAGGCTCTTTGGTTTATACTTTTTGGGCCTAGGATGTTCAGGGTGTCCTTGGAGAGCAGGCTCGGAGAGGCCTTGTTATGTCTGCCCAGCCCGAGAGAGCAGAAATTAACAGTCTGCAAGAAACTTCAGTTAGACACTAAGCAGTACAGGATTTGAAAAATGTGAACGTTAAAACCTAAGGCATCATTCAGTCAGGAGATAAAAGAAATTCAAGGCTGGCCTTGTGCACCTTGGGAGCAGTCCCATGTGGACACGCAGTGGCTTCAGCCTGCAGGTGGCACACGGAGAGCACCAAGTGAAGAAACACAAATCCACAGAGCCCCCAGGAGCTGGCCATAGAAAAGAGAATTTCCTACTCATTCAACCCATCCTGTGCTTCTCAGGCTTCTGTAGAAGCCCTCAGGTGACTTGAAAGACCTGCTCACAAACACATTTGTCATTGGTGATGTGCTTAGGGAGAGGGAAAGGGAAGGGAAGGGAAGGGAAGGGAAGGGAAGGGAAGGGAAGGGAAGGGAAGGGAAGGGAAACTGATCTATAAAATCATGACAGCTAACGAAAGGAATGTATGTATGGAAAGAAAAGGTCTTCTCCATTGGAAAGCAAATACCTGCAAAAGGAGTTAAGCCACCTCCAATTTGGCATCCATAGCACTTAGGCATTTGTCATGGCTTGCAACAACAAATACATGAGTCTGACTACATGTTATTGCACCATTAGTTCATTATTACACCAATGGGATACAAGAGCATAGTTGATTCATCTATTTTGGGGACTGAAAGTCATGTTATAAGAAATTTAACATCCTCTGAAGGTGCAGGCTACGAACTCTGAAAAGAAATAGTTCTGTACAGAGATATCTTCACTGCCCCACAGGCCCATAGGGCATCATAGGGCCGGTGACCAAAGAGAGAGGATGAGCTGTTCCAGGTATCAGGCAAAGGGTGCTGAGAATCACTGGAACTTTCTTCTCCCACCCTGGGCCACCTCTTCTTCTGGCCTTGAGGTTTGCAAAGTCTGAGTCCTGGCAGTGCCAAGATGCTTAAATGTTGTCATCTAGGCACTAGTTCAGCAAGGTCCTGAAGGAAACCACATTCATGTTCTGAAACCCTTTCATTCTCCAGGATGAGAGTCAGAGCACCTCATCTCAGTGGGCTGCTCTTATTTCAGGCTTTTAAATTAACTTCATAGAAAAACAGATGAAGAACAGAATGATCCACTTTTTTTTTCCTTGAGAGAAGGCATTAACATATAGACAGAGGCATTTTTATGTTATATCAATATTGACTGTTTCACAGAATGAAAGTTCTGGCAGCGATTCCACGGACAAACCTTTAATCAAAGTAAGTGACACAAAAGGCTTTGACAAGGCTGGAGTAAGTGACATTTTGTTTGGCATGAGCACAATTACTCTTTTTGTCATTATTGTGGTCAACAAAAGAAAAGGCTTCAAGGCCACATCACTGATGCAACTGAGCTTTTCGTGTCTCATTTACATCAACATTAACAAGATATTGTCTGGTGCCTGGAGTTTGCTGTTAAGGTAGAGGAAAAACACAGAATCATAGGGTTGTGTAGCTATAAAAGGACCTCTGAGATGGTGGAGTCCAACAATTATCCCAGCACTTACAAGTCCACCACTAATCCTCATCCCTAAGCACCATATCTACACATCTTATAAATACCTCCCGGGCTGGTGCTTGAACCAACTCCTTGGGCAGCCTGTTCCTATGCTTGGCACTCCTTTCAGTGAATCACAACAAATAAACTGGTAAACAGCTACTGCTGATCAAGAGCTCTCTTGACCTCTTCTCCAGTGTTTTGGGTCTTTGTGGGCCCATCTCTTCAAACAATCCTTTCAAAGTCAGGAAGGCTTTCCCCCTCTCTTCTTGTGCCTTCTACTTAGGGCTTGCATAGCTATTTTACTGATTTTCATGTTCCTCAGTTTCTATATACTTTCACTTCTTTACATCACCTGTACTGATGTTCCCTTCTATATGGCATCCCTTGATGAGGAAGTAAATATTCAGGATTCACAAAAAACAAAACTCAGGTGTGGGGAATTTAGAAGACTTTCCTTTGGCAGGAGAGTTACAGCTGGAAAACAGAGGCAGCAACAGCAGGGACTGAGGATTTCTCTTCACCCATTGCTCCTCCAATTACAAGGGAAAATGGTTAGAAAAGAAAAATATCCACCACACCTCAAATAATAAAGCAAGTGAGGCAAGCTCTCCTTCGGCCTGTGCTTTCTTTTCCCATTTCTATTTATTTACTTGCATCTTGCTCATCAGCCAGTGCCTCCGAGCATGCCCAGCCCTCTTTCCTTGTGTAGCATCTCCTTTGATAATGTAGTCTGTGCAAATTGCAGCCTGACAAACTGCAGACTCATCAGGATGGCAGAGGCACAACACAAGGAGGTGCTTTCCCCTTGTAATCCTTTACCATCGAAGAAGCCAATAAATACAAAATCTTCATCTGCTTTGAGACACCCTATGGCAAAGCAGATCGAGCTGCCCTTTTCCTCTGCTACTGCTGTGTTTTCTCTCTGCAAGATTAACAAGCATGACTGTGGATTTGGGGTTTCTGTGCTGTCAGGGATTGCCTGCAGCCATCCCAGCCCAAGCACAGCAGCACAGTGGTGGCTGGTATGCTGCTCATCAAACCCAGCAACCTCTGCTTCTTCCTCATTAAAACAACCAGGGCAGCCCCTGACTCGTCTGTGTCCCTGCCTGATTCACACATGATGTGGAAGAATGTGCTTCCAGGAAACCAGTCCTTTTCTCCAGGGCAGATAAGGCAGCGTTGTGAGATAAAAGGAAAGTTTACTAGGCAGCACTGATTTAATGATGTTAATAAACCACAGCTATTAGTCCAATTACATAAGAGCAGGTTACCTTGCCAGCCCTAATACCAGGAGATGATAAATGCAGATTAATCTCAGCTTCTTTACCGTATCCAGTTCTCAAGATAGGGAATTAAATGACTGAGTTTATCTTTTCGTAAATTGCTCTGATATAGTTTAATTCTAACTTACAGAGAGCTTTCTGCCCAGCAAAGGAAATCCTTAGCTCTCCCTTAAGCAGGGCTGAAATTGCTCTTGGATTGCAGTTACCTCTAGGCTGAAAAGTGAAAACATAAGGTGATTTTCCCA
>JACBWW010000007.1:36854220-36988756 GCA_020086605.1 Lanius collurio
TTGGATTGCAGTTACCTCTAGGCTGAAAAGTGAAAACATAAGGTGATTTTCCCAGTTTTTTTGTATTTCAAAATGCAGAAGGGAAGCAGTGTAGCCTGTCTCAGAAGTGTTGCATTTTGGATTGGTCTGTTTGTGAACTGCTGTTTGGGGAGATACCCAGCTCATTGGGTATCTGTAATGGTGGCAGTGTGGTGTTGTGCCATCTTGTCATGGGAGGGCTCCAAAAACCAGACAATTGTCACCATACAGTGACTCTATGGGTCATCATAGAGGCAGGATCTGAGCTGCTGGGCCAGACACTTCATAGGCACAGACAGAGATGGCACATTCCCCCCACAGCCCATGGCTGACCCCACAGCCCTGCCCTCAAAATGACATTTCTGTGCCCCCAGAGCACTCTGCTGGCATGGCCCTTGCTGAGGCAGCAGGGGATGGAGGGGCTCGTGCTGTCTCGTGGCTTTACAGATTTGCTCTCAAATAACTGCTGACAGCTGACCAAGTTGAGGGCAAGGGAAGAGAAGGAATCCCATTGCCTGTTTGCATCCAACCTGGCATTTAGCCTAATTTCCTGTAGTTACACTTTGTCCTTTGATCCTGTCCCTTGATCCTTGCATAAGGGACTAAACAACAGTGGCCACCCCAAATTGCAGTGCTGGAAGTGACAGAAACCCATGCTTTGAAATGTGGGGTTCTTCTAGAAATAGGCAAATAATTTTAAATGCATTTAAAAGATTAGTTCAGAATTATTATAATTATCCTATTAAAAAGCATATTTGCAAAAATAACAGTCCTGGACATGGGTCTTTCAGGCCAAGTTTCATCTCAAAATGAACTCTCACAGCACTTAATATCACTATGAGACCGTTAATTATATCTTGGCAGAAATTGAGCCCCTATAATTAGGCTGATGTGTTTGACAGATTATTTTTCACAAAAAAAAGTTAACCACAAATAGTTCTCAATCGACCTGAGAACCTTCCCATTTGAGAACCCCTACACAAATGTAAAAGATGCAGTCCATCTTGCCTCTCTAGTGGGCTTGATATGATCTGGCAGGAACTTACTGAGGAGCATGAAGCCAATTTGTTAGTGGAATGAGCTAAGAGGTGATGAAAGAGCTCTAAGTCTTGGGCTGTAAGAAGGCAGTTGGCCACACACTTAGACAAATGGAAAATAAAAGACATTATTGGATGAAATTACAAATATTCCCAAAGGATTCACATACCCTGGAGTGCTTTGCTTTCAGAGTGCAAGGACAGCCAAATGTCCCTCAGACTCAGCCTTTCATTCCATGACCTTGCAAAAGTTACTTAAGAAAACAATCCTGCAGTTCATAAGCTTTTTTAAATAGTTCATAATTTTTTAAAGCTGGTAAACATGGGGTGTTTGACCCACTTTGCTCTCAGTAACTGGAGCTTGCTTCTCATGTGCCCAAATTAAGGCCATGTGCCTTGGCTTAAATTCTGCTTAGTGAGGTTTAAGCTAGGGGATGATATTTCCCAGCAGGGAGAAGATAAGGACATACCCAGGGGTATTGGGAGGGACTGAGCTGAAGGGAGCTGGCTTGGGGAATGCAGCCACGTGCCTGCATTTGGTCAAGAATGTTCTTCTTGTCTCACACTCTGAGTCCAGCAGAGCCATCTCCAGCACAGCACCCTGGTGTGGGGCCAACCCTGTTCCCCATGTGGGGCCCTCCCTCTTCAGGGTGAAGGGATATCTGCTGAATGGCTGGACAGTTTCAGAGATTTGAGTTTTCTTTTCTTGCAAGCTTTGGTTTTGATTATCATATTAAAGTATCATTTGTGAGAGAAGATATTACTATTGGAAAGATGTAGCAGTTTTCTGCAGGATTTTGTCTGTTCTATCCCTACAGAAACACTTTAAAAAAAAAAAGAACAAAAAACAAAACAAAACAAAAAATTAAAAAAAAAGGACCAAAACAAAACAACCAACCAACCAAAAACAAACAAACAAGCAAACAAAAAAACAACCACAAAAACCCAAAACAAAACAAAAACCACATGAAATCAAAAGCTAAATCGTTGACATGCAGGAAATGTGCTAGAGTCATAGTCCAAGGCCAATACTCCTATTTAGTGCAGTCACTAATGCCTTCTAGTGACTAAATAGAGCTGCCTCAACAATACCACAGGTTGAAAACAATCCTTGAGATTCAAAGTCCCTTTTTCTTATTTCATTTGTTTCATCAAATAAATGTTATAAATAGATAAATGGCTGCTGAAAGTAAACCCTCACACAAAGCTGACTGTGGCTTTTTGGCTAGGAGGGAAAAGAAAGTTGGACTGCACATGGACTGGGGAAAGAGTCTGGCCTGTAGTATCCACAGAGGAGCAGATGAACAGCTTTTGTGAATGAGGCTAATGATGAAGGGTTTTTAAATGTATATTCCCATAACTGCTATGAATAATAAACATTTTTGTTGGTACAATGCCCTCACATTTCAGCCTGATGAGAATTCCTACAAGGCTCCACTCTGGTAACCCTTACAAACCAATGACAGTCTGTGTTTTCTGTTATTCTGGAATACTTGATATACCTTTGTTATTCTGGATACCTTGGTATGAGTGATGTGCTTCTGGATGAATCTACAGCCAAGGCTTCTTGTTTTCACTGAGATTAACATTATGATGTTTGTTAATAGGGATGAATTTCCTTATGCCTCAGAGATGTTCAAAACAAGCTTTTTGCATAATTCCCACCTTTTCTCCTCCCATGGAAATATATTTCCTAAAACTCATGAAGCTGTGGGTTAATTTATTTCAAACTCTTTTCTTCCACACACCTTTTTTTCCTCTTCAGAGTATTTTTACTGCAATACTTACATTAGTGATCTTCAGATGAGCACTCTGAGATAGTGAAGTGTAGTTATCTTCAACCTTCTGAGCAG
Source organism: Lanius collurio (assembly GCA_020086605.1). Classification (NCBI taxonomy): domain Eukaryota; kingdom Metazoa; phylum Chordata; class Aves; order Passeriformes; family Laniidae; genus Lanius; species Lanius collurio. The sequence goes on from JACBWW010000007.1 coordinate 36,857,129, forward strand.
ATAGAATAATGCAAAAAATTAATTCATCTCCCTGAACTTCCTCCATGTGAAAGTCAAGTATCTGCTACAATCTTGTTTTACATGTAGTGCCCACAGAGAGAGATCCCTTCAGAAGGTGATAAATGCTGTCTCTCTGAGGCACTTTTCTCAAGAATGGGACAGTTCATCCTCTGGAGGTGCCTTGGTTCTGGCAATACCAGAATGATGTGAAAGAACAATGAACAGTACCAGGGTGCCTGAGTTCTTAATTGAGCACTTCTGCCTTCCTGTACAAATATATACGAGAATGAGAACATGAATTGTTCACTCTAACACAGTAGGTTTTGCACAATGAAAGTTTGCAATATTTTATGTTGTTTATTTGGTCGTATTCATGCTTATTTCTACATGTGTGTATTTAATTTTATTGTGCATCCAGTTTTACACAGTGGTAACAGCATTCAGCAAATTCCACTGGAATGTTTTCAGGGTGTGACCAAAGCTGGAGCAGGTCAAGAATGTGTATTTTTGCTAGAAGCACTGTTGGTCTAAAGGCTGCTCTGCAGCTCACAGATCAACTCTTATTTTGTTTTCTGCGTGTGCACTATGATTTGCACAAGTATCATGCCTTGGTAAAGGTGTGATTCAGCTCTTACTTCAATATGCCAAGACTCTCTGCACATTTACTTGCAGAGTAATGTATGCACAACTATGAGACCTCTTGATTACCAGCAGTGTCTGCATGCTGGGCACATTTCTTATTTCTTTTATGTTTGTAATTCTGTATCTTCAGGTGTGGAAGAACTGCATGCCAGCATCTGTTCCACTATCTGTTGATAGTTAAGAAAAGTTGAATCTTAAACAGTTATGTGCCTGAACTTCTTTCTTTCCTAAAGAGGAGACATATTTTTCAGTGTATTCCTTTGGTGAACTTAAAGATGTGAAGGATTTCTAAGGCTTGGGGAAAGGCTTGGAAAACAATATGCTACCACTACTGTTCCACTGTTCTATATTCAAGTTCTGAAGCCCATAAGTACATACATTTTCTCCTTAGGGTAATGAGTTCAAAGTAATGAAATCAAAATTTGCCATAGTACATAAATACAGATTTCATTACCATTCACTGTTAATGGTACATGTTTGAACTTTCCATCCCTATTTCTATTGTTTCTATATATCCCTAGATATTTCTGTTTATATATTGGGGAAGCGGTGATTTCTAGAGTCCAGAGAAGCAAACTTGATAGCAGGGAGGAAAGAGGATTCTTCATAATTTCCAGTCTAAGCAGGATGAGTTTCCAAAGATAGAACAGACTGGGAAAAAAATGTCACTGAACAGACAGGATCAACAAACTGGCTCCAGCCAGTGAGTTCACCCCTGCTAGCTTCAGCCTTGGCTGCCTCAGAGCCCATGGTTGTGCCCCTTCAGATTAGAAAAGAAGCTAAAATCATAAAGGACAATCTCTGCTCTGCAAAATAATTAATCTTCCTCTCCATTCACACTGAGTGACCCCTTGCCAAAAGGAGTGGGACTATCTGGGGAGAAAGGTAATTGCTCTAAGTGAGCAACCTCTGTAATTTTCTACACTGCAAAAATAGCCCTGTCTCTAGAGTTATATAAATACATGTCTGGGGTAAAGGGAGCAAGGGTCTGGTTCTGAAGCAGAAGGTGATCTGAAAGATCTAAGTGCACACAGCCCTCAACACCAGCCACATTCAAGTAAAATGAGGCCCGTGGGTCTGTCCTGTATCGACTGGTCTCATTTCTGTACCCCAGGTCCCTCTCTGTGCACAGGGGGAGGGTTATGGAGGAGCCTGGCAATGCATGTTTGCTTCCAAAACACTGCTCCCTGTGGATAAGTCCCTAAGAGATTTACTCAGCAGCTGCATAAAGATGTTTGCACTGATTGTGATCTGACTAAACAAAATTATTTGAGGCCTTACCTATGCAAGGCAGTACCTTTTCACAGTGCTTACCCGAGTTTAAAAGGGAACAGGGTCAGTTCCAGGTCTGACCACGGCCAGCTGTAAGCGATTTCTGTCAATTCAGGTGGGCTGGGTGCTAGTTATTGAGGGTACAGCTTGCAGGGCTGAAAAGGAAGCAGGTTTTCACCTTACTCTTTACAGATAGTTCAGTTTTGTTCAATGGGAGAAGGCTGGCACTGTGCCTGTAGCTGTCTTGTCCAGGAGGGTAAAGTAATAATGCTGGGGGGTTCACCCGGCCGGTGCTGGTTGGGGTCTGAGGCTCAGACCCAGGAAGCCGTCGCCGGTCCACAGAGGTGATCCCGTGAGGAACCCTCTGCAGAGGCGATCCCGTGAGGAACCGTCTGCAGAGGTGATCCCGTGAGGAACCCTCTGCAGAGGTGATCCCGTGAGGAACCGTCGCCCAGGGGGTCGTGGCTTCTCTCAGCCCTCGGCCGGGGGTGCCTGCAGAGGTGCCTGGCTCAGCAGCCATCAGCTCTCAGTGATTCAGGGAGTGATTTCAGCTCTGCTCTGCAAGGCAAACCCCCATGGCCAGGCCCGGACAGAGAGAGGAGAGGTCCTGCTGGTGGTTCCGCAGAAGCAGCTTTGTTCTTCCATCTCCCGCGAAGGGGTGACCAGAGACAGATCCTCCCCGACTCGGGGCAGAGGGGTCTCTTTTATGGGGGTACAGAGGTGGGTGTGAAAGGGTGAGAAACCAATGGGTATTAGGGTATTTTACATAGAGTTTCCTAGAGGATCATGGGTCTGTCTTCTCTCGCCATAACCAGAAAGAGTCTCTCTTTCCCAAAGAGGGGCCTGCAGGGGGATTGTGTGAACTCCTCATCTCCAGGCCTTCCTGCCAGGGCAGGGGCCTGTCAGACCCCACATATGGAGATTGTGCAGTCTCCTTTATCTAAACAAGGGCTTCCTGCCAGGACAGGGGCTTGTCAGACCCTACAGGAGGGGAGAGAGCCATGGCTGTGAGTGCTGCATTCGGATCCGTATAGCAGCGGGGTGGAAAGCAAAGGGAGCTCTGTCAGCAGCCAACGTAACTTCACTCCCGAGCAACTGAAAAGCAGGAAAGGGAACATGTCCTCTTCTTTTGCAGCTCTAAGGGAAAATCTGCTATAAGGAGGGCTCCCCAGCACGAACTGAATTTGGAGGCCGAGTCAGTAATTTGCAAATAATCACCAAGATGCTTAAACCACTAGAGTGTTTGGCTTAAGAATAAGAGATTGTGTGGGATATGTCTGCTTGTGTCTATATAATAATAACATGGGCTGCCTTCAATTTACACTGGAAGATTTTTCTACTCCTCAGTGTAACTTATATCTGAAGCCAGTCAGAGAAACTCTTTCTGACAGCTTTCCCATAAATATTTGCCTGCAGAAGTATGTTACTTTTTAAAAAGCAACAGCTAAACTGATCGACATTCCTGCCAAAACGGGGTCTACATGTGTGTGAGTGTCCCTCAAAGGCAGAGGGATAAAGCATCTTCTAAGTTGGATTCCACAAAAAAACCCAAAAGTGTTGGGTAATGTCTAAGTTCCAGCTGAAGATAAGGGAGGTGCAGGTTCAGTCCAAGCTCTGGCAGATTCAAGGGAGAGCTTTTCACACCTGGATGATCCCAGGCATTCAAAAACTTAAGCACTCAAAGGAGACCAAGTATGATCTCACTGCAGGGAACAGACTCGTGTTCTCTGACAGACATCATAGAAATGCAGTTCTGGAAAGTTTTCTCCTGCTGAAAGTCCAAGAGGGAAAGCCAAGTTTTGTTATCACGTGCTCCGAATGGTTGCACAGGCTGGAAAAGTAGCTGGATCCTCCTGCATCTAAGTGGACCATGTAGGTTGTCCCACTAGAAACCTTCTATCACATTTCATTTTAAACGTAATGGAACAAAAAATTAAATTACAATTAATGCTTTTGTATCTCATCACTTCTATAACCCACCTTTTGGGAGTATGGCCTGGAAGAGAAGGGAAAAATAAAAGAAGATTTCATTTTAGAACTCCCTTTAATTGATACAAATGGTTTGGGTATGTTTGGGGATTTTTGGTTTTTGCACAAATGCATTAGGTTTTTAATGGTAGGAGTCTCTGGATGACTGAGGTGCTATTGGACTTTAGACTGAACTTTTGAAGAGTGTTAGTAGCATGAGGCCCACTGGCTGTGTAATTTTAGTAAAATATGTCCACATGGGTAGAAAATAAAGATATATTTTTATCAGGGAGTTGCAAGATATAATTCTACAGCAGATAAAAACTGGAGGTATCAGAGGTATTTCAAATTATCAAATGTATCTGTAGTTTATCACAGGGATGCTACTGCCATGAGCACAGTATATTTCAGTGTCATTTCACTGGGAAAATTTTGAGACATTTTAAGATTTACTGAAATAGTTCTGCTTTCTGTTAAATCCTGCTCTCCAGAAGTCTAGCCAAATCTGAACTAGATCCAGGGACTTCTGTCAGGGGACTGAGGTCTCCAAATTAATGTAAGGGAGCATAGCTGGCACTTCACACCAGCTGTGTGTCAATGATGGCAGCAAAGCTACTCTTTCATAAAAAGTACCACCAAAATGGCAGCCACTCCCAAGGACAAAAAAGAGGAATGAAGACCTATGCCAAAAGATTTGGATGGAGCATTCACATCCTGAGCACTTTCTCTGTGTAATGGCTTTCCCTCACTGCTTGCTTTCATACGTTGATGAAATAACACTTCATCTGTATTATATGTGAGATGAGTCTCGTGACATGTTCATAGGTTGAAGTCTGCAGACAAAATCACTCAAGATTTTCTCTGGGCCTAATTCTGCACCAGGAAAGTTGATGTGAATTTTATTGCTGATTTGTCAGGACATCTGATGCTTTTATCCTAGAAAGTGTTCATATGAAACAAAGTCTAAAGTGCTTTTGATATTATATTTTATTCTTCTAATATGCTAACAGAAGTTCAATGAGCCAGTGCTGATACAGATTTAGATGATGTGGACTGTATAACACTGAAGGCTCTGAAGAGCAGCCTGCAAGTAGCAGGAGACTATAGTACAAAGCAGCAAGCAAAACTAATCTTTAAAACTACATTTTATTATTTTATTTTGTTTTATTTTATTTTATTTTGCTGGTAACGCACTATACACTTTTGGAAAATGGGACATGAGGCAAAATGGTGAAGGGTTCCTTGAAAACTGTGGAAATACAAAAGGTCTGACCAGCCTCATCCCTCCTTCCTTCCCTGCCAGGAAAAAGAAGTAATACTGGGAGTTTCTATATTTTCCTGGCTAGATTGTAGTTTTCAGATGATGAGAAATGAGAGTTTAAAAGAGAAAATATTTGTCTTGTAATGTAGCTTGGATAGTGACTGTAAAATAGGATGGTTTTTATAATTTCAGATGGGCTTTCCCTTTTGTCATCTGATTCTGTTCTGCCAATTTCTGGGGAGATGGGCTGAGAAGCCATTCACTGGTCTATGCAAAAATGAGCCAGGATATTGCTTTGTCTTCAGAGATCATTCTTTTATTCCTTTCTATCACTCAGGTTTGTATCACATTATTCCATCATGTTACATTATGTTATACTAATTTCTGGTTTCTGGTGCTGTATCTGTTAGAGTCTTATGAGTGAGATGAACAGGCACCTTTTTACTGCTGCCAGTGTTTGTGACAATTATGAAAAACATGAACTTCTGCTTGGCACTAAATTGCATTTCAAGGGTTCCTGCAACATAAAAAAGGAGACTTGCTTATCATTGGTTGCTTTTACAAGACTTGATAAATTAATGCTATTGGCTTTTATTGAGACTGGCCATTTTTCAATGTGAAAATACAAATGGTCAGAGATATTTATTCATTGCATGGAGAGCTTTGGCTTGAAGCAGGTGCCATGAGACATCCACTTCACATCCTGAGGTTTCCCAAAGCAAATGTTCAGTCTCCTAGTGAAGGCAGGAAATGATTAAGGGTCTCTCAATAAAAAAGGGTCTCTTGAAGTCAAACCAAGAAAACCTGCATTGGGTTGTGACCTGAAGAAAATGAGCTGAAGAGGAGTCAAGTCCTTGCACATCTAAAGGCTTTAAGCATGAAAAACTGAGCCTGACTCTTTCAACAGATACCTGCAAATTGCCAGGAAGTGAAGTCCCTCATGCAGCTGTAGTGGCTTTAAGAATGGATGCCATCAACAATCCCTGACAGGTTTCCAGTGCTGTGTATGTTTAATGCCCACACAAAAGTGTACCATTTGTGGAGCTTGTGACATTTTCAGATGAGCACCCTTATGGGACAAAACCTGTGTATTTCATGTAAGCTCTGCCATGGTGTTGAAGGAAGGGAGTTCCAGAACACCACCCATTAACATTTCAGATAAAAAAATCATAGTGCAATTAAAAAGACTGGGATTAAGCAGTAAAATCCTTGTAAAGCACACATTGTGGGTATGAGGAGCTGCAGTGTGGGAAGGTGGCTTGGGCAGTCCTGATAATGCTCCTTATTAGTGAAACCAAGCCCAAGTGACAAAACAGGACTAAGTTCACCCACTCAGAAGCAGGTGCCACTCCACTGACTGCTGGCTGTTGCAGTGGACCCCACAGCTGGCTCTAAACCAGCCTTCATTTATCTCATCTTGTCTCTCCTAAGATGGTGCTGGTGGCAGATCCTTCTGTGCTTATCCCTTACCATGTGCAGAAGATCCCTTTTTCCACACACAGGAACATCCTTCTCAAAGCCAACAGAGGCTGGCCAAGATCTCTGGTTAGTTTGACTTCATTTTCCCATATCACAGCACAGCACCATAATTAACCCTTTGCTGTGCTGAAACCCAGAGCCACTCTCTGAGCTCAGTATCAGCCTGAACCACCTCAGCAGGCACCACTCAGAGCATTGCTTCTTATTGCTCTCTGAGGCAGGTGTTTGCAGCTCAGTGTTTGTGATGTGTGGAGAGGTTAAAGGCAGCTAATGCAATCTGGTTCCAGTTCAGCAGAGCTTGTAAGCACGTGGCTTAATTTGATTGGAATCCCTGGGACTGTTATGTTGTGTCTTATTTCCCATGTGCTTATCTGTTTTGCCAACATGGGAAAAGACTTCCCAGTTTTGTGGGTCTCTAACAGACAGCAGGACCATCCAGACAACACCCAAACAACCATTATTTTTCTGCAGTTTTTTGGTGGGAGCAAATATTCTTCCATGTATTTTGCAATGTGGCCCTGCCTGAATGCACTTCAGGGAGCCCAAAAGCCCAGGCTCTGAATGCACAGGATTTCCACATGTTACATCACTGAATCCTGAAGTCCCAAGCTCTGGTTTTTGCCATCTCCATTAAGAGCAGCTTCAGTGGAAGCTGATTTTACAGCTATCTCAACCAGGCAGCTGTTGTATTCCCTGTTTCCTGCTCCATATTGCATGGAGCCACAGAAATTACCTACTGTAGGTCCATTAAAAAAAATGAAATTTCTTCTGAGAAACAGATATTAACAATGTAAATTAAAAATTAACAAGATCATAAATTTCTATTAAAAAAATATTGACTTTAGATCACAGAGCTGTGTTAGAACAGAGATGTAAAATGGACAAGAAAGGGACACAGCTTTTAAAAGTATTATTTACAACATTTTGGGAAAGCACTGCATTTTTCTCTTGTATGCAATAGAAATGGAACAATTCTGTGTTCATTCTCCGGTTGTTTGTGCCATTCCAAAAGAGCAATTTCAATTAAACGAACATATGACCTTCTTTTGTCCTCGAAGGAGATTCATTTAGTCTCTGGTGTAATGCAGTTGGGTGCAGCAAACAAAACCTTGTAAAGCATTTGTCTAAGTGTAATGTTGTCAACTAAACCAGAGAAAACTGTCTCTGTCTGTGTGTATCAATGTTGGACACAGGGATATTGTGAGAATATCAGATGACCCATCAAAAAAACTCATGGAGTTCACAACGAAAATGGAAATTTCTCTAAAAGTTTGTGGATATTTTTCTGCTCTTTGGACATGGTTTCCAACTCATGTTTTTTCCCTGCCATTAACCTATGTAGATTTTTGATTAACAGAAGCAAAAACTGATTTTTCCATAGTTACAAAAGCTGTAAAACTTAACTCTTAGGCCAGTGCACCATTTGCATCACAAAAACTGCAAAGTAGAACAGGTAAAAATGAGCTGAGATGTGTGCAGGGATGTGTGTGTATACACAGAGGGGCACTACAGATTGCCAAGGAACTCTGCAGCAGGATCACACAGTTCACCAGCTAAACTAGAAGGTCAAACTTTATTTATGCCTGGTTTGGTCAGGGATAAGACCAGAAAAAAAATAGAAAGTAAAGCAATATAAGAGCTTTGGAATATACAAATTATATGAATGTAGAAAGTCAGGCAACTAAAATAAAATTGCAGGCCTCTAAAATGATGCAGAAGGGCTGCACTTTCTAGGGGTGCACTGGAAATGCTAAAAGCTTATGGAAATAGGAGAGCTGGCACAGCCACAGCAAGAAAAGAGAAGGAAATGGGTCCCTGTGTCAACACCATAGCCCACAGATTCAGGGAATCACTTTGGAAGAGAGGGAAGGATTCTATTGTCATTTTAAAAGACCCAGACCTTGAAGCAGTGTAGTCACAGCCTTGAGACAGGCAGACAAAGTTGTTGTCTGAATGCACTGAACAATCAGAAGTGATGAAAGATCTGTGTGATTTTGTCTTTACTTTGTCATTCTAAATCAGGGGAAAAAAAGAAAAAAAAAACAGTGACTTGTCTTTTATTTAGCGGGTTTTTCGAAGGAATTAGCTGAGACTGGAGCTCTTTCCTTGTAAAGACAGACATCAAGGGACAGATGTCTGTGGAAAAGCAAATGGTTCCCATTGTCATTCCTAAAGGAATAACAAAATGGGGATAATTCCATTTCTGTGTCATTGCCACGAGAGGAGAGTGAAAGAGAAAAAGAAATCCAACTGGACAGATTCCTAAGTGAGAAAGCTACAGAGGAAACATCATTTGACTTTCTTATATTTTACAGCAAATTTGCAGATTTGAATTTGCAATTAGCTCACGGTGCAGCTGGATGAAACCAAACATAAAACACCTGCCGGAGGAGTCCAGCTCTAAACAAACCCTGCCGTAACCCAGAGAACCCAAGGGATGTGCAAAGCAGGGGGTGCCTTGTCCCTCCGCGCCGCGGCCGAGCGGAGAGGAGCGCAGAGGAGCGCAGAGGAGCGCAGAGGAGCGCAGAGGAGCGCAGAGGAGCGGAGCATCCTCCCGGCGGCGGGAGCCCCGGTTGCCATGGGAGCGCGGATGCTTTACCTCGCATCGGCATCGCATCTGCTCGCAGCGCTCTGCCCTTACAGCCCCGCGGACCCGCAAATGCGGCTGACGTGGCTTCGGGAGCTCTCCATGTTTGTTGGACGGAGGACCGGCAGCTCAGCCCCGCAATTACTTCCTACCCCGCTGACTTGATTTTTTCGGCGGGGAAGCAGGGAGGATGCAGTGTCCTCTTTGTCATTTGAGCGCACGCTGCATGTGAAGGGCTCTGCAAAGGGCCGGCTGTCGGCGCTGGGCAGGGATGCGCGGAGCTGCCGCGGGCGGCCCCGGCCCCGCTCCCGGCCCCGGGCGCGCCGCTGCTCCCGGCGGCTTTCCCGAGCCGATGCCGCCCTCTCGCGGGCTCCGCGCGGCCGGCGCTGAGGAGCTCCAGACACCCCCGTTCCTGCAGGAAATGAAAGCAACATAAAATAAATCCGGGCTACTCGCTGCTCTCCGGGCAAACCCCGACCTTTCCAGAGGCAGGGCGCACGCGGGTGGAATTGGCAGGAACAGCGCTCCTCGGTGTTTTCTTCCTTTCTTTCCCCCATTTTACATTCATTTGTGTGTTCATAGTTCTGTTTGTATGCGCCCCACAAGGCGGGAGATGTGGGTGCCAGATCGACTGCTCGCACAGGCAGGAAGCTCCTGCCCGAGGCAATCAGCACAGGCAAACCGGCCCTGGGTCTGCTCTGCTGATTAATTAGGGGTCTGATGAAGCCAGCAAGTTCTTCCTTCAAACCCAAGGCACTGCGTCTCCCAGGCAGCTTGCTGGAGAAAGCTCTTTGATTTCAGACACCAAGAAGCCCTGCCGACGCTGTCTTGCAGCCCCAAATTCCATGTGGTGTTTAGCAGTTCTTAAGAGAAAAAAATTCTCCCTTTGGGAGCAAGTCTCCAAGGGAGGTAATCTGGAGTCAGCCAGAGATTTCAGACACTGATTTAAATCTTGTGACCTCATCTGGTCAAAGCTAGAAAGGCTGAGGGTGTCCCTGCCCTGTCAAAGATTTTTTCCTATTGCCTTAGGCAAGCTTCCTGTTGCTGGGACTTGATCTGAGGGTGTGGACAGCTCTGGGATGTTGAACTGGGGGCCAGCAGCAACGGGGAGGTTTGCCCCCCAGGCTGCAGGGTACCAAGGATTATGGTGGGGCTAGAGGGGTGAACAATATTTTTCTTCACTAAATTAATCTTTCTATGGAAAAGGAGTGCAGGAGCTCTCAAGATTTAATCTCAAGAGCTAATCCTATTTATTTACTGTTGTTCTCCATCCCGTTGGATCAGTAGGGTCCAGCTCTCCAGCTCCCAGAACATCTGTGCAGCTGTTCCCTGGAGCTTGACAGCAGTTTGGTCACCATGAAGAAAAAACACTGCAGAGTTGCTGGTCTTGGAGGGATGGTAGCCAGAAAATTAATGAGCATTAGTACAAAGGTCTGGAAGATTTCACCACAGCACTAGAGGGACTTGTGAGCATTTTACACTGAGTTATTTTACCCCAAATGTAAGGGGTAAGAAGGCACCACAGAAACAGCTCCAGTAGAAAAACTTCTCAGTGTAGGAAACCCTCCTCAAGTGCAGAGGCTCTTCCCAAGGACTTTATTGCATATCAGAGGCAATAACAATTTATTTCAGTGTCTTCACTGTTAGATATAATGGCCAAGCAGAGGTAGCAAAGACCCAAGCTGACACTCTGGTTAAAATCTATTGCTCTGCCTAATCACTGTACAGCTGAACAACAAATCACCAGTGTGGCTATAAATCGTGTATTTGCATAAATAAATAAACGTAGCTTTGTGCAGCCAGGATTCCCATTGCATAATGTGGTTTCTCTAGGACCCTTTTGGGGGCTTCTCAGTATTGCTTCTCAAGCTCCCAGTTCTTCAGTTCATCAGGAATGTCAGCTTTCCACCTGGTTGAAAAGCACCAACATTTTGTTTTACCTGGTCCAGAGAACCTCTGTGTGCATTTGGGCTGATCCATTTCAGAGAAAGGGATTCAAAGTGTACAGAAGAGGAAGGGTTTTGAACAAAAAATGAAAGACATGTCCCAGACATTTGTAGCCATTAAATAAAAAATTACTTTCCTTACAAATTTAGGACAACTCATCACACTCTCCTGAGCCCTGCCCCATCCTGCCTCCAAACTAAAATCTCCTCTGCATCTTTTCTGTGGGCAAGGTTAAAAAGCTCCCACTTTCCAGCCCACTGTGGATGTAATTATTGCTATATATTCTCATTTTAGCACACTTTGGTATGTTTGGGAAACAAAAGTCAGCAAATGCATGTGGTGATTGTCTGCAGAGTTCATATTTTCTGGATAAGCAGAGGGAGCTGTGAGCTACTGATCACCTCTATGTGAACCTTTACATTCTGTTTGTTTCCTGTCTCAGTCTCTTTGGTGTTCATTATCGCTTTCCCTCTCTCCTGCTTGATACAGTGAAGTAGACCTGGACATGTTGTGATTCCTTTAATAGGCTCAGTGCAGCAAAGTGCCTTCAGTCCACACATGCTTCTTTTGATTTCAGGGAAAGAAAAGCAAAGTTAAGTGCATTTGCATTAGTGGCTCTTTGCTGACTCAGTCCTTCCAATTTTGCTCCAAATCCTTATAAGAGTTTATTTAATAGCCATTTAATAGGACATTGTAACCATGTCCTCACCTTAAAAATTGTCCTTTGCCACAATGTGTATCTACAAAGGGTGAAGATGCTTTTCCCCATGCTCAGTGCCAGGATCTGCACTTTAGGTGGAAATAGAGAACAACAGAGAAAAACAGGCTTGAGAGGTGACCATAAGAAAGATAATAGGACAGAGGTATGAAAGACTTGGCAAACCTAAATCCCCTTTTTATTATTCTTTAATATTTTTAATCTGATCATCTTGACTCTGTTTAGATATGTGTGCATACTCCACAGGTCATTTATTTTTTCGTGTTTTTCACAACATTGAACAAAAATTACCAAGTACCCATCCAAAATAATGAAATTTGACACTTAAAAGACATCTAATTTGCTATTCTGTGGACATCATATGGCCCAAAAAATAGATTCAATTTGTCTTCCTGGTTTAGAAATGGGCTTTTCAGACTGTCCAGCCCTCTGATCTGTGCCTGTTGCTCCAGCTTCTCCAATGCCAGGAGTCACCAGTCACAAAAGCGCTGAAGACCTTCAAAGCCAGTGTTAAGAAAAATAAGTGAGGGTGTTTCTTGACCCATGTTAAAGACATGTTTGGATGCTAAACCTTGGATGTAGTGATGGAAATTTCAGAAGTAAAAGCAATTTTCAACTGTTACTTCCAATGTTCCCTGTTGTACTGAGGGGAATCCTTACAACATGAATAAGACAGCGATAAACTTGGAAGGAAAGATGAAGCAATATTTCTTTAGATGTTCAGGGATTATTTTATTCCTCCAGCAGCATGGCTGAAGTTCCCTGGCAGCCTCCAGTCATGGGACCCTCTTCCTTCCCAGGTCCCCGGGCACCCAAACCACCCAACCAGGAACAGGTATGGGGCAAACGTGACATGGGACAGGGACAGACCCATACCCTGCAGGGTCCCTCCACCCGGGATTTCAGGGAGAGGCACTTCCACATCTCACCTTTTCTTATTAGATAAAATAACATTGGAAACAGTTGGATAAACAACAAAACAATTTCAAAGTAAAGGAAGCCACTATCTTGAGTCCCCAAATGTCCAAACAGATTTTCTTTGGAGCATCAGAAGAGAGACAGGACTTGAGCATGCTTCACATGGAAACTGAGGAAGGGATTTTCCCTTTTGTACCTGTTGGAGTCTTAGAAAATGACAGTTAATTTCTTCCCTAACTCCTTTTCATCCCCCCATTGGCATTGCAAAGGGATTAATGGCAAATGAAGAGGACTGGTTTTGTGAGGGGAACCAGAAAGGGAAATTTGGGCTGGGCATATATGGGAGATAAAGGGGTATGGGATAAAAGGGGAAGGGGGGATAGGAGAAAGGATAGGGATAATGGGGATATTGTCCAGCATATCTACTGCCTTTGACAGGGACACCCCCAGGGCCTGTAACACATGCAGCCTGTGGGCCCTTTCTTCTCTGCACAATTTTAAATTCTACTCTTTCTCCTTCAAAGCTTGGAACATCACTTTTGGGGTTATTTTTTACAATAGCAGATTTATGGACAAAAATAGTTTCTCCAGTATCATTTTTCAACAAGAAACCATAATTTTTCTTTACATTATACCATTTTACAGTTCCAAAAACCCTAGCTGCAATAACTTTTTCATTTTTCCGAGTTCCTTTGTATTTGCTTTCACTTTCAGCTTTTCTCGCTCTCGTGCTGGAGTTTCGCGTGACTGTTCCACGCTGTCCGGGCATTTGCGCGACTGCACGGCCGCGCCCTGTGAGGCGTTCGCGTGTGCGCGGCTTTGTACCGCCGGCACTGCCGCTGCTGCTGCTGCTGTCAGCTGTGTGGCCGTGGGCTAGCACGGCTCCCTTCATGCCCCCACGCCCCTCTGGCTCTGCTCAGCGTGTCTCACCACGGTCGCCATAGCGACTACCACAATCGCTGCTGCCTTTCTCAGTGTGGGGCTCGAACCGTCGCTCGCCACACAGTGCGGGGCGACCATCGCTGGGTCGCGCCTCGGCCGCCACCGCCCTCGCCGCTGCCTCAGGGCGAACACCGCCGGGCCTGCACCGCCGCGCTGCTCTGGCTCCACTCCCGCCGCTTCCGGTCTCCCCGCCGGCTCTGCTCCCGCCGTGCCGGGCCTCACTGGCTCTCCCATGCGCGGAAGCTCCCTCGGCGCTGCCCGCAATGCACTGGGTGCTCTCAGCCGGGGCTGCGCGGTCACCGGGGTGGCGGAGGAGCCCGCTGCAACGCGCGCGCTGCTCGACCATGTGTTCGCTGCTGAAACCGCAGCAGAACACAGCCAATATTGCTCAACAGTCTCTGAAATCAGGTAATATTCACGGAAATAGTCCTGCATCGGCATATTTTTTGATTCGGAGATTAACTGTGTCCAAACATTTTCCCAAAAGTCTTTGGTAAGGATCAAATCACAAGAAACATAGAAGAAGTTTTTAAACAGCCATGCCAAAAAGTGTCTTAATTCTGTCTGAGCTTGAATTAAGCTAAAATCTACATATTGCTGTTCAAGAACCTTTTTAAGTTTAAGGTAAATGTCTCTGTGGTTCGGACAGCCATGAGTCCTTCCATGAGTCCTCTGTTGTTCAGAGATGGGACAGCAAAACGAAAGCAAGAAGAGATATCCAGAGTTACTCACCAATTATCTTCTCCAGGGATTGTTTGCCAGCATTTCTCCATTTGTTGTAATGAGGGGAATCCTTACAACAAGTATAAGACAGCGATGAACTTGGAAGGAAAGATGAAGCGATATTTGTTGTAGATGTTCAGAGATGTTTTATTCCTCCAGCCACATGACTGGAGTTCCCTGGCAGACCCAGTCATGGGACCCTCTCTCTTCCCGGGCCCAGGCAACCCCACACCCAATCAGGAATAGGTGTGGGGCACACATGACATGGGGACAGGGACAGAGGATGATCCGTACGCTGCAGGGTCCCTCCCCCGGGGATTTTTGGGGAGAGGCACCTCCACAGTTCCCTAAATAATTTACCTTAGCAAGTCTTTCTGTAGAGCTCTGGGCAGGTGCTGCCTCAGCACATGTGTGACATCCACAGCAAAATCCTACCTCACCCTGCACAGGGGGAATTAATAGCACATGTCAGGCCTCTGCAGAGGTAGTGGCAACTAAAATACCAAAGCAATAATCTGGCCAGTCATTGGTAAAAGCCAAAAGAAGGTCTCAGGTCAGGTTCTCAGCTTCATCACTTCTCGTCTTCCTGATAGTCCTCTCTGAGGGCATTTGCTTGACAGATTGTTTCAGGGCTCTTTGCCAGCACTGGAGAGGTAGCGTTGCAATCTTGTTTTAACTGCCCAGCATATCTTCTCCTAACACAGATAGAAAATCTCACCCTGTTCCTTCTTATTTCAGAAAAGGACTCCACTAACAACTGTGTCAGACCATGCCTTCTCTCAACCTGTCCTATTTTCCCTCTGTTTCTACCCCTGTTCCCACTAGATGTGGTATGATGCTGGTTTAAGGAAACCTTTCTGTCACAGTCCATCTTACTAATTCCAGCAGAAGAATTCAGGAAGTAGTGCCAAAGAAATTTTGCATGAGCTAGCCATGTCTCTAGAGCTCCCACTGCCCCTTAACTCTGACCTGTCCTAAATTCTCACCTCACAACTCCTTCCAACAGAGGCTAATCATCAAACAAGGTTGACCAAACTTCAGTCCATGTCCTCACAGGAGCAGAGCATCTGCAATAGACAAACCAACTGGCCAACACAAAGCACCTCTACACTTACTGATATTGGTGCAGTTTTTGTTGGGATTTCTACTCATTTCATTGCTCAATTAAACAAGGAATTTCCATCATTAGTACTTCTGCTTGTATCTTAAGCCTCAGCTTGGCTACAGCTATGAAATATTTTATTGATCTCTGCATTCTTTTGCCACGTAGATATTCTTGTTTTGGGCAAAGGCTTTGGTTTTCTTCTGCATTACTCCCTTTTCTTAGTAGTCCAAGTCATGCACGAGAAATAGGGGTTTCAGCATAACTGCATGCCTAATGAAGCTTGAAATTATTGGTGGTATCCGCTGATTAATGAATAGTGGACATTGATCCAAATCATGGAGTTTAGGCCGTTTTAGTTCAGCAATTCATTAGCAACAATTAGCACGGAGCATGAAGGACCCCAGGTGTTCTCTGCTGCAGCAATCACCCTGTGATGCCAAACACCTGGGCCCAGGGAGCAGCTCTGCCAGCACAGGTGGGGACAGCTTCTGTGTGAGCCCAAACCAAGGAGCTGAGGAGGAGAGGGCACCTGAAAAACTCTGGTCCTGCATTAATGAGACATTGCTACACAGCTGTCACTGCACTCAGTGATGAGACTGCAGCTAATCCAGGACATCCTGGACATGTCTTTTCTTGCTCTGCTCTCTACCTTGGGCTCTCCTGAGTGAGGAGGAAACCCCACAGGCATCCTAAGGTTTGCTGTGTGGGGACTCAGTATAGATGCCTGGCTGTGCTTTGATTTTCAGTAGATGTGTCTCCCAACACTCACAGGCCAGCCCAGCATAATTTCCATGCCCAGTGCCAAAGCTAAGAAAGTGAGAGGACTCATCTCTTCTTTAGTTCAACAGGTATGAGACCAACCATTTCTCAAAATGTTTCAGCACTGCTGAAGCACTTGAGATATGCATACCAGATAATGTACCAGGGCTTTTTCTAAGTTCCTCCCCAGCAGGCTCCCACCCTTTAACTAACCTCTATGAATCTTGCTGTCCTGTTGCATGAACAGCTTGCCCTGTTGGAAATGTAGATCTGAATTTTCTTTCACAGAATACTTTTTCTCAGTTAGCTAATGACTTGGTTTAGCATAGCCTGGCAAATGCCCATTTGTAATGTTTACACCTGATAATCCCAAACAGAGCTCTTCCCATAAATCAAAGAACCAAAACCAAGAACCTCACAACAGGAGATTAGAACAATTTAATTGGCCAGGCATGAAATAGAGAAATCTGGATGTTAAAAGTAGTTCTTTGTTCCATCCCCAGGGGACCCACTGATTTTTCTCAGCACTGAAAAATAACCGGGCAGAAATGGCCAGCCAGCTTCCTGTGCCTGCCCACAACTCCTTCCCCAGACTCTTCTCCTTCCTCTTGTCTCTCTCCATTCACTCCTCACACCTTGCAGCAGCTGGAGCTTGGCCATGCCAGGTGCCCCTGTCCAGTTCCACACATTCTCCCTGCCCAGGGGGAGTGCTGAGGTTCAGGACAGAGCCCAGCTCCAGCCAAACCCAGTTAATTGCTTCTTGTCTGCAGCATTCATTGTCCTGGAGTATCCATTAGTGGGACTGTGCGAATCTCACAGCCTCAGCCTACAATATCCCCAGACATTTTTTGTCAATATTAAGCATTCTGCAGGAGGTTTATCTTAAAGAACATTGAAGTTGTAAAATAACATCCAACACAGAAACAACATGTCTTTTTTAATCTACAAGAATTAAATATTCAATTAATTTAGAGTGGGGTTGAGTCAATGACATTGGAGGCTGGTCAGACTGACCATGTGAGAGAATATTCTGCTTCAGGGTGCTGTAGGCCATGGATGGGTGGGACTCAGGAGCAAGAAATGCCCCCAGAGCATTGCTGTCTCTATAGATTGTTGTCTACCAGAAATCTTAAAAGCACAAGTTCTTAGAGACTGCCCAAGAGAGAAAAAATCATCAGATCTTTCAAAAGACACAAACACTTCTAAAGTTCTTGTGGCATTAGAAGCTGGGGCATCTTTTAAAAGAGATGGTGCAATTTTGGGTTTCAATACCTCTTATGTGATTTGGCTTTGAGCAAGAGCTCAGTTAGGGAGTTTGAATATGTTAGTACAACTGGAGGGCAGGGAAAAAAAGGAAGAAAAGAAATAAACATCATGTCTGTTAATGTGTAAAATTTTAATTTGAGCTTGAAATCCAGGAGAGTTGTTAAAGATCCAGTACAGCTCTGGAGTTTTGCTTTTCTGGCACCAGCTAAGCAGCAAGGAAGATGCTGGTGCCTTTATTGTATTTTAAAATTCTCATCAGAAAAGCCTTGTTAATAAAGTTCCATTCCTTATCCATCAGGCAAGGGGCTGTGTGCTCCTGTGCTGGAGGACATCTTTCACAGCTGAGAAGTGACCCATCAGGAAAGCAAATGCCTTGGTTTTTCCAGGCAGGCTGTCAGAGGTGGCAGTGAGCAGGGTTACAGCCTGCTCAGCCGCTGGGTGCTGCAGGAGGTGGCTCCCCCTGACCCAACTCAGCTGTTTTCCTTGGAGAGGCTTTCCCACGTGGTTTAGGGGCTGAGTGCCTAGGGCATCCCACAGGCTGCCCTTCTATTAGGGGCAGTGCCCTCACTCACAGCTTGCTCACCACTCAACAAATTGCATCCCTAATGTCCTAGATTACAATGTAAGATGTGTCCACAAGCCTGAATTCTATCACCATCTTCATGAGCTGTTAAAACCAGCTGGGACAGGCTCCCTGCCTCCTCCTTCAAGGCTATGTCCTGTTAATGGCCCATCAGTGCCTGTCTCATGACTTATCATTCCATTGTGAGATGCTCCACCCAGAGGGACAAACCAAGCATTCCATTCTGGATATAACTGGGACTTTTGAGGACCACAGGCAGCCTTTCCCACTGGATTTTCCAGAGGACAAGAGCAATATACCCTCCACTGGACCTTCTGAGGAAGACCAGATCTTTCCACACAGGATCACCACTTCAACAGAACCACATCTGTTCACTTCAGGAGGACTGCAGCCACCACTTTATCGGACTGCTGCTGCTACCCTGACTAACAGGATCAGCTCTTACCCGACTGTCAGTTTAAATCAGTTTTATATATATATTAGTAAAGAACTTTTATTCCTATTTCCCATGTCTTTGTCAGAAAAGCCCCTTGATTTCAAATTATAATAATTCAGAGGGAAGGGGAGTTGCATCTTCCATTCCAAGGGGGCTCCTGCCTCCCTTGGCAGACACCTGTCTTTCAAACCAAGACACCTAAGAAGTCTGCTTGGGAGGGAGGGAGGGGTGGAGATGGTCTAATCCAGCCCTGATCCATTTTGTGAAGACACACATTGCCCAAACTTAATCAGGAAACAGCCCCTACCAAATCAGCCTGACAAAAGTTGTGAGAGGAGGAGAGAGGAAGAGGAAAGGGGAGATTCCAAAGGTGCTGGTGCCAGAGGAGTCACTGAGTCTCTGGGAAGAGCATCTGTCAGGGTGGGAAGGGGAGGCTGCTGAGGAACAGGGACAGCACTTAGGCCTGCTGAGGGTATGTAAGTCCATTGCAAGTGGCAGGCAGGCTACATAAGCTAGAGGGTAGCTCTGGTAAGTGAAGAGGGAGGGTCAGATGAGCTCTGAGGCTGGGGAAATCATCAAAAATATTGTCTTCCAATTTTGTACGTCAGAGAGTGAAATGCTTAAACAAACAAAAAAAAAAAATGACCCTTTGCTTTCCTAGAGTGCATTTTTTTCTTTTCATTTTACTGCTTTTGAAAGACCCTGACTTAAAAAAATAGGTGTCAGCTTTTACTTCTCCTGAGATATTCAGTGTTAACAGAGCTGTCAGCTACTTTACATGTCTATCCCTGGGCAAGCAGGGCAATCCCAGGATGGGACTGAGTACCTGCCAAGATGGAAAATCTCTCAGTCCAGCCTGATCACAGAATTATTTGGCTTGGAAGAGATCTTTACAGGCCATCTAGTCCAACCCCCTGCAATGAGAAGAGACATCTTTAATTAGACCAGGTTGCTCAGTTCCCTGTCCAACCAGGCTTTGACTGTTTCCAGGGATGGGGGATCCACCACTTCTCTGGGCAACTGGTTCCAGTGTTTCACCACCCTCATCGTAAGAAATTTCTTTCTTATATCT
Organism: Lanius collurio; assembly: GCA_020086605.1. Taxonomy (NCBI): domain Eukaryota; kingdom Metazoa; phylum Chordata; class Aves; order Passeriformes; family Laniidae; genus Lanius; species Lanius collurio. The sequence continues at coordinate 36,876,807 of JACBWW010000007.1, forward strand.
GATCTGAATCTACACTCTTTTTGTTTGAAACAATTTCCTCTTGTCCTATCACAACAGGCCCTGCTGAAAAATCTGTGTCCAAATGTGGGAGTGAAGTACCAGAAGCTGGAGAGAATGAGGCAGTGGAGTGACAGTCTGTTACTGCGTGACACTTTATTGTCATGGTTTAGGCCTAGATATCTTCTTTGCTTTTAATTAGTGGCTGGGGATCACCATCAAGCCTTTTATTCATGTTTTGGAAGCAGGAGAATTAAATTCAAGCCAGCTGTGTTGGACCACAGGAATGTTATTTTTCTTACCCTTTGAAATACCTGTAATCCACTGTTCAAGGTCTGTTACAAGGAGCACCTCCAGCCCCTGATGTTAATTCTTTAGGTTAAGCTTAGCCAGCTTACAGCTTTATCTCTGAATATCTACATGTAAGCCACTGCTGTCTCAGCTGCAACGGTGGCTGTCACAGGAGCCCACACCCTCTTCTCTTTCTGTCTCCAGATAAAACTGAGATTGTAAATTCCCTTGGGAAATGTCATTATTTGGGCTAAATCTTCATAGATACAACCCCTTCTGGCATGGTTAAGAATATGAAGTCTGTCACATTCCTGCTCATTGCCATGTTTTCAAAATGCCTCTGTTAAAGGCCACTGAAGTGATGGAGTTCAATGTCATTATTTCAGTTACCAAGTTATGCAAAGGCCAGCCATGTGCAGTGCTTCTGGTGAGATCAGCAGCCTCAGGAAGGTGCTTCCACTTCTGTGACTCACAGTGTTCAATGAATTCAAACAGAAACAGACATGGAACTCCACCTCTGGCTCACTTTCCCCAGCAGCTCCTCTCCTATGCCTGGGCCACCACCTCTGGCCTGGATGCTGAAGCACCCAGAAGAGAAGATGCTGGTGGCTGTGGGACTTTCCTCCTCTGGTCTGTGCAGCGTTCATGAGGTTTGGGAAAAGGAGTCCCACACCAGAGTGGGGCCAAACCCACGGCAATAGCACTTCATGGGGTAATATCAGCCTAGGTGGACCTGTCCTCCATCCCAGTCCCGTGGCATTTGTACAGGACAGTGTCATGTCCTGGTCTCCATCGTGGTGCCCTGGCAGAGGAGTGTGGAACCCAGCAGGCTCCTGTCCCCCAGCACTGAGTGAAAAGCAGGTAAAGGACAAGGAGATAAATGAGACCAGTGACACATTCAGTGTCCAGGGGACCTGGCAGCCTGACCTTGCTGGGAGATAACCTGTGGTGTGACTGTCAGGAAAGCACCACCTGGTTTATACCACATCTTACAGAGCCAACAGTGTGCATTGATTGGATTTTGCATAACTTATTTGCAAATATTGTGTAGATACTTCATATGTCACCTAGCCTGTGTTTTGTGTGGAAAGAAAAAGAGGGAAAGCATTTACTACAGGAGAGTATTACTACAAGCAGTATGTAGGTGTGGAAGGAGATTGTATTTTTAATTGTCACAAAACATCTTGTCTCCAGAAGCTTGCTCCTGAGGGTGCCATACGTTTTTATATAAATCGCTATGACAGAAGTCATAAATACACTACTGGAAATGCTGTGGTTTTGTACCAGCTGCCTCAGGCCTGACTGTAGAAAGCAAGAAAAAAGGAAAACAATCACTGAAATCTCATGATTTCTTTTCCTAGAGTTATGCCCAAAATTTCTGTGCTTTTCTCAAAGTTACTACAACTGTTGGATTTTCCATACAACTGAGATGCAAAACTTCCAATTCTTCTGCCTCCACCAAAAATGCCATGGTTATGACACTTTGTCTTTGAAGCTTTGGATTGCAGGTCCTCAAGGTTACATGGCAATTTTGGATTGTGTTGGTTTAAAAGGAGTGAGCTTCTGCTGTCCAGAGCTGCAGAGAAGAAATTGCACCTGCAGCTTTGCTAACACAGCAAAACAAATGGCACAAATACCTCTTTTCTTTCTATGGTTCTCCTTTGTTCCAAACTTTTAAGCCCATTTTTCTTTTTAACAGGGCCTGTCTGATGGTGCTTGGATATATGCTACCCACAATCCTGGGAACTGTGAGAATAAGACCAGGAGTACCCCATGATTTGGGGGTAACCACTGCCCATGTTGTTCCCTTCTGTAACCTGCCTACACCTCTGGTCATCAGGCATAAACATCTGCAGATGGCTTCAGCCTTGCCCTCGTGGGCAGCTGGAGAGGGGCTGCTGAGCCGTGGAGAGGTCATTTCTCAGGGGTTACAAAATGCCAGTGGGCTGGAGTAGATGGGCAAGGAGAATGCCACACAGTCAGCTGGGCTTCAAAATGCTCCTGACAACACAACCAGAGCATGGTGAGAAGGAGGTACAAGAGAATGCAGACTCTCCCTGTGGCCTTTGGTGTCTCTGATGGTCATCCCCCATCCTCCTCCTTCTCACCAGACCCACTGCTTGGAGCTGCTACACCTCTGGGGGAAAAGTGGATGCTGGTTCTTGTGAGAAGAGCCATCCTCTCAGTATCTCAGTTTTTCTATCCCATCCTAATCAGAGGCACTGTGCTCAGCGATGCAAGAAAATGCAAAGTATGGCCTTTATCAAAGGCTGAAACTGTCATGAGGCCTGGCTTTGTGTCAGTTTGAGTGGATTCACCCACAGCGTTTCACCCCCACCAGAGCTGCACATCTGCTTCTGCAACAGCTGCTGCAAGGGCACTGCAGTGGCCACGGGCTGTCCCCAAAGCAGGCTTGTCCCTCTCACAGGATCAAACCCACGCCATGAACTGTGTTTGCCAAACTGCACAAGAAAATGTGCTTCCCTGTGGCACTGCATAATTTAATCAGTTTTGAATAACCAACTTCATAATAAGATTTTAGCCCTGCCTATCCTATACAGTCTTCAGAAACCAGAAAGGTTTAGGAAAACTGGTTTTTTTTCTTGCCTGTCTGCTTTTGCAGTAGGTATTGCAGGCACCTACCTGCTAGTCATGGAAAGAAAAATAACAAGAAGTTCAGCTAAAGTTCGGCTAACTGCTACATTATCTGTACATCAACTGCTAAAAAAATTCAGAGATTTCTTTTAGGAAATTAAGTTATCAGTTTATGCTTAACAGGTACTCCAGGATTTTGAGGTTTTCTGTATTTATGCCACCATATCTACAACAGAAAAATTCCTCGCTCCTTCTTTTTCTATTTCTTTCACAGGTGTTTAAAAATACCCGCTGCCCTCTGGAATGGATTGCTGCTAGGTAGTCAGAAAACACATTTGTGAATCTCCTAAATATTCTGTTTGTTAATGCATTGGTTTATTTTTAATAGGTTTTTCCTTTTCTGAATTACCATTTTCATTTTAAAGGCTTTGCCACCTTCTAGTGTAATAGACTGTGGAAGTAGCCTTAGCATGTGAACTGTGTTTATTCTAAATTCCTGATGAGCAGAGGCTGAGGTGTGCTCCAGCCTGAAGGATTCTGTGTGCTCATGTGTGTACACTTGTGTATGAATAAAAAAAATAAATTACATGCACACGATTCCTTTGTTAAAGGATCTGGGAACGAGAAGGAGATTTTGGTTCATCACTGTCAAGAGCTCGCTGCACATACTCCTGTCTGAGAGATTTGGTGCTGCAATTTTAGCAACCATCAAAATGCAGGTCAAACTAGAAGCATGAAAGATGGATTGTTACCTGAGCTGTCCACATGTCTCAAACCAAAATCCAGATGATCTTTTTTCATTTAGACAAACTTAGTGATGGGCTCAGGAGGAGATTTCCCAGAAGGAACAAATACAGTCAGCACATCTGTCTTGGGGATGATAGAATGGGAAATTTGTCTCTTGGGATCTCAACAGTTCCCTTTGCAAGTCTCAGCTACACCAAAGAAGCACTGAAGTGAATAAAAACATAAGTAGGAGCCCTGATCCTGTCTCTTGTGCTCACACATCTCATCGTTCTACATTCTGCAGTGAACCTGGGGACAGCATCCCTGCGTGCTGTGCAGGAACTCGACTGCTCCATGTCATTGCCTTTCCAGTTACAGTTTTCTCCAAAGAAAAGTTTTTTATTTTTTCTGGGGTTTTTTGTGTATTTATATTGCCTGCCATTGTCACACATTTACCTCTAAATGCAATTAAGCAGAATAAATCATGATTGTGAAATACACCACCCTCCCTGAACTGTACTGATAACCTAAATGTCTTCTCATTAGATGAATCAGGAGAGCTGCATTGTACTCAGAGCCACTCCCTCCTTACTCGGCCTGACAGTAAGAGGGTCCTTTGGTTATAGGTATCTTAGAAATAAATTAGTAATGAATTTTCATGTTCAGGAAGCTTGAAACAGTTTGGTCCACCTGGGTGCTTAAGCTAATGCCATGCAAGCAGGAGATCCAGCTTTTTCTCTGGGCTTGGAGAGGTGGAGCCCAGCAGTCAGCACACCCTGGGGGTCAGCACCTGCTCTGTTAGAAAGGAACAGCTCTGTCACACTTGCCTGCAACCTCTCTTGCTTGCCCTTGGCTGTTACACTTGGCTTTTTTTTTTCCAGCAGAGGGAAAACTCCATTGAAACGAACAAGCAGACAAAGAAAAATTGCAGATAATCAATATGTTTTACTCCATAAATATCTAAATTACATGGCATGACACATGAACAGATATTTTTCTTCTGTGCAAAAGAGGATAAAAAGATCTAGCACAGTCCTGATAGAAGAATATTTGATAAAATATATTATTTCCCATCAGATTAGTCACTAAGAGATATGAATGTGATCAGCACACCTCAGACATACAAGGAGTCTGAGGAGATGGCAGATATAAACTAGAAAAGAGGAGCTTTTCAGAATTAAAAAAAGCTGCTGGTTTAAATAAGCGTAGAAAAAAAACCATAGAAAAACATATAACAAAGTGTTCTGGGAGTGGTTCATACTAATATCCATGTCCTAGCCCACAAATACACAGGAATTGTATGCCTAATAATTTATTCTACCTTTGTTTATTCATTCTCTTTCCAGGAATCTCCTGTTGGTAGTCATTCCCTCACCACATAAATGTTTCAGAGGGAAAAAATTATATCTAGGTATTGTTTCTTTAAAAATATATCTGAAAGCCAGTCAAATTGCAGAGGAAGTAAAATTCTCCTGTCAAAGGACTCCATGATTCACCACTGTGTAAACTTCCACACCTGCAAACACAAAACGTTCTGCAGGTAAAAAGTTCAGGCAGATATGAAACCTCACATATAGGAGGCTCCCCCAGTTCAGAAAATGTACTTTCACACTGGAGGGCAAACACAATGAATTGTTTATTGCTGTAGGTCCCTTCTGATAGGTCTATGATGTTCAAGATAGTAAAATTCAAACCTGCCAGAAGTCAAAATCCAAAGAGCACCAAATAAGATATTTGCTTACTTAAACACTGTACACAGAACTTAAACACTCATACATAGAAATTATCTTTACACTGAGGCATTGCATTAGGCAAGGCAGGCACCTCCAATAACCAGAGGCTGGTGAAGCTGCAGGGACTTGTCTCAGGTGGCTCTATCATGCAGAAAAGAGAAATTAGAGTACAGGAAAATATGAAGTGTGATCCACAGTCAGAGTTCTTGCTGATGGTGCTTGTGTCTTGGCTGAGCACTTCAGCCTGTGCCGCAGCCCTCAGACTCTGCAGCAGGTGGAGAAGTCATAAGCTTCATCAGAGGGGCAGAAATCCTATTTTGGAGACACTATTTTCTTCCAGTCCCTTTTTAATGCATTACAGACACACAAGAAGGCGCTGTGAATCAGCCAGATGCTTACACTTCAAAACCCTGGGGTGAGAATTGTCACCCTGGACTGACAATGCTGTCCCCCGTCCCTGCTGCCTCCCTGGCACTGGCTGCCCAGACTGGGGGGCAGAAGGGTTTCCTGGGGAGAAGTAGCCCTGGTGGACACTGCTGATGGAGCCAGACTGGCATGAGGCAGCTCCAGTCCTGCCAACACAAAGTAAATGTACACTCCCATGTGTGTTTTCTCCCTCAGTCCTCTTCCCACAGGTGTAAGATGAGGGTTGAACTCATAATGACACCTATGGCTCATAATGCTGCTCACAGGAACAAAAACCACTTTTACAGCTCCTTCAGAAATGCCTCAAAAATATTTGGAAAATTGCACCCATCGCCCTGTCTCTTAAATGACTCATTAAGGGGAGAGACAAGAGGCAATGCATTTTTCTAATGACTCAGGAGCACAAGGCACCTGCAAACCTGCCTGCTGCTGCTTCCCACTCTCCCAGCTCTGTGGAGGAGAAAGCAGCTTCACGGGCTGGTGACAGCAAGGACTTTGCCACCCTCTCCGGGCACCTGGGCTGGCACAGAAGTGCAGCCGTGTCCTGGAGTGTGTGCCAAAGGCAGAACAAACACAGCTGCCTCCCTCTGCTGCAAATCTCACATCTGTGCTGGGCATTTTGGCTCGAGATAAATCACTGTTTCAACTAGCAGGCAGCTCAGTTTGAGAGCAGCTCCCCTGTCCTCCCTCTCTGCTGCCCTGGACTAGAATTGAACTGTGATTGCTTTGCTCTGCTCATGTTGGGGATGAACCCTTTGAGGCCCAGCAGGCTCACACTGCCTGCTCTGTGCAGGTGAATGCTGCACCCACATTTATTAATCAAGAAATTATGTGTAGGCAGAGATTTCCATTTGCCTTCTGGGATTGGATGGAATTTTTTTATTAAGCTGGTGGTGACTACTGCTAAACAGAGCTCTGAGAAACTGCATAAGGTGGTGTTGATGGATTTCATCACAGGGTGTACCCTGGTTTTTATTTTACAGGAAGCATGTTGACAGACTTGATCAGAGATTATTTTCAGTTTGAGGGTCTTTTTAAATCTGGATCCAGATAAAGACATTTTTTCTCCGAAGCAGTCAAAAAGTTTAATATGTTACTAAGTTGCACGAAGCAGAAGAAATCAATATTATTTTAGAGAATGTTTGATATCACCAGATAAGCAATGGTCACTATCATAAATACTGCTGAGACAGTATAATTACACCAGAGGTCCCTGAAGTTACAAAAAATCCTCACGAATTTAACTTTAACCAATTTATTAACAGTTCTTAATAACAAAATCCGTTAATTCATTGCTCTGGCAAATTTCTAATAATTAATCATCCAAATTTGAATGATTGTGGGAGGAAAAAAGGATGCACTCCCCTCTAAGTCAGTTCTAGGAATGAGCATGATGTTGGGATCTGAGATCCTCTATTTGGGTTTGCAAAAAGAAAGACAATTAACATTATTTACTTACTGCAAGAACATGATTCTCTGGGTCACACTCAAAAAATGTGCTGCATCTACAGGATAACTTCCTAACTTTAAAGAAAAGATGAAATGGCACCTTGGAAATGACTCTCCTGTCCTTCTGAGCACACCTGTCTGACAGGGGTAGAGAATTGTGTCTGTCTGATTTCTCCTTGGTGGAACTTAGCCACTGCACAGGGAGAGTCGTGCTGGCAGAAGGGGTTGTTCAGCTCCCAAACCCCTGCACTAAATTTGCTTCTCAGGAGGAGTGCTGAGGGTTTTATGTCTTCAGTGAAGTAGTCAATTATCTAGGAGAGAGATGAAACTGCTCATGGCTTCAGCTCACCACATCCTGCACAGGACTTGCAGTGGAGAACAACCTTTATTTCTTTTTAGAGGCTTTCTGTAGATTCCTAATGCTGTTTTACCTGAGACAGTGAGAAGGCATGACAAATTTCTCTGATCTAGTTGTAGCAAAGCTTTTTGGTGGTTTGGTTGTTTTTTTTTTTTTTGGGGGGGGGGGGAGGTTTCTTTTTTTTTTGTTGTTGTTGTTGTTGTTGTTGTTATTGGCTGGAGTTTGATGGCTGTAAGTGGATTATTTTTTCCTGCTGGCGTTTCTACCAGGCTTTTTCGCTCTCCCAGATCAAATCTTCTTTGCTATTTTGATGTCTTTGCTAATGATCTCCACTCATCTCCCCATTTTCCTATAATGGCAGTTCTACTTCTAAAATCCTGTTCGAGCTGCAGCCAGGCTTTGTGATCTATAACAAATCCTTGTTCTCCAAAGGTAGTATCATATTCAGATTGTTGTTATCTCTTGTACAAGCTTTGATCTAACCCCAAATGATACCAGCAATCCATGAGCCATATATAAACCACTCTTTTATGGAGCTAGTCATTAAAGAGACATTTAGTTAGTACCACTGAAAGTTCATTTTAAAACCTGATGCATAAAAATTATCTGATAGTGGTGGCAAAGAGCACGGAGAAAACTTGATACAGCAATGACACTGCACAGTATAAATCTGCTTCAAGTGCTTTAAACAACATGAGCAAAGTTCAGCTCTTCACATAAAGTCCTATTCACTGGCTGGGTCACACGTTGTGCAATTCCAACCCTTCCCCTCCAAAGGTCAGAGGGTGCTTGCGTTCAAATGGTGTCCAAAACCTGAAAAGGGAGTCTGGGCAAATCAACAGGAGCTGTTGAACTAAGAATGGGATTAAGTCAGTTTAATATGCCCTCAGAAACACCATGAGGACAGTCAGAGACCTGAAATGTGCGGGCTGAGTGCTAAACCCATGCCCCCCTGAGGGGGCTGAGTCCAGGAGAGAAGACACAGAAATTTCTCCCCATTTCCAGAGCTCAGGCAGCTCTGCCATGGTTGCTCCTCGCTGTCACCTGCACCTCTTCTTGGGGTCTTCACATGATGTTTGGACAAAAATCCTGCAGGCACCTGCTGGCAGCTGTTTGTGCAGCACTGAAAGCACCACATGTCCTGCCCAGCAAGGTCTTCCCCCATCAGGATGGGATGAAGGACCTCCAGAGGTTTGAGGAGCACCTGGAGCCCTTCTCCTAAACCTCCCTTGCAGTGTCTCCCCTACTGACTTCATATTGGAGCTTCTACTGGACCTGAAAGGGTCAGTCAAACTAAAGTTCCTGAAGGATTTATTTAACTTAAGCTTGTTAAGCTTAATAAATGTTAAATAATGTTGAAAACATTTCAGGGCTTCTTTTATTTGAAAGCAAATACAAACATATACATATTTTTTTTAAAATCCTTATTACTGCAGTCAGTGCATTCATTTTATCCCATAGTTATTACAACAAACTCTGTTTGAAGGCAAATGAGTCATGAAGATAAATTAGAGAGAAAGGGAAAGACTTCATGTCTATCCTGACACTGGCATTTGAACTAATGCACATAATTAAAGACAAAAAATAGACAACTAAAGAAATTAAAAACAAATCACCAGCATAATCTTTTTAGTCACACATGCTAATTTTAACTTGAATTACCTCTATTTATTCTATTAGCAGGAGATGTATCTGCATCTATGTTCTTTTCACATCTTCTGTAAAAAAGCCTCACTCCCACACAATCCCAGGGGGGTTGTACATTTTTAAAGGCAACAATTATATTTTGAGATCATTTTACCTTCAGAAGATTTTTATCAAGAGGTTGTCTGAAATCTCTTGGTGCCACTGTAATGGAACTTCACTAGCTCTGAAATTGTACAGACATCTAAAAACCATTGTTTTCTTTCAGAGAGGCTGAGTGTGGGAGGAGGCTGAGTCTGGAGAAAAAATGGGCTTTTTGCACTTCACCTGCTTCTTCCTGGAGCACTGTGTGTGGGTCTTCTAACAGCAGGAAGCAAACTCTCCTCACTCTGAACCTAACAGCCACTTCTCTGTGTGAGACCTGCCTGGGCACATCTTGCTTCTGGTACCTGGAAGTTTGGGCTGTATTTCACCCACTGATGAAGCCTGCCTAGTGCTCATCAGTAGGATGTTCAAATTTTGAAGATAATTGAAAAATTATCTTAATTTAAAAGTATTTGACAATTGTGGGACATACAAACAGGAGGGTTTGTTGCTGAGAAAAAAACAATAAGTGTTTTAGTCAGTGCACAATTAGGCAGAGAAGTTACTTAAAAATTTTGAATGAGGTAATTCATTCTCCTCAAACTATCTTCTGAATTTTGGCATCCCACATGCCCAAGTATGTTGTATTACCTAATGAAATAAAGAGCTGGAAATGCTTTGCAAAACAGAATTATTGATGGTATCCTAGCAAAGAAAGAAAACATTTACCTAATTATTTTAAAAGAATTTTTTTTTAAAAGTACCTAAAATTTTATTCCATGTTTCTATAGAGTCAAAATATCTTTTGGCATCTTGAGGTAGTGAAACTTTATCCAGTGAGAACATAGCAGGTTTCTCTGGGGGAAGAGACCATTTCACTGCATGTAGCTGAGGGCATTGCTCTTGAGGGAACAAGTCTCAAACTTGTATTTTGTTTTTCTGTTCCCAGGCGTAAAGGAGCACTTTGAATTAATGTTTTAAATATATTCTACTAGATTTACCTAGGGACACTGAAGTCATAGTAGTTGACCTTTTCCTCATGGCTTTCAGAAAACTCCTTCCATGCAGTTGCCTGTTTTCCCCACTGCAGAATCACAGAATGGGTCAGGTTGGAAGAGAATCTGCTCCCACCTCCCTGCCCAAGCAGGGGCCATCCCAGAGCACATGGCACAGGATTGTGTCCAAATGGGTCTGGAATATCTCCAGTGAGGGACACTCCACACCTTGTCTGGACAATCTGTCCCAGTGCTCGGTCACTGCAAAGGAAAGAAATTTTTCCTCATGGTCAGGTGGAACTTCCTGGGCATCATTTTCTTCATTGCCTCTTGTCCTTGGTGCCACCAAGAAGAGCCTGGATTCATCTTTGTGGCACCACCCTTTCAATATCTGTACCCCTGCTTGAAGTTTCCAGGCCCTGAAATGCAGTGCAGTCACAGAGTGATGCCTTCTGCAGCCAGAGCTGCGGAGGAACTGAGATCTTTGGAGCCATGCAGGGGATGGAGAGAGGAGAAGAAGATCCAGCATCAATCAGTGGCTGAAGAGCAGAAGCTCTGCCAGTGCTGGGGGCTGGCTCAGAGCATCCTACACCCCTCATCCCCTCCCACTGCCACTGTTCTGCACTCAGGACAGGCACTGCACCAGGAGGTTTGTGGGATGATCAGTAACTGAAAGAGAGGGAAACACAGGTCAAGGAGAGGGTAGGCAGTGAAATTTTATTGTCTGTGTTTATGAATCAGAAGATTTCTGTTGTGATTATAAAGTAAAATGAACTAACCAAATGCTAATAGCCATGAGAGATAATTTCCTTCAAGGTGCTTATTCATTGATTAGAGATCAACACAGTGCCTGAAATAGAGCTGTTCAGGAAGCATGAGATCACTAGGACTGTTGAAAACGTGCCAGTAAAAATGAACAGTGATGGATAAATATGCCACAGCCATCTTTGTGTACAAAACCATTTTTCATACCCACAAAGACTGTTCTGCAACTTCAGACTAGTGATGGTTTTCTGATGGTTTTGAATACATATCTAAGGAAGGAAGTGAACTTGAAAAACTAAGAACATGCATCCTAGTCTATAAAAACGAAGATTAATACTCAGCAATGCAATCCACAGTTTACTAATTTCATTCTAACCAGTTTTTACCAACATGTTGCACAATCTGTTTGTGAATCCCCAGCTGGGACGATTCCAGTGGATCTAGATAATTCTGTATTTGAGGGACCAGAGAGGGGTGAAGGGACTGTAGGAATATTCTCTAAGGGACTCGCTGAGGGCATGGGACCATGATGTTTAACTTTCAAGACCTACTCTACAGTGTCATGGTTTTAATTCTTCTTGAAATGCCTCCAAGGGGGGAAGTTCCAAAGCACAAAAGTACCCAGAGCACCCTGTGATGAAACAGGGGCAAAAAGCACAACCTGGAGCCACAGGCAATGCCAACTCAATATGAGGGAAAAAAGGGGTCACTCTCAGAGTGGCCAGACCCTGAAGCCCACAGAGCTTATGGATTTTCCATCCTTTAGTGCATTTAAACCAGACAAGCCCTAGATGTGCTTTGGGCAGGAGGCTGGGTTACCCCTTCCTTGCTCTTTGGGCATACAAGTTTTCTCTCCTTTGTCTTGCATATAACCCTTGCAGACAACAATCTGCCACTGTTTGTTTGGAATTTGTTTCAGAGGAAAATACTCTAAAGCCTGAAACATTTTAGAGAACTTTTTTTTTTTTTTCCCAAATGATGGAGTCCAAATACCACGTGCTACATGGTATTTCATGATTTCCATTGACTGAGTGGGGAGAGGAGAAGGGAAAGGGGAAGCAAAACACCATCTATTAACATCATTAGCAGTATAAATTAACTGTTGACCCTAAATTTAGCCTAAGATAGTCTGTTCCAAAATAGAAAACTCTTCTTAGAAAATACAGTATCATCTACAGCTGAGTTCTGAAGCTGCTCCACACCATGTGCACTGTTGCCCCACAAATGGGCTCCCAACAGAACTACTGAGTCTGATGTCTGGGGGAGTTTATTTTTCACAGTTTTTCACATTTCAGCTTGATTCAACCCAGAGTGCTAACCCTATAATTAGCAGAATTAAAATGTGTGTGAATGCAAATTTTTGGGATTTAGGCTTTGCAAAAGGCTCTGGTGCTCCCTGGAAAGCTCATTTTTGTGCGTGCAGGGTAGAGTGCTAATCAACACAGATGATGAGTTAATGGCAAAAATTTCAGCTGACACTAACACTTAAGATGACATGTTGTAGGGTATTTTAGAGAAGCTCTGTTGGTATCATTAAGATACAAGAATTACATGACTTTAGAGGTGGCTAAGTGGTGGTAATTATGACCTTAATAATGACAATCAGTCTTCTAGGGATAATGCACTCATTGCTTACAGCACTTAGGCTTTATTTATCTCTCAAAATATGCTCATAAAACAAATAAATAACTAAAACCCCTGTACTATATACATATATGTACAACAGATAATATATTTTATTTTTACAAAAACAATCTATTTTAATGCTAGGGATTTTCCCTATGTTGGTGTTCTAATTTGTGGATGCATCAGCAAAATCAGTAACAGTGAAATCAGGAAGGAATGTAAAATATCTGTGTCTTTTGAAATGATGAGGACTGATTTTACTCATCATTTAGGGTATAGAGAAAACATAAAATAGCACTTAACTGTGACTCCTGATGACATGATCTGAGAAATTTGGTTTTCCCACATTGGTAGCTGGCAAAACTGAGAACAAAACACTGGTAGTACAACAAAGGACTTGGTGATGCCACTTACATTTGGATACTCTTCTTTATGTTCTTTGATCAAAAAATGGATCCATTTTTGTCCATTCTTGGATTTACCCAATAATTTTTGTTGTTGCTGGGACAGCTATGAGCTCAAGTGACAGCTTTGCTCTTGATATGCCACTGTATTTCTCAGCAATTTCAGTGTTTTTTTCCTGGCAGATTTGAAAGCCTGTTCTGTGACTTTCTACGCCTTCACATTTATGATCATGCACATTCTGCAGGCTCAGCAAATTATTGCTACAAATCATTCACTGAAGCAGACATAAATCATCTAGAGAGATTGTTAGGAAATTATTTCAGCAGAAACAGAAGCTTCCTATATTCATCCTTCAGTGCTATTCCCTTGGTGTTTTATACTGCATACCAATTGGTGAGCATTTCCTTATGCAGCTCTGTTCTGAGCAACAATTGATTTATTTCCAAATAAAATTTTCTCTGCTTGAAATTTCCTTTACTGTAAGGTTTGGCACCCCTTAATTTTCTGTTCATTTCTGACAGGTTTCAAATCTCTTTTGAAAACATGATCATCACATTTAGAAGAGGAGGATCACTCTCAATATGACCCATCACCTTCTTCCTTCCCTACTTTTTGCATTTTCAGCAAGTACATTGGGTTTATCCTGCTGTTCTCAAGCAATGCTTCAGTTTTGGGGGTTTTTTTCCCAAATCCTAGATGTCTGCAAGCCTGAGTTGAGAGAGGAATATTCTGAGGGCTCTTATTGTATCCTACAGATGCCAAGGACTAAGCAGTTACACCGCTCTGACAGGAATGGCTACTTGAGGAATCTGTCAAAGCCTGAGGTAACCCTTGGTAACACCTCAGGAATTTTCTTTGCTACAAGGGTTGAGCCAATGATTTGTACAATTCACACTTTGATATCATCTCTCATCATCAGAGCTGGTCTAGGTAGAGCCACTTCAGCCTCCATTACCCTTTAGCAAGACTGTTACGGCTCCTTTTAGCACGGGAGGTTTGTTGGCAAGCTTGTCTATCAGCAAGTTATCTAGATGCACACGAGTTTCCTGCTGTTATCACAAAGGATGTTTTTGTTGTTTTCCCCAAACTTGGCTTCTGAATTATGAGGGAGGTGCCCCTGGGTTAAGCTTTTCATTTGTCAGATTTCCTGTGACCTGCCCACTGGAGCCAGCAGAGCTGTAGGAGTGGGTGTCCTTATCTCTCCCAAGGAACAAAGACTTTTCCCCCCGTTAAGCACAGAGGGGGTGTTGGCACATTGAGTTTTCTGTTTCAGAATCCATACAACTCTCACAGCCTCGGTCTGCTCCCAGTTTGCTCCCTTTCCCCTGGCATGGAGCAGCAGCAGTGCCAGTGATAATGAGATTCTGTGTCAGCAGATGATCTCCCAGAGCAGCAGGGACCTGTTGTTCTGCCTTGCTACAGTGTCTGGCACTTCTGTGTCTGCAGCTATTGCAACGCACTTACTCAGCTCCACACTTACACTCTGTAAAGTACCTGTCCTTATTGGCGAAGAAGATCCATTCTTCTGCCTCTCACACTTGTGGCTTAGTGGCTTATAGATGTTTCTGCATTCAGTCACTGCTGTCATAGAGCCACAGAATGGTTTGGGTTGGAAGGCACCTTTAAAGCTCAGCCAGTCCACTCGCCCTGCAATCAGCAGGGACATTTTCAACTGGACCGCGTTGCTTGGAGCAACCTGACCTTGAGTGTTTCCAGGGTTGTGTCATCCATTACCTCTCTGGGTAGCCTGTTACAGTGTTTCATCATCCTCACGGTAAAAAATTCTTCCTTCTATCAAACCTAAATCATGTCTATTTTAGTTTAAAACCACCACTCCTTGTCCTATCGTAACAGGCCCTCCTAGAAAGTCAGTCCTCATATTTCTTATAGCTCCCATTTAATACTGGAAGGCCTCAATAAGGTCTCTCCAGAGGATTTTCTTCTCCAGGCTGAACAATCAGAGCTCTTTCAGACATAACTTGTCAGAGAGGTGCTCCAAACATTTTTGTAGCCCTCCTCTGGACTCAATCCAACAGGTCTACATCTCACTCATTTGGCACAATTAACACAAATCAAAGGTCCTGTATTTTCCCTACAGAAGAGAAAACCGACTCATTTCCAAGAACACTGGCTAAAAAGTATTGCAGTCTCATTGGATTCATTGGTCATACCCAGGCATGGAATATGATTGCAGAATCGGGCAACTGTCAGAACTTATACCAATATTTAACATGAAACACTATTAGGATTTCCAGTAATTGTGTGAATTGTAAAGGTCCCCTGTGCTTACTTGGAAGGGGATGGACAGACTCTCTGTTTTCTCCACTCACTTCACTGAGATGACATTTACACTTTGGCAATAAAACCTGTATGAGCTGTAAAACACACGGCAAGAAATGTCACAACCATCATTCCAGAGCAGTAATAGTAGCTAGGTATGAACAGAAATTTGAAAACTAATTATTGTTTCAGGCATTGTCTTTGGGAACATCTGTCCCTGGAGAGTTTAACCCTTTGTTCCCTGGATCATGGATCCAGTACGACTTGATTCTAGTAGGAGGTGAGGCTTGCAGGCTGCCATAACCTCTGGCTCCATGGATCTCCTCCTCTCGCGCAGCCACTGCGAGTCACTACCATGGGGTTAAGCGAGTGCTGGCGGGTTCCTACGCCCCATCCTGCACCGGGCACGCTGCCGCCCGCTTGCCTCCGTGCCTCTGGCGTGGTGCGCACGGAGCCGGGACCGATCCGCGCCCGGGGATGCGGCGTTCCCGTTGTTCCCGTTGTTCCCGGGATTCCCGGGGTTCCCGGTGTTACCGGTGTTCCTGGGGTTCCCTGTGTTCCCGGGGTTCCCGGGGTTCCCGGTGCTCCCGGCGCTCCCGGTGCTGCCGGGGTCCCCGGGGTTCCCTGTGTTCCCGGTGTTCCCTGTGTTCCCGGTGTTCCCTGTGCTCCCGGGGTTCCCGGGGCTCCCGGGGTTCCTTGTTTTCCCGGGGTTCCCGGCGCTCCCGGGGCTCCCGAGGTTCCCTGTCTTCCCGGGGTTCCCGAGCATCGCCCGCCCCGTCGAGCCGCCCCGCCCGGGCGTGGCCAGGCGAGGCCCCGCCCCCGGACAGCGCCCATTGGTGGAAGCTCCAAGGGGCCACGCCCAGGGGCGGGCCCGGGGCGGGCGGGACGGCGCTGTCCGAGCGCGGGGCCGGGACGGAGCCGCGGCCGTGGCCGGAGCCGGCACAGGGACGGCGTGGACAGCGCCATGGCAGAGAAATACGACGTGGTCGTGATCGGGGGCGGCATCTCAGGTGGGTCAGGGGGTGAACGGCGCGGCCTCCGCGCACCCGCCGGCCTCCCCCGGGGCATCCGCCGGGAGCGCTCCCGGGAGCGCGTCCTGCGGCAGCGGGGCCGGGCGGTGGCGCGGGGGTGGCCACGGGCGAGCGCAGTGTCAGGACTCCGGGGGCTTCGGGTGCGCTCGGGGAGGGAAAGGGAAAATGGTCCGTGTGGCTGTGTTAGGGACAATTGCTGCTCCCTGCGCTGCTCCGTACTTGGTGCTCGTCGGGAGGGAGGCTGGAGGAAAAGTGGCTTGGCGGTGCCCGCAGGTGCGGGACGAGGCAGGGATGCGGGGAGACGGGCTGGGATTGGTACATCCCGGGAAAGATGGGGGTTTGACGTGGTTTTTTTAGGTTGCTCATGCAGTGGTGGCAGTTGTTTTGTTTGGGAAAATGCTGCAGAATAACCACCTGGGAATATCTGTAGGTTAGGTTCCGTTGCTGTGAGAAGGGCTGTGCTAGAGGCAGCCCAATTCCCCAGGTGCCATGGACTCCTCACACTTTACTAGGCAACACTTCCCGAAATACTCTTCAGATCTACTTTGACACCAGCAATTGCATCATGGCCCCTCATCCTTATGCTTAAAAAAACCTGTTAATTAATTATTTTCATGTTAACTAAGATGAGAATGTTGCTGCATTGGAGAAAATTAGTGTTTAGGTTGTCCATCAGGTCAATGCTGTGTTGGCAGCTTTGGCCAGGACTCAGTTTTCAGGCAGTCTTTGATTCACTAATGATTTAGAGAAGGTGAGTTTTGTGACTGTGTGACTTCAGTGATATTACAGCCATTATTGGTGTGGGTAAAGTTAGGTTTTATTAGTATTGTGAAGGAGTCAGAGGCTTTTGTTTGGTTAATCTGCAGTGAATTAATGTGTGAAACAGAAAATGGTTTACATAATTATATTATTTAATTTACTAAAAGAACAGTAATTGTTTAAATAATTAATTGTGAATATGTAATTATGCAAATAATCTGTAGTAAGTATCACCAAACAGAAAGGAAGAGCCTGGATCTAGATTTCCTTGCTTTCTAGTTTTACCAGATGCCTGGTAATTTTCCTGCTAGCATGAGACATTTGGTCTTCATCCTTAGGGTTCCTGTACACAGTGTCCTTAGGGAATTACCACCCATTCTGTGTGCAGCTGATGGCAACATCCTGTTAATATGGTTTTTAGAGCTCTGAGAAGCTCTTGTTCCCTTCAGGGTGCCTTGCTCCTCCAGGTCCCCAGCCTGTTGCAGTGTTTCAGAAAATGCTTTAAGCATTTCTAAGCAGTATCTTGCCTCACTAGTACAAAAACACTAAGTTATTTTGTAACACCTATGCCTTGGACCAAAATCTAGTGTGGGGATTGAAATGGAGCCAAACAGAAAGTTTCATGGTGCTCACAGTCCCTGAAAAATTGTCAGTGGCATGAGGAAGACGAATAAACATATCACAGCACTCCTGGGGGACAGGAATGTTTTTCATGCCAAGGGAAACCCTGTGTCAGTGGCATAGAAATTGGTTTTTGCCTGTTAGGAATTAGAACATGCATCGTTTTAAGAAAGCAGCCTTTGAAAAATAGACAATAAGTGCCTTTTTTGGTAATTAATCCATCTTTACACTGCCATTCATAGCTGGGGATTAAACTCTAATCAGCCTCTGGTCTGTTTTGCTTTTCTCACAGCTTCTCCTTCACTACCATTCCTGTACCAATATCCCTACACCTCACCTCTGCCACAGGCTAGACAGTGCTGCTTTCTGGTCTTAAAAAAAAAAAAAAGTAATCTGTATCTAGAGTTCTGCTTCTGGTGGAATACATAGTAAATCACGCTCCCGTATGGACAGGATTTCCCCTCAACATCTCTCTGACTCCAGTCTTGCCTTGCTGTTTGTATCTCTGAAATTGAGTTTGCAGTTGACTCATCTGGTGAGATTACTGTCTCCTCTCCTTCTACTGCATTTTAAATCCTCACTACCTGGTGCTTGCAAGAAAGGATAGGAGACTCTGGAATAAACTAGTTCTTTGCTAGAAATACATGAAATGTGTATGAGGTATAAGCAAGGTGCTTGTTCTATTAAGTGTGAGCTCTCAGCAGTGATGCTGTGGCTTTTAAAAATATTTGTCCAGTATTTATGAAATGAAGCTCAAATCCTGACAGGCAGCTCTGGAGTTACCTATTCCTCAAAGCAAAGCCTGATCCTGAGAGCCAGTTTCTGACCAATGCCTGATATATTTTATTCATTTGTGCTCGTGGCCTCTGCATTCACACCATGGTGTGGTCATTCCAGGGACTCAGGATCCACTCTGCCTGTAGGGAACTGCAGTCTAGAGGTGGAGGGAGCTTCTGCAAGGAGTGCTTCACAGGGGAGAAGCTTTTGGAAGAAGAGCTCTGCTTGGGTGGCTTCTGCCTCTGAGACTTTCCTGGTGTACCCCATGGAATCGTGCTCAAACTGTCCAGGCTGCATCAGCAAGTGCTTTTGGTCCTCTGCAAAGAGGGAACTGCAGAGATTGGGATAGATTTCCTCTTTTTACCTGGGCTTGCATGTTAAAAATGTGGATTGTGGCCAGTAAAAGCCCCAGGCACACATTTGTGTCACTCTCAATAGATAACATCCCCTGTAATACAGTTAATATTAATGACTGCATTTTATATCCAAGCATATTAAATAAACTGATGCTTGAAGTAAGACTTTCCCCATACCCATGGGGAGTTTTTATTTATATGGCTTGAATATTGCTCCCATTTTCTATTTATAGGGTTTTCTACTGAACTGAAGAGTGTTGTTTTGGATTGATTTTGACTTGATTGATTTTACTTGAGTGTTTGTTGAAACCCAGCAAGCTGAGGGCACAGAATGTTATAGGGAGGTCCTGGATGCTCAGACACTCTTCAGGCACTGCTCATTAACAACTGGACAGCATTAAGTGCTCAGAGAGTTTTGACAGAACCCTCAGATATTTCATCTTGTCAGATCTGGAGAATGACTGCTGTGACCTGTAATTTCTCAAAACTTGCTAACTGGCCTCATTGGGGCATATTTTCACATGGATTATTTCCATGAGGTTATTATTTCCAGAGGTTATTTCCCTGCCAAATTTCAAGTTGCTGCTAGAACTTTCAAAATAGGAATTAAAAAAAGTCATGAGCTTTCAAAATCAAAGAATATTTTTTCCCTAGACATTTAGAAATAGACAGTCAATTTTGACAAAGATTTTCCAGCAGAAAAGAATCACAAAATAACACACCCTGGAAAACACACCCTGAAAATTCAAGCTTAAGTAGTTCCAATTTTGGAAAGGAAAAAAAAGAATGTAAGCAAAATACCTTCACTTTTTTTTCGTGGGAGCATGTTCATGTGCCACCTTGCATGGAAGCCAAGTTTATCAGAAAGTGGGATGGAGAATTAATAATGTTTGTCTACATAATGCAAACCAGAGAGGCAGCAGATATGGAAAAGTATGTCCAGAAACAGGGAAGTCCAAAAAATCTTGTATACAAATATCTTGGAAAAAACTTCAGCACATTGTGTTACAAGTACAAAACACAAGGGAAAAGCAGACGTAATTGAATCTTACACTTAAGATCATAATTCGCTGACATGGATAGTTCTTATTTCCACATAAAAAGATGTTTGTTCTTGTCTAGAAACAAGGAGATTGCGTGGTTTACAAAATCAAAGCTGAGCTTTGCCAGCCATGTGTAGGGAACAGCACTGTTTTCTGTTGCACTCACAGAGGAGTCAAAGGGCCCCAAATTGTAGGGAAAGCTGGGATGTAAAAATAGTAGTGATTAGTGTTTATATAGAAATAAAACATATGATATATTATTAAGACTTTTTTTTTCTCTCTCTCTGAGGAAAAGCACTCTGTGTTGGCATCTGCAGCTCCACAGAGTGTGATCGACAGCCTTACCCCTCGAGCTACCTACGCCTTGGCTTGGGGCGCTGAGTGAAAGACTGAATAATGAGGAAATGCAGATTTTCCCTGCTTGCCATCCTGGCAGCACAACTTCTGTTGTATACTGCCCTGTTTGTTTTGACAGCACGCCAAGCTGCTGGTGGGTGGGGGTGTCAGATAAACTGTCAAACACACAGTTGCTGGTGTAAGATAGAATCAGTCCGACCTGGGTAAATCTGGAGTAGTTTGCAATAGATTTGTGTTTTCCTACTGTTACTTCTGTATTTGCCTAGGATTTGACCTGTAGGAATGTGATATCTGGGTCATAAAATGTATTCTCTGTTTATCTCTTTGCATTTTCCCTGTGCTGGGTTCCATCTACCCAGTTCCTTCCTTCCTTCCTTCTGGATCCAACCAGAAAGCTGATAGTCAATGTTATTTAGTACCAGAGATTCCTAAAACCCATTTTTGGGGATGCAGAAATAAATAACAGTGTTTCACAGAGCTCTGGGTTCCCCATGCACTGCTAGGAAGCCGACTGTCATTATGAGAAAAATTTACAGCAGGAACAAAACTGCCAGAACCTCATACAAAGTGTGATGGATGCTTTATCCAGTAATTGCAAATAAGCAGAAGTACCAATTTCCATTTGCCTCTTTCTTCATATTGTGCTCTGCTGTTTTGCTGCTGAAGTCTTATGAGTGTTATTTGCCTCAAGAAGCAAGAGAAACAAATAGCCAAGTAGTTGGGACAGATCCCTAAAAATACCCCAACATAACAAAACCTGGCATGGGACAGGCATTATGTCTTTCCTGGGAATACCAGTGCTGATGTTGTTGGTGTTTGCAGAGATAACACTGATCATAATTTAGCACCAACGTTTTTTCACATACTTTTTTAGTTGAAGGTCACCAGTTAAGTAACAGGAATTAATTCTGCACAACACTGATTAAAAGAATTGTCAACAGTCATCGAATGTGTGTAATTACCTTGGGTATTTCCATTACTAGGTGGTACCAAACTGTCATCATTTTAACTGCTCATTTTAATATGCAATGGGAGGGAAGATGCTGCATTTCCAACCCTGTGCTTACACTTTTTCTACCTTTGTTTTGGGAAAGGGCACTACTTTATGGAAGGATTGTTTGCTGCAAGAAGCTGTGGACATGAAAATTCCAGTGGGTGTGTGTGGAGGAGTGGATTCGTCGTTGGGATAGAATTCCTTCTTTCTGCCCACTGGATTTCTGTTCACATTGTCCATGAGAAAATGTCTTTGTGCCCTTCAGAACAAGGCTTGCATCTGTAAAAGGCATTTAGACAGTGGTGCCATTGAGACCAGTAAGTGGCTTGGTCTCATTTAGACAAAGTACTCTGTAATAGAAAA
The DNA here is from genome assembly GCA_020086605.1 of Lanius collurio. NCBI lineage: Eukaryota > Metazoa > Chordata > Aves > Passeriformes > Laniidae > Lanius > Lanius collurio. The sequence goes on from JACBWW010000007.1 coordinate 36,898,482, forward strand.
TATTTATTCTCTTTTCGTTCAGATCTTTCCTGAATCCAGTGGATTTTATATTTTTTTTCCTAGAAGGGAAAAAAATTGATGAAAAATAAATTTATTACATTTACCTGAAAATGACAAAATATATAAACTCCATCTCTCCCCAGTACCAGGTATTCTGCAAGAAGGGATGTGAAAGAAAGTGTGGCAAGATAAAACACAGTTTCTGACAAGCAGAAAATTAGTGATGTTATGGTATTAGGCAAAATTGAAGTAGAAATAGATGTAGACTTGTGCTCCACACTGTGCATTCTTGCTGTTTTGTGTGAATTTAAGATGCTGTTACTGAATTAATAGCATTGTTGTATTGGGTTTTTTAAATATTTTCAGTGACAATTTAAAATCTTCAAATCATTAGTCTGTGAAATGAAACAGTTCTTTCATTCTCTGCTTTCTGTGTGTTGTTACCTATTAGTGGCTTCTCTGGTCAATCTGAGGTAACTGAGCACATTTTAACTCTATTTTAAAACTCAAATACATGCTATAATGTACTCAAAAATTCTGATGAAAGGGTAATCCAGGTTGCAGGAGAAGAATTAAGAGGTGAGGAAAGGAGATTTTACCCTATGGTCACAGCAGAAATGTTTTGCATCTCTCATTGACAGGTTCATTTTTACTTGCCAAAGGGATTTCTAGCTGGAAAAATGAGAGCTGATTCTAAGGTGGTTGTTGCCAGGTTTAATTATTCAGTTGTGTTTAGAAAAAGTTAGGTTTTTCATCAGTGAAACAGTAAAAATAATTGCAGCATTAGAATGCCATGACATTGGAACTTTAATAATAATATGCTGCCAATTCTGTTATTTTACTGACGTGTGTTAGAATATTGAGCAAAAAAAGTCTTAAAATTATTTCCCCACTTAAGATCAGAAAAATTTAGGGATTTTTGCAGGAAGATTTTCCCCCCTTTCCTCAATTAAAGCCTGTTAGAACACTACAGTAAGGAGTTAATCATCTTTCTCACAACGTAGCTGTCTCATGCCATGTACAGTAGGGTGGATTAACCAGGATTTTATGAAGGAATGCTGTGGACATACAGAGCCTAGATTTTGAAAACTCAATACTGTTGATATAGATTTACTAGCACATTCCCAATAAAGTAATTTTTTTAAAGCCATGTTTGTGCCATTGAACTCATATCTGTTCATAAGCCCTGTATCAACCCCAGAAGTGAGGCAACTTGGAATTATTCTCATAAATCTACCATTATAAACACTTCCATACAAAGCAGAGAACCATTTTCCACATTACAGGACTCCTCTGGGATTCAAGATCAAATCTCTTAAGTCCCAGTGTTGTTCACTGCCTGTGGAGGTGAACCTTTCTTTCCTATGAGGTAGAGATGGGCTTTGTTTTATTACAAAACTCAGTATTGTTCAGCATCCTTATGTTTCAGTCATGGAGTGTGTCTTGTGGTCTGCAGATTGGCATTAATTCACCTTAGTTTCTTTTCTTTTTCTTTTTCTTTTTTTTTTCCTGTATATCCAGTGTTTTGATGCACTTCAAAGTGCTTTGCTTGTGGTAGGATTATGACAATTTTGTGGCATGAAAGCAGGCACAGTAGGATAGCAGCAGCAATTCTGAGTCCTTAATAGCACTGCAAAATCAATAGGAACAGAGCTTTCCTGCATGACATCTTCAGAGGGGGGGAGCTGCTTGTGAGATTTCCATAGAAACCCTTGTGGAGGATGTCTCGCCTTGTTTGTTCTCATTTAACAATAAGTGAATTTCTACAGCCAGATACTGCGAACAAGGCATGGTTTTGGCAGGCTCCTTCCATCTTGCTGAGGCAAGGAGTGTATTTCTAACTCATGGGATTAGGGGGATATCTGGAAGGAGTGTGGCCAGTGATTTGGGGTGGTTTCCAGCTTTATCTCACTCAGAGGAGGTGGAGGGAATGCAGCCACAGGCTCAGCTGTGACAGGAGTGCCTGCACTGCAGTCACACCAACAGGCATTGGAGTTTTTTAATTGCCTGGTCTGAGCACTGAGCCCAGTGCTCCATTTGGCCTGGAACTGTGTGCCTGTAAGGAATGGTTTGGGTTGGAAAGGACCTCAAAGCTCATCTTGTTCCAACCCCTGCCAGGACACCTCCCACTAGACCAGGTTGCTCAAAGCCCCAACCAACTTGGGCTTGAACACCTTTGTGTTCTAAAGGGCACAAAGACAGTTTCTCATGGACAATGTTAACAGAAATCCACTGGGCAGAAAGAAGGAATTCTATCCCAACGACCAATCCACTCCTACACACACACCCACTGGAATTTTCATGTCCACAGCTTCTTGCAGCAAACAATCCTTCCATAAAGTAGTGCCCTTTCCCAAAACAAAGGCAGAAAAAGTATAAGCACAGGGTTGGAAATGCAGCATCTTCCCTCCCATTGCATATTAAAATGAGCAGTTAAAATGATGACAGTTTGGTACCACTTAGTAATGGAAATACCCAAGGTAATTACACACATTCGATGACTGTTGACATCCACAACTTCTTCCCTGCTCCTTGGCACTTCCTGAAGTTCATGATGTCCTGTGGGATGGAAATGTTGTAGAAGAAGTGAGGGGATAGCTCCATGCAGCCTGAGGGGAGCTGAGCAGGCAGGAATGAGGCAAAGAGCAGGAAAGGAGAAGGTCTCATTCCTTCCTCTCTCATTCTCATCTCATCAATCAAATGGTCATTCTCTGGCTCCAGTCCTGTCCACAACACTGGAACAGCAACAAAAGTCTTGAAAATTCAAGTTATGGAGAAGATGAAAGGTAAATATGTAGTCAATCTAGAGGTTAATTGTGTATAAATGAGGCTTCATGACCTGTGTGGTGCTTCAGGCAAACCTGTGGAAGCACCTGGACCTGGTGCACTTCAGTCTCACCAGTATGGAGCTAAAAAGGTGGGTCCAGCAGACAGCTGGAGAGAGATGCTCTGTGTAGGTGTTGTTCCTAGTCCTCTCTTTTGAAAGAAAATAGTTTCCATGCTTTAAGCAAATAAATGTGTAGTAATAATCTTAAATCAACATGTTTTGTATTGGTTTTACTTGTGAGTCATGCCCTCTCCCAGTTCCCAGGAAGCCATTGCTGTCACAGTGTATTTCTTGCTCTCTCCCAGTATGTGAAACACCAAAGCCTTTTTCCTTTTTTGGAGCAGTGCCAAAGGTGACCCTTGGGTTAGCAATAATGAAACTTAACCTGTAATTTTGCAGTACAAGTACAGTTTAACAGGAAAACAGGTCAGAGAACCTCGGTCACGTTACAACACATTCTTCATCCCTTAGCATCCCTTCTTTATTGGGATATATCCCATAATTAAGCTATAATCCAGTAGTAGGCTTAACTTCCAACTCAGTCCAGTGTAACCATTATTCTTCCTAAATAACTGTGGCAGTAATAGAGCTGTTGTATTAGCATGAAATTATGGTCTTAGGCACCAAAGATTTGCATTTAATTTTTTTTTCACACCTAGGCTTTACTTTTTGTGGTTACAGTTTTTTCAAGGCATGTATATCTACAGTAAACTTTCTTACAAAAGAATTACCCACTCATGCCTGAGTGTCCAGTGATATTTATACAGAATAGAGAATTCAGCCTTTTATTTTATGCATGTAGGATATCCACTATTGTGTGACAAAACCTGCTGTATATTTTGAAATCTCATTTTTCTGCATGTAAAGAATTACATACTTGTAAGAAAATAGTGCAGTTTGTCTTTTCAGCATCATAGATTTGTGTCTTCTATGTTTATGTTGGGGAGGAAGAGAACACCATCACTTAATGGATTAAAGAATTAGGTAGAAAAAAATTGTTTCTAGAGTTTCATGGAGGAAAAAAATTATCACTGAAATAAATTAGATCAATTTATAAGACATCCACTCCACTGAAAAATGGCTTGCAATTAAAAAAATTAGAATATTAAATAGATGGAAAAACTAAGTATACTTCTGTTCCAGCAGCAATCTGAAGAATATGGTGCAAGGATGTAAAGTTATTTTTAGATAAGTATGAAAATTATATATATAATTTCTGCCTATGTAAGACATTTGAACTTTCTCAGTTCTAGTTACCAGTGAATGGTGCTCCACTTCCCCATTAAAAGGTTATATGCAAAGAAGTTTATGGCCAATTCTGTATTGTCCTTACAATAAAGGAGTACATTTAACTCTTCCCAAAATGATTCCTCTCCCCTGGTCGTTTCAGACATGTTTTGTTTGTAGGCTCACAAACAGTTGATTTTAATCACATTTCAGGGTAGTGTAATAAACACGAGGGTAATGTCATTACTGCTGCCTGCAGGGTATCTTGGAAGTTCTGATCAATAAGGCTGCCTTTAAGGAGGGGAAACGACTCCAAAGAAACAATGCTTCAGTGCCAAATTGGCCTGCAGGGCAGTGGGATAATCTGATTTCACCAACTTATGATTGCTTTTTACAATTTCAGCTCACATCTGTCAAGAGCAAAGAGGTCTCCTGTCCTATTGAATTTTCAGTTGTCTCTGGTGGCTCCGTCACAAAGTCCCATAATTAGATGATTTTTGCTGAGACCGTAATTCCTTTTATAAAGTATCTACATACAGCCTGTTTCATTGTCATGGTCAAACTCCCTTGCTGAAAATGAATCCTGACAGGGAGGCAGACTTTCCTTCTGCATGTGAATGAGGACAAGGGGCAGCAGTGGAGCAGAGAGTTTGGGAGAGGAGCATTATTGATGTCACTGTAGCACTGCAAGTCCCCTGAGCTGGCTGCTGCCTTTCCACAGGCTGCACAAATGAAGACTAACGTGTGTCTGTCCCTTAATAATTGAGGTTTTTCTAGTTTTAAAAGGCCAAAATGCAGCCCAAGGAGGAAACTTGATTCTGTGAATGCTGAGTGGTTATGCCATGCAACTAAGCAGCAGGCACAGGATTTCTGTGGTGAGATACCATGAAAAGTTCCTAGCTTCTCTCAGGGACTTTTGAGAACAGTCTGTTAAAATCTCTGACCTTGAAGCTTTGATTCAGTTTTTGACCATTAATGTGGCTGATTGCTGCCACTTGCTTTAATTCACTTTCTCTTTTTTTGATAGGTTTGTCAGCTGCCAAATTGCTGTCTGAGGCTGGGGTCAGCGTGGTGGTCCTTGAGGCCCGGGACAGAGTTGGAGGAAGGACATTCACCATCAGGGTAAGTGCCTCATGAGACGTGGGCTCTCACTTGTGCTGGTCTATGATGTGACAAATGTCACCCCTGTTGTTTTGAGCCAGACAGCTACAGCTTCAACTCAGTCCCTCAGAAGCTGACTGAGCAACTAATCTGAAAGTCATCAGTCAGCATGAGTTCACCAGGAGGAATTCATGCTTGGCCAACCTGACAGCCTTCTAAGGTGCAGTGACTGGCTTGGTAGAGGAGGGAAAAATGAATATTGTCTACCTAGACTTCAGTAATTCAACACTCTGTTGAAAACCATTATCTGGGACCATAAGTGTCAGATCATTTCCCTTCTCTTTTCCATCTCTCTTTGCATACTGGAACAGGCATGATAACTTAGAGCCCTGTAAGAAGCAGCTTGAGCAGGACCAGACATCATTATGGCTCAGACACATGTTTTAAAATGTCTTAAAATTATCTGAAATAACACTCCTGCTTCTAAAAATGAGCTGCATCTCGATTGCCATTAGAAAAAAATGAAAGAAATGAAGAGTCACTTGTGGCACAGGGTAATGTAATACAGACATTACCTTTGCTTCCCAGCCTGGAAGTGAGGGAGGTATAAATTAAGGCAAGTGCCATTGCTGGGGAGCCAGAGATAAACAATGGTGTTCCAGCAGAAATCATTGTGTGTGAAACATGGAGCATAAACACCATCCTTCTGTGACATTGAGAATGCCAGGCTTAAAATACTCACTATAAACAGTGTTAAAAAGAGTTACTGTCTGGGGAGATCAGCCTGCTGTAATAGTGTGCATCCCTGAGGCCTTCTGCTTCCTTCCCACTTCCCAAGTGAGTGTGGTGCTGGTCTGAGGGGTGCATTGAGCACCTTACATGGCAGGCATGGCTGGGGGTCACTGCCCAGACAGCAGCAGGCTGGAGCCAAGGTGTGCAGTGCTGGAAAGGAGATTAATCTCCTGGAAAACTGCAGTGCAGTGCTCAGTGCCTGCAGCATTGAGTCTGAGCAGGTATCCTGGAGAGAAAACAAGCCTGGGTGCTGGAGATGGTTTCAGCTGCAGAAATGTTTTGCAATGAAAAGGAATGTGAACTTCCTGAACATCTCCAGGGGCGGTGATTCCACCACCTCCCTGGGCAGCCCATTCTGATGCTTGATAGCCTTTTCCGTTCAAAAATTCCTCCTGAATATCATACACATACTTTCCATGGACATTCAGTGTGGAATAATTATTTCTGCTTCTGATGTTTGTATTGAGGAGCTTCCTGCACAGCTTCTGATTCCTGCATTCTCTTTGACAGAACGATAAAGTGAATTATGTAGATGTTGGTGGATCATATGTGGGACCTACCCAAAACAGGATTCTCCGACTGGCAAAAGAGCTGGGTGTGGAGACCTATAAAGTGCATGTCGAGGGCCATATGTTCCATCATAAAGGGGTGAGTATTGCCTTTCCATGCTGAGGTACCCAAAGGTAGCACTGAAATTTGGAAATTAATGACAGTCATCAAGAGGGTTTCATTTAAAACTCATCCTTAGTAATCTGGAAAGCACCTGTTTGAAGTGTTGTTATTCTATTTTAACTTACTGGGAGTGGGAAAAATGGTTCTTACTTCCTTTTTAAGTGTTCAGAAAATGTGACTGACAGCAGCTAAAAAATTTGGGATGCATTTGGCAATTGTCTTTGAACATGCCGTCCAAAGAAGTTTTGCCTGAAATTCAGGAAATACTTGTTCTGAAATAAAAGCCAAATTTAAATTTAAAAAGTAAGAGTATTGATGGATAGTATTGACTAATGATACTGGATAAGAGTGTCATGGAACTAGCCTGGCAGTGGGATAATATATTTGCCCCATGTAACTAGATGCACATGAGATCTCTCCCTCCAGTAGTGTGGGATTTATCTTACTTCCAAATGGATGTCTGGAAGTTAATCTTTTAATCTGAGACTCTGAGGGTCTCTCTCTAGCTAATGGTGACACACAAGCCAAAGTGTCACCATTAGTTTCACCTCTGAGATGAGGGGCAGCAGGAGTCCAGGTGGCCTCTCTTGAGCAGGTACTGGTGTGGCTAAAGTGAAACTTGTCTTCAGAGCAGATTTCCAGACCTTGTCCCAGCTCTTTAGCTCACTCATTTTTTTTGCACAGGTCCTACCCAGGACCTACTGCCAAAACCAGTGCAGGGTGAGATCAGCAGGGAGAAGGACAAAGAAAAGCCTAAGATTCATAGGTATGAGATGTGACTGTCTGTATCCATAACTCAAACTATTTTACTTTGCAAAGACCATCACTTCCATTTCTTTTTCTTTTCTTTTTTAAATATTCTTTAGTTCTGGTATTTAACAGACTCTGGCAGAAGCAGACTTGAAGCCTTCATGAGTCAGAGTTGACATACTTGGTGAAGGCAAGCCAGCCTATGTGATAGATCCTTAATGGGTTTCATTTCTATTACCTTCCCAATTTTTTTCCTAAGAATTAGAGTGATGTGTTCACACTGCAAAGTTTTACCATCTGGTTCTGCAAGCACTCCTTATTGGGCAGATTGATGCCATGCTCATAAAAGAGGCACATCTTAAATAATTGCACAGCCACTCCATAATACTAAAAAAGTTATTTGTCACCCCCCTCATGCAAAATTGATGCCATTCTACAGCAAGAGGGATGGGCTGGTTTGTACCAGCAGAGTGTTTGTCCCACTCTAATTTAAGCTCAGGCATGAATCTCTCAGCATCCTAAAAGGCACTTATCTTCTTTATGTTAAATAAAAGGCTCTAATGGGTTACATTACTTTGAGTCCTTAATCCATTTTGACACCAAAGCTGCAGCTTTTTATTGTCCCACACTGCATTATGCATGTCCCTGCTAATGACCATGTAATTTTGGAAGTTTTCTTTGAAGTGGAAGCATGTTTTTAAGCAAGAAGCAGCATTATGAGCTATTCAGCTGGATCACAGGCTGTGGATCAGTTCTGGATTTGTCATTGTGGTCCTGCTGAGCTAATCAGGGTCCCAAGGGAGCTGTAGTTGTTGGACCAGGGTGACAGCAAAGGGGCTTTAAGGTCTCCCAGATTAAAGCACTGGATGAATAATAATGATGCTTTTCTTCCTGTAGGTCTCAGTTCTCCCACATTCTCTTCCCACTCTTTGAATTGTAGCTTTCTCTTCCTTTTTTTTCCCCCTAAGGTTTTGTACAACTTCTCCTTTCTTTTCCCTTGAGACATTGTGCAGTCACCATACCTTTTGATTTAGGGATGTGTTGTTGACCCCTCTCTTACATCCCACTTCTAGAGGAAGCTTATTAAACTCCACTGTGCAGTCCTGGCTGTTGGCTGGACTAGTCAGTGCCCAGGGCTCTTTTACCTGCCTCTCTTTTACCTGCCTGCTGCACACTGTTCCCAGGCTGGAGGGTGAGGTAAGTAGGGGTTCATGCTCTCCCAGCTGTAGATGCACCCCTTGTATTCATTAAAGATGCTCCACACGAGCACCTGTGGTATTTCCTAAATGAGAGAAAATGTTAGCAAAGCTATTATTTGATATTAAGGGATCATATCCACCATAAATTAAATATTAATCTGAAAGATGGATGTTTTCAACTTCTTGGGCTAACACACCATCAACCATGGGCCTGCTGCTGCCTTTCAGGTTTGAAAGGTCTGACTAAAACTTCTCCCCTTGTGTCTCAGCTGTTGTTGCTGTCAGCTGGTGGCTGTCCAGGAATGTGTAGCCAGGGCCAGACAGGAAGGTCTCCTCCCAAGAGCTTTCTCCAAAGTCTGCAGTGTTGTGTGGTTTTGTCAGAGGTGAGAGGAAGTGTTTTGAGCAGTGACCAAGCACAGCTTTAGATGTGTTTGTGACAGTACTGCTCTGTATGAATATCTAGCACCCTTGGATTATGAGATTTTTGGTCTTTTGTTTGCCATAACAATCAGTTCAGTTTGGCTTTTTCTGAAGATTTCCTGGATACTGCTTTGATTGAGTTGGGAGAAAGCAGGAAAATGGTTTATCTGAGCAGCAGATGCAGCCAAGGGAAAGTGAAAATCCCCAGAGGGATTTAATGAGCTTCTTTTCTCTGACAGGAATTTTTCCCATATACATGTGGAAAAATTCCATGTACTACTAGCTTTGATTACCAAGTTGCTTCATTGGTGCAGTTTCCTTTGTAGTTACAATTTATTTGAAAATCCGAATATGTAACTATTGTTTATCTTTTTTTGGTTGGTTTGTTTGTTTGTTTGTTCTCTTTCCCATCAGTTAGCATGGTAACATGGACTCCTTTGGTGCCAATCAGGAATTTTTTTGGCATCCTGTCCTTGTAAATCTGTAACTTGAAACTGTAGTGTTTATTATGAGCCCCAGACTTTCTTTCCAGCTAAATTTTTCTGTGGCTACTGTCCCCTAATTCAGTAGGAATGCTTTTGAACTGAGAAAGGGCAGATGTGCTGGAGTTCTCCCTTTCTTGAGCTGGCAGACAGATTTTTGTTTTTACAGAGGTCCTTGAAGCTCTGTGCTGTTTTCACCCTTTTCATAGAAGACCCTAGAAAGTGAAGGCTTTGGGCCTTGGTGTGGTATTAGCCTTCTCACATAACTGCACTCCTCCAGTACCTGGCAGCAGCACACAGCCCCAGGATATATGATATTTCTTAAGAAGGAATTAGGATTTTTGGAGTGAGGGAACACTTGACAAAATACGAGCATTTCTGTACAACGTTTTACATTTGCCATCCAGTCTTTTCTTTCCTTCATCTTGCCATAAGATTAAGAGCTCAGGGTGCAGCAGGTGGGTCTGTGATAAGACTCTGCACATCCCCATAAACTTGCAGTTCAGACAGTCCCAGGCACTGCAGTGCTCCCAGGGCTAGACCTGCTGGAGGTGGTGCTCAGGGAAGGACACTCACCTGAGGGATCACACCATGGGGAGCTGCTGCTCTGTGTGCTGTGCACAGCCCCAGGCATTAACAACCCTTGCCCTGGAGTGTGGGGGATGCTCCCCCTGTGCTCCCTGATGTGTGCCCTGTCCCTGGCACAGCAGCAGGAGACAGACTTGCCTCTCTCAGGACTGGCAAAACTGTCTGCTCCTCTGGCACAGTGTGAAACTTGGGCTGGTGAAATGGCTTGGGTTAAATTCCTGTAGTTTTGGCATAGCCCTGAGCAGGGAAGGGACCTTGCAGAGCTCATCTCTCACTGCCTTCTTTCTAACCACTGAAGGATGGTGCTTGAGGATCTTGTTTTCTTTGGATTGGTGTGGGGTAACTAATGCAAGCAGGCAGCAGAACTCAGATCTGAGGTCTGCAGGAAACCACTCAACACACCAGGAAATGAGAAGAAGGGTTGGATAAACTCTGTGGGTCAGTCAAGAGCCCTGTGATAGCATGGGAATGAAGCCAGTAGGTTATTTGCCTTTCAGTTAAGAAAACAGTAGTTCTGAAAAGAATACATCCAGAACACTATAAAATTGTTTAAAAATGGAGTATTGCAAGACCTTGCCTGTTTGCAGTGAGCTCCTCTGTGAAACATGCAGCCAGAGCTCCTCTGCCTAGCAGGGAGACAATATAAAAACCAAATTAAAAACTTACCAGCCCCAGCTCACTCGGGCTAGATTTACTCCCTGCTGTGGAGGTACTTGTGCCAGAGAGAAGGCTGGAGAACTGATGTGTCCCAGGCTGTTGGACTCACTCTCGCTGGTGGGAAATGGGAATTTCTTTCCTGGAATTTGCTGGAGTTGGGCTTTCCTCTGATCCCATGTCTGATAGGTACAGCCCTGCCACACAGGGGTCACTGTGTGTGTGAACCACTTCAGTCACTCTGAATTCAGTCTGAGCCTCTTCCAGGTCTGTTAGCACTGCTGTCCTTTTGCAGCTTTTCCTGCCATTGGACTCCAGTCTTAATGAAGTTGTGGGGGGGTTTTTTGCATGCAGAAGAGAGCAATAATTAACACAACTTTAGGCTTTTTATATTTTCAGTTGGCATTTCATAGTTCTCAGGGGATAAAATATGTTTTCCCATTGATCTCTCTGGGCTATGCCATTGACCAAAGATGTTTTAAGCTAAGTAAGCTCAGGATAGGAGAGCTGTTTGCAACTTACATCACTGTACAACCACAGTCACTTATCAGAAAGACTTTTGAAAAGAGGCATCACTGAACAGTGAAAAACTGGGAACTTTTTGCTGCCACTCCTGATTGGACTCAGACTTATCTTTTTCCTTTGCCCCCTTGCAGTATTTCCATGACAGAACTGCAGTAATAACTCCTCCTCACCTGGATTTGGGTGGCCTGACAGAATTGCACCTCATCTCTGCAGCAGGGCAGAATTATTGCTGTTAAGGCATGTCAAGGAAGGAATGTGGATGGCACCTGTGTTCCTAACCAGAATGAAAAGCCTAGCAATAAATTAATTTTGAGAAGCAGTGTTTGATGATCTTTTAGAAAAGCAAAATGTTGTGCAATAAGAATAAAATAATTAGTAGTATGTTCCTGCTTGGTATCAGTGTTTCCTAGTTTGATACAACACCAGTTTATGACAGTAGAAGCTGCAGTATGCAGTGTATCCCTTTGCATGCATTGTTTGGCCCTCTTTTCTGTGGCTGAACCCAGTGCTCCAGCCTGGCAGTGAGAATTTGTCCTCAAGGGAGAGGAAGAGCCAGTGTTGTTTGGAGGATTCCCCTGCTGGTAGTTCATTCACAGGAGCATTTACTCTGCTCTTGCCAGGGCAGAAATGTTTTGCATGCACGTGTGCACCTGGAGAAAGCTGGAGCACTCACCACTCTCCTTCAGTGTAACTCTCTGGAAGAGAACAGAATGGGGATAAAAGAGAAAAAAAAAAGTATGTGGTACACAAGACTGAGTGTCCTGGGTTGCAATGTAAAATGTACCCAAAAGTCTGTATTCTGTCACCATCTTCANTATTTCTGACTTGAAGTCCCTCACTAGTTTGCTTTAAAACTAGCACACTGAGATTACATACCCAGAAATCCAGAGGTAACCAACCACCTCCTGGTGACTTGAAAGCATGACATTTGCTGGAAATTTTAAAAAAAAAACCAAAATCTTAATCATGTGGATCTCAAGCTGAACTAAGGCTGAGATCACAACCTGGTGCTTTGCTTGGCCAGGAGGAAAAATTATTGAGTCTGGATGGAACAGGAGAGTGGCTTTGCTGCTGCCCTCACTGAAGATGGTGAGGAGGAGCAGCACAGCGTGACCTGATGGATGTCAGAGCTGGGGCACCCCTGGAGCCCTGCTCTGGGGATGAGGACCAAGCAGTGTCAGCCAAGTCTTGCTGTGGTCCCTTACCCACAAACATTTGCCTCCCTTGCTGTTCCTGTCCTGGGGCTGACAAGCATTGACCAAAGCATAGGAATTTCAGTATTTTACTGCTTTTGCCAAGTCTGAAAGCCCACTATGATCTCTGAGTTCCATCTTGCACCTTTTACCTTTGTTATGATTTTTGCAGAGAAAAATGTTCTGCAGAATGTCAGAAACCCATTTGTGTTTACCAGTGGGGAAGATCAATAAATTCTCTCTCACCAAGTGTGAGGAGGGTGTGTTTGGGTCCTGCTTTGTGTCCTCTGTCCCTGGGTCCCCATCTCCTGTATTTGAAGCACTGCAGCCTCTTTTCGTCTGTGGGTTCCACCTACCAGGTGTGGTGGGCTGGCACAGGGTCCATGGCACTGAAAAGCTTTAGCACCCCAGCTCCTTCCTGTCATGGTCAGCGTGTTCCCTGCATCCTCACACAAACTTCTGACACTTCTGGAAGGGCAAACAGAGAGGTCTGATGAGAAATTCACCACTGACTTACATGGGGGAAGGTTCAAAGCAATTTAGTCAGAGAAAATATAACCTGCTCATCCAAGACACCCCAAGACATGTCCTCTTTCAGATTAAAGTTATCACAAAGAAGCAGCTGCTGTCAGATTGTTTCTCTTATCATTATATCACAGGATTATCTAAAACAGTCAGTTTCAGATAATATATAACAGTTTCAGCCACTGCTGCAGTTCAGTGTCATACACACTTTAAGTACTGACACCATTTTTGCAAGTGTACAATATTTTTCTTCCTGCAGCCAAAATCTTCCTGTTCAGATTTTTTTTATAGGCTAGGTTTCTTCCATGGAATAATAAAGTGAGATGTACCATAAAGGTGCTTAAATAGTTTGAAATGCATGCAATTATAGACTCACACAAATTTCAGGATGCACATTTCAGCAGGCAGGCAAATAGTAGATTCATTTAAATGTAATAATGAAGGATGCTTAGGAACAAGGACTATTACATCTTTGGCCATGGCTTGAGTCTCCTAAACCCAGAATTTGACAACCTGCTCAGAACAAATGTACCTTTCCCCATCCCTTCAGACTAGTAAATATAAAAAGGTGTTATTGTCCTTTTTAATGTCAGTCCAGCTGTTTTTATCCCTCCTTCTTAGCTACATGCACTCCATGCTTGTATGCATATGCAGGAAAAAACCCAAAAAACCACGAAAACCCAGCCAGGTCTTTTGTGGCAAAAGGCCAACCATGAGACTGAGAATTTTGTGTTCTTGAGTAGTGAAGATATGCTCAGTTGTATTTCAGTTGCTTTTGTTTTTATGTGCATTTCAGGGAAAGTCACGAAATTTCACAGGAATTTGCCCTTCAACATGGAATCCCTTGGTTTATCTGGATTACAATAACTTCTGGAGAACCATGGACAAGATGGGAAAAGAGGTAGGCTGTGAAAATTCTGTGTTTCCTATAATGCTCATGTCACCATGAATAAATCAGGTTTGGTTTGGTTTAGTTTGGTTTTGTTTCTGGCAGGGTTTTTAATTACTTCTTTAATAGAAAAAAAGCCCTCAACAGCAAAACAAAACAGAAAGGAAGCATTCATCAGGAAAGAGTCCTGTATTGCCCAGGAACTGTCAGAAATAAAAGGTCTTCCTCACTGAGGGGGGGTGGACTAGATGACTTTTAAAGGTCCCTTCCCACCCAAACTATTTTATGATTCTGTGAGAGGAGACAAAAAGATCTGGAGATGTCTGAGATGTCTAAGATATCTGAAAAAAGCGAGGTTGAACTCTGTATGTATTTTCTCATGACAGGGAAAACCATTCCATGAGCTGCAGGATTAGCAGGAATTTTTTCCTTTCCCTTGTGACAGCATTTTGAGTAAAGATGATCCCTTTTTTTGTAGCTGCCTAAGCTGGGCTCCAGTTTGACTTCACAGTAACTTTTTAATTCAAAATATAAGCAGTACAATTGCAGCCCCTGGAGCATTATACTGTTTTTCTAATATTCATCAGTTGCCATATAATCTAGCAACAAACCAAGGGCTTTACCTTACCAGAACCTCAAGCATAACTCACTTTACTCCTGCAAATTTTATTGGTTTTATACAGCTTTGTAGAATCAAATTTGTGTATGGTACTTCCTTTTTTTTTTTTTTTTTTTTTTTTTTAGTACATTTTTTAAAGATTTAGGGATATGGTAGTGTCCTCCACATGTTACTTACATGCAAAAAAATTATTATTAAGAATTTAACTGCCTAAAAATATTTCAGTGGTATCTAGATATTTTTTGTAACTCTGCAATTAACAGTGAGACATGGGTACCTTTGGATACCCATCTTGGAACTGACTGAAAAGAGACCTTTCCCCTCAACTTTTAGAGGACACCAAGACAAATAAATTGGAATCACTTTTAGACAATTAAAAGCCAGATGAGTCCCAACACAAGGATATACTTCATTGGTCTGACATAGACAGATTTGGTGGTCATGGTACAATTCATGCCCAAAGGTGTGAATGGAAACTATTCCATTTAGTGAATTTGTTCCAAATTTATATCCATGTACAGCAGACAAAATAAATCCTGGCCAACATATCAATTAAGTCTGTGCTAGTAACGAGCTATGACCAGGCAATGGTGAAGTACTGAATCATTTACTGGATATTTTACCTCTATCTCCAGATTCCTGTTGATGCACCATGGGATGCTCCACATGCTGAAGAATGGGACAAAATGACCATGAAAGAACTGATAAATAAGATTTGCTGGACCAAGTACGTTGTCTTGGGGTGACAAATCTTTATCTGCTTTGAAATTCCCACAGTGGAATGATAGTGGCTTTTTGGCAGATTCTGGGGTACAGCTGAGTGCAGGTGCTGAGAGATCAGGAGGTGTTTGAGATGGTGTTTGGTGAGCTGGCAGGTGGCATCAAAGGTGCTGGGGGAGCCTGGGGATTGCTTCAGCAGGCCCCTGCACACAGCAGTGGTGGTGTGGGCTCTTCCCACCAGCCTTTCACTTCCAACCCTTGGAGCATTGAACTCCAGCCAGCTCTTTGCCCTGCAGGATAGTTTCCTATGAGACACTGGCAGTCAGGCCCTCGAGGAGGATGAAATCTGCCCTTCCAGATTCCAGGGCTGCAATTCTGCTGTTTGCCATGCTCCTCTCAGGATCTTAAACTCCACAGTCTCATGGCCACTGCAGCCAAGGCTGCCCTTCACCTTTGCATCATCCCACAGCTCCTCCTTGTTTGTGAGCAGCAGATCCAGCAGAACATCAACAATAGATGGCAGGAAGAGGGCTCAAGGCCTATAAAATGACCAGTGTGTTTTCTGTGAGGGACCACACTGTACAAATAAAGAAAGGAACAATGTTCAGTACATTGAGGTGATGATGACTGGAAATTCTGTTTCCTTTCTTTCTCTTTTCAGTCGTATCTCTTTATAAGGAGAAGTGTGATCGTATGAGCACTTGTGTCCTTGCTTGCTGTGCCAGCCCCTGTGCTGTTCTCTAACACTCTCCTCCCTCCTATTCAGTGTCTTTTATTTGTGTGGCTGTGCTCTGTTTGCCCTTTCATTCTGAGTGCAGTTTAGTGCTGTGCCTGCAGCTTTCTGACCAAAACTTTGCATTTGAAATTCATTTTTATGGCTTAGGTCTTGCTCCAGCTCGGTGGGATCTGTTGTACAACCATTTGGACTTGCTTGAGCTCTCTGTGGCACTGGAGTTTTCTTTGCAATTAGCTTTATGAGCCTTTTGCCTGCAAACTCAGTTACTTTGGACTACTGTTGCAAATGCACTGATTCTTCCTCTTCTAGTTTTTACTGCTTCTCTTAGTGATGGAGCTGGTGGAGAATAAGCAGGACTGGTTTTATAGTGATCCCTCCTTTAACAGACCTCTCTGTGCAAGGCAGCTTCCACTGCCAATGGTGTTGCCAGTAAGACATCCAGTTTTAGTGGATGTGCTCAGCTGAAACACATTCAAAAACTCAGTAAAAACCCATTTTAGATGTTCAAGCCAAGCCACATTTTTCTACACACAGTTAAAAAACAGTGCTTAAACAGACAAGCTCTTCCACAGTGTTTTCTGTATGACTCAGGCCAAGATTACAAAATAAAGTTTGTTTGTCCTGTGTCACAGATCAGCATCTACTGATCCTGGAGACTTTTTTCCCATTTCTTAGGCCTGAACTTGCTGCGACTGTTTAGTGTCTTGGTGCTCTCAGGATTGTCACAGAGTTCTAGTGTGCAGACTGTTTTCATATCCTGGCTAATGAAAAAGGGGTGAATGGACTTCATACTTAGGGAAATGAGGTTATAAAAGTTTATGTTACATATTTTATCCCAGAAAACTTGCAAAGTTCCTTCCTTTTGTAGAGGATTATAAATTCATGTTGTTTCATGGAGCTTCATCCAAGTCAGAGTCCTTTTACCTTCTTTGAAAATTATCTCAATTTCCTTAGCAATCTGTAGCCACAAATTAAAGAAATGTGAATATCCAGATCCTCAGTTCCTGCTGCTGTTTCTCTGTTCATGTTCAGAGGACTAACTGTGGTAGACAAGTGACCCTTTCCTTATTTGTATGACAATGATTGCCAATTTGGTTTCTCTGTCTGGGTTATTTACCAAGTCTGATTCTTGATTTCACAAAAGATCAGTGCAGCAGTGTTACATGAGAGGTGGGGAATGTTTTGGCTGCATTGCTACTTCAGTCCCTCAGGACCCACCCATCAGACCTTGGAGCTGATGTGCCTGATGAGCTCCCTATAAAGGAGAAATGCAGAGAAGTTTCACTAACAGATTACTAAAAATGTTCTTCTGCTGAGAAAAATATTTTTTCTAATGAAAGGAGTAGCAGCTGGGAAACTATCTAACTGAGGTGAAATCAGTGGGATTTCAAACTAAATGGGTAAATGCTTTGGGAGGGAGAGAGGTGCTGGTAGAAACCCATTTGAACATTCTCGCTACAGACTGAAAAATTAAACAGATATAAATCACCTTGACTTTTCTGACTTTGGGAAAGCAGCCCTTGTTTAGTATGACAAATGAAATCCTGAAAGCAGTCAGGAAGTTGTGTTTTCTCACTGTCTCTTTCTGCTCCTGTGTCTCATGCAGAGCTGTTAGAGACTTCGCCACGGTCTTTGTGAACGTCAACGTCACGTCCGAGCCTCACGAAGTCTCTGCTCTCTGGTTCCTCTGGTATGTGAGGCAGTGTGGGGGCACATCCAGGATTTTCTCTATCACCAATGGGGGCCAGGTACAAAATGTCTCATTTTCTTCCTCCTCTCTTGAAACGATAACAAGCAAGTGGATAAATATAATTAATGGAAAGATGAGAGCGTGTGGCACCAGAGAGAGACATGTTCTCACAGAGTGATTACAGCCCTCTCAACTAACCCTATTTAATGAAGGATTTTATTAGCTAAGCTGTAGGATAAATTGGGACTGTTTAAACATTTGGGGGTGTTTCTGCATTCACTTCAGCACAGTACTGTTGTTGCACTTGTGTTGCTTTTTTGCCAATTTATTTTCTATGGGTTACTTGGTACATTCAAATGTTTGCAAGAGTTCAGAACAAGTGCACTTCAGAGTAAAATGGGGGTGTTTTTTGGTGTTGAAGCCTCTAATGACAAGAGTTGGAAGTAAATAGCAAAAGGCCCTTCCTTCTTGAGTCAGCTCACATGGCAATGGTTTCCATCAACATCTGTCCACAGGGGTAAGAACAGACACTGGTATGTCAGGAAGGATGTGTGCTGATGCTGTCCTGAGGTAGGAGACAGACCTAAGAGCCTTCCTCTTCAGGAGCCCCTCAGTCATGTTTACTGTCCCACATCATCAACTGCTAGATGTTGCAGCAAGGATTTAAAATAAAATTAATCCCAAGATACTCATAGCTAAACAAAACATGTGGAGAAGGGAAGGCTTGCCTGGGAAGAGCACTTCCTTTTCTTGGTAGCTGGATGAGAAAAGCATTCTGTTCCTATCATGCTTCCCTCTTCCCTCACCCCAATCAATATCAGTTGAGCAAAAGCACTAAGGGTTTCTGGCTTTGTGGCCCTGACAAGTGTTATAAAACCTCCTTGGGCAGCCATTTCAGTTTCAGCATGAAACTTTGTGGATCCTTTCCTCCTTGCCAGTACCAGCATCTTACATGTGAAAGTGAGCTGCTTGATACAAGGCTGGTGGCTGGTAGATGGAAGAGGTTTTAGTGCTTTCCCTGACCCTCTGCATGGGCATTACAGGGAAATGTGTGTCACAGATTGTGCTTTTTTCTCCAGACAGCACTGTCTTTGTGTCTTCCCCGGGACAGAGAAAGCTCATTACCTTGAGACCAGACCCAGTTAAAGATCTGTCTTGCTTCTGGGCCGGTGCAGTTTTTCACTCTGCAGTTGGTTTCTTTGTCACCTTTTAGGGTTTTGGTAGCACCATGGTGGGTAAAATACTCAAAACCTGTTTTGAATGAAGCTATATGTTTATTTTTGCTAGAATGCCTGCATTATATGTGCATGTTCTCTAGGCTTTAAGTGTCTTTAAGCCAGGTCATCAGGGAAGCCACTGTAAAAGTGGTTTAATCAGTAATCCCCACTGAGGCTCAGGTTTATGCCCTCACTCTTCTGAAAGTCTGGGTGTCTTTATGCACCCTTAGGACTTGAAGATTTGGTCTGGAATTTCATAATGGTGAGCAGAAGTCATATTCAATATCGTTGTGATTAATGCTGTTGACTTTTTGTTTGTGTTTCTTTTCTCTTTGTTGTTTTAGGAGAGGAAGTTTAAAGGGGGTTCTGGTCAGATATCGGAGAAAATAATGGAACGCCTCAAAGGCAGAGTTAAACTGGAGAGACCTGTGATCAGTGTCGATCAGACAGGTGATAATGTCCTTGTGGAGACTCTAAACCATGAGATATATGAGGTAATTTGATCAGAATAAAAGTAGAGTATGCATTTAGTAGGGAAATACATCTGCTGTAGCTCTTAGCCAGATGTAATCAGGAAGTTGCCATTTGTGTGTGTCTATTTCTTGGACTATGCTGACACTCCATGAAGCCTGCTTTACAGATTTGTTTATGACTGGCTCTCTTCTTGGTGTTCTGCTACTTGGTTTCTGTCATTACTCTGACTTCTATCCCTTAACTTTTTATGACTTTATGAATTTTTACATTTTAGTTCTGCATTGAGACCCTTGTAAAGGAAGGAAAAGTAACCTTCCTGTTTGTGTCTAAGTCTGTGGTTTGCAGCACAGAAAAAAGACCCAAAAAGACATTTCAAACACCCTTAGTAAGATTTTGCCTCTGTGCTGTGAAATACTCTATTAGTACATGATTACCCACAGTGGTACCCATGGGACAGCAGCAGCCCCACAGCCTGAAAGTACCTGAGAGCAGCAGTGTTGTGATATAGTATCACCCTATAGAGTCCTGCACTGCTCCAGTCAGACCTAGACCCTGTGAGAGGGATGGAGCACATTCAGGAAAGCTGAAATCACCATTAGTATTCCTTGTCCTGAAAAACATCTTGTGAATATGCACAAATGGGATTTTAAAGCATCTTATAGTTGGGACAAATATGGGTCATATTTTCCTGGGGATGATAAAAGGCAGTTTTACCTCGGCCATAAGATCTCTCTGTTCCCAATTCCCCACCTGTCTCCAGCCAAGTTTCAACTCTGCTCTGTTTTTTCCATCTCCTTTTTTTTCTGAAATGGCAGAATTACTTTGGTCACCAAGAAATATGTGTGTGGGAAAGCCACCTAGCAGGGTCAGGTGTGGGAAAGCTGTTAACAGCTACTGAGTGTCTTTCAAACATGTCCTGTGGGAGTGTCCTGTGGGAGGGAGCTCGCTGAGAGGCAGCGCCTTGTGCTGACTTTGTTCTACATTTCAGGGCAAGTATGTGATCAGTGCCATCCCTCCCATCCTGACAACAAAGATTCATTACAAACCAGAGCTGCCACCAAAGAGAAACCAGTTAATCCAGCGTTTGCCTATGGGGAGTGTCATAAAATGCATGATGTACTACAGGGAAGCCTTCTGGAGGAGGAAGGGTAGGTGGAGGGCGTGGAGGACTTGGGAACTCTGCACAAATTTTGAAGCTCTGCTGTCTAACAGTCAAGGAATAAATCCAAGGGAAGGTTAAATGGGTAAAACCCTGAAATCAAACACAGAAAAGTGAAAAGTAAAGCTCCTTAGAAAGGAGAACTCTTTCTCCAAGCTTGAGTGCATGCCTTATCCCAAAGATGAGTCCAGACCCAAATAGGATCCTGAATCTCATTGCTATTAGCTGAGGTGGGACAACCAAGAGAACAAGCATGGTTTCCCTGGGAAAACCTGCAGAGCACAGAAGCATCTGCTTCCCTGCAGCATCAGCTCCCTTCTTCTCCTGCCAGGGCAGTTAGCTCAGCCAAAAAGAATTTACAGCAAAACTTAAGGTGTAAGCAAGACCTTTCCCTGGTTTTAATCCTCTGTTCTGCAGACTTGATATCTCAGAGGACTGGGAAAAGTAGGTTCGGTTTTTGTTGAGCTCAAGATATTTTTTCCATGCTGCAATGTCATGTTTTTCTCAGCTTTAACTGATACCATATTCAGAACTATTTGTATGAACAGATTAGTTCCACTTCCTTTGTAACAGTACTGAGAGTGGCAAGAATATTTCTTAACCAAAGTAATACAATTTTTTGCATGTTTTGGGGCATAAACTGGCCATTGAGATTAGACAGGAATACAATCAGGTGCATACATTGTTCTCTAGATGAGATTTTTTGTATGTTCATGTGAAACATGTCTTGATGTGATCCTAGATTAGACAGCCCATGCTTCTGCTGCATTACTGTTATGGAACACCATTCCTAACAATCTTATCACCAGCAAAATCAAAATAGTGTAAATTTGAGCCTGCAGTGACCAGATGTGATTACACTGGGTTTTGTTTTGGTCAAAGTTACTCATGGAATGAATCACCATACTTCTGACTAGATCAATTTATTTTTAATGTTTGTTGTCCCCAGAATAGAAAGCCAAAGAGACTTGCAATCCACAGAAATTCCTTGTTAAGTAACAGTGGAATTTTAAAGATTTTTATAAGACTGTGTACACAATTTCCAAGAGTCAGAGAGAAGAGAGTAGAGAAACTGTTGCAGAGACACTTCTGACATGTAGGTGTTATTGGTAACAAAGGAATTACTATACAATTCCTTTTATGGATAACTTTCCTTGCTCGTTGCTATCAGCAACAGTGATCACCAGCAAGTTTCTCTGACAATCATCTTGGGGTTTTCTTCCCTTTAGGTTATTGTGGTTCCTTCATCATTGAGGATGAAGAGTCTCCAATTGGAATAACCATAGATGACACGAAACCTGATGGAACTTTCCCTGCCATTATGGGGTAAAAGCTTCTGGCCCACACTAATAGATGTGTATTTCTTCTTGTAAGAGTGGGAGGAAGAGGGAGAGGGGAAATGACCAGGTTTCATCAGTGTTTTCCACTTCTACAGGCTGCACAGATGGAGAGCACTTCTGCCAAGCCTCTCGTGCCTCTCTAGTCCATATAAACTTTCTGGTGAAGGTTCTGCTACAAACAGCCTAATACAAAGGATGTCGTTGGGAAGGAGTGGCTGAATTCTGCTGTAGTTTATTTTAAGCATTCAGTTCATGTCTTTTTTTGCTGTGGAGTAGATTCAGAAATAAATCCCTCTCTTACCTATCTGTTTGAGCCCGTATTTGGCTTATGTTGGGCTTTTATGTTTAGTCCCTGGGCCAAAATGACAATGCAATTGTCCAAGAAATCCTCATTTGTTTCCTCTCACCACTGAGCTGAGGCAGGACAAGGAACATCAAGCTGGTGGAGCAGGGAAGTAGCTGTGCAGTGAAAATAATCAAGATTCTGTAGGAACTGACAAGTAAAAATGTTATAGCTTGGAAAAACAGGTGGTAAAATACATGACAGCATTGACTGGCTTTTAAAATAGCTGAAACCAAATGAACAAACAATCATTACAAATGTTTCCACCATAATCTGAGGTGACTCTGCCAAAAAAAGGCCAATATAAATGTCAAGCAACTACTCCTTAAGTGTCTGTCTGGAAAAGCTCACCACTTCTACTGAACTGTCCATGTTTATGGGCATGTTTAAGGCTTAAAAGCTTCCATGACCTGAGAGCAGCCAAGCCTGCTCCAAACCCCACATGGCAAACAGTTTCCTGCTTTCTTTCTCCTTGTGGATTTATGTGACTTTCTGAAAGAGTGCAGGAATATACTTCATCCCCTGGGTATCTCCACTATGGTCAGATGGACTAATGGCCAAATCTGTTTCCTTCAAGATGAATAAATATTAATCCCAGTTCTTGCAGGAGTGATCCCTGACACTGTGCAGTGCCTGTCAGAGCAGCAGGCTGCCTTCACCTACTAACACCAAGTGACACAGGCCTGCTAGACTTCTAAAACTCTAGAAAGCTCAGGGTCTCTCAGTCCTTTTGGATCAGACCTTGATAGGTGCCCTCTGGGAATGCACACCCTCCTTTCAATTAACTCTGCCAGTTACCCTGCACAGGCTTTTTCACCTGTGTGACCTGTAATTATTAAATGTTGAGGTGGGATGACAAACATCAAGCCCATTAAATACCAGTAAAGTGCTTTGCCAGTCCCTTTCTGGAGTCATTTTGAGCGAGAGCTTGCAAATCAGCTGGGCTGATGTTCTTATGCCTTATTTTTCTTTTCAGTTTCATCCTTACCAGAAAGGCTGTCAAACTGGCCCATCTCAGCAAGGAAGAGAGGTAAGAGTTCAGAAGCTGTAAATATTCAGAAGCAAGTTGTTTCTCTGGGATGCTTCCCCACAGGAATGTGTGTGAATATGTGTGTGAATATGCACAATATGCTCAGTGTAACTACCAACACTGGAAATTGAGGCAGAAATTGAGATTTAGCATAAACAAGCCAATACACTAATGCTAATATTCATCCAATTATGGATATTTCTACATTTCCAAGTCCTGCCCTCTCTTCCATGCTATGATTTACCAGCTCTGGGTCTCTATGTGAATGGAGAAGATTTTTCCAGAGATGTTCCCAGACTACATCCCCACTGAATGACGCTTTAACTCAGGGATACAGGGAGTGCTGACATGTCTCCTTTTGGGTCTCCTTCACATTCAGAGTGGCTGATAAAATTTTTAAACTTCTGTGTTTACAAAAGTATGGTTTCCCTGTTAGTCAGTGAAATGAACAAACAGTACTTTCTAAATGTGAATCTTGGTAAAGTGCAAGAGGAGCTCTGCTTAGGAATTGCAGCATTCTTCAGCTTATATTTTATTCCCAGCTATAGTAAATCTCTAGGGATTTAACTGATTTATATTGCTTTTCTTCTGGTCTTACACCAGTGAACATGAGAATGAATTGGCTCTGCATCCTAAAATAGCTGTACAAAGATTTGTTTTTTTAGAGCTCGTTGCCAAAATCAACCTTCATTTCTCATTCCCTGGGTCCATTTTAGATGTAACTTTTAGGCATCAGCATTTGAAATATGTATGTTAAGATAAGAACTTGAAATCAGACTTAAAAACAAAGCCTAACCCAACTTTCTTTCCAGTGTGTTGCAATAAATTTGTTGGGTTTTTTATAAGAAGAATGAGAGTGGAGAGGTTCCCCCCCCTTCTCTTTTTCTGACTCTGATTTTATTTTCATATAGGAAAAAGAAGATCTGTGAGGCATATGCCAAGGCACTGGGGATGAAAGAGGCTTTACAGGTAAGGAATTAATGCCTGCTTTTGCCTCTGTTGTACAATAATGTTGCTCCTTTGTTCTGGGTGATGAAGCCAAAGTTCCTGGCACCTAAAATGTGTATTTAAATTTGCATGTTATGCCATGCAATCTGTACTCCCAAGGGGAGGGCAGCATCAAGTACAGGAAGAAAAGAACTGCTAGTCTCACCTTGCACAAGAAAAGAGAAGGCGGTGCATGTTTTAATTTGTCCTGTCATGTCCCTGTGGGAGGCTGGTGTTTCTGTAAAAGCACAGGAATTTGTTTTGTGCAGATGGATAGCATTAGCCAGATGACATGGCACTCCTTTGTCAGGTATTCTTAGCCTGTATTTCCCCCCCTTTTCAAATGAAATCTGTTCTTTATTTCCAATTTCTCTGCCAGTGTTTCACTCTGTTTTCTCTGCTGATACTCACAGCCCGTGCATTATGAAGAGAAGAACTGGAACATGGAACAATATTCAGGGGGCTGCTACACAGCCTACTTCCCACCAGGCATAATGCATTCCTATGGAAGGTAAAACAGAAAGCTTTGCTTTCTAATTCACATTTCTTAGCTCCCATACAATGCTGTACCTGATGTAGCACACCTGTGGCATATATTGAATACTGGGGGAGTTTCAACCCTCTTTCCACTCTCCTGCTCCCCAGCTAACAAGGATCTTGCTTTTTACTTTACTAAGAGCAGAGTTTCTCTTGTGGCTTTCAAGGAAACAAAACACAGTCACAAAGGGACCTGCTGAAGCCACAAAACTTTTCCCCACTGGATTATTTATGATAGTTTGTGCTATGCAGTATTTGCAATGGATCCCTCTAGAGACCCCTAAGCCCTTTAGAACACACATCTTGGACAGATGAAGAGTGTGTGGGTGGAGCATCAGGTTCAGGAGAAGCCCAGGAGCTCTTCAACATGTCCAGCATGGGGTTACCCCCTGTGTGAGCCAAGATCATGTGGGGAGGAGTCATCCCATGCACAGTCTCTTGTCATTTATCCAAACACTTGGGCAGTGATGGGTGAGGTGTCTGGCCAGGGGAAGCTGCTGTCAGGCAGACTGGGAAAACCTAATGGGGGGATTAAATGGGAGCTGTTATACCAGTCACATTCCCAGGGGGAGAGGGAGCTCAGTGCCTGCAGCTGGGTTGGCTGGGATGCTTGTGCAGCACTGCAGGGCTGAGGGACTGCGTTTATGACCCTACAGGGTGAATGCAGCTCCCTGAATGCCAGGCCTTTAGCAGCCAGGCAAGTCCAGCCTCCAAATAGAAGCTGATATTAGTGATCCATCACTGCAAAAATGTCATTCACATTCCACTGTAATGGAAGGATAACAGCAAAGCTGCCATGCTGAAGACATAAATCTATCAGCTGCAAGGCATTGCTGGAGGCTGTTAGGATTATCCCTTATCCCAGCACTAAAATAAGGCCTGTATTACTTTGCATGGAAGCTGGGAACACTGATTTATGCCTTAGATTTTTCTCTCAGATCTTGAGTTTTGTGTACAGAAGCAAGCAGGTGGTCCTGCAGGGACAGCTTATGGCACCTCAGCCCAGGCCTGCGGGGATTCTGGAGAACTGAAGCCACACGCTCCATCAAAGCCATAAATTGCTTTTAGAAGGATCATCACCTTCCTGTCACTTGTCATCTGACATTCTCCACTTGTTTTGAAGGATCATTCGCCAGCCTGTAGACAGAATCTACTTTGCTGGCACGGAGACAGCGACCCAGTGGAGCGGATACATGGAGGGGGCCGTGCAGGCGGGAGAGAGAGCAGCCAGAGAGGTACAGACCATTGCTCTGCTTCCAACATCTCTATCAGAAGGCTAGAAAGGATTAAGTACAGCTTGGAGGGTCTGATTTTGTGCAAATGCTCCTAGAATTGAGAGGGAGAGATCCCACAAAACAGCGTGAACCAAAAATATTGAAGTTTTTTTTTTTTTTTAAACTTACTTAGTTTGTTATTGAATAAAGTGAAGCCAAGAATCTCAACCAAATCAGAATATTACTGTGCTGGAGACTTAAAATAAAGCTTATGCTATGTACTGCATGTCTAGGAGAAAAAAAACAACCCACCTGATGCTGCTTGTAGATATACTACCTCAACTTCTAACAAATTAATCACTGCATGTTTTAAAACTAATCTGAGTCACTTCAGATGTTCACAGCTATTTCCTGTGCAGAAATCTGGAAATCTGAACATTGTTCTCGTGTTTGATCTATCCCTTCTGCTTCTCCTTTTACAAGACAGTCCTGTTAGCTGAGCTTTATGAATTTGTAATGTGCAGCTCTGATAATGTCTAAATCTCCTCAGAAGGACACACACTGGGCTGGGTTCCCAGTCACAGTGAAATCCCTTTACAGCAATCTGAAGGGAGGGAAAAAAAGCATTAAAAGGTGCACATTACAGTTACAACTGCTGCATGGCAAAGCCACAGAGTTGTTATTTAGGGAAAATCAGTCTTTTACTTCCATTAGACACATTCATATTCACCTTATAATCCTTATTAATTGCTTTGTTTCAAGTCACCTAATTTCTATTTTCTCCATGCCTGTGAGCAGGAGTTAGCTGTCTCTTCTGGAGGCATTCATTTACCCCCTGGAACCTGCATGATTGTAACAAAGAGTTTATTCTCAAGAAAAATCCTTGATGAGCTTTGTACTGCCTGAATAGGTGAGGGATGGCTCCATAATTCTATGCTGTGAGAGCCTCAGGGTTGCATCTCCACTCTTTCTATATCCCAGCAGCATCACTCCTAACAGGTTTTGTGTCCCAAGTGTGTGGCAGTAACCTCACCTTGGTATTTCTCCAACTGTCTTGAGAAAAAGCATTTTTACTTTTCTTTAAGAAAAAAAGAAAAAAAAACACAATTAAAAATCCCTCCAACAAAAATACTTAGAGAAGCTCTAGTAGAAATCACTCTACTTTCTGGTTCAAAATTTTCTGGTTCAAAAGACTTTCAGCTAGTCACAGTGTTGCTTTTTATCAATGTCACCTTGCTCTGTTTTCCTCTGTTTTTCCAAAACTGGAAGTAATGTGGGTTATAGTTTTTTCACGTGGTACAAATAATTCTTTCCAGGTACTGCACAGTATGGGGAAGATCTCCAAGAGTGAAATTTGGGTGCCAGAGCCAGAGTCAAAGGTAAGCCAGGCAGGCACACACCCCTCAGTCAGGCGTGTCCCTATTTCAGTGATGCCTATGCACCCTGCTCCCAGGAAAGGCTTTGGTCACCTCACATGCTGATGGTATTAATTTTTGTGACTTGTCCAAGGAATATTATTACCCCTTGTCTGAAGGGTGGATGGCTAAGAGCCAAGGACAATGATCTCAGGGCCTGGGGGACTGAAAAATGCAGCCTAATTCTGCCCAGTCCCAGGCCATGGTTTAAAGCCAAACATAACCTCCTTCCAATCACAAGTAACTTCATCTTCACTGTCCTGTGGCTGTTCAGGATGACAGAAAATATGTCTCCCAGCCATGACTCATCTTCCCTGCACAATCCAACCCTTGGGAAAACCCCCAGCCTCTCGGGGGACGTTTGCCACCTCCCTGCTCACGTGGTGAGGAGGGACCCTGCAGAGTTACCATCTCCTCTCTCCCCAGGATGTCCCAGCCCGACCATTCACCAGCACCTTCTGGGAGAGGAACCTGCCCTCAGCGCCGGGGCTGCTGTGCCTGCTGAGCTGCACCCTGTGTCTCACCTCCATGGCTGCTGCAGGGCTCTTTGCCTGTAAAAAGGGACTCGTGGCTCGGAATTAGCGGGGACCACACGCCCGGTGGAAGCTGCATACCCCCTCTCCTTCCCTTTTACCAGATGAGTGTTATCTGGAGAAAAGTAGCATGAACAGCTGGAAGGAACATAGGTTATTCTCCTTGTGATTTTTCTTTTTAGTCCCATAATTAATGCATCAAATCTACTGCAGTTGCTACCAGCTAAACAGAAATAAATCAACTGTGGGGGCATTTTTCAGATTTGCTTTATTCTTGTCCATTTGTTTTTAGTTGGACATGACAATATCAGTGATATTCTCCTAATACAGGCAAGGTAAAATGCAGATCACACCTTTTCTGAGTTGCAAAGAGGTCTCAGAGAATGCTTTTATTTCCACTCAGTGTTTCATTTTTCATCACATGAGATAGTAAATGCCCTCATGCATTCACCTCAGTCAGCAGCTCAGAACATCTGAGGTTATTCCCATAACGTGCCTGCTGCATAGAAGACATTAGCATGCCAATCAGTCGTAGAATTGCCAAATTAATTTTCAAATGCATTTGATTAATTATTAATCATCTCAACATGAAACTTAACCCTGAGCTGGATGAAAGGAGATAATTAGCATGAAGCACAGCGCTGAACAGAGAGAGAGGAGGCATGGGTGGACTTCATTCTGCCCACTGCCAAGGAAACATCTGTGCACATCTGCTCTGGGGGGTGCCTGCCCCGAGAGCACCCATCCAGCCCAGCCTTGTGCAGTGCAGCACAGTGAAATGAATTAGCAAAGGTAAATCCCCCCAACTCACAGCAGGTGGTGGCTGTTCTTGTCCAAATGGCAGCAGCTTCCTGGCTCCCTGGCAATTCCCTGCCCCTCATTTCGCTCCTAATCCATAGCCCCTTCTTCCAATAAGGAGAAATGTATTTGAGGCTCGAATTACTGCCTTGTAAATTACAGTAATTGGATGCATCTGCCTGTTCTGCTCTTATTATGTACATGATACACTTAAAATAATCACTTTAGTGTTTTGCTGAAGTCTGGAATGTATGTTTCATAATGTACCATCATTATGTGGTCTTTTTGCCATGAATTTTGAGCGTTGTACTTGTCCATGAACTCAACTGTCATTCAACATGGGTGAAATGTGCCTTTCAATAGTCCTGAAACCTTGATCTTCTTATAAACTTTTCTTCAGATTCTTTCTTGCTTGTTTTTTTGTGAGTTACATGAATTGCTGATTGACTCGAGGGCTCCCTGAATGTGTTCTCCCCAGCTCAAGCCATTACTGAGCAGAGATTCCTGTGCCCAAGGACTAGCTCGTGAACAGCCACTGTGTCTCCTCAGGGAGGGAGCACAGGCTTGCTACTGCTGAGCCTTTTGTGGTATGAAACAGTTCTACACCACTGCATGCTTCCTCCAGGGGGATATTTCCACCACCTGAAAAACACTGTCCATATCTGTTAAAAAGTAATTTATTCATAGGTGTATTTGTAGCAATTAGAGTCATTCATTTTCTGGCTTACTTTAAACTTGACATCAGAACTTTTGTGTGCACATGGAAAGGGACCCCAGATCATCTGGAATACACTTGTGAGCCAGCACTGTCCAGCTTCACTTTTCACCTTATCCATGCACATTTATGTTGCAGTTAGTTTGGGGTTTGGAATACCAGTTCAATTCAGCTGAACTCGTCTCAGACTGTTAAACAGGGGCAGGTACAATGTTCTCCCCTTCTCAGGGAAAGGCACGTCTCACCGCCATGGGATTGGCAGGCAGCAAGTGAAATGAGAGAGATTGATTAAAATTGGCATTTCTGAAACTCCTGCAGCTCCCAGGCACCAGGCTGCTGCAGAAAAAGGGCAGCATTTGTCAGAGATTATAGACCCATTCCCATCCTGCTTTAATGCCCTTTCTGACAATCAGACCAATTCCCCTGTTTAAACATTAAACATTTAGCTTAAATATTAAACAGCCAGGCATCTTTCTTAAACCAATTTTGAAACAGAATGGAACTGAGTTTATCACCACTGACAGCTCCCCAAGCAAGCTGCTGCTGTGGTATTAAAGCTGTGAGGATGAAGCACCAGGGAAACACCTCTTTCTTCTGGGCACCAAGCAGAGTCCTCACCGAAGCTGGGGAGTGGGAAAGCCTTTGGACACCTTCCCTAACTAGAGGTGCTCAATGCCCTAATTTTTGGAGGGAGAGCCCTGCACTCCCTTGGCAGAAGTGGGAAATGTTCTGTCTTCTCCTGAGTGAAGGGTGAGATGGGAGAGGTAAAATTCCACACCAAGTCCATCAGCACTAGTGTGGGAAGGAAATTGCAATTCCCTGAGAAATGGGAAAACCTGAAGTGATAGGGCTGCTGGAAGTAAAACAAAGACCAGAGCAAGCACTGGCAGAAGGAGTAGCAGAGGGGAAAGAGAGGGAAAAGACTTTATCCCTCCACAGTAGCAGTGAAATCAGAAGCACCACTGAGCACATCGATCAGGAGGTCCAAAATAAGCAAGCAGGGATGATACATGTGAGAAAATCTTCCTCTTTTCAATCAAGTTGCTGGATTTGCTTACAGATGACACAGCAGCTTTGCCCAAGCCCTGGGGGTGATAAAACACTCCTGTGAGATTATTCTCCTTCCCACCTCCTTTCTGGCCCCCTCCCCTTGGCTGCAGCTCCTGCCTGTAAAGGGTGACATGCTTGGTCCCTCCGTGGCTGCCATCAACCAGCCCATGGAGACAGGGACCCTGAAATGGGATGGGCTGCTGGGTCAGCAGGAGCTGGACAGGCAGGAGGGGCAGGAGGAGAACCACTGGCTTGATTTTTAGCACCATCAGCCCAGCGAGGCTTTCCTTCCCTCATTACCTGCCCAGCCCACAACCTCCTGGCGTGGGAACTGACAACCCAAACCTCTCTGGTTGGAAACACACTATGTGACAAGTCTGGGAAGGGTCACCACCCCCAGGAAGCCATGCCAGGTCACAGGGGCTCCATATTGTGGAGCAGTGAACGTGGATGTTCCCCAGGGCAGGCAGTGTCCCTCCAGTCATCCTCCTTGTGCAGGACAAGGGGGAGGTCTGACCAGACACACACACATTGCTAAAAAGGTACATCCAGCCTTGAAATGGTGAGGGATAGGGTGCCCAGAGAATTCAGGCATGCCCCATCCCTGGAAGTGTTCAAGGTTTTCCTGGATGGAGCTCCAAGAACTTGTTTTTGTCAAATGGGGTTTGGAATGAGATAATCTTTAAGGTCCTTTCCAACCCAAAGCATTCTGTTACTCTGTGAAAATCCACTCTGGGGAAGCAAGAGGTTGCTGCCTTCACTTGATCTCTTCACTAGTCCTTCACCAGCAGTACTTCTCAACTCACATCTCATTCAGCCCCTGGGTTCACACTTGATCTCTTTTCCCAGGATCACACATGCCCCCCCAACTACTGGCAAAATTAGCATTATATATTAGAATAAAAATGCCACCCAGGGTGATGTGCCAACATTGCACAGTCTGGCACGACTAAACATCCAGGTTTTCCAGCTGGATTCCCATGTCCCACTTAGCAGGTTCTGATGCCTGACAGCAAGGGTTTTCTCTAGCCAGAAACCATGCCAGGGTCAAGCTGGGGACCGGTTTTATGCTCTCTGCACAGAGTTGAGCTCCCAGCTCCAAAAATAGAAAAATAGACAAACCAGAGAGTCCTCTTCTGTGGAAATATGGCTATAGTCAGTTCTCTTCCTCGTGGGCTGTTTGTCCCCTGCAACAGTTGCTTTTCACACACACACAGAGAAAGGAAATTTCATCTTGGTGAAAATCCAGGAGGAGAAATCAAATGTGCTCTTTGTGAGTGAACTGTAACTTTTTCTTTTCCCACTCAGCTTCTGCACTTGGCAACAAATGCTCTGGGCTCCAGCTGCAATTCCTATTTTGCTCTTTATTTGTAGCACTTGGCTTTGCAGTTTCTGTTCTCTGTTTCTTGCTCTTTGTTTTGGTTTTTTTGACTCACATAACAGAGACAGAATAACCCAGGAGACATAGAAGGAAAAAGTTTCCCAAGTGAGAGCCTGTTACTGATGAGAGGAGAGGGAAGCTTTAGCAGAGTGGTGCTGGCACTTTGCTGGGTGCCAGAGGAGNTAAGGACAGGGAGAGATCTCTCACCAAAAACCATCACAGGCAAAACAGACTCAGCTTGGGCATATTAATTGAGTTTATTACCAACATACTCAGAGCAGGATAATGAGAAGTAAAAATAAATTGTAGAAACAACTTCCTCCCACCCCTCCCTCCTTCCCAGCTCTCCCTCCTCCCCCCAGTGTCACAGGGAGATGGGGAGTGGGGGTTATGGTCAGTTCATCTCACGCTGTTCCTGCCACTGCTCCAGTGCGGGGTTCCTCTCATGGGAGAAATTTCTCCATGAACTTCCCCAGTGTCAGCCCATCCCATGGGCAACAGTTCTCCACAGATCACTCCAGTGTGGGTCATTCTTCCGTGGGGTCAGTCCTTCAGGCACAGCCTGCTCCAACATGCACCCCCACAGGGTCATGGGTCCTGCCAGGAAACCTGCTCCAGGGGGGGCTCCTCTCTCCATGGGTCTGCAGG
This sequence comes from Lanius collurio, assembly GCA_020086605.1. Classification (NCBI taxonomy): domain Eukaryota; kingdom Metazoa; phylum Chordata; class Aves; order Passeriformes; family Laniidae; genus Lanius; species Lanius collurio. The sequence goes on from JACBWW010000007.1 coordinate 36,930,932, forward strand.
TCCCTGCCAGGACCCTGCTTCAGCACAGGCTTCCCGTGGATTCACAGCCTCCTCTCAGCATCCCCGTGCTCCATTTTGGGTCTCCCCCACAGGCTGCAGGTGGATCTCTGCATCCCTGTGCCCTCCATGGCTGCAGGGGTGCAGCTGCCCCACCACGCTCTCACCAGGGGCTGCAGGGGGATCTCAGCTCCAGCACCTGGAGCAGCTCCTGCCCCTCCTTCTGCACTGACCTTGGTGTCTGCAGGGCTGCTCCTCTCACATATTCTCACCCTGCTCTTCTCTGGCTGCAATTACATCTGCACAGTGACTTTTTTCCCTTCTTGTTATCACAGAGGTGTCACTGCCATTTCTGACTGGCCCAGCCCTGCCCAGCAGCAGGTCCATCCTGGAGCTGTCAGGGATTGGCTCTGCCGAAGCTTCCAGCAGCTTCTCACAGAAACCACCCCTGTAGCACCAAAATTGGTAGCACCTTGCTACCAAAATCAGGCCATGCAAATCTGGTACAGCAGCAATGTTTTAGAGTCATAACCCCTCACTGGCTGCTTTGAGGGCTGTGAAATGCATTGCTAGTTCTGACATGTTTCTCAGAGGACAGATGCTTTATAGAGCATGTGAAGGATTAGTTGTGGGTATTTGCTTTCATTGTATTTGTGCTCCTTTATAACTTGTAATGCTGAAAGTTAAGCCTATAGAAAGAGCACTGCACACTTTAGCTGGTTTTCACATGGATGGTTACACTTTCTCCAGTATTCATGGCCAACAGTTTTGTGCAACACAGGTCCCTTCCCAGGAGCAAATTTGTTCTTCAGTTGCATTATCTTGCTAGCACTGACACTGAGCTAGTGGGTGAAATTAAGTGATTTTGGCCTCCCTTTTCTTCCAAGGTTTTTATGTTTACATCACACAGTATTTGGTATAAGGTCTGTTTCTTCTTATGTTCAGTTTGAGCCATCGGCCCTACAGTCATAAAATCTAATTCTTAAGTGTAAGACAGTTGGTCATCTCTACTACTACGAATTGTGGCTTGATTTTTTTTAAAAATGTGTTTTTGAGGGGTTGAGTGGGATTTTTTGCACTGTTTTGGGAGGTTGCTTGGGTGGTTTTGTGTTATATATTTTTTTTATCCTCCCCTTTTCTTTACAGAGCTTTATTTACTAAGAAAAGCTGAAGTTATCTAACAGGTTTCAGTATGAAATGCAAAATGCTCTGTCAGTTAAGTAATACCACTACAACCACGTCAAAAGGGGCTTCCACAAAAGAAAAACCTCAAACAACACACGTGACATGACAATATTTATTGATTCTAATTAAGGTTAAAAAAATTTCACAGTTGTCAGATAAAAATATCCGCAGAGCCTATTGAAAAGGGAGGTGAAGAAGGAAACCAAGGGAGACAGTCACCACAGAGGCACTTTAGAAAATGCTACAGTTATAAAAGGCACAAATTCATCACACACACAGCATATATATTCCTGCAAAGTGAAGTCACTCTTTTTTTTTTTTTTTTTTCCCCAAAACACAGAGGCAGGCACCACTGAGCACTGACCTGCACACGACCACAGCAGACACGCTATAAGCGGCAGTCTATGACAACGCCTAAACAAATTCACTGCAGAGACACTTGGAAAGCAAGGCTGCTTTGGCTGTCTCATTTTTACAACCTGTTCTTCAACAGAAGGAAGATCAAGGTGATCTTAAGGTGGTGGAGATGGGAGAGGGAATGTCAGTTCATTTGAACACAGGTCAGGTTTATTTGTGAGCACTTGTAATCTGATTTGATGAGGTTTGCTTCTTGCTCAAGTGATCAGTTACTTAATCTTGACTCCCTAGTACTTCTGGAGGTCATACAATTCTTTCTTCCTCAAAAATATTTCTTTTTTATGTCTCAAAACCAGGAAAAAATCTTAAAATTCCTGCACATCTGTAAAGCCCACTTCAGTGAAACAACAGTCCCACTGTGGACACAAAAAGATTTCTTTAAGCCCCATAGCTTCTTGTCCAGGCCATGGGTTCCAGTGGTAGAGAATGCTCAGACATGTACTTGATTACTTGATTAATGTCTTTGTATTGAGAGCAGATGTACTATTTGGAATCAAGATCTGCACTGAGGAAAAGTGTACAAATTAAAGGGAAGACAAGGGGGCTGCCTCAGATTGTTCACATCCTTGTTATTGTTGAGTAGTTTATACAATTAGATTTCAAGTACTTTAGTTAATACAGATTTTTATGCCATGACCTGTCATTTCTTGCAATGTATGGTGGCTATCAGGACTGTGTATAAGAAAGTAAATATCTTTTTTAATTTTTTTTTGTAAACTCTTAAGAGCATTACAAAATATGCACGGTAACACAGTTCAGTTCATAAGAGACAAATACAATTATTTCCATAGTTGTTCCTATAGTAAATTTTACAAAGCTGGTAAACTGTTGGAACTTTCATGATAGCAGTTGCCTCATCAAATGTGTTAATAAATTAAGAATACAGCACGACTGGTTATCCGTTAAAACAGACTTCATTCCTCTCTTCAAAGGGGTGGCATGAATTTTAATTTCAAAAATGTAAGCCAGTGCTAACAGTTCCCTCTACCCACAGGAAAGCAGCCTGATTCTCTATTGACATTTGTCAATTCACCCATCTCGCTGGCATCCACGTACACAAGGTGCCACGTATTCCTTTTGTGTTGAAAGTGTTGAGAAAACAGCAGCAAATCCTTTTTTTAATCCCATAGTGGTGGTAAGGTCCACAGCACAACCATAGCAAGACACGGCTTTAAAGACAAAGAGAGCTTTCCTAAAGCTTTGGCAGTCTGAAAGGAAGAAGACAGAGAGACTTTAGAGAGCTAATACAGATGTTACAATTCAGACCACCCAGCTCCAATCAGATTTGATTAGAAATTTCAGGGAATCCAAATTTAATTTGAGATTCCAAGTGCCACCCATTTTAGTTGGGGCAGAATAAGATGAGACATGCTTTGTGGGACTGCTTTATTTTTTTGCAATTTTGTTTTTCACTTTGAAATGAAGAATATAAAAGGTTTGTAAGTATGGAAGCTTTTCAATATTTTTTTAATTGGCCAATCTCATGGAAAGCTTAGGTTATAATTCAGTTCAGTTTTAACTATCTAATTTCTGGGTTTGATTGGAATTTCTGCCCCTGTGGCACACAGCAAGATCTTGTTAAATGGGGGAAAACTTCTGCCAGATTCAGGAGTAGAGAAGAGAGAAATACATTTTGGATGTGAATAAAACTGATTTATCCTCATTAATTTCATTAATCTGCTCCCCTTCAGAGAATCAGGAGTATTTCTAGGGCAGAAGCAGGACCTGAATTCCAAACAGTTGTGGCAGAAAAATTATCTGCAAATGCAGCAGTTCTTTATATGTAAAGTATGTATTCACTGTCTAGCACTTACAAATATTGGGGCCAAGACTTTAAAAATGTCTTCCCAAATTTAGGTTCCTGTGTTTATTTCTGGCCTGAGAATTGTGTGAGTTGCAAAAGCTCTGAACTTCCCATTCAGCTTTCAGTTCCTAATTCATTTAGTAAATAAATCACAGGGAGAGAAAGCCATGCAGAGGCTCCCTGCAGTAGGCAAATGTCCCAGCAAATTAGAGCTCAACGTGATACAACGAGAGAGGCCATATGTACACTGCTGCACTCTTCTTCTGCCTTAAAGATCTTTATGCCTGAAAAGTTCCCCCATGCATTTTAAAAGGCTGTTATGAGGATATTCATTTGTGATAAAATCCAAGCTGCTGCTACAAGATGATGTTTAACTGGCACATCAAGTTAAAAAGAACAAAACCTAAGGGCCGGAAAGCGAGGTGCTGCTCACAAATATTACAGCTTTCCAAGCAATTCAGTAAATTTCCATGGGACTATTTGGAGAAGGAAGTACTGCTCTACACAAGCAAGATCAGATGCTAGCAGAAAAAAGTCTGCCTGAGACTGGTGATACAGTTCCTCCACCGTCTGCTTGCACCAGTTGCTGAATTTATTATTATACTTCCTTCTATGGCTCTTTATTGCAATCCAATTTTTTTTACATATAAATTGGTACTCGGTGAAGGGAGAAGTGCAGCAAACAGGCTCTGAAAAATTCCACACATCTCCAACTTCATGTGCACCAGATCTTGTCCTCAGCCATACCTGTGTCTTCCTGTTTTGTCTTGTGCACAGGCAACACAGCAGAAATATCTAGAACAAAGTACCAACAGGCTGACAAGTAGGCACTGAGATTTTGGTGGGTGGATTTTCTTTCCTTCCCCCCCATCCCTGCATCCTGCCTTCCTTATTTCTTCTTTTTCTCCATTGTTTGAACAATACCAAGCTGTGGAGGGCAGAAGCACTTGCATGTGACTCTCCTATCCATGATCTCACTATCATTTAGATCTTTGATTAGTTGCCAGAAGTGTATAATCAGTACAACACAGCACAGCAGGTAGAAGTGGAAGAGCTAATTCCATGAATATGGTTGTTAGGAGAGACCAAACCTCTGGATCAGCAAATCTGTGTTCAGCATGAAGCAAGAGTTTGGGGGCAGATAAGTTGGTGGGTTTTGTTGGTGGCTTATTGTTTGGGTTTTTGGGTTTTGTTTTGGTTTTTTTTTTTGGGGGGTGGGGTTTTTGTTTGTTTGTCTGTGGTTTTTTGTTGTTATTGAGAGGGAGTGCTGCTGTTGTTATATTTTGCTTTAATGCTAACACTACATTTTCAAGCCCATTGTGCACAACCAGGCAAGAGACAGCCTCAAGGTGCCCACAGGGACAGACTCGACTGGACCACACGAGCTCTGCTGTGCCAGGCAGTCATGAACATGGCTGGGGAGCCTGAGATCAACCACACTGCCAAAGACAGCAAAATATTGTCCTTTAACTCACTGTAGGACATACATACCACTGGAAATGCCAGCATCCTATGGCTGCACTTGCATAGTTCAGATGGATAAATTCAGCCTGACTTGTCCCTGATGCTGGACATCTGGGTAAAAATTAAAAATACTAATACTTTTTTACCAGTAATTTGCACGAACTGTTTAATTATCCTGTAAGCTATGGATTTCTTTTCTCAGTCTACCACACAGCAAGGCAGAAATCCTTTGTTTACAGCTAGAGATTTTGTTGTACAGTGTAAAATACGGGCCTGTGGAAACTTGGAGTTCAGGGTCTGGTCCAGACATAAGAGTAAAAACAACTAGAAATCTCATCAGAATAGGCTTTAGAGGGGTATTTTGTCACTTCTGTTCTGAGATCTGGATCAAAACTCAAGGTGATCACACTCAGTACCTCAGAAATTCAACAACCAAAAAGTTACTGCTAGAAGTAGGCCGGGACTCTAGTGGTTCTTCTTCAATATGGGTCCCCTTTCTATATCCCTTCCTTCCAACTTATTTTCTCTACTATTTTCACCTCTTCCTCAGATTTTGGAGACAGAAATGTACATGACAAAAGAAAACCTCCAAATAAAAAAAGAAAGTCCCTCAGTTGAGAGGCTTTGAGTTGGCACCTTTTTTCAGTTTCGCACTAGAAGTCCCTTTTTGTAGGCAAATAACCCAGCTGCAGCCACAGAGGTGAAGAAAGTGGAAAATCCAATCAGCTTTAGCAGTCCTGGCACAGATGGCAAGTTCCTCTCCCAGAAGGTTGTAGTGATGGGCAAAGCTGGCACATCCTGTGGGGAGAGCATCCATTATCCACAGAACATCTCCACTGTGAGAGGCAGGATATAAATCAAGAGATTCTTGCAGCAGGAACAGAACTGGGTTGAAGCAGTTATATCCTTTCAAGAGGTAGAATATCCAGATTTTCTCTCAGTTAAAGGGAAGAACACACACATGGAAAGGATTCACAGCCCAGTTAAAAAGTGCAGATCTTTCCAATCCTGCCTTACAGACTTGTCAGATGGGTGCCCTCTCTGAGTTTCTATCCTCTTCCTTTTTTAGGGAAGGGCAATTTTGGTGAGTAAGGGAAAGTTTACTGTGGCTTTGATTTAGTGAACTTATATAAAAACAACCAACAAAATTTTATCTCATCAGCAAAACAGCAGGAAAAAAAAAAATCAATCCATTTTATCTACATAAATACTTACAACTGATTCAGGTTCTGGCTTCCAAATTTCACTGTCTGGGATTTTCCTCATAGCAAACAGTATCTGAAAGTAAGTAACAGTCTCAATAAGTGCCATTGATTCCTCAGAATGGAAAAAAAAAAAGCTGGCTTCAATTCTTGTTTAAAAACAGCATGATGACTGAGTGCATCAATCAAAATCTATGCGAATTTTAGAAGAAAACTCAACCTTTTACAACTCATTTCTGGGGAGGCTTGATTTTTAATAAGACACTCCTCCTACTGGAACATAGAAACAGTAACAGAAAAAATCTCTTTATGCTTAGTTAGTCCATGCAGGATATTGGAATTTGGCCAGTTCCACGAGAACAAGGTAACGTGATTATGACTAAGAGTTAAGCAGACACTCATGGCAAAGTGAGGCATGAAGAAACCAGCTACAAGGAATAGCTTGTTTTGCAAATTTTGTCATGATGTAGGAAGAGGAACAGCATTCTGGTAGTGATGACAGACCACTATTTCCAGACAAAAGCAAAACTAAAATGAAAACTTTCTCAATGGTAAAGTTACCCATTTAAAGTATCAAAGCTAGCAGAGATCAGAAGGATAGCAAAGACAATTTGAAGTCAGTCAGGGAAAATAGCAAGATTAGCTTCTTCTACAGTGAAATATAATGGAAATGGTTATATTAATGTTTTTCCTATTCCAGGCATTTGTAGATTTAAGATCTTTTATGATGGGCTTTTACTGTAGACAAGATTCATGGACCCTGTCAACCCTTCAATGCAGAAGAGTGAGAAACACTAAATTTTCAACACATTTTCCTTTCATAAGTAAATGAGGAAAGGAAAACACCAAATTTTTTACCAGTTAAGTGCAGTTATCAAACTCCTCTGCTGATGCCTACAGAGGCTTCGCTGTAATGTCCTTAGAGAGGTCATGAGGCACTGCCTCTGAGGCCTTTCAGGAGCAGCTCAGGTATAACTTTCTCAAATGGAATAATTTAGGAACAGTTAATCCCTGTTTCTCGGGGCAGGGGTATGGGCTAGATGAACTCTCCACATCCCTTCCAGGACAATTTGTGTTCCACGACTGTAGCTTTTAGTCACAAGGTTCCCTTCACCTCAGAAGACAAAGATTAAATTTCTTTTGCTGCTCCCTAAACTGTAATGTTCCTGAAAATGCTTGGGGAATTGGCATTTTCTCAGAAGAAAAATATCTAAGTATCACTGCGTTGGAAACACTGAGGAAGGGAGTGGCTTGGTGTGCAGAGCTGCAGGACTGAGCTATTCCCATGCTCCAACAGCCAGGATCTCTCAGTGTGATGATTAACAGACTTGGGAGAAAAATTACTAGGAGAGAATTTGGGATTTCTGTAAAAGAAGAAATAATTTAATCCTATAAACAAGGGCAGAGTTTGCCAAAACAGCCAGAGCCCTTCCTAACATTCCAAATCTAAGTGCAAAACCTTCACCTTTTTTGAAGTCTGCCCTCTTTGCAGGGATTTACAACAAGATTCAGAACACCCAAAGCTGTCGACACTCAGTTTCCATTTTCCCTCCAGCCACAAGAGCTTTCATTCTCCACAGGACATTTGACAGTGCCCCCTGAGCATCTGTACCTCTCTGGCTGCTCTTTCTCCAGCCTGGACAGCCCCCTCCATGTATCCACTCCACTCTGTGGCTGTCTCTGTGCCAGCAAAATAGATCCTGCCCACAGGTTGCCGAATGATCCTGGAAGGGGACAAGCAAAAAGTCACATCAGCTGTGTCAGGAAAGAACTGAAATAGCTGGGTTAATGTTGAAATAAAAGTGTTTTAAATGACAGCAAGAACTTGAAGATAATTGCACTGGGTGAGTGGAGCTGGAGGAGGAGTCTGGGTTGCATTTAACTTATTACAGTGAACACATGTTTTCTAAATGTTTACACTGTTCATAGGTGAAAAGGACAATTAATTTTGAGATCAGACACTATCTCACAATTCCAGCCCGTGGCATAAATACCAATGCCAGGCATTACTGGCACATTGTAGCATTCTGAAATTGCTCCATAATATTTGAAGCAATAAGTAAATAAACAAAAAGCATTGTTTCAACTCTATTTTTTGCCAGAATCTGCAATAATTATAATTTTAATTGATTTAAATACTAAAGCTTCCATAAGCTCTTTGTTACAACTGCTTCACTGCCCTAAGTTACTTTTAAATAGTAAGAACTTAAGCTTCAAAAGTAGGGCTATTCCACCACATTAAAGCCTGTGTATCTAAATCCAATCACCAGTCTGAAGTCTTTCCCTTCTTGGTAAATCTTATTTTCATGCAAAAACTGAAGTGGGAGAGGACTGCATACAATGGCACACTATATTAGGCTTTCACTGCTAAAAAGAAAGGAATGGTCCAAAGAAATCACTCATTACTATCAATGTCAGCAAGAATTAACTCTGTCAGTGTTTTTAAAACATCAGCTAAAGATGTGCTTGAAATGGTTACACTGATCTCAAATACCCAAAGCCTGTTTTGTAAGCAGACTGTGAAAACTTCCCAGCTCCCTTTGCAGAACCTACTCAGCTTTCTCACCAAGTAACAGGGGTGGATAAAAGCCCCTAATGATACTGCACTCATCCATCATAAAGCCCAGCTGAGACAAGAGGAAGGTTATATCATCTGTTTAAAACATCCCCCAGTGATCTTAAAGGTGTAAAGTGAAAAGTGACAGAGGATTTATGACTCTTTCTGAGGATATTTATTAACTTGGTCTTATCTTACCACTCCAAAGCCCATTATAAATAGACACTATACCTTCCATACTGAGTCATTATGCCTGGTGGGAAGTAGGCTGTGTAGCAGCCCCCAGAATACTGCTCTTCACACCAATTCTTCTCTTCATAATGCACTGGCTGTAAAACAGAGATTAATTCATTCAAGGAAAGGACAAAGTCTCGAGGAAGTTAATAACAGAACTGAAGAGAGAGCAAGGAAGAACAGTTTATCATTTGCTGCATGTCAACGTCTGACAAGATGAGCACATTTAACAAATCTCTTAATGCAACACGAACCCAACACAAAAAGCCCTAATTTTTTAAAAATAGGAATACACTGTCTAAAAAAAGAGTTAATCTGGCCATTGTAGAACATAATCCCCTTAATCTGTCAATGTTAATTTATGCTTTGTGCACAAATTTATGCTTTAAGCCATGTAAAGCAAAATTAACCTCCAGTGTATACAGTTGTAATACTTGTAATGTGTACATTGGGTAAAAATATACACTGTTAAAAATGCAAAGCGTGGCACTTGTATGGTTCTGTGTCGAAAATCATGTGTTCTCCACATTGGTGTCTACAATTTTTAACCTTGTAAAATTGCCCTAAGAAGTATAAACATTGTTAATCCCATAATCTAAGTGTGAGATCACACAAACCCTAACAGTCATTTACCTTTACAGGGAAGAGAAGGCAAGGGAAAGGCAAAAGGAAAACAACCCAACATGTGCAGCAGTGGATCTTAACAACCAGTAAGAGAGAAAACACAGCATGGACAGAGGGGGAAAGCAAGCCTGTCACGTGTGCCAACAGCTGAGGTTTAGGGTGGCAAGCACTGAAAATTCCACCCATGGAGCTGGACAAGAACATACCAACATCATCTTTTAATGTTTCATTAATGTTCATAAAGCTTGTTCTTATCCTCACTGTCAAATCCAGCCCAAGACTTGCCATAATCTTCTCTCCACTCCTCTACTGAGGGCAGCAAGTGCTCCCATAGCAGGTACCTTTTCCAAAGGTACCTTTTCCAGAGATTTTGTGCTTACATGTAAAGCTTCCTCTGATCCCAGAACCTTTGCATAGAGCTCACACAGCCTCGTCTTCCTGTGAGAGAAAAGCAACAGAGGACTTCAGCGTGGGGGAAGAGAAAAAAAAAACACCTCTAATTTACTCTACTTCCAAGAGAACAAGTATTGTATCTGCTCGAGTTTGAGGTTGCAGCTTCTTGGGATCTATCCTAAATCATCAGCCTCTGGATCACTAGAAACAACCCAAGCTCCTGTGCTGCAAAAGTGCTGGTTTTCCAGCAGTTTCACAAGCTTTTCTCTTGAGATAACTTTAGCAGCCTAAACCCCAAAATTATCCAAATGTTCTCCAGGCTGTCAGGAAAGAAAGTAGTAAGGCATTGCCCTTTTTTGTCTTGGCACATAGTCAAACTTACAGTTTGTTCCTACTAAGATGCAGGTCTTGATATGCTGTGGCTATCAGGGAATCAATACTTTATTTCTGCATATATAAAATTTCCTCCTGTTTTAGTTTATGAGTCTATAAATCACTGAATATAGTTCATTCTGTAGCAAAACCCAAGTGCAATTAAGTTTGTTCCTACAAGCCCTTGGGTCTTACTCTTAGCCACACTGCACCAATTCCCACAACCAAGAAGATCAGAATGAAATAACAAATATTAAAAAAAACCCCAAAAAACTACAAACACAGCTCTGGAAAGACATTTATTTCTGGAAGGAAATCCAGTGATCCACAGAAAGTTGTGCTGGGCACAGAAATACAGGAGTCCCAGCCCTGTAACTGTGAGGACTACAGTTTCAGGTAAAAAAGCACAAGAGGAAACCATACATAATTGCTGTAAGAAGCAACCCAGCTCTACAGCAGCCCAGCTATACCCATGAGCAGCTGAACTCAAAGAATGCTATGGAAAGAGGATGAGAAGAGATAGGATGACTTGAAGGCCCTTGAAGGTGTCCTCACATGCAGGTTGGAGCTTGAGCAAGAAGTGAAGGTTGCTACAGCTCAGGAAGAGCTGTGGCCCTGGTGTGGATTTGCTGCTGGCAGGTGTCAAGCCAAGCAGCAGCAGTGGGAAGGAAACAGCCCCTTCCTTTTGCCCTGGGGCAGAGGACAATGGTCAGCCTGCTCCAGAAGCAGTGACTGGCCAGGAAGGCTCAGAGAGCTCCAGGACCTACATATGAACATTCCTCTGCTGTCAGGGGTGACACAAATCCAGCAATAGCCGTAAGGAAAAGGGTGATTTCCCAATTTCTCCATAAGTGAGGTGAGCACTGTGCCCTGCAGACCAGCAGCACCTACCCAGGGTCTGAACAGAACAAAGCCATTCCAACAGCAGGATCCAGCCAAGCCTCTGCTGAGGTCTACCCACCACCCCTCACAAACACCATCAGCCCCTGCTCTCAGGGCAGCTCAGAAAAACCACAGGGCTCCACAGGAAAGTGAGGTATCTCCTTGGGACCCATCTGCTTCTGCTCCTCCCAGCACCATGGCAGGGATGAGGAGGACCCCTCTAGACCTGCCTGTGCCCTGTCCTTTTTCCACAATGACTTGCAGATCCTCCAGGGTGCCTGGAAATGGCATACCCGTGGCACTGCAGGGCTCCACAAAGATGCAAGTTCACAGCTGTGTGCTGAGTACATTGCAAAAACAGATTAGTTAGTTTAAGATAGCTGTGCAAAGGAAAATATTAAGCTTCAGGTCAAGGGCATCTTCAGACTCTTAAGAAGTGTTGACATTGGAAGGAATTATTCATTGGTAATAGGGTATTATTTGACAAGAAAAACAAAACCCAAATGAGCAAACAAAACCAAAACCAAACCAGCAGCGTCTAAAGGACTGAATTGTAGCAACAGAAATCAATCACTTAAGTCATCACCCCTAATAAGAGCAATCTCTGCATCTGTGCTGGTCGCTCTGCAAGATCTGCACTTTTTGTCCTAGAGTAGTTTAAATAAATTCTTATTAATGGACTTGTAGTTAATGCTAACAAGGAATACACAGAATATACAGTGAGTAAAATATGGAACATGCAGTGAGCAAAATCCTTACTTCTTGGCTTTGGGCTCAGCTGTGAAATTGCTATAAGCACTAAATAAGAGCAATGTTATGCCTGGAGCCACCAAGGTAGGGTCCTGTTGAAAGTCACACTGTGCCCAGTGTGGAAGAAGTGCACATGCAGACACTCAGCTCTTTCCCTGGTCTCTTATTCCACAGCAGTGTGTGACGCCATGGCCTTCACTGTGCAGCTCTGAAAGGCAGGGCACAATCTCACCACTGGCACCTGGCCTGGGAAGACCAGCTGGAAGGCAGCAGTGAGTTTTACTCCCTTCAGTCTGGCTTACCTGTAAAAAGATTTCCATCCTCTCCAACAACTTCCAAGTCATGATTTAGGATAGCTGCCACAGACTCTACATACTACTCTTCATATCCAAGAATTACCAAAACCCTTACCCTGTTGTCAGCACAAGACCAGCTTGTGTTGGCAGGTGAGCACAGCAAGATACACCCTCTGCAGGGTGTCACAAGAAGCCTGTGCCCAAAGAGATCCCTCCTGCAACACCACAGCCCCCACCTAAATGATACAGACTGGCTGCACCCTGAGTGTACAACGGGAGAAGGTCTGTGCTCGTGCTCTGCCTTCTCCTGGACCCCAAATTCCACTGGAAGGAGACTTGTGGTCTTGGGGAGGACAGGAGCTGCAGGGCAGCCCAGCAGGTTCCTGCCTTTTCTGGCTGTGGCCAAGGCTACTGGAGCCAGAGGCACCCCTGCACCAGGGTACAGCCAGCAGGTACAAACCTGGGCATATTTCGTAACTATTCTTTACCAAAGCAAAGTCCTTATCTAGGGTTTATTCCTCAAAAGACAAGAGTTCAAAATTCAACAGAGTCAGATAATTGTGGCAGTACTTTTGATGCCCAGGGAAAAGGATGGTGCCTTGCAAACAGCCAGGACAGACCCTCATTTCATAGAAAGAAAAGCTGCTCTCGAAGACTGCAAATGCTCAGTTGTATCAAGGATATTCCCACAGTGTAAGTCACCATTCGGTGTTTAGGATGCCTCAAAATGCTGGGCACACTGGGTTTCAGAACACCTGCATGACTTCTATCATCTGGCACCTGCTGGGCCTCTATTTCAAAGCCTCAGTGCTTGTCCATTCCTGCCAAAATTAAAAGGGCTCTGTGGTACCAGGCTGTCATTTGAAAAGACTGGGACATAAACAGCTCCATTTAGACCCATTATCCACAGACTGCCAGACTATCTGAGATGACTACATCTTCTCTAGTTAGACCAGCTATTACTGTAAAAATGTTTACTTGGGCACAGTATTCCTTTTATCATACTTTAAAATCAAATGTATTTTCTACTACAATTCTATTTTAGTAATATACCAAAGAGCACTACTCTATGCAAAGATTTGTTTCAAGAAGACAGTAAAATGATGTTCATCTGTGCCTGAAGGGCATTTTTTTTCCCCCACACTGAGGGTGCAGAGATGGAGGCAGCTTTCTGATCCCTTCATGATGCTGAAGCTTGCTCATGGCAGCTACAGGTTAAAGTTGCACTAAGTTACAGACTTCCCTCCAGGGTGAACAGAAAGATAAAATCAAACACAGAAGCCAAGCCTTTCCCTTCTGACAAGCTTTCCAAGAGCTCAGGGCACCTGCAGGAAGCCAGCAATGGGGGGCAGGTCCTTGGCCTTTCCAGTAGAATGTCTACACTATTTTCATATTCAGCAGCTTAGAGCTGTTCTTTAGCAAGAGTCACATAAACAGAGCAGCCTTGTGGGAAAATAAGAACCAGGACCAGAGAGTTTCCAAAGGCCTACCACATCTGCATAGCCAAGACATCTTCCTGCTTAAAGTGACATGTCTGCCTATTGGCACAAGGTTACAGACAACTTCTTTCAAATCAGGGCATTTTTTTCCCTGCTCTGGTCATTTATATGAAAATTTTGACTTGAATTCCACACAGATCTCCAGGGTTTGTACTTACCTTTCTTCTTTCGTGAGACCCGTCAGCCTTCTGCACTTTCGAGCAAGAATGAAGCTGTAAGACCACAAACAATTTACTCCCATTATGCTGCTACATGTCCTGCATTATTTAAAATGCCAATAACTTATGATGAGATGCTGTGATTCACAGTAATAGCTTTAGGGTCTCTAATAAAAATATCCATTTCCCCTCTCTGCATAATGCTCTACCTGCTGCTTGCAGGACTCATTTAGGAAGGAATCACTCTGAAATTCATGTTAGAATATTTGCATGAGCTGTTTCCCAATTACTTTACTTTTATACAGCCTTGGGTGCAGGCATATAGCAATGATGTGAAGCCTGGGATTGAGCTGGAAATTATTTTTTAATAAAACTTCTAAGACAGATCATACTCTCTGGTTGCTAAAAAAACCCAGAACAACATAAAATTTAATTCTAGAAAACAAATTTTCATTAAAAAAACTGGAATACTTGGAGAAAACGTTTCATTTCTGCAATCACTCTCTTTTTTTTTCTATTTCCTCTTCTTCAAGTTTGTACTTTGTCACACAAAAAGGCAAAATATAATAGTAATAAAAATTAGAAAGAGAGAATTTAATTTTTTAAATTAGCAATAAAATCATAGAGGAAAATTTTGAAGTAAAACAACCATAGAACATCACCATTCACTGAGAAATTCAACTTTTAATTATTTTAAAGTATCTCCTTTCAAAAGTATCTGGTTTTCCCTTTTAATTGTTGCTTCTAAGACAAAATAAAAAGCATTAACTAGACACCTTCTTTGTCCCTTACCCTATTATGGCAGGAAAGCTGCCATCAGGCTTGGTGTCATCAAGTGTTAGACCAATTGCAGCATCCTCATCTTCAATGATCATGGTACCACAATACCCTGGTAAGAACAAAGTGGAAAAGCAGTCATGATCCATGTATCAAAACACAGGAGTTTCCAGGAAGTTGTGAAATACTCAGTCACCTCCTGCTGCTCCATCCCAAACCCAATAGCCAGAATATGACAGGATCCAGAACCCCTAAGTTCATTTACAGAGATGGGGGTTGGATGACATTTGTAACCAGATATGGGCTCACATAGCCAAGAATAAGAAGTGGGTGTTATTACACTGCAGTTTGCCTTGGATTCAATAAATTCCAAGAGAGACCTGAGGATTCATGATGGAAGCATTCAGCACGGAAGAGGAGCCCAGGATGACTAGCCCAGCTGGGAGTGTCTGTGTGAAGACACCTGCAATTAATGCTGCCCAGTCCATCCAGAAAGCAGAATTTTTGCAGACATTTCCACCCCACATCACATTGTACCTTTACATCCCTGTATAAGCAAGAGAGACTCATCTCATACCCAGATGCCACTCGAGGAGAGGACAACAGAGAACAACCAAGGCAATAAGCAACAGGCATGAATTGTCCCTTCATGACTACCTCCTTTTTTTTATTCCCTCATCCATCCTCTCCTCCCAACCAATCTCTCAAGTTTCTCTCACAGAGGAAGGCAAAAATGGCATAGGAGCATGTGAAGTCTCCTGCAAAGGTTTAGCATCCTGTGAACAAAGAGTCTGTTCTGTTGCCATGTACTCTCTTCCCTCTTTCTGTCTTTACTATTCCTTTCAATTAAAATGTAATACCCTTCTTCCTCCAGAAAGTTTCCTTGTAGTACACGATGCACTTGATGACTGAGCCCATGGGGATTCTGTTGATGAGCTGGTTTCTCATTGGGGGTAAAGGTGGGTTGAAATGAATCTTCAAACCAAGAGCTGGGGGAATGGCAGTGATCACGTATTTACCCTGCAAAAGAAATTATCCATAAGCCAAATGCATTCTCCCTTACTTCAGCCTAAGTATACTGCTGAAATGGTCTTGGTGGACATCTGGGGAGGCTGCAGGGTGTATCTTGTGAAGCAATTTTGGCATTTAGCATAAGAATTGCAAAACTAAATCCTCACAAAATCCTGCTCATTAAATAACAAACAAGTGTTACATAAACAGCCATCTGTTCAAATGATGGGCAGCTGCCCTTCCCCTGGTGTCTAAAAGAAAGCACTGTGCTCTAAGAGTCCACTGCTCTCCCTTCCATCTGGACTGCCCTGTTACAACTCGAAAGCAAAGCTTGCAGTTTTTTGCACTGAAAGTTTATTGCTGAATTACATTTTACACCCTACAATTATCTTCTAATTCAGAAGGCAACTGAACACAAAGAAGAGATGCTACCAAAGGAAAAGTCTGATTACACACTTTACTTTTAGGCATCACTTAAAGCCTCCTACATTGCTGTTACTTCAGGACAACAAGAATGTGTGACTTTTTGCCATGGTCACTTAAATCTCTGCCGCATTTTTGCACAGGATTTTGAAGTCAAAAAGGAAAAGCTAAATGTTGTGTAGCCACCCACCATCCCACCATTAATGACTTCTTACTGGCCATGCTATTACCTCGTACAACTCGTGGTCGAGGGTTTCCACGATGACGCTGTCCCCCGACTGGTCGATGCGCACCACCGGCTTCCTCAGCCTCACCCGCCCCCCCAGGCGCTCCATGATCTTCTCACTGATCTGCCCAGAGCCCCCAACAAACTTCCTCTCCTGAAACACAAACACATCAGCTCAGCAGGGCAGTGCTTGTGGAGCATGCATCATCACCAGCATTTCTCTTGGCATTCTAAACTAACCCACTTCTTCCATCGTTATCAAAAAATTTTTGGGAATCTCAAATACTTCCCATATTTGCCCATCATTTGAACTCCAGTCAAAATTAAAAGTAATAGTAACTTCATAAGAAAATCCCTTTTCCCAATGTGAACTTCAGGAAGATTTCACAGGCCTTGTGAATCAGCAGGACTTCTGAAAAGTGCTTAAACTTTCAAACCTTTCTCTGAGTTCACTCATCCCTGCAGAGCTCTGTCTATCAGAAGTGGGAAACCTCATCTTCATAATGAATAACAAAGTGTAAGAAGTAAAGTAGTTCACATTAAAAATGTCTGCTGCAGTACATAATCCAACCCAACTTAAACTCAAATCATAGTACAGAATTCAAATAATATTTAATTAAATGTATTTAACTTAAATTACCTATAGTAATTCCTTATCTATGCATATTTATGCATTTTAATATGGTTAAGGGATTTGCATTTTTATTTATGATTAAATAATTAGCATTTCTAAAAATATATCCATCTCTAATACAATTAGTGAAATTTGCACTTCTCAAGTAGAAGACCATTAAGAGAGTCTTTGCTTTCCTCAAATGCAGAAGCAGCTCTAATATACCAGATTGCAAACATTTCAGAGAAATATCATATTTAAGCAGGGGTGCTCATTTTCTTGAGACCAATTTTAAAATTTTAATGGTGTTAATGCTTGGAAATTTGCATCTTAGGAACCCAGCCCTGGGCTACATTTTCAGTATTAACTTGCAGCTGACATTGCCATCTCCATTAAGTGCTTCTGCGGTGCTAAGGATGGCTTCAGCTTCATGACAGAAATAAGCATAAGTAAAATTTTCTCTTTTCTATGTGGACAAGCAAAGCACATGTTTAATCTGTATCCAAAAGAAAGCCAGATACAAATCTACTGATCCCTGGGGGCAAAGCCTTCAGGGCATTGGGAGCAGACTTCAACACTAGATTGGCAAGATCCAGGTTAAAGACTAAATGAATAAAACTAGTTAACAGCATGCTACTGGCTCACAAGTCATGGATGTCTCAGTTAGCCCTCTGAACTAAAATAAACCAGCAAAAGAATGAAGTGAAACCAGGGCCTGCCAAGAGCTGCAGGAGGTGATGGCTGACAGTACCTGTCCCCCGTTGGTCGTTGAGAATATCCTCGCTGTGCCCCCACACTGCTTCACGTACCACAAAAACCAAAGGGCAGACACCTCGTGGGGTTCAGAGGTGACATCCACGTTCACAAACAGGGTTGCAAAACTCTTGGCAGCTCTGCAACAAAGAGAAGAAAGCTAGCTAATTTAAGAACAGAATAATGCTGACAGGATTGTTCTTGAGTAGGCAGGAGGCTCTCTTTGGCAACCTTTTCTTTCGTGGTGGGGGTAAAGGATTCCTTAATTTCAGCTGAAGTAAGGAATTATCAACTGCTTTTATGCAACATTTTTCAAGTAATCCTGCAAAAAAAAATATTAATGAAACACTCCTGTATTCCACACAAATTAGGGAATTGGGAGACACAAAAGCCCAAGATTACATCACTTTATGCTACTAATGTAAAGTTAATTTGTCATTCTAGCCTCAGGATTAAGGAGAGCAAGCTCTCCTGTCTTCACTGGACTCCAAAACCCCCCTGTACCCAGTTGCTGAGTTACAAACCAGATCTGCATCTCTGTCTGCCCCTGCTGAGTGCCTGTTCCCTCAAGAACACAGCATAGAGATTATTCAACATCTGTCATAAAAAAAAGTTAGGGATATTTTCTAAGGAAATTATCTAAAATCTATGGATTAGTCAGCATCCATTCACTGCCCAATCCTCTGCTCAGGGAGAGTTCTGCAGCTGGAACAAAAGGAAAGAAATGTAAGTGGGAAGTCATAGTAGAAGAGACAGCATTCATGCCAGAGTCTGTCAAGAAAAAGAAAAGGAAAGGATATTTTTGGTAGCTCAACTCAGTATTTTAAATGGTGCCCTGGTATCCAGTGGCAATGAACACAGAAGCAGAAAACTGATGTGTATCTAAAAAGGGATCACTGCTTTATGTCCTGTAACCTGTGCTTTCATAGCAGCTCCACTGTAAATTACTGCCTAAGCCTGTACAAGGTTTTGTGGTGCACTAAGACAGAGTTAATTAAGGCTCAGGGAAATATTCCTCCTGCTATAAGTAAATACTTCCCTCTGCCTTCACTATGAAGAGGAATTTAAAGAGACATGGACAGGACCAGGAGTTGCTCAGTTTAAGTGCATTGTAACAGATAGGGATGAAGATTCTATAGATACTTCATATGCAAGACATCAAAGACAGTACAGAATCCACTTCTGGCTGCTTCTTTCTTTTTTTAAGTCTTCAAACTTCCAAAAAAAAAGAAAAGTAACTCTAGCATGCAATTTCAAAGAGCTCTAGATCTACTTAGAAAAAGGCATCTTCTTTCTTTTCTAAAAATGCAAAGTCCCACTCAAGTACAAAGCTGATCCATTTTCTGAAATTTGTGTGCATTCTGAAATATTCTTGACAGTCAAAAGCAATACAGAATTTTTGGTAAGTTTTTTCATCATTCATAAATACATACTGTAAAATATGATCAACTCTCTAAGAGATTTTGCCTAATATATATGTATTTATTAATATTTTATAAGCATATGCTATTAGAAGGTGGTTACATTCTATTGGTTTCTGCTACCTTCTCCCATTGCTTTTCAGTTCCTGATGCTTTATCTAGAAATGGCAGTATAATTTCAACCAAGAGCACTCAGGATATTTCCATAACACAGTTCTAGCCAAAAGCAAACCTGTACAGTCTGTTAGATAAGAGGAAACAGTAGAAGATTGCCCTTCTGGATCATTACCTTCCAGGGTGGGAAGTTTCTGCAGCATGTTACCTAAATCTTGAACAAACAGAGCAAATCAAACCAAGATGCACATATAAAATCTGAAAAGCATCTTCAGGTTATACCAATATTCAAGTAAAATGTCAAGTCCTATTCCATCAGAGTTGGAAAAAAGGTGACTGCAGTCTCATGAGCTATTGGATACGGAGTGACCACCAGTGTGTGGTGTTTGGCTCCCTTGTACAGTTCCTCTCCCTGTCTGAGGCTCAGACACCAGCACAGCTGCCAGCACACATTTCCTTTTGGTTTTACTGAATATGGACCATGGTGCAAATGAGAAAGGCTTCCCATAGGCTTCTGTGCAATTGTCACTCTTGTTAAAGCAAAACTATGAACCACAAGATTCCAAGTTTTTGGACAAGAGCCTGTTTTGGACATATCCTGTCCATTAATGATCACAGAACTATAGAATGGCAAACAACCTTAACATGTCCTTTATCTCTTCCAGTTCCAACCTCCCTGTCATGGGCAGAGATACCTTCCACTACATCAGGGGGCTTCAAAGCTCCATCAAGACTGCCCTTGAGCACTTCCAGGGATGGGCCATCCACAGCTTCTCTGGGCAACCTTTGCCAGTGCCTCACCATCCTTGAGGTAAAAAAGTTATTTCTATTATCTAATCTAACTCGTCCCTCTTTCAGTGTAAAGCCATTCCCCCTTATCCTACTAATAATGTCCTTGTCCACAGTCCCTCTCCAGCTCTTTTGTAGCCCCTTTAGGCACTGGAAGGTGCTCTAAAGTCTCCCTGCAGCCATCTCTTCTCCAGTCTGAAAAACCCCAGCTCTTTCATCCTGACTTCATGGCAGAGATGCTCCAGTCCTCAGATCATCTTTGTGGCCTCCTCTGGACTCACTCCAACAGGCCCAACACAAGCAGCAAAGGCCATGTTGTTCTCTAGAGACTGCCTGAAGCCATCAAAATGATCCATAAAAATGCCAATGACAGCACCAGCTTTAGTGGGCACTGACAGGTTTCTTCAACAAGCTCCAGCTCGTGGCAGCCACGTGTCAGCTGCTCAGCAATTCTGAAGAGGTTGCAGTAGAAATCAATCTGGTCTACAGCAACCAGGAATAATGGGCTTTTTTTTTTTTTTTCCCCTTCCCTGAGAAGAAAAACAATCAAACTGCTGTTGAATGGCAAGTAAAGAAAAATTGCTTTGATGTATACATAAGAACAGGACACATTTTCAGTTTCTCAGGGTGGTATGTAGTGAGACAGCTAAACAATAAAATGATGAGTGCTAAAGTGATTTAGTGCTACTGCAAGACAAATGTTATCTTTATAGCACTTTGGTAAAATCATCTAGTCCAGCACAGAAGAAATGTATATTGTTCCATCAAGAGTTTGATTCAAAAACCTGCTGTAACCATAACATTTTTCTCTTAAAGGCTAAACATACAGTAAAAAGCAGGAAGTAACCCTTCCCAAAAATATTTTCCTTTTATCTTTATTTTAGTCTAAAAAGTTAGGGAAATATAACAGAATCTACTGAGTGTGCTGACAGGTGTTGTGGTCCATCATGACAGGACTTTCTGATCCCTTTTCTTTGAAAGGGCTGTATTTCAGAGACAGTTATATCTGCTTGCAAAGCAGTAATGCTTATTTGGAACTCTAAGGTATATAAATATAAGCCACTATATTTCATATTAAAAAGTTTCTTACTTTGTCCAGCATATTTTATCTATGAAATCTTGCATAGTCATTTTGTCCCATTCTTCTGCACGTGGAGCCTTCCATGGAGCTTCATTGGGAATCTAAGGAGACATAAAGAAAAGCATTTATCATCAAATGAATGAGTGACAAAGAAATACAAATAATCTTGTCTTTAAATGCTAATTCAGCCTGCAAATCTCTGGATGGTAACACAGGGAACTTAATAGAGAAAGCTTTTGGGGGTGGGGGGTTGTTTGTTAGCTTGTTTTAACATTCTTCTTTTTGTTTTAGATTTAAAAAATAGAGAACAATTTTAGAGTTAAGGAATGTCTCTGTTATTCCATATCTCTCACGCATTGATACAAGTGAGAGCAACCCCTTCTCAATTTTTGTAGCTCAGTCAATGGAAAACTGGTAACTAGAACAGACAAGTTGAATTTGAGGGTAGAAAAGTGTAAATGTTTGTGGTCTGCAAGCCTCTTAACATATTACCTACCAAATCATCAGGAAAAGTGCTAAAAATCAATTACAGGCATAAACCTCGACATTCCCATAAACAGAAAAAGGAAGGGATGAGCACAGACAGCCTCAGCAGCACAGGACTCAGAAGAGCTTGCCAGGGTGCCACTCTCAGATGTGCTCTGGCCATCACCATGTACCAAAATGTGTGGCTGCCCTTGCCAGCAGTGGGTTTGTTCAAGCCAGA
Organism: Lanius collurio; assembly: GCA_020086605.1. Lineage (NCBI taxonomy): Eukaryota > Metazoa > Chordata > Aves > Passeriformes > Laniidae > Lanius > Lanius collurio. The sequence continues at coordinate 36,952,680 of JACBWW010000007.1, forward strand.
GCAGCTCTACCTGTCTGCATCCTAATCCCCTCCCTCTGCCCCTCAGGAAGCCCAGCTCAGCTGAGCTCAGCTGCAATGCCTCATGCCACACCTCCTTTCCCATCTCATCCATGGTCCTCCATAGGTTGTTGTAGTCCAGGTAGGCCAATGGATTCCACATAGGAGGGAATGGCCCTTTAAAGGGGTAAGATTTACCCTGCAAGACAAAAAACAAACAAAAACATCATTAAAACCCCCTAAAGATGACCATAATCACAGCTTCCATGTGTGGGAAGCTGCACCAAAAGGTTAAGTGTTCAAAAAAAGCACAGATTTAATCAATCCATGTGACAGATCCTGACAGGTCGTGGCTCTGTGTGCAGGACACAGGACAAGAGGCAACAGGGACAAGCTGAAACACAGGAGGTTCCTTCTGAACATCAGGAAATGCTTTTTCACCCTGAGGGCACTGATTGCCCAGAGAAGTTGTGGAGTCTTCCATCCTCAGTGACACTCAAAAGTTTACCTGAGCATGATCCTGGGAAACCAGCTCTAGCTGGTTATTCTGTTATTCCTGTTATTCTGCATGTGCAATTTAGGTGTGATACACAGCTGAGTTAGCAAGTCAGATGTGCAGAACTGATACTTTACCTTTAAAGCTTTACATTTGGCACTTCTGGGCAACCAAACTAACACCCTGAAGTAGAGTTACTAAGATCAAACCAAAAAATGAGATGAAACAGCATTGTTTGAGTTGAAAAATTGGCTATTTGCTACTGAAGATAGATATAGATATGTATATATTTTCCTCCTAATTGTTCATTAAAAGACTGAAATGTTAGTTGCATTTAGCAGTTTGGGGTTTTTTTCCTTTCAAAATCAGACAAAAGTAGTTGTGGTAAGCTTTATTACACATTAAATCATAGCTCAGAGATCTTCCTGGGAGGGAAAAAGTGTTTCAACTTACCAGCCCTGCAGAAACTGTAGTATTTACTAATTAGACTTATTCTTTCAGCCCAACACCCCTAGCTGTAAATTACAGTGGGACAGGGTGACCAATACCAATGTCCTAATTACATGATTACATATTTAAAAATCAGATTTTTGGTATCTCTATCTCCACAACTAGATGTTCAAAAATCGAGCTTAATTTAGAGTGGAAGACAATGGATCATTTGTAGAGCTATTTTATTTACATGGGATTTCCCTGGCTGACTACATGGATGGCAGCCTAATATCTTTAAAAATTCACAAAGAAAGGCTCATTACCATTATGTAGGTACTTGTTTTTTCATAGTGCATTCTGGAGTCCATAAGATAGATAAATAATAAAGGCCATATTGCATGCCACAGCTGATTTTTCAAAATTTATATCAAATTATGCATTTAAGTGTGCACTGCATGAGCATGAACGTCAGACAGTAGAAGCACTAACTTTTAATACATATTTGATGCAGTGCCACACCAATACATCACTAAAAAAAGTATTTACACTGGCTTAAGAAAATCATACTGCACCAAGATTTAATATTTATAACCAGGTAACAACAACAGCACTGTGTCTTTTTGAAGAAGAGTATCCAAAGACAACTTACTCAAAGAAATGTCAGGCTTGATTTGATTTAGCCTCTTTATTAATACTGTGAAAGAAGGGACAGAGGGCACATTATTCAAATCTGCAGGTGTCTGCAAGCACCAGAAGAGACAATAAAAGGGCACAAAGGGATCTTGCAAGACTCAAAACTTGGTCTGGAAATAACAAAATAAGATATATAACCTTGAAAAGTGCTGGCTAATAACTTTGAGGTCTTTTAATTCAAAGACAAAGATACTCAGAAATTAGTAAGGAAAAAAATCAAACCTATGAATAAGAGAAAATTAGTTTACGAAACTCCCAAACAGGTTAGAGAAAGTTAAGAAGAAATTGGTTTTTCACCTAGTCTTCATGGACAGAAGACTCTAACAGAATCCTTGTCAAAAACACCAAGGCAATAAAAGTTAGGAAGAAAGTAAAATGGAGAAGAAAGGATTTAGTTCTTTAGTAAATGGACAAGAAGTAGCTACAAGACAACAATTTAACTCTGCAGTGCTTTTGAGGATAAATTGTGGTTTTTACAAGGCCAAAAGCAAATTTTTAGAAGTTTTCAAACAGAAGTTTTATCACAGCCAGCATAGATCTCCAGTCATTTTATGTGCCAGAGGCACCAAGGTTGAAAACCTAGCACTTCCAGTTTGAGGATGGACATTATGGCACATGTTTACCCAGAAAATGGAGGATTGTCTTTTTTTTTTCATTCTGCATGAAGCAAAAGTGGATTTCTACATCTTTTGTGCTCAACCATGTGAAAATACTGGAATCAGGAAAAACAAAACCTGAAATTAGAAAAACACACCCCTATAGATGGAGATGAGCTGCACAAGTTTGCTTCATCAGAGGCATTTGGTCCCAGCATGAACATGTGGGTATTATTATGGAATTTCTTAACATAGAATCAATTTATGCTGGGGCACATTCATACCTGGCTGCCAAAGGGCTGTGTGGGAAGAGCAAAACCTCTCAGACCAAGTACCTTCCTGTCCCAGGTGATACCATCTGACCCATGTTGGAAATTACCTTTCAGATACTTGGGGCACATTAAAATTCCATAACTGACTCTAGGGCCTCAAGAAGTCAATTTTCCTGTACCTTCTTCTGAACTCAGGAGCCTTCCCTAGTGTCAGCACCATGTAAGTATTCCAAAGCCAGAGCTTATCAGTTTGGTTTCAAGTACCTGCTATTTCCCACATTTAGGTTTATGAAACAAGCACACTGCAGTGCTCAAGAAAACCAGGACAGCACCAGAATGGGTTATTCTAATTATTGATTTTTGTTCTGAGCTTCCTGCTCTGCCAGAGGCAACCCTAACCCAGTTATCCCCTCTGAGTTAACTCAAGTCTTATGAATTCCCAGAGGTGCTTCCTCATGAGTGCACAGCTGAGAGACACACAAACCATATTTCTGTTTTACTGTTCTTCTATTTCACTGCATTTGAAGTGCCAAAAGGAAAATCTTGGGTATGTCTCTTGTGTAGGAATCTGGGGCGATAACTCTCATAAAGAACAAGAATAAACTTCTACCTGAAAAAAATAAAAACAGTCATCAAAGTTGGTGAGTTTCCTGTGAAAGTTACTTTCAAGAGCTCCTAAGGCATCTCCTAAGGCCTGATCCTTATTTCTTGCACAAACAAAACTCCAGGAGCTGTCAATCAGAATTTTGTTTGAGAAGAGACTGCCAGATTAGGCTCTACACAGAAACAAAAATAGCAGCAGCAAAAAAAGACTACAGATGACTCTAAGTAGTTACCAACAAACCAAAACATTTCAGCTTTACTTGTGCTGAATTTGCATTTTTGCAAACACAAAAACCTTTTTGATATTTAGGAAAAATTTGCTTATTTGCTGGGAATAGCATTCTCTGTGCCTCCTGGTGGTAATATAAAACCACCACCAATAACCACTCCTTCCAATCATTTGACAGGGTATTTCAACACCAGTTCTGCGATGCTCAGAAGTATTTCTTATCCTTTTAAAGTTTATATATATACAATTTTGGGAGTGGTTTCATGATGCTACTTGCAAGGCTTCAAAAAACACCACAGCAGCATCAGCACTTGCAGGTCTGCTTGCCACTGCATGGATCACTTGCTGCTCACAAAGGCTGCTGCTGCAGTGGGGGCTAAAGCTCGCTGAAGAAGCTGAAACTCATGGGAGGAAACTCGTGCAGCCCAGCTGTTCCAGGAATAAACCAGCAGGGAAATGAGAAATCCAGTGTTTTTCACAAACTTTACAATTCCTGAAACATTTTTCTCAGCCATCTGTTCCACGTCAAGCAACATTTGGCTGACTTACGATGGACTAGTGCAGAAATTAGCTTGCTTTATATATCAGGTCTGTTTCAGGTCAAATAGCTGATAGAAGAAATGGGTTGCTAGAGGAGAAAAAACAAACACAACATGACAAGTGAATATCAGTAGCCCCTCAAGTATCAGCCCCAGCACTCAGGAGGGCACAAGGACCAGGTCTCACACACTTTCTCTGGTGAGGGTGACAGTGAGCAACTGCTTAGCTGAGAAAGGACTGCTAGGAAATACCAGGATCTCAATGCAAAGTGGGATTCTCAGGCAAAAACCTGCTTTTTCAGGCCCAGGACAACTTCATGTTTCCTTAAATATTATGTACCCAGGTAGTGCCACAGTGAGATGCAGTACCATGAAGTGAAGCCCCCGTGCATTTTTCATAGCACAGTATAAACATCTTATAAATAAAGTCAGCTCTCGATGGAAGATACGAGGTGTGGTGCATTCCCTGCATCCCTGAATGAGCACAAATATTCCCTCAGCTAAAGCATCCAAACCTTGGACTCACTGCTGCTCACTTCACCAGGACTGTCACTCTGCATGCTAATTCACAGCCACACACGTTTATTGGCACGTAGTGCCCTCTGCTGATTCACAGCACTGGTACATCACACACCCCCTGTTCTCTCAGCTTAAAATCCCAGTAATCTCATTCATACAAAGCTCAGGAACCATAAAACCACAAGCTGTAACAAGGAAAATCAGAAACAGAAAAGCATCACTTCATGCTGTAACCCTGTACCTGAGATGATGTTTAACATCTGATGCCTTGTGGAAAAGTATCACTCTGGTTTTGGCATTTTGTGGTTGCTTTTTGGGGTTTTTTGGGATGTGTGTGTGTGTTTGTTCTTTGTTTCTTTGGAGTTTTTTTGTTGGTAGGTTTTTTTTGGTTTTAATTTATAACATTTAACAAGACATTTTTGAGACTAAGCCTCTTATATAATCATAATTCTCAATTAAAAAATGGCAAGTAGCTGGAACAAAATGAGAGATTATACAACCTACTTAGAAACTGTAATAGTGCTGAACTTCATTGAAACTCCCTTCATTGAAAAACTGTTCAGGATCTCAAATGCTTGGCTGGTTACTATACTGACAGATATTCTAAAGGTGAGAAGATCGATAGGTTAGAAAATATAAATGCAACAGAAATAAAATGCATAACTGATGGTGCAAAGTTGCAACACTAAGACAAGCCAAAATGTCCTCCAAATATCTTTCAATATTTAATTTGAGTTCATCAGCTGTGGATGCCAACACATCTTGGGAATTTCATTAAGAAAACTAATTCCATTTTAAGTGTTGCATAGCCAGACACAGTGGCTTGAAATGTGCATTCTGATAAGGAAAGGAGCAAATTGGGAACAACTTGTTTCTGTTGTATTATGGAAATAAAGTCCATCTTCCCTCTGCCACACTGGTTATGCAATCTGTTAAATATTTGTCATGCTTGAAAAAAAAAGAGAATTAGAGAAACACCCCTGAAGTGATTTAGAAAGTAAAACTGAGGATCTTGAGAATCTGCTCTGAATTTAAAAGCTATATATAACTATTTGTTCCAATCAGCTGTGAAAATAATTAACCACGTGTCCTTCCTGCTAGAATGAGATTTTTTTATTTTCAGACACCAAAAACCACCTTTAGAAAAAGCCTTAAGGTATCCTATGAAGTACAGATTCATAGGGAATTTATTTCTAAATACTCTTTGAAACTGGACCTGCATCAAACCAGTCAATGAAGTGGATAAAATCAGTTGAAAACTTGCCAGCATTTCCAGAGCTAGTCTTAAGAAAAATCTTCCTTCCTTTCTAAAATGTAGATAAATGGGGCATAAATAAATGTAAACAAAATAAAAGTGGAGCTTTATTGGGAAGAAAGCCTTTATAAGAGCATCTGCCCACAGTATAACTGAGTAGACACACTGCCCCACAACCAGAGCACTGAGTTTAATTAGAACATGACTTTGGGGTCACCAAAAATATGAAAATGTACATAATCTTTTACAGATATGTGAAATGCAGTATGCTCAGCCAGTGTTCCTGTATTAAATACACATTTCTCTAATTCTGTTTTCCTGTAGACATTAATCAGCTTCTCAAGGGAAATAAAAATCAGTTCTACAATCAGATGCAATTGAAGCTTTTCTCCCAGCAGCCTCAATTAAATAATCCAAGTGGATTATTTTCCTTGTCTCCTCGGGAACAGACCGTGGAGTCTGGGAAAGCTAAGACTCAGGAAGATTTTTTCCCTTCAAATTTAATTAAGAAATGCATATTTTATCTATAGTTCATTTTTCTTACTACTTTCATCCTCATGCTACCATTAGGTCACAGCTTCCAGCCTTCCATTTCTGATCAATAAACACCCTTTGCAAGACCTTGCTTTACAGCCCCCCTTGACAGAGATCACTTTCTAGATTTGCTGTCCATAATTGCTGCCTTTAAGCTGCTGTAATACAAATATCCATATTTTAATTTAAAAAGTCCTAATTAAGAAATTTCTTCTTGCAAATACTGCCAGCTGGTTGGCATGGAAAAAAAGGAAGATGCCCCTCTATTTATAGGGCAGGTCCAGTGAGACCAAACAAGTCCAGCTTTTCCTATATTCCTGCCAAAAGCTGCTCCTCATTCACAGACTGAAGGAAATCCCTTCAGGGGCTCTGCAAGATGCTTTCACCAACTTCAGCCTGGTCAACCTCAGACTCACTTTGAAGCTACAAGTGAGTGTTGAGGCCTTAAGATTTTGACCTTTGTGTTTTTCAACACAGTGCCTGAAAAGGCATCAGTGTGACAATGACACAGCACCTTGTGGCCAGAATGTCTGCATCCTCCTCTTCAGTGGAGAGTTAAATAACACAGATCTCTGTCCCAGTAATGACACTGAAACTATCAAGGTCCTGTAGCAATTTAAGTGTCTTTGAACGTACTTGGCTTCCTTCTCAAGACTCCAGACACCCAACTTCTTCAAGATTCAGATGTATTCTCAGTTCCCCACGTTCTTGTTTACAAATTGTCAGCAAAAAGGGGAGAAAACAAAAGATGTGAGGCTATTTCACCTCACTTCAACTGATAGCTACTGAGAGTCTCACAGTCTTTTCATTCTCTGACTGCACTCTAATTGAGATATACAAAGAACAATGAAAGCACTTTTATATAGTCATTCAAAATTCCATTTAAGCTATTATGCTCTATACTACAGTCTATGCCAGGAGATACTGCCCTTAGACTTGCAGGTGAAAAGCTTAAATAAATCATATTTCTTAGCTTTACTGCAAATATCATGGATATCACAGAAGAAACACCACTAAATTCTGCAACTTCAGATACAGCAGTCACTTATCCAGCTGCTAATTAAATCCCAATACAACATGACCATCATATTTCTAATTCATGAACAAGACCACTGCAAACTGCATTTTAATAAGCACAATAGTGATGAAAATGAATGACACCCAAGAGGGCTGTAAAATTTTGTTCTGCAAGTCTGCTGTAGATCAGTATGTAACCTGGCAAAATCAGTGCAGCTTTGGGGTCCTGGTTAAAAGCACTGTGTGCATAGGATTAAATAGTCACCTTCATGAGGTGCTGCAGGCATGGTTCACATAATGACTCTCCCCAGAGCTGTCAATTATTTATCCTTGTTTGAAAGTGGTGCCAAGTTTCAAGTGGGGATGGCATGTACTCAGACACCCCCAGCCAGTGCTGCTGGCAGAGAGATGAGCAGGAGGAAACTCCATACAGGGAACTTCATTGAGGTAATGGTGTAGTGGCAAGTGGCTGTCAAGAACTTATCCAGTCACTAGGGAAGAGATGCTTCATGTTTCCTCCTACATCTCAACCTGAAAGACCCCCCCAGTATGGGCACCATGCAAAAGGCCTTTTGATGCTAAAGAAACAGCTCAGTCATAACCACATGGGGAAGTTTCAGGGGCAACAGGCTGTGAAAACAACCAGCTACCTCAGCCAGCTATTAGCACTATCCACAGCGTGCCCTGAGACAACCCAGAGATTACAAGGAACAAGTGTTACCACCATTTTTTATGATAAGGAATTTCCAGGAAGCCTCATGGTATTATCCCATAAAGAGATCTGATAGAAAATGGGACCAGAGGATGTTCAGTGGGCACCACAGCTGGACAATGAGTAGGTCATTCCCACAGTACATAAAGGAATCAAATTCTAAAAAGATTCATTGGGCAAACCATTCAAATAAAGAAATGTTTCCTGGCAGAGATTCAGGATAGCAGAGCCAACCAGTTCCACAGTTATCCTGGACAAGGAACCCACCTTATGAGTGAAAATACGGTAAATTTGTGTTTTAAAATGCAGAAAGTTTGCGTGGCTAATGAGGCTGCACAGAAGTGAAGTACAGATTGAATTAACAGGGAAAAATTGTTAATTTAACCCTCACAATAGTTGGCATGTTTTCATATTTCAGCACTTCTTTCCAGGGACTTTTAAATGAGGTAACAATTACCTATATGCACTTAGCTTTGCCTTTTTAAAAGACAAAAGTTGTCATTTTGGTGAGGAAAATAAACAGCACTAGACAAAAGCTGTAAATCTGCATATCTAAGGTAGGACCCTGAATCCTCTCTTGGGCAGATAAGGAGAAGTTAGCTCATTTTAAGAAGCATTTTTACAGATTTTACATCTGCCTACCAGTTCAGTGGGAGAACTGTTAGGAGATGATTTCTCATACATTTCTGCTTTTGCTTCTTAAATCTGGATTTATGAACCTAATTTCAGTTAGGCTATTGAAAAATCAATGGTGTTCAGGCAGCAATTTGCCTACCAAATACTACTTACAGAGCCATACTAATTTTCTCACTAAGGCTGATGAACTAGTATTTACAAAAATGAAAAGGACATACTAATCTCTTTTCAAAGACCATGAAAAAGGCTGCTTAACAAGTGGAGGGAAAAGAAAAAAAAGTAGGGCAAGAAATATAACTTTGAGTTTCTGTGAAGATATCACATGCAATATAAGCAAGACCAAAAATAATCTCACAATAGAACCCGACATTAAAAAGGATTAAAGGAGAAAAAAAACCACACAACCCAATCAAGTTGGTAAAGCCTAATTAGCAGAGACCCACCCAGAGATCAACAAAATGCATTCTTTTCATTTTGTAGTACAAAGAAGCTGCATATATTACTTGTATTAAAAAGCCTCTAAAATGAATTTAATTAACTATGAAAGGCTTGATTTTGCCTTTGGGTATAAGTAAAAGCAGCGGCTGATTTTACAAGATGCACTGTGATGCCTGATTGTGTAGCAAGAGAAGAATTAAAACCTTTAGGTTTCATTGCCTCTCTGGGCTCAGATAATTCTGCGGTGCAGAATTTAATTACATTTGGCCACGGTCACAAAGCTTGGGCCAGCATGTGAATTCAAATCCACACATGGGACAAAGCCCTTTGGGCACTTTGGAATCCACACCTTGAGAGCACTGCTTATATTTCAAGGAGCACACGAGCATTTTCCATCTTCAGGGAAACCATGGACAAGCCACATGGCTCAGGAACCTGTGAGGAATGTGTTGAAGGCACACATTTCAGTTTGATTAAATGCTGAAGATTTGGCCACAAGACAGTGCATGTGTTTATTATACAGTGCTCACATGCCAATTATTTAACTGTAATTCTTCAACTATGTTAATACTTTCCCACAGCTGTATAAACACAGAAGCAAAAAGGAAATAAAGGATTTAAAAATGAATTAAATCAGGAGTAGCAAGGGATGTGCTACTGATTGTGGAATTATCTCCTCTCTTTACCTCTTGCTTGGCTACCAAGGAGTTCTGGCACACATTTCTCCCCTTCCTCTCCTCAGGAACTCCTACAGGCAGTTGAGCCTACAAACTGTTTCCATACAAACTGTAGGCTCTTAGCATAGCTTGGGAGCACTCAGCCAGCAGCTGGGATCTCTCTTCTTGGAGACTTTCACCACTTGACTGTGAACAAGCCCAAGAAACAGTGACTTCTGGCAGTATTTTGGATAGCCAGCATGCTAGGACAGCAGGTTGCCCTGAAAAACTGGGTATCCTGACTGGCCATGTCAAGTGTTTCCCCTCATGGCATGACCTCCTATCACTGTTGGGGAGATTTGAAGGCTAAATGCTGTGAACAAACAAAAAAACCTAGCTTTGAGGATGATGCCAGAGGCACACAAAACAGAGCAGTGTGGATGTATCCATTAGTTCTACCACAGAAATGGTAATTACAGGCAATCACCATAGCAAATCATTTTGAGAACACTCTTTTATAACAGTTGAGTGGAAAAAATAATGGAAAACATGACAGGACATCTTTTTGCTATTGCTGTTTTTAAATCTGTCAATGCCTTCTTTAACCTTTGATCAAACACCAACTATAAATATTTTGCTGGTCACTGCACAATGGCTTTTCCTAAGCATACAAGGAAACTCAGAGTTAACTTCCTTGGGTCTAACAAGGAACGTTTCCTTTCTGTGGGAGTGCAACACTGGTCTGCATCAGAGCAGGAGAATGACTGCTGAGAATACGTGGGTTTTTTAACAGCTTTGCCATAGCTGTTCTGTTTCAGACCATGAATAGATCACTTAGATCTGCCTGCACAAGACTGTCTGATTCCCAGAGCCTTTTGCAGATACTGTTTTGCTACTCTGCATGTTGAGTTTCCCCATCAGCAAAACCAGACATAACCTTTCACGTTTCCTTCTGTCAGCACAATAATTGTCACTGGTTTAGGAAGCCCATCCTGAGAAACTTTCAGCCTGCTTGGAGATACATCCCAGAATTCTGACAGGGATTTTCAGTGCATATCAGAGCTGACCTGCACAGAAGAGTCACAGGTGCACTGTTCATAAACAAGGAAGATTTTTGAGAGCTTCCAACTAAGAGGTGAGCCCTAAACCAAGGCATCTGCTAGCAGGATGCACCTACAGGGTACACACATAAATATGTGTGCCTGTCATAATTTGTACTAGTATAGTAAATTTTTGGTGATTTCATTACCAACACACTTATTGTTTTAACCAACAGACTCAGATGCAGCACACTTAAACAGGTATTCTCCACTGCAGCAACAGTGGAAAACAATGAGAATATCACTACAACTTGCCTGTTTACAACAGCAGCTTGAGAGCATTTCTTACCTTGACATGGTGTATCAAGTGCTCAACTTCATTCACTTTGTATGTCTCTATTCCCAACTCTTTAGAGAGCCGCAGGAGACGATTCTGTGTTGGCCCCACGTAAGCCCCTCCAAGGTCCACATATTTAACTTGCTTATTCTGGTTTATCACACACAACACACAAAAGGGAAGGAAAAAAAAAAAAAACAAAACCAAAAGAGATAAGCCCTTTGTAAATAGCACACAAGTTGAAAGAGCAATCGAGAGGAATGAAATTAAATTAAACACTCCCAGAGCATTTTGGCTAAGATTCTTCTCCCCATGGAAAACAAATTCTTTGGTAGAGTTGTGGTGGGGTGATTACAGAGCTCAAAACCAGCATGCTGATTATAATCTGGAGTTCATAACCAGAATAACTGGCCCACTGTTACATTACAGCCTTAACAAGAACAACAGGAAAGAGCCTGACAGGACAGAGACATCTGTGCTGCTCCTGCTCAGTCAGGCATCTCACCAATGACCAGTTTAAATCACACTGTCCTAGGAAGCAGCACAGGCAAGATTCTCTAACAGGCAGAGTATGAGGGGATGTCCCAAGTCAAGAAAGAGCAGAAGGGAAAGGAGTGAAAGGAGATGTGGGCCAGTTGTCAACTACCCCTGACACTCCTCTGCCTTACACCACTCTGTATGGGCCATGTTCCAGTTCAGCTCAAGGCTCTTCACACCATGGTTTGCCCCATGGGTGTTTCTTCCATAGAGACTTCTACAGTGTCTTTCCCCAGGAAATGATTTTCAAAGTTAGCTCATGATGTTCTCCTTTCCAGATGGATAACTGCAGAGCCTGCAGATCACACAGAAATATTCTGTCCCCACCATCAAGCCAGTCTTTCCCTTCCCCTCCTGGTACAGTATCAGGAAATTTCCCCCCTGCTGGTACTCTAGACATCTTCCCCCATATGCATGGCATATACTGTAAGTATGAATATTTAGTATACAAATGAGTTTGGGGATAATTACCCTTATGGTGAAAGTTCTTCCACCAACCCTGTCATTGGCTTCCAGCAACACCACATTCAAGCCTGACTCAGTCAGTAGCTTGGCTGCTGAGAGACCTAAAAGATAAAAACAAAAGCAATTAAAGAATACTTCTGTATGTGCACTGCACAGCTTTTGTGACTTGATATGTACATCTTCTCATAGCTGCCCATCCAAATCCTGATTTTTTTCATTCAAACACTATGCCCAGAGTGGTGAGGTGCTGGAATTAAAACCCTCAAAGCCCAATAATAGTTAAATAGAACAGAAGCCACCTATTAGAACAGTTTGTGGTCCAATTTTACATGTGCTGAGCAAGTTTTGCACCACCTGCTCAGGAATTCTGATGCATAAGCCAGCACTTGCTGTGATGGTCATCCAGCCAGGCAGAGAACTTACAAACTTTACTGTTGCTAAACAGAAAGCTGTTCTCCCCAACATTTCATCTTTTATAACTCCAACAACAACAAAAAAGGAAGTTTTATTAGCACTGTCCTACATTTCAGAAGTTCTTCTGGCATTTATTCTATATCTCTCTGCTTTCCAGTTCTGAATATCTTAAAGTACAGTAGCAAAGTTCCCACACAGTTAAGTCAAAGGTTTCATCTCCAAAAGAACACATGGCCTGACTAAGAAGAGACAGAATGTACAGCTCTGTGTGGCAACCAGAATTAAAAATATGGGCAAGTCTACCCCAAAAAATTGGTTTGTTCCTCATCCATTTTTTTAATACATTTTATTTCCATATTGTGACTCTTGAATCTGAGACACCCATGTGAAGGAACAGTAAAAACAGAGGAGGCAATATCTCTTTTTAGTTCTGATGACATAAATTCTCAAAACTGCAGTGGAAAATATCAGTGTCAAGCCCTGCAGCCAGTGTGTAAAGCTGCTGTGGGAATGAAGGGAACTAAAAAGGCTGCATATGGAAGGAATCCAGCCCACAACCTCTCAACTTCTTAAGATCATCTCTGCCTTTTACTTCAGCACACAAACTGATATTTAAATAAACTGAAGCGCTTACTTTGGCCTCATGTGAACTTCTAGTAGGACATGAGTTACATTCTAGCAGGTTGTATCATCCTTTTGAACCAACAGGATGTGTTGAATACAGTTCAGCAAAAGGCCAGGCTGGAAGCCACACTCATACATCATAATTCATCCATCCTTTCTGGCTCTCTGCCTCGTTACCATGAGAATGCAATCAGCTCCCTCTGTGTGTCCTAGTACATGCAGATTTGGAGTTGTCATCCAAGCAGATTGTTCCAAGCAGAAGGCAGCCATGGAAGAAATGGCAAAAAGCACTGGCAGCAAAAACAGATGGCCCAAGCCAGCGTGGCAGGACTGAATGAAATTAAAATGAAGAAAATACAGCGGTCCTGGGGAGAGGCTACAGAACATTCTGGTCACCGAGTCGTGAACCAGGAGTAGGAGGACATGGTCCTGTTCCCAGCCCTGAAGGGAAACTGCTGCACCACTTAAACTCTTCCTTTTCCCACGAGAGGAAGGATTCCAGGAAGGATTCCAGGAAGGAAGGAAGGATTCCAGAAAGGAAGGATTCCAGGAAGGATTCCGGGAAGGAAGGAAGGATTCCAGGAGGGATTCCAGGAAGGAAGGATTCCAGGAAGGAAGGAAGGATTCCAGGAAGGATTCCAGGAAGGAAGGATTCCAGGCAGGCAGGCAGGCAGGAAGGAAGGAAGGAAGGAAAGGATAGAGTATTGTAGACCTACCTATCTAAAAAATGTGACATTTTCTGAAAAAAAATCTGCAGGTGTTTCCATTAAACATCATACCCTCCTGCTTTATTTTTTTTTTTTCTAGCTTCATGGACTTATTTATCTTGGGTTTTCACATAAGTGTTGGTGAGAAAATCAGTAATGAAACTGATAAAGGTTTTTCCATACTTTCTACTGAGGAAATTATATTGCAAAAACATCTGGCTGGATTGGTGGCCTTGACTACACTCAAAAACATTTGAAGATGCCAAGGAAGAACATAATAGAGAAATAGTCATGGTATGTAAACATGGACAACCCCTTCAAACAACTTGCAAAGAGAGACTGGCTCATGGAGGAAAAATAGGCAACAAAACTCCTAAATAAATCTGTCTTCTCTATTAAAAAAAAAAAGAAGTTACTTCTCAAAAAAGACAAACATTTTATCAGTTGGGAGAGGATCAATAGTAGTTATTAATAATTTACAGAACGAATGCATAAACTGAAGGCTGTTGTCACTGAAGGTCTCTGCTGGCTTATCATGATAACAGGTATTGAGTAATCAATTAATAGCATTCAGTTACCAACACTGATTAAGGGATATGAGATTTGACTTTCTTTATTAAAATCTAATGAATAAACATTTCAGTGCAGCTGGGAACAAAGGCAGTTTATTCCCAGGAGCTGAACCAACAGAGAAGTTTGTGAAAGGATAACACTTTAGACTCCACTGAAATGCAGCTGATTCACAGCCCAGGTACAACCTCTGTGTTTGCTCCTGCACCTTTCATCCATCTGATTGCACCTACCTGCTATTTATTCCCCATGTTTATTTTGGGGTAAGTGCCACCTTTCCCCACCCCCACACATTCCCACATGGACCTGTGAGAGATAGATTAGAGTTTACTCTTTCCTGAAGCAAAAACAAAAAAACAAAACAGTGCTGAGGGAAGGATCAGCCTCATTAATATCTCACTGCCCCATCCATGCCCATCCTCCAGCAGATCTGATCTCTGCAGGGGGAGGGATGTGTGCTTGGGGCTTGGAAGATGCTGTCTGCATGGTTCCCAAACTGTCACCTGATCAGTTCAGGGGCTGGTGGTCCATCCCTCCTCTGCCCCACATCACAGCTCTGTTCTGGTCCCAAGTTTGCTGCAGAAATCATCACAAACATGTAACAGGAAAAAGCTGGAAGAAGCAAAAGCAGAAGCCCAGGAGGGTCAGAGGGTACAGCAAAGGACCAGAGTAGGTCTCTCAGCACACACAGTGCAGGATAACTCAAGGCTGCTGTTGGCAGATACCACATTATAGTGCAAGTGTCAGGTGGGAATGTTACTGGTTTGGTATCTCACACATTTGGAATCACAGTACTGCCACATCACTCCATATCTGTTGCCTGGAGCTGGACTCAGGGCCCCAAATGGGCTCTTGGGCTGTCACTATAATAACAGTGAGGGGACTGGATGTTGTGGAGGGAGAGCTCCGAGCCAAACTGGTACAAGGACAGATAAGGCATCAGGAACAGCAACCAAAGCATATTAAAATGGAAATGAATACTAGTGTGTGAATATTGGGGCACGAGGTTGAGGTTAGCTTTTCACAAACAACTGCTGCAGGAAAGCCCCACAAACCACAACCTCTTTCCTGGGCAAGAGTCAGAGTGGTCTCTCTGTGCCCCAATTGCTGCAAACAGAGCACACACACCACCTGTGAAGCAAAGCCTGGAAAAATCAGCCACACATGATGTAAGGTCTCCTCTTGAGAAGTTTAATCCTTCTCATGTTTCACATTCCAGCACTGCCTCTGGCTTACCTGTCACTCCTGCACATCACTAACAAAAGGCAGATCTTTGATATTGCCCCCATTCCTCACAGGCGAGGCAAAGAGCCACATTCAAATACAAAAGTCATCCAAAAACGTGACTGGTGCTATTATTACTCCTATTTTGTGCACAGTGTTTTGTCACCCAGTGGGAGCTCTCCCTCCTCCCCAGGAGCATTTCAGTAGAGTCAGATCTGCATTGCAATGTAAGGGCTCAGCCACTTCTGCCACCACTTCACAGAAGACAGAAACTGGGTCCAGTTTCCAGTGCAGGTCAGCTTTCCCCAAGGAGCCACTGAGACCCACATATAAATATAAATATATATAGATATAGTCATGGCAGAAATCATGCAGTTAAGCAGCCTCACCTGCAGTTCTGCTCAAAGAACTGAAAGGCAGGTAATTAATGCAAACAACAAAGAAGAAAAGGTGATTATTTGAAGCCTCAGACTGAAAATACCACTGTGTTTAGAGGATGCTTAACCGGGCAAGCCTCCATCTGTTACCACAGCAACCCTGTGCCCAACCGCAGCCACCCAGAGATCCTGGTGGGAGATTGCCTCCCTCAGAATCTCATAACACAAGCTCAAGTCACGAAAATAATTTCTTTCCCCATCGTGCAGCAATCTGCATTCACACAGATTGGACTCAAATGGAATCATCACAGTAATTAGTTCATCTTCAGTTCCAACTTGTTTCTTCCTTGCTTGATGTCTCTATACCTACTAAACCCCTTAAATGGCATCACTTCACTAAACAGCTTCCTAACCCCACTTCCTAACATCTACAGTTTTCTTATCCTGAGAGAACAAATAATTCAGATTTTTTATTTTTCAAAAATAGAAAATCTTAAATATTTAAGCTAGGGCAAGATCCAAATTGCTATTTCATAGACTCATCGTCATTAAGGTTGGAAATATTTCCAAGACTATAGAGTCCAACCTTTACTATATCTATTTTAG
The DNA here is from genome assembly GCA_020086605.1 of Lanius collurio. Taxonomy (NCBI): domain Eukaryota; kingdom Metazoa; phylum Chordata; class Aves; order Passeriformes; family Laniidae; genus Lanius; species Lanius collurio. Next base: position 36,969,205 of record JACBWW010000007.1, read on the forward strand.
GATTATATATACTTGGATAACATGCACTTGGATTATATCTAATGTATATATTTTAATATATTTATTACATATATATTTGAATTGAAAAATGTGAGAAGAGTCACAGTTTTCAACTGACCCCCATGTAAACTACAATGCAGCCCTATGAGAAAATATATCTGACTATCTAAAGAGTATTTTAAAGTATATTTTCTAAAAAAACTGACTGCAATTTAATAACACCATTCTGATTCTGCCTAGAATCTGCCATTTCACTTATATACCCTTTAATCTTAGCATTTCAACAAAAAATCCACTAGAAAGGACATGACTTGAAGTTGCATCTCTGAAAAGCAGTACATTTATGAAGGCGTTCCTGTTGTACTTTCTCTGTATTACTCACTACTTTATCATGTCCTCCATATTTATTATCCCCTTTCTAGGAAAAAGAAATAGCTTCTCTCATTTATCTAATTATAAAAATAATCTATGAATTCTAAATTTTAATTCATATAAGGAACAAAGAAAATTCTAAGCCACAAGCATTCATCTAATAGTTTATAAAATGGCTGGAAAAAAAAAATGTTCACCATACAACCTTAAAAATCTCTCCCTTTGACTAAAATTGCACACTGAGCAGGAAGAAATGCTGCCATCGTGCTTGTGCTGTATTAACTTGTAGGTCTTACTGCAGAACTTCTTTCAATTCATGGAATTTGCCAACATTTTCCTCCCTGTATTTATTTTGACACAAAAGTTATGTTCGCAAGGGATTTTTTTTTTTTCTGGTTGTCAACCTGTTCAGCCACATCTAAATCACTGAGCCTGCAGAGATGTCAGGTAGCAGATGCTGCTTTCCACAGAGCCTGGGGACAGAGCAGCCTTGGTGGAGTCAAGGGCAGTAAACAAACACTGCACCAGGCTCAGCATGAGGATGTGTCCAAAAATGCACCTTGGAAATGGGATAACACTCACCCTGCAGAACAAGCACGGTCCTCTGCCCTGGGGTTAATGGAGAAATTGTGGGATGCAAAAAGGTTTCACAAGATTGACAGCAAAAAAAAAGGAAACCTATCATAATTGATTATATATAGACAAGTAAGATGTCAGTTCAGGGTTGTCAAGGTAGATGAACTCAAGTATTTTTTAACAGAATTATTCAATTATTTGACAGATGGAAGTCCGTGGATATTTAACACACTGAAGCTGTTATTTTAGCAATCTTTGTATTCTTCTTGATCTTGAATATAAGTCTCATTTTGGCCAGAGAGGCCATGAATTTAATTTATTTTCTAAATTTAAGTGAGGAGTATCAAAAAAAACCCCAAAAAACCCAACTAAAATAACAACAACAAACCAAAAAAACCAAATAAACAAATGAAAAAATCCCCACCTGAGGTATCTAAAATGTTAAGAAAAAAACAGGAAATCTGTCAAAACCTACAAAAAGTTACATAAGCTGGTATTGCTGTGGGATCACATGGGAAATACAACTTTCCTCACTATTAGATGTCTTTGTACAGTATCCCTGACCTACCACCTCTGATGCCGGGAATACTTGCAAAATACTTGCAAAATACATACAGAAATAAATGAGTTTGGCCCAAACTGCTGCACTGTACCCAAAGAAATAAAATCCATCTGTTAACACTGCAGAAGGACATTTGGGGAGAACACCATCATTAGTGGCCAACACAGTTGCAGGGGATGAAGCCAATAAGAAGAAACTCAGGAATACACCCCAAGTAACTGAGGTCAATTGTGGGGGAAAGAGAAAAAAATACTCCCTTGATCAGGAATTAAGTTTCTAGCTTTTAAAAATTAGATCAGCTAGTGGAAGAATCAGTTTGCCGTTTCTTAGACCTAATTACTCTAAAATTCAAATAAAAACCCTCCTTGTTTATACTTGTCTGACCTCCTTCCAAGAAATGTCCCCACAGCATCCTGTAATTCAGTGCCATCAGCATTAGTCACAGTTTCCACGTCACCCTGACCCTGGAGGGATGGAGGGCAGGACCACAGAAAAGACAATGTCCTCACCCACAGCTAAGCAGCCATTTTGCACCAGTGGGATTTCTCCTTCATCCTCCACAGCTTCTTTATTGCATTGCTGTGCTAGAACTTGCAATTTAATAGCACTGGTCTTGTTTGTGCTCTAATGAACACAATCTGATTACTGCTCTGCCACTGAGAGATTGAACCTGGCTCTGGTCACCTTTACCTCTGTCACTCATCGTTAGCCAGCTAAAATGTTTTAATTGAAATAATGGCTTGAGACAATAAGGCCTGTAAGGCATTATAGATAAGGATTGTAAATAAAATAAAAGCCAAGACAACAACAGCAACAACAAAAAAACAACAAAAAAAGCAAAACCAACGTTGGCCCAGGACCTGGGTGAGTTAAGGTGTTACAGGATTGTTTTGTAACATTCCTCACATTATGGAAAGGTCAAGGAATTTTGCTCTTGTAAAAAATACTGTGCTTTCAGAGTGAAGGTAACCTTTTAACTTCTCTTATTTGAACCATCTTAAATATGGTGCTTTAGATATCTGACTCAATCTGACAGAAAAAAGATACAAAAATTATAGTTCAGAATCTAAAACCATGGCAGAGCTGGGCCCCTGTAAATTGTCACTCTTGGTCATGCCTTACCTTCACATGCTAAACAGTACAGTGAAAAGTATCACAGCAATTCTTTTTTGATCCAAGTATTTTGGCCATGGGGGGAGACACTCTGTCTTCCTAAACTGTATCACCATGCTGCAATTAATGCCATTAAAATGAATATCACTAATCTAGAACATTACAGAACTTAGGAAAACAACAAGAACACCAAGGAGCAAAAAAAGACATTATCAACCCATCTGCTTAAAATGTACATTTACCTAAAATATCTGTAAAAAGGACCTAACATTTTTGCCCAAAATACAGCACTCTAAGAGCAAATATAATTTATTTCTTTTGGCATTTCATTGTCTAGCCAAGACAATGAGTTTTTCTGCCTGAACTCTAGTTCTGTAATCTTGTCACTGAGGTCAGTATGAGCATCTCCATGAGTTAATGGAACTTCATGGGAGCATAAACTCTAGTCCCAACTTTCTGTGATCCCTTCTCCCTGCAAGAGCTCCCAGATGATTCATCCGTGGTGCAGGGAGCAGCATTTATTAAGCAGAGTTCCTAAAACCAGCATTACAAACATTCAGCCTACATTTGTCCCAGGCATTGCAGCTGCTTGAGTGATACAGAGCCTGGGCAGATATGAGTGAGATGACCAAAGCTGTGGGGTGTTAAGATCAAGCCCTGCCAAGCATGGGATGAAGACAATTAGTGGCATTTGGATGGAAACCCAACACCTTTGGTACAGTGGTACCCAAGCTGAAGGCAGAGCTGTTCTGCCCAAGGCTTCCCACATTTCCACTTCACTTTCACATCTGAAGTTCCCCATGAAACTTAATATTGACAAAACTCAGCACTCCAGCTTTTCAAAGGTCGAGTATTTCTAGTATTGATCATTTGCTCAGTGTTCTTTTCATTTTACGGACTTGCCACGTTTTCCACATGGAGCAGAACAGCCAGGCCCACCTCACACTTCAAAAGCATGTCAGAAATCTTCCTCTAGGCTCCAGTCAGGTAAAAAATACCAAACTCAAAACACATCCCACATGTCCTTTGTTATGGACCCAGGATATACTGAAGAGTTAATAATAATAATAATAATAATAATAATAATATAATTATCATTTTTACTCCAATACTATCACACACCTTCAATCCCAGGGTCTCCTTTAGCTTAGGTCATCCCTTTCTCCTAGTTTGCAATCTGGGCTGCTGTAGTGGGTTGAATCTGAGTTGATAGACAGATTTTTAGACCAATGGCGCTTCTCGAAAATTTGCTCAGATAAGCCGCACAGAAAGGCGGGAGTTCCTCTTGTTCCACCCGCCTGAGGAGGAGCGGGAGGCCTCGGAGCCTCCGGGCCCCGCCGGGCCGGGCCAAAGCCCCGGCCCCCTTCTCCTTTTCCTGATGCCGCAGCACGGACCCTGGGCCGCTGAGGAAAGAGCCGTGGACTGCCAAACTCAGCCGTGGACTGCCAAACTCAGCTGTGGACTGCTAAACTCAGCCGTGGACTGCTACACTCAGCCGTGGACTGCTAGACAGCCGAACTCGGCCATGGACTGCTGCGTAGCTAGGACCTTTCCAGAGCGGCTTTTTCTTTTTTGGGACCGGCGGGTTCTTTCACCTCCCCGCCCCCGCTCTCCACGTGGAGCCGGCGGGAGCCGGCAAGAGCCTCCTTTCTGCAGCCAGCACACTTCGAGCTGAACCACCATGCAGCCAGCAGCACAAAAAGAGTGAGGTTTTCTTCATAAAGCTTGCATAAGACCATTTTTGAACATAGAGATTTCAGAGTCAGAAAGAGTGAGCCATGTGAGACAAAGCTGAAATGGCGGCGGAGAAAAGGGGCGGTGCCGCGTTCCTCGCGCAGAGCTTAAAAATACCTCTTGCATGCGGTGGTAAGAATCTGTAATATCTCAAACTGTTTGTCTCTGTAATCTATTTGAAGTATATGGGGGGATGGAAGACTTATGTGCGGCCCTTGAAGTTTGTGAAGAGAGAGTGCGAGAGTGCCTATGCCCAGATTTACATAGAAGCAGTGAGAAGCTTTTTAAAGATTTGTAGCAGAAAAAGCCTTTGTGTTCAGGCCAAAGTGACCCATCCTTAAAAAGTTGATTACCCCATGTGATGGCCCAGGTGTGGCAGTGTGAAAAAACTGATATTTTTTTTTTCATAGAAGAGATATATTACACCACAGCAGATTGTTTCTTTCCGGGCGGATCTGTTGTTGGGGGGCAGTTTGAGGAACCATGTGAAGCAAGAAGAAGAAACCCTTTTTTCCTTAAGCATAAGAAAGAGACCTTTTTTTAAGAACTGTAACACTGACTAGAATCCTATGTTATGTTATCTTTTGTGCTAGTTAAAAAAAGAGAGTAAAGTGCTGAAAAGAAGAGAGCAAGGGAGAGGGTGTGTGTGTGTTTTAATTTTTTGTTAAATCTTTTAACTTTTAATTCTGTTAGTAATAAACTTTTTTTTCTCTCTTATTACTGCAACTGTTTAAGTGTGAACCTGTTTTTTTGCCTCGCAGCCATCTAGTTTTCCTCAATATTTTCTTATTGATACTTTAAATGCTTGACGCTCAGTTGTGTCAAACCACAACAGCTGCCTCAAAACACAATAGACAGTGGGGGAAAAAAAGGACAGAGAGAACTGAAAGTGCTACAACAAACAGATCATAGCACTGGATCAAATAAAGCTGAGCACAGTGAATTGGCTGAGGGTCTATACAGGCAGTTTCCTAAAAGCATCCTTTTAGTCATTACTATTATGAAGAGATTTACAAGCAAATAAAATGCCAGCCAGATTTACTCTGAAGAATAGTTTTGCTTTCCATAACAGCAATATGAGAAAAAAAAGGCTAGGCTGCATCTGGAAAATTTTGCAAAATTAGGCAAGTTGCCTCAGAAGAGAAATGCTTATCTGTTTCACCAAGTCTTGCTTGTTCTCAAGCAAAGAATTCATGTTTTTTAGTCCTCTGAGAAAAGTAAATGCTCAAAAAACATGAACAACTAGAAGAAGTAAACTTAAAAAATAAACAGACTATAATTCTCATAATCTTGACATTAAAGAATAAAATGCAACTTAGCAGATTTCTCAGTATCTGATGACGCCCAGGTGTTCACCTAGGCCAGGCTGGGCAATGGCAAAGCCCAGCAGAGCCATCATGTCCTCATTCCCTGGCTATCCATTTTGTTTCATGCTTTAATTGATCTTCCTCTAACAATATTCACCCAAATAGCACACAATAATTACAGATTTATATCAAGCACCTCTCAATGTCACTTCCAAACAGCCACACCCCAGTGACTCCTTGGAAATTCCTACCATCATCACAGCCCACATATACAAGTAGCTGTGTACACACAGAGGCTAAAGTGTAAAGCCTACAAAGATTTGTGAACATTTTATCTATCTGAACAGCTGAAAAATTAAGATGAACCCTGCTGAAAGTCCAAACCATTCCCTGGCTGAGATACCAAAGGCTGAGAACATACATGCCATCCAGAGAAGCCCAAAAGAGAACTACTGAGTAAGATGACTTGTGACTTTCATTCATCCACCTTTAAGTGTAGACAGGAGGAAGTTTGAGCCAAACAGGTCATAAAAACATCACTGCCATCAAAGAAAAAATGCTACCACTAGAATTGTACCGCTCTGATAGAATGTGTAAGGGGTAAAAATGGTGAAGGAAGCATAGAAGAAAAGATAAGTATCCAAAGTGGAAAATATAAGCATTTATACTCTTTCCTTTCCTCATTTGTGCTCATTATTTAGTGTAACTCACTGATTCAGCCTCTGGCCAAGCTGCCTCATAAAAAATTAATTCATATTGGAACAAAAGAGGTGTCTTGCTCCAATATTTAATACATTCAAACACAGATTTATCACTCAAGCACAAATGAGACCAGTTTGTACTCAAGCTATCCTCGTAATCCAGGTAATCATGGTGCACAGGATGAACCTGCTGTTTGATCAGCTGTTGCTGTGTGCAGTCAAATGAACAGACTGAATTCAATGTTTTATATATGAATTATACCATCAAGATAAAGACCAGCTGCCTGGCAGGCAGGAGGCTACAGAGGTGTCTTTACTCCCCACCTTCCTCACTTCCAGCTGTGTGGAAACTGAAAAATGTGAAGAAGTGGGATAATACAAAGTAATATCTGTAGGATGAGCACCTGAAACATGAAGTGCCAACAGAAGCCAGGTCACCACCTGCCTTGGGGTGACTTCATGATGTTGTATCCCACATCGCCTGTCCTATGCCCACACATGAATCTTGTGCCTTTTTGTGTCTTTAAACTGAGCCCGAGAAGGAGAAGAGAAAAAAATGAGCAAACTTTTCAAAGCAGTTGTTCAAAGACACAGACACACACTCCTCTGCATTCTCCTGCTGCTGGGAGAAGAGCAGAGGAAGCACCCTGCTTGCTTTTCAGCCAGCTTTCAGCTCCTTTTCTCCAGAGGGAGATGGAGAGTTAAACTTTCTTTTCCTGGGACTGTTGAACTTTGTTTTCCTGGGACTTCAGGTTTTTTTCTCCTTTTTCTCTTCTGGATTGTTCCAACATCAGAACACACTGGGAAAATTTTCCACCAAGACCCTGGAGATGGGCCCACACTGACCTAGCTCCAAGGAGGAGACAGACCACACCTACAGACACTCTTAAATCTTCTCAGGTTTCTCTCCACAGTGAGAGGTTTTATTTTCAGCATTTATTATTCTTTTCCTGTGTGTCTGTTAAATAAATAGGATTTTAATGTCTTTCCTCCAAGGAAGACTTTTTTCCCCTGAACCTGGTGGGGGAGGGATGGCTGTAACCCACCTTCCATCAGAGAATATTCAAATTTGGGCTTTCCTCCAAATTTGTCTCAAACTGGCACACCACCATAACTTAATCTTTGCAAGATGCCCAAGACTCCAAAGAGCCACAGCCAGACTCTTCATTATTAAAAATTAGTGCATCTGTGATTTACTCTGCCATATTTGCCACTTACTAGAAGCATCCCACAAGGTGTCAGACTTTCTAGACTGGACCAGGGATGGTTTTCACTTTGCATTCCCCCATCCCATCCCTTGCTCTCCTGTTCCCTGCCCTCCCTTCCTCTACACAATCACACACAAACCCTCTACAAAAATCCTGATTCCCCACCATTTCCTGGGGCAATTCCCTGCTCTCCATCCACTGCTGCTGCTCCTGATGCTTTAAAGAGCCCACAAAGTCCACACAGCCTGTGGGGCTGTGGGTGGCATAGGAGCAGGAGCCTGCTCTTCCCATAAATAATATTATTACTGCTTCTTGACCAGGTCAATGCAACTCCTCTGTGGCCTGACAGGCACTTTTCAGCATTACTAACTTATCCAGAAGTCAGGGTCTCCCCAAATGAGGCACCGATAACCATTATTCTTCCTCCTCCCTTCCAGCCCCAAACCAAATGATGGTTTGTGTAGAAAATAGTTTTCCAAGTGACTTTATACTGATTTTTCTTTTAAGCAAGCTGTTTGAATAGAACACTGACAGGACAGAGAAAGTTGGGCAAAATACAAGAGCATGGGTGGGTTATTGAAGAGAATGCCAATGGCCTGTAGGGCAGCCACACTGACCACTGAAAACAGCAAAAAACAGTTAAACAAGAATGATGCAGCATTGCAAAATTATAAACCTTAGACACAAATCAGTCCACAAGGAAAAAAAAAAGCTAGTAGATTAGAAGAATGATCACATTTTGACCATCTTGCAAGGCAGCAGTTGCAATAATATCTGACTAAGTTTACAAGGATGAAATAGGTTATCAGCCCAGAAGAAAAATCATGTTAAGTTCAAAAATGGCTACATAAAAATTAAATGGTTGAAATGAGATTAACATAATTTCCTCAAGAAATCAAAGCCTGGCTGAAGCTATGGAGTCCTCAGCACAAAAAAAAAGACATAGACCTACTGCAGCAGGTCCAGAGGAGGCCCACAAAGATGATCCAAGGGATGGAACACCTTTGAGGAAAGGCTGAGAAAACTCGGGTTGTTCAGCCTGGAGAAGAGAAGGCTCCAGGAAGACCTTATAACACCTTCCAGTGCCTAAAGGGGCTGACTAGAAAGATGAGGATTAAATTTTCAGTAGGGCCTGTCACAGTAAGACAAGGGATAGTGATTTTAGACTAAAAGAGGGTACATTCAAATTAGATGTAAAGAAAGTAATTTCTTACAATGAGAGTGGTGAAACGCTGGAACAGGTTGGATAGGAAAAGTGGTGAAAACATTCAAGGCCAGGTTGGACAGAGTTCTGAGCAACCTGATCTAGTTGAAGATGTCCCTGCTCATTGCAGGGCAGTTGGAATAGATGACCTTTAGAGGTGTCTTCCAGCCCAAACTGTTCTCTGATTACAGTTCCTCAGGAATGATGACTGATTTCAGCATCATCCCTGAGTGCTTTGTAAGTACATCAAGACAACTTCTCAGCAAAGGAAATCCAAAGGAAGGTCTTCAATACCCTAGGGGCCTGCTCAGAAAACTTTTATAACCATGATAAATTTCACTGCTGTATCAGTGCACTCTGTGAAATAACTGCTACAGAACAGAGACAGAACACAAAGGCAAACAACTCCTATTTTGGGAAGGGGCAGCAAGACAACATGGCTTTTTTGTATCATGAAATAACATAACTATTTAATTTCAGTTGTCAGTTGTGCTATGGAGAAGGAAGCTCCAGTGCCAGTGGGAAATGTGCCAAAATCCCCAGATTGTTTACATCCAGAATAGTAACTTCTGGAGAAGAAAAGCCTTCCCAACTGATCAAATTAAGCATAAGGCCTAATTCATTGTCATTAGCTGCTGTGGAAGCTGTGTAAATACAGAGCAAACTTTCTGCTGGTTTATAATAACACAAGCAGCACTGGAAGTTTACCTCTGGGACTGTCAGGGCTGTGTAAGCCCACACTGCTCAGGCTGCCTGCTTAGGCAGTGCAAACAGGAACACTTTGCTTTTTGGCACAGCTCTCCAGCTTTGGGTCCAACTACATATAGGCACCAGTTGCTAAGAGTACCTCCAGTAGACAACAGCAACCTTGTAAACACACTCCTAAGATCATCTTAGACAGCCTGAATACTCCAGGATGGAGCACTGAGCAGTGGGCTGCTCATCACAGCTACTGGGACCACAGGCACCAGTGTTTGACCACCCAGAGTTGTGTCACTGTGGTGTCTGACATCGTGTTATGTGCTGGACACTGACACTGATCACTCACAGGGGAAGCACAATGAATTGCGTTTCTCTAAAATTACTTGTGAAATTGATGGTGCCAAGGAGTAAAATGAGCAAATCATAATTCACAAGTACACAGAACGTGATCTTTTGGCAACCTCTTGATGCTTCAAGAAAATTAAAGAAAGAAAAGCAGCCAAGGAGAAAACAGGATTAACATAGAGGATGCAGGTGCACATCTGTGGTCAAGATGAACAAGTAAATAATTTTTAACAGTGACTTCATGGAAGGAAGAGCACCACATTGAAATACTTACTCTTTCCACGTCACTACTTTTGATCAGGAAAACTGAAAGTTTCCCAAGACAACAAGCTGGCAGTGTCTGTGTTAGCAAATAGTGCAGAACATCACACACTTGATCTGAACCAACTCTGTAGTGCAGATGAACACCAACCACCACCTCCAGTGTGATTACATTCTAGTCAAGTGCTAGACCAAACTCTGACAAATCTCACCAACTAAAAGCACTCCTGCAAGTGGTTCTCCAAGAACACAATGCACAGAACTTGCTTACAGTCTCTCCTGTTTCTAATCTTGTTTGCCAAAAAATATATGCAATTCAGCAGTACAGATAAGAAAATCCTGAGGACTTTCCAGTTTGTAACTTTAACACCAACTGCTACACATAAACTTTAGTTCCCTACCAGTTATTTCTCACAGTAGCTATGCAGCAATTCTTTCCCAAATTTTTGCCATCCTAACTTAGCTTTTTTCCCCTTTCATAGTAGTTCTGACATTTTGCTGAACACACTGAATGAACTTTTTCCAACAACACCCTTTCACAATGGTTAAAAAAGCTAATAGAAAAGCTTTCCTTAATGATGCATCACCCTGAGCCTTGTGAGATGAGATGGCTCCTGCAGGTAGACTAGAAAGCTTCTTATCAAATAAACTCTCAGACCAATTAGGAGGTCTCAGTGAATTACAAGACCTGTCCCTGCTGCCTAGGCTACTAAACTATTTCACAACATTATGCAACTGCTTTCTGTTCTGTTTACTGTGCATTGCCAAGCTTTTTTCCCGTGAAATGTCTAGAAATCAAATGCAGGTTCCATCTAACTGCCTCACACAGCTTTGCAACAGCCATGAGAGTGGCTGGGTACAAAAGAAATAACTCTCTGCTGTCAGTACAGAGACAGGTGATGGAAAATGTGAACCAAGAGCTTTGTCATGTCAACTGGCAGGAAAATGTCCTGGATTTCCTTTGTGAGAGTGCATTCCAGAGAGGGTGATATCCCCTGGAGAGGGTCAGAGTCCTCCCACTGACTGATCCGTTCTTGTTCATCATGCACACCTCTTTCATGCATGCCCTCGTTTTGGTTGTGTGTGGGGTTTTTTCTTTTCAAAATGGGCAACTAGCATAGGAGTCCCAGATCAGTAATATTCTGCAAAACCAGTGTCTTGTGTGGTAAACCATGTTCTCAAAGGAGGAGTATTGAGACATTGTAATTTACTACCAGAGGGCAAAAAGAAACAAATATCTACTGAATATTACGCATTTCAACTATTGTTTTCTTACAATGTCTTGGATTTGTTTTAAAAAACAATTTTGCTCTCTGCAGATAGAATACCTTCAGATAACAGCCCTCAAAACACCTGGTCTGTTTCAGGATGTTTTGGTTTTGTTTTTATTTTTAAAGTAACTTGACAGTGGCTCACAGATGCAGTGAGAGCTACTGTAATTATACAGCACATTAAATTGTCACACAAATTAAAAGTGAGACTTAAGAAGAGCAGAGAGCATAGTGGCATCTCAATAATGCATGAATAGGTATGGAAATATTTTTAAACCCCAACACAACAATAGAATTACTTTATCTTACAGTAAGTTTTGGTTATAAAACTACAGGAACATGACAGGCTGCTTGTGAACAGCAAAACACCAAGCATACTTCAAATAACACCATAATTAAGAAAAGACTTCACCTTTAAGGAAAAAAAATATCAATCTCACTTTGATTGTGAAATCTGTGCATTAGAGATTTAAGAGAAGCATTTTCTTAAGTAGGACTGGCATAACATTAGGATAAAATATGATCATTTACTTGAAAACCATACAAGAAAAGTAGTTCCCATGGCAAAAGCAGGGACAAGAATACACTTTTGAAAACAAAAGGAGAAAGTCTTTAAACAAAATCTCTGAACAGAATCCAAGATTTTATTTGAAGAAAATTTCTGTCATTGGTGTCTCAATTAAGAAAATAAACAAGTTTGATGACATCACTGCATAGTTTTCTCATAGCTGTTTTGACCCTCATGCTTGAGGAGCCCTTCAAAGTAAAAAAGAGGACTCTAAGCAAAGAGAAGAACCTGTCATGATGCACATTCCAGCTCTAAGAGGGTCTGTTACACCTCATATCTAAATATTCCCTAGTATCAGACACACTACACAGAGTGTAGTGTAGTGTTTTCATAAATGCTTTCTGACTCTGGGAAATTTTCTTTTAAAATATTTCTTTTTAATCTACACCATTCACAAAAAATTTCAAGGAATTCTACTGAAGTTTTACCCATAAAGCAGAATCTACCCTTAGTAAATCCTGTTCCTCAAAGGTCTTTACTCTCATCAATTGTACTGAGATTACCTGACATCTTCAGAAAAGCCATGGACCATTTCTTTGACTTGAAAGAAATGAAAGCTAATTTTGAGTAGATTTTCATTACATAAAATATAAATTAGCCAGTTCCCTAGTTTTATTCTTCTATTTTATCAAACCTGCAATAAAGGACATTAAAATGATTCAGCAAAGGAAGTGGCGTCTTCAGATAAAAGAGAGTGACTGCCAGGGTTGTGAAGGCCTCTGCACTGTTACTTCATTATCAGGCTTTCACTCTTTAAATATTAGACCCTACTAATTACATCTGGATAAAAGGACAGACAGAGATGCTGCCAGAGGGGCTGAGCCTGCAAATGGACAGCTTGCATTACCTAAAGAAATAAACAGAAAAGAGATAGCCAAGTGGCAGCTCTGTGGCACTTGTTTGTTTGCATCCTCCTGCTGGCACAGCAAGTCTTTGTTTGCTCTGCAATTACCTGCTTTGCTGAGGGCTGTAGTGGGTGGCTTGAGCACACCTCAACCTGACAAGAGCCTTCTGCTGTTCTACAGGCAGCAACCATGGAGCCTCAGCTGAGCCTCAGGCAGCTCAAACCCAGAGACTTTCCAAAGGAACGCACATCGGGTGTGCAGCAGCAACAAACCCGGTCTCCACGGAGTGCCTCATGTTAAAAATCATACACTGCCCTTTCTGGTGGACAAGAGATCTCTGCAGCAGCTGTGCATGGTAGCAGGGGTTTTCAATCAGTGTGAGGAGATCTAAAACCATAGTTTCATCACTTGGCTGCGAGTTCAATGATTTACAGACAAGTGTGAATCACAGGTGAAGCAGGAGTGGTACGAAACAGCTAAAGGAAAGTGACTGAAGGAGGGTACTTAGTCAATAGTAGTTTTTGTGCCTGTATATTTTTCTAGCATTTGTGGGAAGACAGGAGAAAAGTTGCTACCACATGAAACAGGAACATTTTGGTGGGTATTTCATGTAAAAATAAGTAAATAGAAAACTGGCTCCCCCTGCAATTGCTGCTGTCTACAGGTGGCAAAAGGCAAAGCACACACTTCCCCATGGCTTAGCACTGCTTCTCTGTTCTGATGCTCTTCCAGAAAAATGTAAGTGGGCTGTGCAGGCCTGCCATGATAACATTCCCATGGCAACCATGAAAAACAAGGGTATTTTAAAAGCTGTTACACTGACTCTTTCACTCCAACTCATTCAACAGAGGGAATGTAGCACTACTGCTGTACAAAACCATGCCACTGTTTCTGTTTACAAGGCACGAACAGACAGTTACCACTGCCTCATTACTTTAATTGAGTTTCTGTGTGACACATGGTGTAAGTTAAAAACAAGACATAACACTGTGTTCAGAATCAATTGTGCTTTATAGAAAACCAGTGGTTAATTTTTTGCTGTTTGTATAAACATACTTGAAACATTCAAGCATTATTCAGCAGTTTGTTATCAGAGAATCATCCTTAGGAAATAATGCCAATGATTTTGTCTCTGCATTTTGTAGATCATTCAAATTTCATGCTACACAGCTTGACATGATGGTTAAACAGACACCTAGAGTTATATATAAGTAAAAATCAAAAGCCATTTGAAAAATGGATGGACAAAATCACATTTTGTCCATTTTGTAACAGATATCAAGTAATTTGTTTGTGGTTTTGCAGGAGATGCTAATTGGATCCATGGATGTATGCACACTCATTATGCTCTGAGGAGATTGCCACATGGAACAGGAGCTATCCCTCCATACCTCCCAATGCTAAGGCACCAAAACCAACTGTTTGATATGCCACAGGCATGGGGGAAAAAAAAATCTACTGCACATGCACAATTTATTTGGCACGTGTACCTCAGAACAAAATGCACAGGGGAGAGGTTCACCCTGGGGAGGCACAGAGGTCTTCTAGCCCAGGCTGGGTTAAAACCAGCTGATTGTCATGCAAGTGCAAGAAGGCTCAGGGGCCCCAGTTCTGTCTGTCCATTTCTGCAGGGTTGCTCACACTCTCAAATCCACACCTTCGCTGAAAGGGGAGCTAGAAACTTCCTAATCATCCAGCTGATTTCAGGCATTTTTCCATTATGCCTCTACCTGCGCTGAACAAAAGGCGGCCAAGGATTTAAATTAATCATGTGTGACCGAGGGCCTCTGCCTAACACCCCTGGACTGGGTGCAGAGGATGCAGAGTGTTTCTAGGCTCTCTTGTCCAAAAGATACAGGGGTACTGGAAGAATTGCACAGGTTCAGGGGATGCCAGGACTGGACAGTGGAAGAACCACAAAAATAAAATGTAAATCTACAGAATTAAATTGAATTAAAAGATATTAATAGCAAAATGAAAAATAATAGTAAAAATAAATGATAATGGATATAAATGATAAATAGATTATAATGAAAATAAATAATAATGAAAATAATAATAATGAAAATAAATAATAATGAAAATAAATAATAACGGAAATCAATAGCAATACAAATAAATGGTAATTAAAATAAATCATAATACAAATAAATGGTAATAGGAACAAATAGTAATATAATAAAGAACAATAAAAAAAGCAATAATAAAACCAATGATAAAGTAATTTATAAAATAACAATAGCACAAGAATAACTAAAGTAACAACACAGTTTAAATTAACAACAGCTTATAATAACAAAATACCGCCTGCAGCACACGGCACGCCGCCCGAACGATGGGGGCTGTGCTCAGCCGGCTCTCCCGAGCCGCTGGGGATGCGCTCGCCTCGGCGGACCCGCTCGGGCCGGGCGGGGGTCGCGCCTCCGTCCCCGCCCCGCCGGCACCGCCGCCCCCGCACCCACCTGAGATGCCGCCCCCGACCACGACCACGTCGCATCTCTCGGCCATGGCGCTGCCCCGCTCCGGGCGCTCCCGCGGCGGCTCCGGCCGGGCTGTGGCGTCCCCGCCCCGCCGCTGGCACCGCCCCCGCTGCGGGAGCCGGCCGGGCGGCATCGGAGCGGGGCTGCCCGTGCTGGGCGCTGAGGCACAGCGAGCCACGGCCGTGCTGCGGGCTCTCTCCTGCCTCCCGCACGGCTTGGGGACGGAGGGGGCTCCCGGGGCGCAGCAAACGGGGGCTCTCTGCCTGGATATTCTGGAGTCCGCTTCTGCACCCTCTGCAGCCGCTCTGGGACCTGTGGCTGCCGAGGTAGGGACTCTGGAAGACGTGTTTTCCTTGTGAGAGCCCCCGAAAGAGGGGTTGGCACCAGCTGCAGTGTGTGCTGTGTGACAGTGGCATGTGTCAGTGCCCCTCCAGACCGGCCTCCAAACACAGAGACCCCCGAGAGACACCCACAGGGCACAGCACCGGCTCATCCAGAAGCAGCAGTGACATCAAATTCACCGGGATGCTTTAGGCTGGTCCCCTGCACACCCAGATGGGCTTTCCATTGCCCAGGTTTCTACTTTACCATGAGGGTGGCACCAGGAGAATTGGCTTTGGGGAAGGTCAAAGCATGGGATGGGTTTGGTCTGGTGTAAGTGTACAGATCCCATCCAGCCGTCAGGTCAGTCATACCTGACCTCCCACGCTCGGCAGGCTCAAGGCAGAAGGTTCCCAGCTCCAAGACATCCTCTGAGCCAAAGACACTTGTTCAGTCTCTGTCATTCTCCGTTTCCTGGAAGTGTGCATTGGAAAAAGCAGACCGTGAGAGTCTGGAGAGGATCCCCTGTCCCTCTTCCGTAATACCTGAAGGGACAGCTTATGGGGTTCAGAGACAGGCATTTGGATGGAAGTCATGAATATTGGCTACAATGGGTACAGTCCTGCATTTTTAGAGGAAGTAGGAGGGAAGAAAACTAAAGGGCCAGAAAATAGAATAAAAATAAAAATACATATTCTTAGTCTGATTAAAAGAATCTGTCTGATTCAAGGGTGGTTAAATCAAAGTCCAAGACCTCTTTATCCTGAGAAAGACACATTTATCAAATTGGCAGAAATAATGGTTGCAGAGACATTTCAAATCCCATATGAAACACTGAAAATTGGAGAAGGCTGTTTCAAAAAAGCTGAAGTGAGGGATTTTATGGACCATTGTCAATGGCTGTGTCTATGTACTTAATGCCAAGTGCCACAGCTTCAGAATGTTCACAATATGTAATACTTATTCCTGGGATTCTTCTGGTTCCCATTTTTCTCTTGTGGCTCTAAGAATTAATATTTTTTTTTCTTTAATGTGACTATTTGAAACAAGGCTGTATTTCCTGCATTTAAGGGTATGTGGTACGTCCTAGAGTCACATGAAGGTCCATGGGAGTGTTGCAAGACACAAAGCCCTAAAAGGGCTCCTGTTAAGATTCAACAGAGCAAACATCTGTGTCATTAAGTCTGTATTTGTATGTTCATGGACACATTATATAATTTTTCTAATGAATAAATCTAGCACTGTTTAGAACAGACCAAACCTCTCCCAAAACTGGGTTGGTGGGTTTTCCCTCCTATCTCCTGCAATAAGTCTGGTTCAAAGGTTCATTTTTTTCATCTCAGTAGTTTCTGCTTCTGAAATGTTTGCACCATGTGTGGTGGCTTAACCCCAGCTAGTACCAAAACCAGCACACCATGATACATTTAAACAGGTACTGTATTCCCCTCTCTGCTTTTCTGTTTGCAACGTTGTGATGCTCGTCAAGCACTTTAGGATCCTCATACATTGGGATACACACTTGCTGATCCTAATAACTCTTTTAGACCCAGGTCTCAGTACAGAAGTATCTGTCTTCAACAGGTATGAGCAGAATGGTGTACATATTCCTAATAAAGCCACTTTGATGGCATAAAGATGATTTTATTTTTCCTGGAACTTTCACATCTAATCACATTAGGATTCAGTTTCTGGTTTTTATGGTGCCATTACTTCTCTCATCCCATGTGGTTCTAAATAATTAAACAGGTAAAGTGTGTTCTGCCTGGATTTTGGTGCATTATCCTTTGAATGCATGATGTTAAAAACAAAGAAAACTTTCAGTGAAAACACAGCAGCTGAGAGCCTCCACATTTTCTCACCTCAGACTAGAACTTGTCTGAGACAAAATATGTTGTTTTCATAAATTTTCTTAGGCTTTCTGACACTGTGGCAATGAAATGGCATAATAGCGATGCTGTCTGGTAGGAAATGTCCTGACAGCCATGGACTAACTTTTGAGGACTTTGTGGAAAGTTGGTGGAGTAGGGGTCAAAGCCAAAGATCTCCACATTTACAAAGTGTAAGAAGTAGAATTTATGCCCATGATTCATCACTGTCTGGTCAGTACCTGGTAAAAGCACAGCACAGCATTTTGAATTACACATCCTCTCATTTTCTACTCTTTAAATAGTAGTGCATTTAAAAAAACAGTTTTTCATTGTTTTTTATGTGTTACAGTTGTTCCTCAGCATGTGCAGAGGGGAAAGTCTCTTCTTTAGGAAGAGACTGAGCATGCCCTGAGCCGTGGTGCTTTCAGGCACCCAGTAAATCTAGTGCTTGCACTTCCCCCCAGGTAGAGAATCCCTCAAAGGAGGGGTGAGCTTGGCTTGACACCTCCCTAATCTGCAACCAGGCCATGCTGTTCTCCTGCTAGTACTTTTGTGCTTGCTGAATACTGATGTTCCAGAAGACAGGCAGGTTTAAATACACTTTTAAACATATATTTTACACAGTTTCAAATTTCTCTCGTCATCAGTGCAGAAATTGTGAAAGCACGTCAGTGCTTTTAAAATACTGCACAATGAAATGAGCACAAGCTGCATGCCAGGCTTTCCACTAGGGGAAAAATGCTGCAAGGTGTCTCAGCAGGTTGTCTGGTCTGTCCCTGCACTCTGCAGTGGCATCAGCCATGACTGAAATGTATCTTGATTAGCAGTGAGTATTAACTGGAGAGGCAAAACGTTAATAGCCAAGAGTTTTAATCCAACATACACAGTCTGACATTCATCAAGAGCTAATAAGCAAAAATTGAATATTTTATCAACCAGATTGCATTCAAAGTAGGGCTGCTCACTAAATGTAAAATGTACAATACTAGGCCTGTTAGTAGAAGCGATGAGTGAATGCAAACATTCACATTCTGAGCACACACAGAGCCTCAGCACAAGAACAGAACAAGGGTCTGAGTGCCACGGTGCAGCCAGGCCAGCAGCTGCCTGGGGATGGGGGCAAGGATCATGGGGACCCCCAAGGGAGGGTAACAGCCCAGGCCTGTCTCACCCCCAGGCAGGAGCAGCACCCAAAATTAGGTCCCTACTGATGCCATCACCATTTAATTCAAGTGCACAAGCTTTTAGGAAAAAAACAATTTAACTTTCCTAATATTATGTGTGTATTTGGACTTAAGGATCTTCCTGGCCTAAAGAGTCTAGAGGCAGCTTCCCATTCAGTGGAGACAGGCCATGTGGTCCCTAACACAACAAGGAGCCAGTCACATGTCTCCTCATTAGGTCTCACAGAGAAGCCTTTCATCAAGGCTGTTTGTGTGATGAAACCCTCAAGGAGTGGAAGAAAACTGATGTGATGTCTCCCAACAATTCCAGCTATTCTACTTCATAGTCTCTACTTTCCATCTATTTGCCCCAATGAGCCCACCTTTACAAATCTGTCACTGGAGTAACCACCATTCTGATGGAAGGATTAAAAACAATGATGCAAATATAAAAACACTATGCAAATATATGCATACCTACTAAAAACCAACAAAGAAAAAGCAGAGAAAAACCCTTAAACTAACATAAATTAATTCCCTGATGTCAAGCTCATCCTTGCACTATGCTAATCTCTTTCTGACAATTAGCTACAGTTCAGGCTGATCCAATTTCCTATTGCTTCTCATTTTTTGCAAAATTTTCCTCCAAAAGAAATCCACTTTCAGGTTTGTGGTGGTGTTCACTATTGTTATTAGCATGAATACCTGCATGCAGAAGAGCCTGGCACTGCAATAGCATCGTTATGTGGAGTTATGCCAATTTCTAAAGACACTTTGCATTCATTCACAGTCAATGCCAGCTCCTGCCATGCAGAATTCCTAGGGGATGGATGGATCCACAGGTCCCATACAGGCAAGGATAATGACAGAATGGGAAGCAAGGTTTTATGTAGATGTAAAGCAGTTAGAAAAGTTAAAGTACCTTAGCAGGTACCATATTGCTGCTTCAGA
>JACBWW010000007.1:36989156-37093009 GCA_020086605.1 Lanius collurio
TGATTACAACTAGTGAACTCAGTCCCACTCCAGGTATGTGCTTGGGGAGGAAAGAGCTGTTCATACAGTTCTCCAGTGAAGGTGACAGAAGTGCTAACTAATACTAATACTAAATACCAAAACTAAATACTAATACTAATACTAATACTAATACTAATACTAATACTAATACTAATACTAATACTAATACTTCTAACCTGGGAGAAAAGGACAAATCAACACAAAACTTCCCTGGAAACTTACCACGGGGTTTATTTTGTGCCAACCACAGGATCTTGTCTTTGCTCCTGAGAAGCAGCAGGAGGTTCTGAGTTTAATATGAGTTGGCTCCAGGAAGGTTGGGACAACCTTGCAAAGGCCTGTGTTGTCCTGCTCATCCTCGGTGCCTCTCAATGCCCTGGAACAAAGCTGATACCTGGGTGAGCCTGAAGAGCCCTTTAGCATGGGAAGGCTGGGGCCTTGCACATTTTTAACATCATAGCATGGATTTTAAGCACCCACAGGCACAAAGAACATGAGCTTTGTGCTGGACCAGAATCAAGTTTTTAATCTTATAATTGCCCTTTGCACTCTGTGTTTTCTAAACACTCGAAATCCCAGCATTGCCAAGTGCTGATTTTAATCCAAATCTTTCTGTGCTAAATCTTCTGAGGTCAGGACTTGATCTCATTCTCTGAGAGTTGGATTAGATTTTCCATGCACATGTTATTTTTCCTTTCTATTCTATATACAGTTTTCATTCTTTTGAGGACTAAACTTTCTCCAAAATCTTTAATTACCTTATAAATTCCAAAGTCCAGCTCCTCATCAAATTTTTCCTTGTATTCCTCTTCCTTTAACTCATTTCCATAAACACAACCCACTTCTAAACAATTAAAAAATGTGTATGTATCAACTTACTAGATGTACAATAGTTTAAAATTCGTTGAAACTGGGTCTGATGATAAGAAGGGCTTTTCACATTCATGGGGTTTTTTTGTCTCTCAAAGTATTTAGAGCGATCTTTGCTTATTGTCTTCCATTTTATAGGTGTCTCCTTTTGAAGTGCTTGGTTATTTTGATAGGCTTAACTTACAAAGGTGTTTTGTTTATATTAGCACTTCTGTATTGGGTAGCTAGGATTGCATGTAAGTCTCTTTGTTTTCTGCAAAATGAGGCTGCTGTATTCATTTTTTGTTTACAGATCTCTGGTTGAAACCAATCTTCTAGTTTCAATAAATTAAAAATTAGTTTAGATACGTCAGAATTTTAACTACTGTCACATGCAGACACTGATCAATAGTTTTCAGATAAAAAT
Organism: Lanius collurio; assembly: GCA_020086605.1. NCBI lineage: Eukaryota > Metazoa > Chordata > Aves > Passeriformes > Laniidae > Lanius > Lanius collurio. The sequence continues at coordinate 36,990,454 of JACBWW010000007.1, forward strand.
ATTATTCAATCTTCTCTCACATTTCTCATGATCAGTATTTTGGTTTCATGAGGTAGACAGCAAGTAGTTAGTGTTACTGTGGCTTGTATTTTACAAATAGTATATTTTGAGAAGATCAGTACAAAACAAGATATTTTAAAGACCTGCTACTTACAGACATGATCAAGTGGCCAGACAGCATCAGGGGTCCTTTTTTGGTCCCATTCCTCAGCTCAAGATCTAGTTTCTTGTTGCTGGTGACTGCATTGAATGGAATTATCAGGGCTGAGGTCAACTTTGACTACTTTACCTTAAGACCTCATGTAGTCCTGGCTCTATCTTCTTGAACTAGATCCTTGAATCAGAATATCACCTAGAATCTAGAATTTTAACTATCTAGATTGTGGTGTGAACACAGAAGCTTGTCATGTTCAAATACCTGACCCTACTGCCTGCAGGCTTGGGAGAGGGACTGCAGTGACCCTCCATCTTCTGGCAATTGTCATTTCATAGCAGATGTGAAAAAAATCAAAGTGAGCCTTCTGTGTTTCCTCTGTTGAGATTTAAAATCTTGGTCCTGAGCCACCTTGTTTTCTTTTCTGATTGACTCCTTTCTGCATGTCGTGGCCATTGCTTTCCCTCATGCCTCTCTGGGGAATTATTGATACCTTATGGGCACCTGTCAGGTATTTGTAAATGTTTGTGTACAGGCACTTGGCAATTGGGTGCTCTGCAGGGCTATTTCTAAAGGGTCTGACAAGCCCCTGTCCTGGCAGGAAGCCCCTGGTTAGATAAAGGGAACTGCAGAATCTCCATATGTGGGGTCTGACCGGCCCCTGCCCTGGCAGGAAGGCCTGGAGATGAGGAGTTCACACAATCCCCCTGCAGGCCCCTCTTTGGGAAAGAGAGAATCTTTGTGGTTACAGCGAGAGAAGACAGACCCCTGATCCTCTAGGAAACTCTATGTAAAATACCCTAATATCCATTGGTTTCTCACCCTTTCACATCCACCTCTGCACCCCATAAAAGAGACCCCTCTGCCCCGAGTCGGGGAGGATCCATCTCTGGTCACCCCTTTGCGGAAGATGGAAGAACAAAGCTGCTTCTGCGGAACCACCAGCAGGGCCTCTCCTCTCTCTATCCGGGCCTGGCCATGGGGGTTTGCCTTGCAGAGCAGAGCTGAAATCACTCCCTGAATCCCTGAGAGCTGATGGCTGCTGAGCCAGGCACCTCTGCAGGCACCCCCGGCCGAGGGCTGAGAGAAGCCACGACCCCCTGGGAGACGGTTCCTGACGGGATCACCTCTGCAGAGGGTTCCTCACGGGATCACCTCTGCAGAGGGTTCCTCACGGGATCACCTCTGCAGAGGGTTCCTCACGGGATCACCTCTGCAGAGGGTTCCTGACGGGATCCCCTCTGCAGAGGGTTCCTCACAGGATCACCTCTCCAGACGGTTCCTCACGGGATCACCTCTGCGGGCCGGCCACAGCTTCCTGGGTCTGAGCCTCAGACCCCAGCCAGCACCGGCTGGCAACCCCCAGTGATAATTTCCATCGACTTTCCTAGATCAAACACCATTTTATTTTAAGTCTTAGAATCATAGAATATCCTGAGTTGGAAGGGACCTACAAGGATCATCAAAGTCCAACTCCTGGCCCAGCAAAAATCAGCCCCAAGAATCCCACCATGTGCTGAGAGCACTGTCTAATGTTCCATCAAAACTCCAAATGATGCCCTGGGATCAGACCATGCACTGATTTGGGTCTTTACTCTTTTTGAAGTCTTGCCTGCCTCCTTTACCTCCTTTTGGTCTGTCTTGTTTTGCATTGTTTACTTCTGGTTCCATGTTATTGGCATTCCCTTCCTTTGTTGTGTGAGCCTGAACTCCTTCAGTCTTTACTCTCATTCCCTGTGTGGGTCTGCAGCATAAGCACAGTGCTTGGGAGAACTGCTGTGGCATATTTCTGGGAACAGTAACACTCCTTACTGGTCTTGTACTTGTGGCTTGTTCAGCTGTGGGGTGATTCATCCCTTCTGTTTCCACCAGTTTGCAGATAGGCCACAAAATAAGTTTCATTGTTTGGATGTTTTTAGTCTTGCAGACTGTGGTGTGAGGGGCTAGTTTGTCTACAGCTTCTGCCACATGTATTTGCTTGGCATGTTGCTGATCACTGATGTATTTTGTGATCTTCTTCTGGTGACTGTCAAGAGTCATGGAGCGATTCCTGCTGGTGTCAGGGACTGCTTTCTGAAAGCCTCTGTTATGGTTTTTGTTGCTCTTCTAAAACAATTGGGTGTGAAATAACCTGTTTTGCTTTTTAGGCTTGATTTTAAATGAAGAGAACTTTAACCTGTGCAAGCAGACAGACATTTGTCTAAGTCACACAGTTTCTGGAGCTGGTACCTGTTCAGAAATACCTGAACAAAGAAATACCTGAACAAAGAAAAATCTCATCTGGTAATTCTTTTGACAATTAAATATGACTTTTAAGCTATGTCAGTCAAGTGAAGCAATTCAAGCAGTTCTGTCAGTCAAGTCTTCTGAATTCACAGTCATAAATGCCTTAGCACTGAGGTAAGATTTTAATAAAGCAAGTATATTTGCATACTTTCATACTTGGAGAATGTGTATAGACAACTCCTGAAAGAACTGGCCTTTTGAATATTGGTTAGTGATTTCAAATACCCTGAGCTCATTAGAAAAGTCAGCATTTCACCTGGGATTGACTGGACAATGAAAATAGTAGACATAAGCAAAGTAAACACTATATTATTAATTAGCAAATATATGTGGTATTTTGTGTTTCTGAAAAAAAATCCTGACATTTTCATACGAGACTCTGGGACTGTAGGTTATATAACCACGAGCCCTGCTTAATGAAGGAATGTATTCTGAAATGAGATTCTTTGATGTGCCTGTATCTTTTAGACTGGCTCTCAGTAGCCATAGCCTCACCAACACTGGCTTTTACTGCATTATAAAAACATCATTCCCTTGAGAAGCATGTATAGCTTTCCCCTTGAACCAGGTGTTGCACAGCATGGGTTAGCACAGCTCCTGGAGATCACTATGCATAAAACTCTCTTCTAGGTTCAGCCCCTCTGCAAACTGGTGGGCTGGCCAGTAGAGCCTGTCTTTACTCAGGCTGATCAAAAAGTCAGTGATTAACTGGTTTTTAAACCCATGCAGGCTTCATATGTGCTTTGTGTTCGTGGAGGGCCATGAACAGACTCCTTCCAGGGAACTCTGTTCTGATTAAAAGGTTGACTTTTTTCTCCCACGTTATTTTCTGAAATTTTCTGCAGCTGGTTCCCTTTGTGCCATTCTTTGTAAACAGTGACCATGCCTTCCAAACTGGATTGTGACTTTTTTTCCCCTCATCTAGTGGTGGTATGACAGTGCTGCTGTGCCTACTTCCACAGTGGTTTACTGTGTCCGAGGAAGAGGTGGCAGATGTACAAGACTTTGGCAGTGAGGGTGATGTGGGTAAAGCTGACATGAAAGACTTTATGGTGACAGGAGCACAGATATTGGCACAGGTACTGTAGAGTAGTGCAGGTAGTGACATTTAATTGATCCAGACATGAAATATTGTCATGACAGCTGTTTGATGTTGATTGATTTCTTCATTGGGAATGGCTGTGATTTTTTTTCCCTCCCCTCTGAAAATTATTGATGAAAACAGCCTATGCAAGGTGTCCTGAGCTCCAGAGGAGAGTTGACCAACAATGGCAGAAACAGCCATGTCACATGTGATGTGCTCTAATAATGCCAAGCACAGGGAGATGGGCCCTTAAGGTTCTTTCCAACCCAAATAATTCCATGGTTGCACAGACCCAGGGCACTGTTCCTCTGTGGATAATCTTGAGGTGAGCAGTAAATCTTATGTGGCCAGGGCACTCACTTTGGATTTGAGGACCTGCTTAAACTTGGGGACATTGGAACCTGTTTCTGAGGTTTATATTTTAAGATGGCATTATGCATTTGTAATAATTCTTCCCCAAATGACCAAGGTTAGACAATCATATACTCATTTAGGTTGGAAAAGACCTTTTATGATCATCAAGCCCAACTCTTAATATGCTGTAATGGACAGGAACTGTGTAATTTCTAAAAAAAATATTTCCAATATTCATAGCCTGCCTTCATCATTCCACCAACTGTAAAGTGCATCTTAAATAATATCTACGCACCCGATAATGGTGTTGCTTATTAGCCACCAAATAATCTCATTCTGGATTCTGAAGTCTCCAGCCCTGGCCAAGGGAAATTTCTGCTCCTGTCCCTGGCACAGGGAGCACTGCCCCCAGGTCAGGGCAGGTGATCCCCCAGGAGAGGTGCCTGACCTCTGGAGGAAAGTCACCATCACATCAGTCTTCAAAAGGGACAGCAAGGAGGACCCAGGAAACTACAGGCCCATCAGCTTCATCTTCATCCCCATGAAGGTGATGGAACAACTCATCCTGGATGCCATCTCTAAGCCTGTGGAATCAGCAGGGGTCAGTCAAAGGTGATAGTGCAAAACCAGAAGTCAGCAAAGCTGTCCAGGAGCCTCCTGAACTGGGATCTCAGAGCTGTAGTGCTTCAGCAGGGGCACACACAGAGCAAGGTTCACCCAACGAAAGACTGGGGATCCCCCCACATCTTCACTTAACCTTTGCTCTTTGCCTTCAGCAGAGACTCCAGTCACCCCCACAGGGCTCCCCTGAGGGTGTAGCTCCATGTGCCTGCTCTCTATGGAACCAGCATTTATCTCTTTTTTTTTTTGCTTTGTAGTTCCCTATGCTCACCACGACCTTCTCCCCTCAAAATATTTTCTCTCGGACTGTTTTCTGGGGCTCCAAAACACCTTTCCCTCTGTTTTCTGGCCATCCCCTTTCCTGTATATCTTCACAGATAAAAAACCTAAGCCTCTTATGGTCTGGACACTGTACTTCAGACCAGTGGCATAGCTGTTTAGAATCGTCACTCCTGGAGAGAAAAAGTGGGGGGAAAGGGGTAAAAGCATAAGTAGAGACATCTTCAACACTATGAGTTCAATCTATCTCAGGTCTACAGCCCCTTGCAGCAGACACTGAGAGCTCATGCTCACAGCTGCAAGCTAAAGCTAGATTTTCTCTGGCCAAAGAAGAGGCAGAACAAATAGGCTGCCTGAGCCTACACTTTAATGTGCCAAATGTTTCCAGGCCTCTGGAGGCTGCCCTGCTGTGTGAAACAAATTCACAGTATATTTACTTTTTCTAAATATTGTAGCTCTGCTGTCTTTTTAGCTCAGTTTCAGTGGTGGCAAATTCTCTTTTTCTGCTTCCCAATCAAAGTAATTTTGATGCAATTTTTCTGTAGCAGCCCCTGCACTGAGGACACAAGCCTCGACCTCCTCTGCTTAGTTTGTGGCACAATTGTTTTAACCCTCCCCTTGGAGGTCATGCATCATGAGCTTACCCAAGGGAAAGTTATTGTGACAAAATTATCATGATGCACTGGTACACACCAGGGCATGGAAAGAAACCTGAGGAGATCATCTAATTCACTGCACCATCTGGAGGTAGGATTGGCTACACCTAAACCTTTTTCTAAACTTCTTAAAGGTGCCTAAGGATGCATCTTAACAGCCACCTACTGTAATTATTTCTGTGTCTTCTGTGTAAGAATGTGTTTTTCATTATGGGTACTAGGAGTTTAATCCCTGAGGCTACTTATGTTCGTATTTTCAACAGATTTTTCCCTTAGCCTTCTCTTCTCTAGACTGTACAGCCCAGTTCCTTCAATTCCTTCTTACAGGCAATGTCTTCATGCCCTCTGATTATTTGAATTTCTGTCCTCTTTATTTTCCTCACTTAGTGAACATCTTTCTTGAGCTCAAAAGTGATCCCACTGTTCTGGTTGAAGCTTCACTAACACTGAATAAAGTGGAGGGATTGCTTCAAGTGCCTCAGCATGCCGCCTAGTATTGCATTTAGCTTTCTCCTAACAACATAATGTTGACTTATGCTCTGCTGTGACCCACCATAATCCCCATATCTCCTCCTGGAGAAGGTTTGTACTTGTAGAGCTGATTATTCTTTCCTGTCTTGCTGCATCTTTCAGGTCTCCCTTCTGTTTGCTTTAAGCAGTGCCTTCAATTTGTCAGGATTACTTTGAATACTAATTCATTTTTGCAGCCTCTTCTGCTTAATGCCACATGCAAATACAATAGGCATCCTCACTATTCCATCACCTCAGTCATCAGTGGAAATGTGAAGGGCCTCAACTGATGCAATCTCACACCTGAACAGTGTTTGTTAGTAGCTACTCTTGGTAGGTACTCCAGGTGTTACCTCGCAGAAGATCCATTTAGACCAGGTTTCCTCATCTTATTTGTGAGGATATCAACAGAGAAACTACATTAACAGCATCTCTGTGATCCCTCTTGATCTTCACAGCTACTGTACAGCTGTACATGGTTTCTATGGGAAAAAATTGTCCTTTTTTTTGTCTGTACTGTATATTGATCTGCATCTGTGACTTTCTGCTAAAAGAATGATAGTAAAATAATCAACTAGAGTGATGGAATTCCTCATTTTTTTTTTTTCAAGAAAGTAATAGATTGATTCAGCTGGAAGATTAAAACTAGAGAGGATATGTCTACGTCTGCAATGGGTGTCTAATTTCCTGTTATAGCCCACCAGCATCTAGTCAGGACAATCAGTCTAGAAGGCTACTCAGCTCACCCAGAGATTTACACTGAATGTCTGCTCAGGTGAGTTGACCTTAGGCTCAGTTGTCTCACCTGGATTTCCACCACCTGCAGTGGGAAGTCAAACTCAGGCCTGATTCTTGGCCCCTTAATCCAAGAGCCAAATCCTGCCTGCTAAATTCTGTCTAACACACAGGATAACATGCTGTCTTCAGGCTTTCTAGCCAAGTTTTGCTGAACATTTTTAGAGTACAGAAGAAAGCCAGAGAAAGGATAATATTTACAGTGCAAGTTGGAGTAATGCTGCACCACTGGAATTTGGTTTTGCTGACCTCAGTAGCTACTTACAGTGGTGGATAGTGATCTGTCATGTGAAAGGGGTGGTGAATCTTCCTAACTGACCTATGAGATCACCTTAAATTGCTAATGTTTGCAGTTATAGTAATTGGGCATTATCCTGTAAAAAAAAACAAGGAGCAGGGGAGGAAAATAAAACAGTAACAGAATGAGAAGCAATACTGTTAAAATCTGTTTCCCTTATAATTTGATTTCCTTTCAAATTATCTTCTCTTACATACATGGGAAGGAGGTCAGGATACTGGTTGTGAGATATCACAAAATAGTGAAGTATTTTTGGCACAGATGTAGTTTCAGCTGATGAAGTCTTTTCTGGGAAACATTTCACTAAACAATTTGCTTTTCCACAGATATTCACAACCATTAGATTGCTGGGGATTTTTTCTTGTGCAAGTAGAGAAAAAGATGAGGAACTTGTGAGACTCCAACTGAAATTAGCAGCCACTAAAAAGCAAGAAAGAAAATAACGTCTCCTGATCACTCTTAGATATCCATGCAGGATCCTCACTATCCCACAGGTGGTAGCAGGATGCCCTCAGTGTAAAGTGCTTCCATAAAATTTTGCTTTTATAAACATCTGTTTATCCCAGGATCTTGAGTGCAAAAATATGGTAGGCAAAATTTGAGGTCATGTCACGATCTTCTGTGAGTAGGGTGTGATATTGCTGGCAGCTTCATGTGTAAAAAAAAGTGGAATGCAATGATTTTGCCTTTTCATGTTTTGCAGATTTAAGGACCATTCCTGTCCCCTACTGCAGAGCTGTCCCATCATGCAACCAATGGCACCCTCATTCTTCATGCTCCTAAGCTGACAAGCCCTGCCTGTGATGCCTGGTATCACTTTTACAGTGTGAAACAAATGGGATTTTACAAGCCTGGCTTTGTTAGACAAAATGTGACTAATTGCAGTCCCCAGATGATTTGGGATTTGCTGCTAGCACAGAACTTTCTTCCACCTATTTCTGCTATGCTCTCCAGCATGCCAGATCTCACAGAAAGGCTGGGAGGGATTAGGAACCACGCATTTTGCAGCTGATTACCCATGCTGAGCACAAATCCTGCCCAGAAACTTGCTCCTTCACACTTTCCACTGCACTCTACAAGCACATGGCCCTCCTGTCCCAATCCCTCAGTCTGCCCTCCCTATCCCATAGCCCAGTGCAGCCTTCTCCAGCTATCCCATGGAATGTGCTGCATGCATCCACTGGCCCATGCTCCCATGCACACAACACCTCCAATCTCATTTTTTAGCTTGTGAGGATCCTGGCTGTTAACCCGAGCTGTGAAAAATCAGGAGATTTATTTCTCTTTCTCTCCTTGCAGGGCTGGCCCAAGCCAGATGTGTCCAGCAGGAAAAGCAGCGGTCAGTGAGCTCCACCTAAAGGCTTATCCTCAGCTCTCTCCCAGAAAGGGAGGAGGGATTCTCATAGATTTCATCATGCCTGAGCCTCACGCTGTTCTCCACCTCCAGGGGAAAATGCAGATTTCTCAGCAAAATCTAGGGGCAGTGAGTTAATGCCCTTTTCCTCCATTGCAGCCAGATGTGCTGCTGACTCAGCTGCATTTTGTATTTATCACCTTTTATTTTATTGTTTTCAAGGTCATTCATGCAGTTATTTTGTCTGACAGCCATGGCACTATCGAGGCATAAATGCATAAAAGTATATTTATGAATATGTAAAAGGAGAGTAGTGCATGTCTCTGTATGTTTCTCTTTTATAACTCATTGAAAAGACTGTAATATAAATTACTTCAAAAAAAAGCTGTGATTATCCAAGTCAAAGCTAGAAACTACACCTTTTTGCATCCCAGAATAAACAGTCTCATCTTCCCTATGTGTGTGTGCACATACACATCGTATTCCTGTATCTATCATTATAGTTGAAGGGAAAAATATCACAACATAGTGCTCTGAAATTCATGGTGCCTGCAGATGAAAAGCCACAATTAACACATATATTTCCCCCTTGAGGCTGTTTCCAAGCTGGAGGATACAGATGAAGAGTGCTGGACTACCTGCTCCTCATTGTTCAAGGCCTTCCTTAAAGGCAGCATCAAATTTAAACAAAGAAACAGCATGGGAGAAAGCAGGGATCCTGGGAATGGGTTCTCCCAGTGTATAGATCCTCTTGTGCATCAAAGAGAATGAATTATGTGAGGCAGTACCATCTCTAGTCCCTAGAGTGGTAATATTTGAACATATCTAGCTCATATAAGATTAGAATTGCTTTAAAGTTTGCACAGTCTTGCTGTAGCAGGTCACACTTCCAGTTACTGGGAGTGTTTGGGCAGTGTGGAGATGGGTCTGACATCAGCAGGGTGATTGTTTCCACCGTTAAGAGATGCAGTGAAGGTGAGGCAGAGCAAGGCAGGTGAGAGGGATGAAGAAAACGAGTGTTTTCCTCAGTTAAGGGCTGCTGACTTGTGAACATCTGGTGCTGAGGACTGCCAATATACTGAACAGGTTCTTTGCAGGACTGAATCCTTCCCTCCTTGCCTCCCCCATCAGCCTCAAGCAGGAGGCTTTGCTGGCCAGGTTTTGCTCTCACTGAAATTGCTGATTGGTCTTCTTCTGTGTGAATGAAAGTGGAGTTAAGTCAAAATTGGGCCCCCTTGAAAAATCCCACTCAGAATTCATTTAGTGTTTATTCAATTGAGTATTAATGGTGAGATTTCTTTGGCTAAAGAAAATCCTTTACTGTCTTCATCAAAGTCTAGAAATATGGTGTCTTAGTTCCCCCAAGCATCCTCTGCTCTGCTTCATCTTCTGATGTATTTTCCCAGTTACAGTCTGTAGAAGAGAACTACATTTTAAAATAGAGTTGAGAAATGGCACAGTTTCTAAACACTATAAAACAATTTTGTTGAAGTTTCAATAATCTCTTTGTCAATAGTCTAAAGGGGAGGAAAACAAGAGTTGGGAAAATCTGCATTTAAAAAAAATGAGACCCATAAAAAGCACAGATGGAAAGAGTAAACACAGACGTGCATTTTCCCCATGGAATCACCCTGATCCTTTTCTGCAGAACATTATGTCTGGAGTATTTATTTGTCTCCAGCAAGTGACCCCTGGTGTGGCCACAGAGAGCTGTGTTTGAGCAGTCAGCTGAGAGACTCAGGAGGATTTGGGCACCAAGTGTTGTTTCACTTCAGGAGAATGATGAGTGATTCAGGCCACCTGCTTGCTAAATGTTGACCATCTTACAAATAGTGGTGAAACATAGCTACTTTCTAAGAGCAGTGGAGAGGGTCTAGTAGAGGTCTTTGCTCTTCTCTAGTCTTTCAGAAATGGTAGAGAGCTGTGAGGCTGAAAAGAGATGTCTGAAATAGAGCCTCATTTTGTGTGTCTATGTGCATATACACAGGAATATGAGACAAAGATCAAGAGTTACTACTTCTAATAATACCGTACTGCACCTTGGTAAAGCTGTGGGGCTCATGGCCCTTGGGAGTGTTTGAGCTCGGCAAGAGCATTTTTAAGTCATTCTCAAAGAACAAAGCAAATGTCATTTCAAAGTAAGTGTGTCATTTCAAAACTGCAGATACTTTACATGTGTTTTCAATACTATTGGGGTAAGTTCTTCAAATCTAATTTCTAATTCCCTCTGACACCTACCTGGGACATTTTCAGCCTCACAGTTTTAGATAAAAGTCTCTCTGACCAGCAGAGGTTGTCTCTGCCTTTACTAGAGGGACTACCTGGGAATGTGCATCTGCAGAAAACTCAGCAAACTCAAGTGCAAAGAGCAGCTTAATATTTCTGCCAATGCTGAGAGTGTGCTTAGCTCTCTCAGACTACACTGCATTTACTGACAGCTGCTCTGAGGATTTTACCACATCACTTATGCACAGCTTCTGGGGGAAAGCACGGTCACCCAGGACAATGGAAACTCATCTCAGATCCTCCTCCACTCATATGAGGGGTTTTGATTCCCACCTGTTACAGTGTTGGTGACTAATGATTTCAGGGGAGAGGATTCAGCTCTGAAAATTATTTTGGAGGCAGAACTAGATCCAACAAGTCAGAGGCTCTAGTGTTTAGGGTAGGGAGTTGGGGGAGGTGAATACTTGCACACAACTTACTGCAGCTCCCCAGATAAATCTTTTTTATACAGTGATTGACTACAGTACAAAATATCACGCAAACCTCCAGTATTTTTTATGTCTGAAAAGCCTCAAAAGAATGAAAAATTATCAAGTTTTGTGATCCATGTAGAGCTTGGAATACCAACTGTGCATCCAAATGAAAACAGCTGTAACTCAGGATTTGTTCTTTAATTCTTTAAAGAATAAAAGATCAGGTTAATATACGTAGATTAGCTGGGAATGATTAACTTTTTTAAATATTTCATGGGATGCACTGCTGGTTAACATCTAAAGGAATTATTAATTCTGATTCAGGCAAATGATAAATGTCCTTTTGTATTTTTCATACATATTTCTGATTCCTTGACCCTTTCTGAATAGTCTATTAGAAAAAAAAAAGGCATAACAAAACACTTTGATATATCATTCTTGGTGCAAGACAAACAAGATTACTTGTTTTCCTTAATAAACTCTGAGTTTTTTTATCTTGATATACATAAAGCATCTTTGTATTATAGAACCACCAGGGACCATTTTTAGTGCTTTCACCTGCTTTCTAACATAATTTGCAGTTTACTGGTGGTTGTCCTTTGTCTTTTAAACAATAAATAGAGGTTGGGATCCTTTGCTTGCAAAATCACCATTTGGATTTCCGATCAGCTAATTTGTACACAAGTTTGCAACACAACAAAATTCACTGGGCTGCTCATTTCCAACAGCCTGCTGCACTTTTGTAAGGATGTCAGTCTCACTTCTTGTTAGCTATAATGTAATCTGTCTTAGAAGGCTGTCAGCTCCTTATCTTTCAAATAATTACCGTCAAAGAGAGCAAGACACATCCTCCCTCCCCTTCCTTACAACATCTTTTTTTAAGGGCATTTGGATTTTTCAAAAATATTTATGGCCGTAGTCATAAGAGAAAAAATGCTTTGCTAAGCAGAACTGTGTTTTGTAAGGGGTTTAATCCCATTTCAGGCAATTTCTGTAAGAAGCTGCTGTCTCTAAACAGGTAGGACTAGGCACTGAGAAAACGCTCACCCACAAGAGGGAGCTCAGGGGCTTCTCTTTCCTCACATCACAGCCTAAGAGCTGAGATCAGACACACAGAACAGCAGAGCCTGGGACTGTTCCTGTGGGACAGTATCCTCTCCTCTTTTATTGCCCTCCTCTTTCACAAAAACATTCTGCCTGCGAGTCACACAGTCCTGCCTGAGCTTCAGGGCTGCATGGTAGGTCTGGAAGGACTTGGCAAACAGGTCTCAAGAAAGGCTCACATGAAAGCCCGGCACAGGCTGTGGTGTACCATGGATGTCAGTGAATTTTGCCTCTCCTTTACTGCATGAGACTTGTGACAGTAACTTACAAAAGCCCTGATAAAGGCCACTGGGAGATAGCCAGGCTCAGGAACTCTTGGTACAAGTTCTTCAAGGTCAGCAGGCAAGGTGAGTTGTTGTCATTGGGGACATCTCCAAGAAAGCAGTGAGTTATTCCATTTAATAACTCTTATAAAGGTTGAACCAGCAAAGTGACGTTGAAGCTGGGAACAAAATAATTAAAATTTGCTCTTTTATTCTGGCAAATCACAGATTATTTCTGAGAGGCCCAAACTGTGGGGGCATTTTAAGACTTTTCTTACAAATAAAGGGTACCTCCAAAGCTCTGGTGTTTGCCTCTAGTCTCCATGTATGGGAAAATGACTGGGGGTAACAAGACTATGGTACAGACATTATGGGGGAAAATACAGCTCCTTCTCCCTGGACAGAACACGGTCAGCATGCCCAAATTCCCACACAACCTAAGGGGGACTAAACAGAGGATGGGGTGAGGTGGAGTGGAGTGAAGATCCTATAGCCAGGCTCTGTTGAAACCCTTGCAGAGGAGGTAATTTGGTGGTACTTTCTTGGTGGTGCAGCATCTGAAAACTGTGTGATGTCCTGCTGTTGAATCAGCAGCTGTGGTGAAACCCCTCTCCTTGGGTAAGAGTCGTACTCTGTGTGAGTTGAATCATCTTGAGCTGGCTTTTATTGGGGATTAGAGCTTGTTAGGATATTGCTTTGAATTAATATACTGCTTGAATAGACTTTGCAGTCAGACATGACCACCTGCAATCCTTGAACCTTAACCTGTCACAATTTTATTAATAGAATATTATTCCATAAACTGTTTATGTGAGTCCTTGAAAGACACTGGTGGTTGCTGATAGTGGGTGAGTGTGGAGACCCAGAAGGGGGTTTCTCTGTTTGGTGTGTGACCCTAAATGAGTGACACAGCTGCACAGTTGAGGGTTCCCATAATACAATACTGTCAGACTGGTTGGGCTCAAAGTACGGATTTATAACTGACTTTGGGGCATTTGGTTCTGAAGAATAGCTCCTCCTTTTCTTAAATATTAATATCAAGTTTGTCTGACAAAGACAAAAGGAGAATTTGAAAGCTTGATTCATTGTTTAATATCAAGTTGTGGCTATTTATAACTAGTTTTTGTTGTCATTGATAATTTCTGTTATACTCCTTCCATGCATTTTATTCGACTCCACAGTTCAATTAGATGATACTGAATTCACCTCAGCATTTATGTCTAGCAAGAGCCTTTGAGGTCACAAGGTGATGATTTCATCAGAGGAAAAGTGGAAGGAATATAGTGGGGTGAGTGGAAAAAAAAGCTTTTCTTGAAACATAAATTTCTTCTGTGAGGCCAGTTGGAGCAATTACAGTTCTGTCTCTGTGTTGGTGAGGGGGGTGTGGGTATAAACACCAGCCAGGTGCTCCCCTCACTATAGGTATTTTCTTTTTTCCTAAATTGGCTCAGGCATGGTCTCTGCTGAACCCCAACTGTCTCTTCTTACCTGAGGACCGCAGTCAGGGCCATGCTGTTCTGGCAGGTCCCATCCAAACATTTTAGCCACTTGCAGCATCCAGATTTCATGTCACCCCCCCACCTCATTTTGCACTGACTAAGGAAACCAGTGGCAGCGTGACCCGGGGGGAGGTGATGCTGGATATAGTAATTATCCCTCAAACATTCCCACTCCTTAGATAGCTGCATAGTGCTGCTGGTGTGCAGCAGTGTCTGTACCCATGCTTGGAGGTCATGCATTTCTTGCTCTATAGTTATTTGGCTATCAAAGGTATTGCTGACAATTTGAATAAGGACTGGAATTTGCTATATATAATTAACAGTAGGGGGTGGTACTCTTTCGGATAATGGGATCTTTAGATGCTGGAGGTTGAAAGAGAGTGGAAAAGGGATGCACATATGATCTTTCATGTAAAGTAGTCTGGTGATAATGCCCAGCTCACACTGCCTGCGCTGGCCCTTTGATGTTCAGACCATGCATCAGATGTGAAAGGAATGACTGACAGTCCTGGGATAACACATGGTGCCTAATGAGCTCACTGGGGCTCATCACACCCAGTTCTGACATTTCAAGCTGAGCCTCTCAGCTTCTGGGGGTTGGATTCACCCTTTTGTTTGCCCACAGCTCTATGTCATTGAAAAATGGCCATCTCCAAGTCACCTTCAGAAGACAGACAGTTCTTCCCATGTATCACAAACCTCTCTAACTGGTGTCTGTGGTCATATCTGTCCCTCATGTCTTTCCACTTCTGACTTCCATCCTACTCCAGGGTTTGGCTTGCAAGGCCAGTGTCTGTCACCTCTGCATTCACACCCCATACACATTCACAGTGAGGCAAAGGCAGTAGGCTTTGCCTGAGCAGCCACAGTAACTCCTGTTCTGTGCTGTGCAGACCTTGGGGATTCCCTGTGACACACATCCCTGGGCATCCTCGGGCTGCTGTGGATGGCATCTGCTGCAGATGAGCTGGGTGGAGTTGAACAGAACTGTGTTCAACTCTGTTCTTGGGCTCAACTCTGGGCTGAACTCTGTTCTTGGAAAGGACTTTCCCTCCTTACCATAGGACCCTGCCAGACATTGCTGTGCATGGGAGCCAATCCTCTTCATCCCAGACAATAACTGTGGGGCTGTGCTCATGGGTGCTACTGACCCTTAATTCTTACACAGCCAAGATGCTCTCAACACCCTCATGACTTCTACCAAAACGATGGCTCAGCCAGGTTTCTGTGAACAGCACAGACATGCTGCTGGCTGACTTCATGTGCTGCCATTTAAGAAGATAAGAATTGTAATATGAGAGAAGAACAGTTATGTTGTTTCCTTGCAGCCACGAGTCTGTGAGTGAGCCTTCCCAAAACCTCATGTTAATGGAGGAGGGACAGAGTTTCTCAGCAAATACCAAATACCATTCCCAAACTTTGGATCCCCTCTTGTTTTGAGATTTAGGATTTGGGAATTGTCTGTCTTTAAAAAGCAAAATGGTACTTGCTCAATGGCCTAAGAGCTATACATGAAAATAAGTCCTAGGTTTAGTCATCATTTTGGTGGCTCTGGTTCTGTACATCAACAGATCTACTCAAGTTAAGAAATTACTCCATTTAGTATGTGATGTTTTAATATTTGATGAGTTTTTAGCTTTTGAATGATGGCTTTTGTGACAGACGTGGTGTGTCTTCCAGGCTTTTAGAAGGGAATAGTGAGTCTCTTGACCTTTCCTTTCCCAAGAGTTCCTCAGCCACTGAACTCTGATGACACAGGGTGCAAATAACTATTTCAGCTAGGCTGGGTATTCCAAGCATGGCATTTCATATCTAGTTCAGTTTTCAATGGTTTATTTGTAATTTCTGCTAAACCACAGTTAAAGTTATCCAGCATTTGGCCACTAGGTCACTAACAGATGACCCTTGCCAACAGCACAGTTTGCTTTGAAGGCCAGTATAACTAGAAAACTCAGAATAAATTGATAGGTTAAGAGGTTGTCTGGGAACTGATGCCCATCCTCTGTCCAAATGTCAGCTTCCCGACTGCAGTGCTGATATCTGGCTGACCTTCTTCTCTGTTCCCCTGCTGCCCATGGCCTAAAGTAAAAGCACCTCTCTGTAGTCAGAGCTGAGTCAGAAAAAGAAGAAACTCTCAAAAATATCCTTTCAGAAAAAAAGAAAGGCTTCTCAAAAACAAGTCCTCGTGCTTTTGCCTTTGTCACAGCCCACACAGCACCCTCCAGCAACCCAGGATATTTTGTACTTCTGCTCTCAGATTCAATCCAGCCTGGTTAGTCCTGTCCTCGCTGCAGTTGTGTGCTTGGAGCACGGGCCTGACCTAGGATTGTTTCTTGGGAGTCTTCCCCGACAGCAGCACCCGCTTGCCCCCTGTCTGCCGTGCCCCTTGGTCCCTAGGAGTTGCACTCCTCGCAGTGGCAGGAGAGGATGTAGCGGTAGGTGGCCGTGAGCCGCATGCCCCCCGAGCACCTCAGCCTCATGGCCTTCAGCTTGGAGGTCTGGGGCCGGCAGCAGTGGCAGGTGGAGCGGAAGGGCTGCTTCAGGACGGTGCTGAAGGAAACCATCGGCTCCGAGCGCGAGGTCTGGCTGCAGCGGCCTTCACAGCGAGCCAGCAGCACCATCTGGGAAAGAGAACACACGGGTTAGGACACGTGGCCCCCGCACAGACACCAGCAGGTGGGTGCCTCCTTCCAGCCTTGATGCCTGATCAGGCCTCCTGCAAACAGAGACTGAACAGGAGTAAAAAGAATAAAATAGGTATCTATTGAAAGGCCTTCAAGGTACCCCCTGGGAGCCCCAGGCAATTGCCAAAATGGACCCTGTTGTAAGGATTCCCCATTACAACAATGGTGGTTCCCCTCACTACAACAGGACCCCAAGATGGACAACAGGTCACGAGTTCCCCACACTTTTATAGGTTTGGTTCAATGATATAATTTCCCCTCCGCTTGCCCCCCCTTTGAGGCTCTTTGGATTATACTTTTGCCTAGGACAGCCTGGGTGTCCTTGAGAGTGCAGGCCTGGAGAGGCTTTGTTATGTCTACCTGGCCTGAGAGAGCAAAAAATGCAGGCTACAAGAAACCTCAGAGTTACACTCTAAGCAGTACAGGATTTGAAAAACACAAAGGTCAAAATCTTAAGGCATCAGCCTGGCTGGGGTTTTGTCACTGCATCCCAGCCCCACACCGTGTTTTGCCCCTATGCTGTGTCTGAGAGAGTGGAGGAGACAATGTGGGCAGGAGGAAAAGCAAGGCTCCTCCTGAAGTGCCTGGCACTGAGTGACCAACAAGGACTGCAGGACCTGGACTGACCTCAGAGCCCCAGATGACCACAGCCAGCCCTGCTTTCCAGACAGTGTGACTGCAACTGTGAGTTGCTGAGCCCATATTTGTAGCAGCCAAGCCCTTAAATCATCAGCCAGACTGATACTTTGATTAGGTATTTACCAGTGTTTTGAGTACATATACTAGTGATCAGCAGAACTGGTTCTCAGGGACAGCAATATGTGCAAGTTCTTAGATATATGAGCATGTAAAGCAGAAATATAAAGAAGATGCTCAGTTTATTGCTTTAAAGAAGTATGTTTCTAGCTCAGTCATTTGATAAAGATCGCCTGGAACATGTATTTGCAATTATATGTGTATCTATATATCATTGTATCTATATAAGATGCACTGCATAGCATAAGGCAGTAAAAATGTAAGAAAAGTTGAATAGGTTGCCAAACATGAGGGTTAACTCATGAGATTTCCCAAAAGCAGTGTGGCTCCATGTTTCTTCTTCTGAGTTCACCATGTGAGCTGTGACCAGAACAAGGTAACTTGCACAACGGGAGTCACTAAGGAAGGAAAGTCCATGGGCAGTCACCTATTCCCCAACCTCCCTTGTTGAGCAGAGGTGATGGATAGAGCATTAAGCACTACATAAATCTTGGAAAGGACCCTCTAAAACTCAGAAAATGATGTGCTGGAAACAGCTGTTACCACCTTGATAATGGGTGTTGTAAAAGTTTGAACAGACTCCAATGCTTTCATGGGAACGGAAATATTAAATTCATGTCAGCTAATTTTCCTTAACCAACATAAACTTCAATATCAGCTTATTATATCATTGAAAGAAGGCAGTAAAACAGTTGCAAGTCTGACCACAGAAGAACATTACATTTTAACCATGCTGCACATATCTTATGGATTTTTTCCACACAATCTGAAAGAAAAACTAGAAATGTGACACCAAATATTTTACAGTGTTAAACCTGTTTGGGCTTCTTTCTCTACAAAAGCTCAACTGCCTGCAAATCTCTAAGTCATGCAATCAGGTACATCGAATGTTTAATTTTCTCTTTAGTCAGAGTCGTAAGGAAAGATGAAATAAAAGAGAGAGAGAATATTCCTGAAATCAAGGAGCAAATGCCAGCACTGTCTGCATCCATTCGAAAGGTTCTGATCATCCATTGTACAGCACTTAAAAATTACTCTTCCAAGAGCACTTACATGCTAAATGTTTTGCTTGAAAATGTATTAATGTATTGATATATTAATGACTACACTTCCAGTCAACACAGGTCACAAGGAAGACGTCTTCGTGAGCTGATGAACTGTGCTTGGGACCATCTTGCTTCTTAGTCAAATTAAGAGATGGGTTATTGTTACTCTCTGACAAATTAGCCATCTTTTAAGGTTTGCAGCATAAATTTATGGTATCCTGCCTGTGGTACTGTGTATTCATACATAAATTAAGTTCAGCTGTTAGAAATAATACAGTGGGAAGGAAATTTCAGTATATTGTTGAGTCACACCCAAGCTTTAGACCTATCAGCTATGTCAAGCTCCTTTATAGTGGTGCCTTTAGTGTGTAGAGAGCATGAAAGGGACAATCACTACAGTGCTGTCACTCCATTACTCACAGGATAAAGATCCGCTTTTTTCCCCTTGGTAAACAAAACTCACTTCCCTGGCAGGCAGCTGGTGAAGGTGTCTAATTAGATACCAGCTCTGGAGGTATCTAATCCTGCCTGTATTGCAAAGGAAAGGAGCAGATTGGGACATTTAACCCAGTTAGTTTTCTTCCCAGCATCTTGACAGCTCTTCTTAGGTCACCTGCTTTGACCAGTTCACCAGACTGTGTGTCACAGGCTGTTCCCAAACATTTGGCTGAATCACAGAGTTAACCGGGTTGGAAAAGACCTTTGAGATCATCACCTATAAATTTTGGGGGTGAAGAGCATTCCAACAGCACCTGACAACTCTTTGAAGGCTTCAAAGACAACAGAGCTGGACCCTCCCCTGGAGTGGTACAGGGAGATGTGCAACAGCAGAAATTCCTTTTTGAGAGGTCCAGAGTATCCCTAGAGTCCCTTCCAACCAATCATTTCTATGATTTCAGCCCAAATGTGACAACACACATGGCGTGTGTTGGGGCTGACTTCTGACAATTGATGCTTCTGGAGCTGGAAAAATCCGTCACTTTCTGGTGCTGTTACCCTAAGAATTTTTATGGCACACATCTGCTCCTGTATCTGCAGGTACTTTCAGAAATGCCAATAAAAATAAAAAAGCCCTCAAGAAACTGGCAGGATCAGAGAAGAGTTGTCCGGAGTAATTATGGGGTAGAATTATCTGATGTGCCAATATGTCTGTCTGAATATATTTTTCATAAACAGCTGTCTTCCTAATGCAAACCCAGACAATATTTAGTCAATGTGACACTGTATTTATAATTTATAATTTACAATTTATAAATTCTAAGTCTTGTCTTTAAAACCTTGTTTTAGTCTGTGGAGGCTCTAATTTTAATCTGCAATTTCTCTGGCTACTTAGTTTTTCATAAGATTAAGGTCAGTATTTATATAATGTAGAATCACGCAGTGTTGGTTTTATGCCTTGTTTTTGGATGACAGTGTAAACTTTTACAAATGGCACAAACCCAAGTTTATCAAGTTGAACTTTCAGGATAAAAAAAATATCAAATTTTCCATTTTCATAGCTTTCTAACCTTCTGGACTACCTAAAGTCCTAACCAAAATTTTCCTTCCTTTTCATAAATCCAGAACAGCACCAGTGGATTTTGACAGGTGTGCAAATGAGCTGGAAATAGCATGTACTTTGAAGGCTTTGCTTTGCCTTTTAATCAATTGTACCAGCTGCTTATTGCTTTGTGTACTACAGTGCAATAGAGATTATCACCTAAATAATTAGTAATGCTATGATGGCATAGCACAATAATGCTGTGGGTGTGTATATATAGTAAAAACATGTGGGTGTTTTATAACCTGACACCTCTTAGCCCCCCTTGTCCCCTGCACATGTGAGTTTGTGCGTGTCACCTTGCAAGGCTGGATCCAGAAGCACAGCGTCCTGCCACAAGGGAACCACATGGGTCTATGAGCAGCTAGGGAAGAATATTATTGTCATTATCATTATTGCTATCATTATCATTATCATTTAAAGTCAATGGTCTCATAGGTACAAAAGAGAGCAACCTGAATCTGAGGCAAAATTTGACTCAGATCATTTGAGCTGTACTCTGGAAATCCAGAAGCTGTGAACTGGTTTGTTATTTATGGTGTTTGTAGTCCTCTTTTCTTCACCTTCAGCAACAAGCTGAAGCCTGAAAGCAGATGGGCTGAGATGCCTGAGAACAGATTTTCACACGGATTTTTCACACAGTTCCTGTGGCCTGGCTGCAAGCAGGCATTACTGAAAATCTCCTAAGCTACCTCAGGAGTAAATGTCTTCAAACATCTGCTGACTCTTTCTTCATCTGCTCCGTGTCTCTCTGGGCTGGATTCTTTAGTGTGAGGCTGTCAATGGTAGCACACTTCTGGCACATCTGGACAAAGTATTTGTGACAGCCAAAACTGGAATTTAGGAGTCTCTGGGAGCAGTGAGAGAACCCAGCACATTGATGGAGACCAATGGGTCTCCATGACAGAGGTCAGGGTAAATCCAATATAGTCAGGAAAGGTAATACCACATGAACTGATACAAACATTTCCTTGAAGACAAAGGAAAACACTGTTTTTCTGGAACAAATGGCCTTCTTCCATCCCTCTTTTGTGTCTCTTTTGTATGTTTTGTTACTATAATGGACTATGTTTCCAAAGGATTTGGAAAACTGTTTTCATCGTCTGCCTGAGGCCACAAGCAAAAGGGATTTTAATGATTAAATTATATTGGCTGGATGTTTAACAAAACTGCTTCCCATGTGAGTACAATTGGCAGCCTCCACAGAAAAGCACATAATGGTGGACATAATCCTTTTTCAACCAGGACAGACAGCAAACATAATACATCTTGTAATTTCTGAAGCCATTTTTAACTTCTGTAACTCTAGGCTGCACCAAAAGGGAAAACATATGGAGTGAGAAAGGATATCTCAGTGAAACCAGTCTATCACCCCAAAAAAGGGCAAAGTCTCTGCTTGACACTGTCAGTCCAGGCATCCACAGTGGAAACTTGGTGGAAACAAGAGGTACCACAATTCCCACAGCTACTCCTCAGAACTTTCCATGTTTTGTCTTTGTTACATTTTATCACTATATATATATATATATATATAAACAGATATTGCATCTAGTTTCCATTAGCATGTCTAATATTCCCCTGTGTTTACTTGCTAGATCCAGAACAGAAGCTATGTGTCTACCAGGATGATTCAGATCCCCAAGACCTTAAAACAAAACCAAATAAACAAACAAAAAAAAAAGCTAGAATTAAGAGAGTTTTCTAGGAAATTATTTCACTTCTTATGAAACTGTTTTCATTTTCCATTTCATGAGAAAGTCCATACAAATCACTGTACTGTTATAAAAGTGTTCTTGAAATCATTGTGGAATTTGGGAAGCGAAAAGATGTGATAATATTTTCAAACATGGTTTCCATTAAAGGCTTGATTTAAAAAGAATCACCGACTTTTGTAGCCAGAATTGAGAATGTTTATGTCAACAACTTTTTCCTCAAAGCTCAGTTTTGAAATTATATGGTTTTCATTACAATGCGTTATGTGTCCTCATTTCCATCAACCCTACTCCTAAAGTCCTGATTGCTTTTTTGCTTTTCTATGTCATTGGGGATGATAAAAAAAAAAAAATCAATTGTTGATGGGCTCCTTCCTTCCTTCCTTCCTTCCTGGAATCCTTCCTTCCTGGAATCCTTCCTTCCTGGAACCCTTCCTTCCTGGAATCCTTCCTTCTTTCTTTCCTGGAATCCTTCCTTCTTTCTTTTCTGGAATCCTTCCTGGAATCCTTCCTTCTTTCCTTCCTGGAATCCTTCCTGGAATCCTTCCTTCCTTCCTCTTCTCAGGTCTAACAAGTGCTCAGAAACATGCAGAGAAAGGAGGACTGGTAGCACCAGTAACCAAAAGCCATCCACACCACCCACACACCTACATTTCATCACCTTTGCCTCTCTCTGGAGTCAATTGTGACAAAATCAATATTGCACAAAGAGATGCACCTCTGCAGTTCTCTCTGTTAATGCCAGATGTCTCCCACATGGTAAGAATGTCTAGTTCAGGCTAAAAGCAAATCAAAAGGCCTCTCCTGAATCTCAAGTAAAGCATGATTTTACTGTTTGGATTCAGAAGTAGGACAAAAGTCTCTGGGCCCCCAGTGCTGTGAATCAGGCATGGCTGTGCAAAGCCAGGCAGACAGCACTGCTGAGAGAACAGTGTCAGGTGGCCCAGGGCAGAGCTGGGCTCCCTGTGTGCATTTCTGAGGCTGTCACCCCCTCTCTGTTGAGCAGGCACAGGACAAGCCTGGCTATCCCAGTGCACATCAGCTGTCCTGATGCACAGAGCACCGTGTGGGTCTTACTTGCTGTGGACACTTCTCTCAGTGCTTTATTTTAGGTTTTATGACCTGCAGCTACCTGTGGCATTCCCTCACCCCTGCACCTCTATGGGAAGCAAGGAACTCGTTCTGCACACGAAGGCATCTGTGGGTGTCTGCAGCCAGAGCTGCATCCATCTCAACTCTGTGAGTCCTCTCTCCCAGTAAATGCTCCCAGGATCCGTGCTGCTGGGGTTTGCCATCAGGCAGGCACCCCTCTTGTCCTAAACCCTGTCACACTCTGGCCTCCCATCACTCTCTTACCCAACACGGGGCTGGCAAAGGCACTGGCACTGGCAGCTGTTCCCTTTCCTTAATCCAGGGATGGGAGTGCCTGAGGCAAAGCTGCTTCCCATGGGACAGAGGGACGGCCCTGTCATCTGAATGTACAGACTGTATTGACTCAGAACAAATTAGGACAAGACAAAAGGGACCAGCAAGGATTTTCCCATTGTTTCTCCCAATTCTTCTTCTCCACACAATGAAATAAATGTCTGTAGGCTACAGGCACAGGCTACTAAACCATTTTGACACAAAAGTTTTCAGGCTTGAAATCCCAAATGAAAGCCAATCTTGTGTTTCTGTCTGCTCCTAAGCCCTACAATTACCATCCAAGTGTCATTCTGCATAAAAAAAAAAAAAAGGCTTTGAAAAGGGAGTGGACAGGGGAGAAAATAAGCAATGTTCTTCACAACCTTGTTTAATTACCATTTTAGAGTTTGGTTCTTTATCTCAGTACTTCACCTATGGCAGCTATGAACTTACATGCTCCATATTAAACACCCATTTGAAGGATGGGGTGACCGGTGTGATGTAAACTTTCAAACTAGCCCATCTCCGTGGGACCATCAGCTGAGATCCCAAATGGAGTCCTTTGAAACTCATAATTTACTGCATGTAAACTTCACCATCATCCTGCATTTCTCCTTTTGAAAAGGTGAGAGTCAAGAGCCTTTATCTCCAGTCCCAGTTTTTATGTACACACAAGATGCCTCCACATCTGCATCCCCGTGCAGCTCGATTTTGGTAGGCAAGAACTTATGGAGAGAAAATCACCCAGAATGGCCCATTTTAACAACTCTTCCCTCGCAGCATTGTGCTGTGAAGAGGTGAGAGGAGGCCTTACCTTGGAGCTGCACTTATAGAGAGGGTGGCTGATGGAGTCGACGTAGTGGTGCCTCATACAGCGGCTGGGGTCGGAGTCGATCAGGAAGGAGCCGTCTGTTTTACTGTCCGTGTCTCCCATCATCGCCAGCAGCGAGAGCATGGAAATCGAAGCCGCGAGTACATGATTTCCCATTGTCGAGGAACTTCTCGCTGGTAACAGCAGAGGGAGGTAGAGCATTAAAAACCCACCAAATTCTGGAAGCCAGTTCCTTTCCAGGATGGTGAAAAGTCTGGTTTAAGTGTCTGAGCTGTCATTCTTCTCAAATTGGAGTCTGCCGAGATTGTAATCCATCAAAGAATCTCCTGCCCAGCTGGAATAAAAGCAACGTAAATCACAATCCTGAGCAAAAAGACCTCTGGAGAAAATAGATGTAAATAGTATGAGAGCATTCAGGACCTTTCCTAACCAAAATACATGCTCTGAGTGAGAATCATTGCCACAGTAGGTAGGGAATATGGCATTAAGGAAGGAGATGTCAAGGCCTTGTTACTTTTAGCACTGTTCTATCATTTCAGGGAGAACTTTTTGACTTTTAGCATCACATGTGCTGCACAGTGCCATTCTCTTCCACTTGGTGGTGACCCTAATGTGTTCCCCTCAAAACTGGTGGTCAGTAATACATCAGATATTTCTGCAAATCGAAAGGACTCTGTATCCACTCAATGTGCCAAAGAGGGGCAAAGCTTGGCTGCCTTCCATGCTACAGATGAGAATTTCTGGCCTGGATAGCATGTGGAAAGGCTGGAGGCAAGCTGAGCTGTGGCTCTAGAGGCTGCCTGTCTCTGATGTGCTGCAGGGACAAGGAACAACCCCAGGATGGAGGGATGCTGAAGGTCCAAGCCCAGGCATGAAGAAAGTGGACCCCCATGGAACTTGCTGAGCACTGACCTGCACTGCATGAGGAAATACCTGGGCCTCTGGCCGTCCTGCCCTCCAAGTACCAAACTCCCATGCACACACATGGACAGGCTTCACTTACTTACTTGTCAGGCAGCACTTGCTCAGTGTCAGCCTCTTCCCCACTAATTAAAGAGCAGCATCTGAAAAATACATTTATTGTTCCATAATATCCAAGTACCATCCCAGCTATCAATTGGGAGGAAGTATGTTTAGGTGGAGACATATGGCTATCTCTCCAGGCATCTGGGTTTCTGGTTCATGTTGGAGATCAGGAGATTCCCTAGGGAAAAGGCAAAGGACAGCCCTTGAAACACTGCCCAGAGCTTTGTGCCAGCAGGGGAAGGGGAATATCTCCCTCAGCTGCTTCTTCACAGCCCCTTGATCCTTCTCACAAAGCCCTTAGTCCCAACTGGGTGATTAATTTTGCTTTTACTACAAACAGATATAACTTGAAAGGGCTGTGAATTATCCATCTAAACACAGCCCGATGAAGGATAGTTAAAGGATACTCATGAGTACAGTTAAAAGTGCAAAGATTTTCTGAAGAAACTTAGGATAAAACAGTACCCTTCTCACAAGGAAATGCTCCGCAGAGCCTCTTGAGTATATAAAGAGCTGATGTGTGCCTTTATTGCCTTATACAAGCCTCTTTCAAAACTGTTTTCTGGTTTGCTGGCAGTCCTCTGAACCGACTGATACTCATCTCCCAAACAGCCTCCCCACCAGAGTGCCTGATGATTTGTGTGTTGCTTTATAGCCTCCTCCAGCACTTCTGTGAGAGGAGTGCCTAGCAGTGACAAACACTTCCAGAGTTCATCCAAGCTGGGATGGCGCTGATGTGACATCCAAAATCTCATGCTGGGAAGAAATGTTATTAGGGGTGCACTCTGTGTGTTAGAGAGACAAAGATGCTCTGTGTATTAGACATTTTTGTTGTTGTTGTTTCAGG
This sequence comes from Lanius collurio, assembly GCA_020086605.1. Classification (NCBI taxonomy): domain Eukaryota; kingdom Metazoa; phylum Chordata; class Aves; order Passeriformes; family Laniidae; genus Lanius; species Lanius collurio. The sequence goes on from JACBWW010000007.1 coordinate 37,016,257, forward strand.
CTATTATCCATGTGCTTAAGTAGGAAAGGAAAAATTATGTGACTGTGGATTTAAATGACAATATACTTTTTTTCCCAGAGTCTGACATATGACCTGGTATATTTTCCTCAGCAAATGGGGCATTAAAAACATACTGTGGTTTTGCAATATAGAGAACTTAAACAAACAACATTAAACACTTAGGATCTCAGATATATTAATGCACAGCCTCATTCATGTCAATAAATATCTGTCCAAACATTTTAGCAGCATAGGAGAGAAATCTCTCTGCCATGGGAGCTGGGACAGACTCCCTCCCCAAACTGAACTCTGCTGCTCCAGTTCATGCAGATGATGCCCAAGGATTAGCTAACAGGAGGAGGGATGCACTATTTTTTTCTCCATGTTTAACCTTTTACCTACATTCCTATTCTTTTTTATAAAGAGGCTGACCAAAACATGCTGCTTGGCAAGGTCTCCCTCCAACATAGTTAATCATTATTACACACCCAGTAATTCCCTCTCAGTCCAAATAAATTTACTTGATATTAGACGATCTCATTTCATGTGATATTACACCCAGGGATCCCCATTTCCCATTCACTCTGTCCCACTGTTAATTCTGTGCTTCTATATCTTTCCATGGTTTTGATCAGTGTGATTTAATACAGTGGGAGAAATCTGAAGTCCTGGCTCAGTTTTCAAAGGCTTATCTCCCTAGTTTTCTTCAGGAAATAATTGGATGACACAGAGTCTGCCTCATGAAAACACTCTGAGAAAGCTGGAAAGACACAGGGAAAAGTGTGAGAAAAGGAATATGGCTGTACCTTCTTCAGGATAAGCACAGTACAAAAAGTATTAACACTTCCACAGTCTTTTAAAATTGCCCTGACACTCTACTAAACAGAAATGTAGCAAGCTTTGGTAAAAATACTTTGAAAGAAGTAAAAAGTATCACATATTTATAAGAAAAAGAGAGAAAACCATTGTGAGTGTGATCTGTCTCCTGTGAAATAGCTGGTTACTGTTCTTTATAGACACACTGGCAAAATGTGTAGGTGTATCTCCTGACGTACCTATGGGAAGCATGCACACACATTTCTCAAGCACATATGCTATATATAATATATATGGAAGAAAAAGTATTAGAGGGACATTTAAACACATAGAAGTTAGGATGTAGATTTTTGATTCTGTAAGAAAAAAGTCAAAATATTTTCAGTTAGGTACATCACCATGATGAGGTATGATGGTGTGACATTTTCCATTTCCAGCTGTTATTGTGCAATGGCATTTCACTTGAACTTAGCATTCTTTTTTTTAAGTTAAAAATTGCATTCCTTTTGAAATGCTGTCTGAAATTATAAATAATTATATAATTATAACACATGCTATCAGGATTGGCATAAGTAGTTTCCAGTCTATATTTCTGTCCAAAAGACAGAAGCAAGAACAATTGTGATCATAAATCATCATTACAATGACATTTTGTTTCATTTGGAAAATACACTTTTTTATTAAAATCAACAATTTCACAGAGAAATTCTGTTCTTCTCTTTCAGCTGTTATTTTCTCACTTTCTTTTAATGTAAAAACTGTGGAAGACAGCTCATCTGCCAAGCTAACAAAAAGAAAGCCTAAACCCTCCCTCTTCACAGCATCCTGTAAGGAAAAAATGCAAAGGTGACTTCATATCCTCAGGTTGAAAATTTGCTACAGAAATACATGGCCTAACAGTGGATGAAAATCACTAGTTCTCATGTTTTCAGAATTCACTGAGATGTAGGAGGTACATTTTGTTAGCTACAGGCTTAGTGCCCTTTCCATATAACTAGTTTTCAGGATTTCATACAGTCATAACATACTAAAACTTGTTACAGCTGTTACCTAAAACTGCTACAGCTGTTAACCTAAAAATTTCAGGGAAAAATAGAAGACATCCCAAAGAAAAACCATATTAACATATAGTCTAAGACTGTTTTGCATGTGGACATAGGGGCAGAGGTAGGGCTATTTCTCCAACTCCACGTCCTTATTAACCACTTTCTGAATAATGGAGATTTCTTATCATAGTTTTAATATCATTTAGAGAGTGGTGAAGGTTAAGGTTTTGTTTTGCTTTAAGGACAGAAGAACATTCCATCATCTGGAATTATTTAGCCAGTCACTTTGTGAGAACATAAACAGAAATTCCCTTTTTGCTATGTATCTTGGAAAAAATAAAGGGCTGAGCAAATCTCCAAAGGTCTATTGGATCTGCACAGCTTTTACCCTGGAAGGTAGGAAGGGAGCAGTGGAAAAGCTCATTTATGGTGTACTTCTAGTTAGTTGTTCCCTGAGCCCCCTGTGTTAGGCATGCACGTAAGTTCAGCTTGGCCTTCATTTGCTGTGCATTTTCTGTGTTTGAGACTCCTGCTTGAAGATGAGGGCACAGTTTAAGTCACTCAATGCTTTTTATGTTTTGGAGGCTGCCAAAATCCCGTTAAAGCAGTGGTGTGTGTACATAACTTAAGCCTGGCCTTGCATGCTGTGCATATTTAATAAACACAATTACTTGGATCCTACCATGTGGTTCCCTCATTCTGTATTTGTTATGTAAACAGAAGAGTTGCAAGACTACTCAGTTTCTCCAAACTCCAGACCTAAAAAAGTGTCACTAACCATGTATGTGTATATATATGGACTTGTGTGTAAATTCACTGTTGCTATTCTGACCAAAAAAAAAAAAAAAAAAAAAAAAAAAAAAAAAAAACCACAAAAAACCAAGCCACAAAGTTCTTCATGAGACCAAAATGGATTTCTCAAGAAGTTTATCAAATTTGGAAAAGTTTAGATCTTCCAGGAAGATAAAGATTTGGGGCTTCATTCTCCAAGATCTGGATTGGAGTAGAAACAACTGTGATGGGCAAATCACTCAGTCAGGCTCCAGCAGGATTTGTTCCGCAGGGTGAAATTCTCCACTGCCATGACAAGGGCAGCATAGTCTGTTCCCAAAGTTCCTTTGGCACCCACAACACTCAGATGGCTTCCAGCCCAAACAGCCATCCACACCATGCCTGGGAACAGCTTGGGAAGCACTGGGAGCTGTGGGACTGAATTGCACCAGTGACAATCTGAGCCATTCCAAAGGACAGTTCATGGAGTAGGAGAGACAGCCTGAGATGAGATGCTGTGTTTGAGCTTCCTTTCTGTAGAACCACCTCAGAGTCTGTCAGTTCCAGTGTATCTTTTAGCTCTGTAAATAAATGCAATCATCTTCTTATCTGGCTATTTCACTGTGGCCATTTCTGTTCCAGCAGTGAAGGAGCTGGCCTCCTGTATATGCTGTCAAAAATCCTCACTCCACTCTGCAGTTGCCTGTCAAAACACCTGACAGAGCCACTGAGTGGCCATGTGGCAGCCAGGCAGCAGCAGGTGAACACAAGCAACCCCAGTTGTTTGAGAAATGCCTCCACACAGCATTTGAACAGGTTTCTTCCCATCCTGAGGCAGAGCAATACCAAATCAAATATTTTGAGTGAGACTTTTACAGGTCTAAATAAGTGAATGCTCCCCCAAGGTCTCATTATGCTGAGGAGGGTTTGCTTGACTGACATCCAGCTGTGCTGGAGCTTGTCCCCTTCCACACCGAGGGAATGTCTTCATCCATGGTACGGGAGCTCCATCGACCATTACACAGCAGGGCAGTGTGTGCCTGCAGGGAGGGCACACAAACAATACACACCCCTGGCCAGAGCTGGCAGCAGCTGGTGGGGAAGAGGAGAAGGGAAGGAAAAAGGCAGTAAGAAGGAAAACTTGCTCAAAAAGAGGAAATTTAAGCCTCTTTGTCTGGTTGTCCATGGTAGAGAAGCCCATCTTCTGGTCCTACGAAGGCTGTGCTGTCCTGCTGTGTGACTGCCAGTGACTGCAGGCATGGTCCCTCCAAATCCGAGAAGATAAAAGGGATGCTGCCTCTGAGTAGTCAGAAATTGAAAACCCACTGATATGGTAAATTAGAGAAACTCCTGCAAACCATTTTTTGCTGTGAGACTTCCTTAAGTTTTTTAATATTTCAGGAGACTGTAAGCAGACAGGGGAAGAAAAAGGAGGAAGACCATGGCACAAGAAGCATAAGAAGCAGCACAGCAGTTGCAGCAAACATAGTGGAAGCACCCTGGGAGCCTCAGCACTCATGGGATGAGCATAGACAGGACTGATTCCCTGGGCTTATTTAAGTGTTCCTGCCATGAGGACCCGGTGCATGAGGTGGAACAAATCCAGCTGAATGGCACTTGAGCTGTCTGAATTTCCCTCTGCTTTTGAAGTTCCCAAGAATATTTGCAGCCCTTCAGGTAGCAGGAGAGGGGGAGCAGGAGGTGCCTTCCTGCTCAGTGGTTGAAATAACAAACTCCAGTGGGTACTGCAGGCTGGCGCCCAGCCAGCAGACAGGCACAGGCCAACATGGAGAAAAGGGTTTAATACACTCACAAAGAATAACTACTAGGGGACAAAAGAGTGCTTGTATTTTTATTCTTTCCTTTTCCTGCTTCCAGGAAGCTTTAAATAGGTTGATTAGAGGCATGCATGGGATATCTCTCTAATGAGGGAGTAGAGCCATTTAATAGTGAGGTGATGCCAGCCTTGGATTCTTTCTTTATTCTTGTGTGTCTCACTGAATATCAGAGTAGTCATGGTCTTGAGTCTCAGACAGCAGAGGAATACAATTTTCCACTTGGTCATCCATCCAGATGGTGCTGGATGGGATCACTCCTTGGTGAAGCACCAGGTGCAGAGCTGAGCAGTCTAGGGCTGCCCATTCCTCTCAGGAGGCAAAGCAGGAAGGGTGGCTGCTGGCTACAGTGCAAATGTTCCCAGCCAAGCATTAGCTATAGGATTTGCTTCAGTAATTACCTCTACTTTAGTCTTATGACCCAACAAGAGGCAAAATTACTCTTGGCCAAATTACAAGTTGCTGAGAGGTCCAGGGCATTCAGGCAAGTGTCCTCTACCTGTTGGAGTGTGTTACAAGCAGGTGGGCAGCTTTTGTTCTCTGTCTTTTGCATATTTTCCAGAGAACTCAAAGGCCTGTAGTTATCAACAGATGCAGGAGTAGGAATGGGTCTTTTTATTCTTTAACACTAAGCAAACACATCCCTGCCACTGGGACCAGCAGAGAGTGTTTTGCATGCCGGAGACAGCACATGGTTTGAAGGGGATGTTCACTCTCTTCTGACCCCAGGGGCAAAATCCTTTCCTCTTTTATACACAGACAAAATTCAGACCACCATCTATATACCTCATCCTCTGATAATTAGGGAACCTAAATATTTGGCCCATGGTAACAATTCTATGTCTTCTAACAAGGGGAGCAGCATTCCCCTAGGTCTCACTCCCTTTGAGCCATGCTGCTATGACAGCAATGTGATTGTCACTGCCATGGTATGCTTAACCTTTGCCAAACCAGAGCTGAGGCATTAACTCAGATCCTCAACCCACATGTCTTAAAGGGCAACGTAACCTGTGCTGCCTCAGCCCGACACAGTCTGCAGCTCAGTAATAACAAGCACGAAAATGTGACAAGTGAGAGCCGTAACAATGATTGATGCAACTAGAAAAATAACACAGAGAAGCTGAAAAATAGCAATGGGGAGGAGGAATTCCTGGGATCAGTGTCTCCATGGCACCAGCAGCCCCCTACTCTCACACCAGAAGAGAGGCTATGCTCTCCTGTAGTAGAAGGGATCTCGATGCCACACAATGAAATTCCAGCAAACAGGACAAGGACTGATGGTGTCTGGAAGTGGTAGTGCCACTGCTACCCGGATAATAGTCTGAATTACATTATGTGAGAAAAGGAGGAATATATAGACGACCAGCTGCTCAAAGGCTTACTACAACCTTGCTTTTATTGTTCTGCTAAGTTAGAGGTGGGGCATCAGAGGGATTCCTAACATACCACCACTGAGAAATTTTAATATCTTCCACACTGACACATATAAAAAGGAAATAACAGCTGATCACAGCCAGCAGAGACTGCAACATCTCTTCATGTGCATGCACAGAAGTGTGGTCAAAGTGGGGTGCTCTTGGCTGGGGCACCTGAGCTAATGCGACCCAACTAAAACTTTCTCCTGCTATTTAGTTGAGTTTCAGCAAAAGGACTGTCAAGTGTGAAGTCAGGCAGCAGAAAAAGAGGTGATCTGGACATGGCTGTTCACCCCATCCCGAGATACCAGGACATGGAGAAGGGCCGGGGAGCTGAGAGGAAGAACACTTAACACTGATGAAAAGAAACACGCGTTTGCACAACCAACAATGATCTGGTGGAACAAAATATCACAGAGTGCAAGAGTTTAGCTGGATGCACTAAAAGGACCTGTTGTGTATGGAGGGGTTACAGTCACAAGTGTTTGATTTCTGAAGAGTTTTTGGAAGGGTTATAAACCCTCAGCACTCTGAGAGTTCAGAGGATGGGGTTAGGGAAAATCCTTTGCCCCAGCAAGTTACCCCATAACTGCAGCCACAGGGTCTCTGTGACTTTCTTTGATGTGGCCTCTTCCAGCCATGCTCAAGAAGTGGACTGCTCAAATAACAGGGGGATGGGGCACAGTCTCAAGTAGCAAAACTTTTCTAAAACTCACAGGGACAAGTCTCTCCTCACACTCAGAAGGAAATTAGAGACAGAAGAATTTGTAATACTTGTAATACAGCTATCAAATATAATTGTAATTACAGTAGTGATTGGGGGGGTGGAGAGAATTTTGTTTTCTTTCAGTTAAACAAATAATCTACCAGACAAGTCACAAAAATGAATGTCTCAGTGGTTTCATGTAAGCTTTGGCCACAGTCAATTCTCTTCAAGTTCCAAGGACAACCTTGAGCACTTCCTAGTGCATCTGAGAGCAGACAAGGAGTAAGGGAACAAAGTCAGCCCCAGGAGAAATGGGCAATGAAGCCAGCCACAGGAGGACTCCCTGTCAAAAGAGTCACAGCAGGCATGGGTGTGAGCTGCCAAGGAGGTGGCTGGTTTCCCTCCCACCTGGGCAAGAGAGGCTGCAGTCCTGGCAAGGCAGGAACATGCAAATGCTGTCACAAACCTCAAAGGTGCATGAGGGATGGTTCCAGAGGGGCAGATGGCTTTTGTGGAAAACAGCCATGCCTAAGGAACTACCTGGACTACTGCTACTGCAAACTGTACCCAAGACTGTCCATAACAAATACCCTGCTCTGCAAAGGCCAGTCTTCAGCATTCATTAATCTGATCCAAACCTGGCACTGCACAGACCCAAGAAACCTACATGGGACACCCTCAGGTGGAGAAATGAGCCTGTAACTAATCATCAGCAACCCCTAACTATATCCTATCCCTAAATCAAATTACATTTTATTTTGTTAGCTGGAAATACCTATTCCTTCCACGTTTGTTTTTAACTGAAAAGTCTTAAAGCATTGTTTTATAATACAAAATAAGATTTCATTAGCAGCAAGAGCCTATCAACTTATATAAAAGTCACATTGGGAACCCCTGATTCAAACTGGTAAGTAATTACTCACCAAAGAGTTCTGTTTAGGTCCAGGAAATTATTCATGTGAATAACTACTCACAAATATGAGTAAGGTCCCACAGCATGAGAAAAAGTGAGCATCATTAGTAATTTAAAAGGAATGGGAAAAAACATAAAAGCTAGATGTCCTAAAATGTAGCTATTCTTATATTCTTCTGAGGAGGGACAAATAATAGCACTATGATTATTACAGCCACACTTACTGATCCCACCAGGCAGCTGAGTTGCTTCTATTAGAAAATAACTTTGCAATAAAGTACTCATTTGAAGTGAGTTTTCCCCCACTGCTGGTTTTGAATAATCATTTGCCTTCAAGTGAGTTTGTTCTACTACTGGTTTTAAAAAACCTTTTGCCAGTCCTTTTTCAACAGGCAGAGAAGTTGCCACTTCTCAGCCACTGTTACAAAGCTTTATGAACAGTAAATAACACGCAGCATATAGGAAACATATTTTTTGTCTCTAAAGATCTGCAGAAACCTTAAGAAGTTACTTGCCCTGCCATCTCTCCCAGGCAGAAACAAACAAGATGTGTAATGGGGAGGCTATAAGAGAAATTTCAATGAACTGCAGGGTAGGGTAAGAAATCTGCCTGGCAGTGCCACAATAGTCAGTGCACACACACACACACACACACACAGAGGCACACCCTTCACCCGTCTTGCAAATTCAGATTTGTCACAAGAAAATAGTCCCCCCAGCACACACTTTGTGTGACACTGCAGCAGTAGCTAACGCCGTACTGAGACTGGTCCTCTTTGTTATCCTGTTCTTTGCTGCTGGACCCATTCACCCGAACTTTTATAGGATGAATCCACTCACCTGAATCCCCGCAGGAAGCCGGGGCTCTCCTCCTCAGCCGCGCTCTCTCGGTCCGTTCCCGAGCCGCGCTGTGACACTACACTGACACTTGGTCACCGGGCTCGCCACTGGGAAATTCTTCTTTCGTCCCACAGAAACAGAGAACAGTCATGCTCGTGCCTCTGGCGCTGACACGCAGGGAAATGATCAGCCGGGAGCGGAGGAGAGCCTCCCTCTCTCCTTCAGCGGGCGGGCTGGGGTCGCGCAGCATCCTCCGTGTTCGCTCCGGGCGGCACAGCCACGCCGCGCTGCGTGTCACGCCGGCCACCTACCACATATACCCGGGGCACTACAGCAAAGCACCGGGGCTTTCCTCACAGCTCTCAGCCAATAAAGAGTTGCTGTTGAATCTGTCCTAATCCACAACCAGTGCTGTCCGATCCATTGGAAAGCCTTGCGGAAGTTTGGATGAATAATAGTGTGCGAATTATGAGGGCTCCCGCGAAGCCTGAGACACAAAGCTAGAAATAAGTATCGCTTTTTTTTTTTTTTTTTTTTTTTTAAGAAATAAATATTTTCTGAGCACTCCAGCAAATGACTGGCAAGAGAACAGCAGGCGTAAGCAGTGATAAAAGTAAACAGTCCAACTTTAAAGTAGCAGGTTTGCCGGTGCTCCTAGCACCTATTGTAGCGGGACAAAGAGGGTGCTGGCGATACCAGCGCTCTCTCGGTGAATTCAGGGCAGAGTCCAGCATGCCCATTCACTCCAGAGCCGCACAGCTAGGACCAGCACAGAGCTGCACACTGGAGCTCACAAGAGTAGGTGTTTAACCAAGGTGTTCAAAAGCACCCTGGGCTACCTATTTGACCTATTTGACCACATACAGGCAACCTTCAGACAGGAGATAAGGACACAAGGATAAGGAGACACAAGGACTAGAGCTGTGTTGATTCAATTTAAACACAGTTTAATTTAAAAAACGGTACAAGGAGAACACATCTTCATCAGATAGAGATTAAGCACTCAAGTCCATGTAGCACTCAAAATGTGTAGCAATCTCTTATTTGCATGCTTACCTCTGGAAAATGCACCACTTTTTCCTTCCCTCGAACTCTTTGAAGAGCTAAGAAGAGGTCCTGTTACTTCCAAATGCTTTTGTTCTTCTGTCCCTCTGTCACATGGCTTGCCTTTTATATTTGCAACACACAAAAGTTAGGGCTGTTGTTTAAAAGAGAGAGGGAGAGCGAGGGAGAGAGAGGGAATGTCAAATGGAAAAGTGCCATTGCAGTCATATATCAATCAGGGCAGCAGCAGCAGCAGCTCGCTGGCAAATGGGAATTCCACAGAAATGTGAAGCTCTTGTTATCTGAGAAATCACAAAACAGCACCAGCCAAGCTCCCCTCTGCAGGGACTTCTTATTATTGGCAAGCCAGGAAATAGAAGGAAATGTAGGCGCTTTTTTGATTGCTGTTATTGTTTCAGATCGGGAGATAAGGACGCTGTGGCATGTGTAAGCCAGTGGAATATAAATCCTGAATCAAATTCCTTCCTAAACAAATGCACCATGTGCAAGATAAAGCAAAACACTGAGAAGCAAAATAACAGAGCTAAGTGAGGAATCTTACAGTAATGACTTAAAGAATTTGATGACTGTTTGCACTTGGAAAATATCCACAGAAAAACTACCTGCTCCCTGGATTACTTATTAATCTCCCCCTTTTTTTTCTGACCAGTTTTTCTTGGGCTTTTTAAACTGTGATTGATCTCAGATAGCCTTAATTCAAGCTATGCTGCTTCACTACAATTGGCCAGCTGAATCATCTGACATTCCCTGACTCTCCAGTGGGGTAAGCAGGCGAACATTTTCTGTACAAATACTTGTCTGCAAATCTGCAATTCCCCTGCTTCAGACAACCTGCCCTGAAATAGTGAAGTTTCTATCAAATAAACTCAGAAGTTTGCTCAGAGAAGAAAACACTGTCTTTCTACTTTACACACCTTGCTCTGAAGAATGCCAAGTTTGAAAGCAGTTATCCTTAAAATCTTTTATAAAATGTTGGGATTTATGCAAAAAAAACCCCAAAAATTCCATGAGGGGCTGAAGGCAGGCTCCATCCACTGGAAACCCCCACTTACAACGAGCACATCACAGCTCTGGATACATCAAACTCTGTTCTCCCCAGAAATTTCACTTCCCTGTGGAGTGCCCCCTAGTCATCTTGCAGGATTATGGGAAGCACAGACCCAAGCTGGTTAATTAAAAAATAGGCAACATAGCTGGCCATTCACAAGATGGATCTGTTCAGAGGCACTGGCCAGCAGATGGACAGGGTTCTGTGTCAATTGTGTTTGAACTCTAGAGGAAAGTTGGTATTTGATGGATGATGTTATTAGCTAAATGTCTTATGTGGTATAAGATCAAAGAACAGATGGGAATTATGTCTTAAAAATAGAATATTCTAAAAGGGGAATGGCTTTTCAATGAGTAAGCATCATGGAAACAATAAAGGAGACTTTCTTTGGCTTGCTTTGCTGCACAGCCAGGTTTGACTGGCAGGATAAACAAACGACCCACTTAGGACTGAAATTCTTAAGATGTGAGTTTTGCTGCACATTTTTCCTTTCATATTCAGTGTTTGCATTGTTTTTCCCCTTAAATCAACCTTGTGTTTCTCTCCCTCACTAAATGTGTCCCAGCTCTCTGTTTCCTCACAGATGCCACCATGGTCACCCAGGGTGGGTGGTGGCAAAGCTCAGCAGCTTCTCCTCGCTGTGACCACAGACTGACACTGCTGCTCTGGCACTGCACTCACTGTAAGCACAGAGGCCACATACAGCAATCTTTTTTAATGTAGCCAACACCCTCCTTTAAAATGAAGGCTATTGGCCCTTTGGTCATTGCACTGCTGTGTTGTCTGTCTTTTTCCACTGGCAAGAAAGCGATTTACATACTCCGTTTCCTTGCACTAAGAACCTGTCATGTGCAAGACAAAGTAGATCCCGGATGAAATCCTCCAGGAGACAGTGGATATCCTACTCAGGGTCCTCACTGAAAATGATGCATTAGTTTTTTTTTGCCAACACTGCTTAGGTTTCTTATCTTTGTGTCATCTGCCAGTGACAATATCCATATTAATTTTTTTGTTGGGTGCAAAGCATACTCGACAATTATCAATAATTCCTCAAACAGTGGTATTTTTAAGATGTAGTGCTCAGCAGTTTGGTACCACAACATAAATTCCTAGTACAGGAAAATCAGCAAAAGGGACTTTCAAAATTTTTATCTTCAGCTTCCAGGCTCTGTTTGGCAGCCAGTGGAAGTTAATCAGCAATTAATTGACTGCACAGCCTGGTGACTTATAAACTGACACTCTCATTCGTGGCCTTCTGAATGAACTTGCACATGATCACAAGCACAAAAGTAGAAACAACTAATGTAGCCTTCCCCCACCTCAAGAACACTGTGGCCCATAACTTTTTCATAGCTGTTCATAAATCTTTAGCCTCTCTCAAACGTTGTGACTTAATCCCACCCATAAAACCAGACATTTTGAAGAAACAAATAAAAGCAGAAAGCACGGGAGCTCAGAGCTCAGTTTTCAAAGACCACTAGACATCTGAGATGACCCCAGATATAAGATAATATTTCCAGAAGATCTAAGGTGTTCTGCTCCTATCAGTTCTGATCTGAGTTGCCTTCAAAAGAAGTTTATCTCACTTACAAGTACTTGCCTGAAAACTTAGTTTAGGCTCTTCCAGCAGCAAATGTAGAGTTTCCATTCCAAATTAGTTTCAGTACAGGCCCAATTCAGATTTGCATCAATAGCAATTTTTCTCTCTGTGAACAGCCACAGATATTCTGCTGACTCAGTTGAACTAAACATCTATATTTTTTTTTAAATAGAGAAATCAGGTGACATAAATCCCTCCTTGAAGTCTCAGGATGTAATTTTGAAGAGATGAAGATCCACTCCTGCATGGAGTTCTATCAATCTCCCTAGTTCAATCCCCATAAAATGCAGTGAAGGTCTGCAACCCTATTCCTTACTCCACCATCACCATATGACCCACAAGACTCATGTCTGTGGTCAGAATAGCATTGGCATACCATTACCTTCAGTTCAGGGGGACCCAAATGTTTGCTCTGTTGGCATCATCAATCCCCATGTTCCTTCTTCAAAGGAGCAGGATTTCACCTTTCCATCACGCATGTGTTGTGAGATGCATTCAGACTCATGCAGAAAACTCAATATTTCATTTCCATCTTAAGGATTTCCCATTGCTGCCACTGTCTAGTCTCCCCCAGGCAATTTTTACATTCTGACACAGCAGGTAACAGACCTCCAAATCATCAAATGTGCTGTCAGAACGGGCACTGCTTGGTATCTGCACTGGTTGTGTCTGCAAAGACCAGGAACGCAAGGACAACCTTTAAATGTAGATGCACACTCATGCACAGACATAAATACTGCACCCTTTTGCTGCAAGCAGTTAGAGGGAGTGGGATGCACAAGAATGCAGTTCAGGGAAAGGCCATGCTTTGTTCCATTATTGAATTGATGAAGGAGGGTTTATATCTGGGGATTGGCCAGCAGTATTCCTCTCATATTTGGGAATGTAGGAGGAACTGAAAGCATTGTAATGGCAGTCTGCAGCAAAAAAAAAAGTAATACTTATATGAATTTATACTTTATATATATAAGAGATACCCAGAATTCTTACAGGAAGTATTTTCTATCATTTTAAAAATAGAAATAAATATCAGGCAAATAATACTGCCAATAAATAAAACTACACAACCACATACAGCAATGCAGGAGCAGGTGGCACAAAAGTCTGTTAATGGTTTCATCTCTTCTTTGTCCCCACGGTATTTTATCTCAGATTTGTTATGCAAGGATATTTAAATACCTAAGCACACATAATCTTCTGTAACCTAAGTGGGCCTCTTCTTTCAATGTTTGTATGTATTAATCAATGTGTGTTGTTAAGAAACTGTAAATGGAAAAATTTATTCAGTTATTTACACAAATAACTTTGTTACAGCAAGGCTTCCATTGTCTAGGGGATAAGGCTGCTACAGAGAAGACTATGAAATTTGGTCTAAACTACATGCTTATTAGTTTTAAGACAGAATCCAGAAAGATGTATTGTCTGTGGATAGTATTTAGCCTTTAGTCTGACTTGAAAATGCAGCTGCAGAAGGACCAGAAGTTGGAGTCCCTGTGGCTCCCTCAGCAGGAAGAAGCAGTTGGTCAGGTAGAGTTCCTCTGAGGTGTGCTGCCCACATGGCACAAATCACTGTGGAGTATCAGTGCCTAAAAAAGGCAAGCTGAGGAGCTTGATGATAGAAGGAATGTGCCAAGGGGACATCTTGGATGAACAATATCTTGGACATGTCTGGGGGAGGCGGGTGATGCTCTGGCACAGGCAGGTTTTCATGAGTGATCTGGGCACACAGAGTCACTGCCCTGACCTCAGTCACAGCCAGGCTGCCCTGCACTCACCAAGAGCCCCAATGTACAGTTTGTATAGGACAAGTGAAGAAGCCTTCACTCCTACACATTTTCACCCTATGTCCCTCATGGTTACCCACTCTGGTTTTTCCCCTACATAACCATCAGCTCCTTGATCCCCACATCTCTTGATTATGAGTAGTTAAACTCTTTGCCCTTTGTTCCCTCCCACAAATTTTTCAATCACATTTAAAACCCCTACAAGACTGCTGGCTGAGCAAGGGGCAGCACACCCCCACTCAATAGCCAGCACTTGCTGTGCTTCCTCAGGCTGCAAACTGTGGATGCTTTGGTTTCCCTTTGCAGGACAGCAATAGGATGCAACATTCCTACCTAAGCACCATAACTGCTCACATGTCCAAGAAATTGTCTAGAAAATTCATTTTCTCTGTGACATCTCAGCCTTGCTGTTGAAATTGATTGAATTTGAACAGCTGGATGAAAAGCTGCAGGGAGACACTAACATCAGGGCCGAGAGACAAAAGGCAACTCAATTCTATGAGAAACTCATAAACAAGAGAGTAAAAATGTCTTTTTTCTACCTTCAGGCTGCAGGAAGGTAGAGTGCCTTTTTCCTAGAAGAGACTGTTATCATCCTAATCCCTGTCCCCATCCCTTTTGCAGTCACTGGCTGCACTTCTCTGATGTCCTCTGCCACTACTTTATGCCTTAACAGAGAAAGAGGAAAGCTACTGTGTTTCCCTGAATTTCAACAGCATGGATCAACAGTTCTGCAGACACCTGAGAGGTTTAACCACCCTTCCTGAAGGCAGCTGTCCCAGTTTTAGCTTGGGTATTCTCATTGTCAGTGGAAACAACAAACAGGTACTGCCTATTTTGCTCATGATGGGATGAGGTGGAACTGCCTTTTGGCAGTATCTGTTTATTAATAACAACAGGAGTCAAGAGTCATCTTGATTTAGCCATCCAGCTGCTGAATGCCTTGGTTAGGGCAGATGAATTCCACCTTTAAGTTGTTTCAAATTATCTTATAAGCATATGCAATAGATGTTTAACATACCAGCTAACAATCTACAGTTGCATGTAGGCCAGTGTGAAATACCTGACTTTTTTCCAAGGCTGCAGGGCAAGTTTTACATCAGTGTGGGATAATGACACCTGATGTGCAGTGTGCAATTTGCAGCATAAGTCTTCCACCTGATAGAGAATGAATCTCTCTGTGAAAACTTGTAATACATCAGGTGTTTTTCTGAGTACCAAAGAACCGCTGGGATGTGTCCTACAGGATCCCCAAGCCACATCTGAAAGCAGGCTGTATTAACCCCAGTCTCTTGCAGGAAGGAGTTAGTCATGGCCCCTAAGCTCCCAGTGTGGAGCTTGGGACTTTGGGGTACAGCATACATGTGGGATTTCTGGCAATTTCTCCCATGTTTCTCCAGGATTTCTGTCTCCACCTCCCCATCTGGATGACGTGGGGTGCACCTTGGGCATCAACACTGATCTCTCTACCCCATTATTCCAAACCACAAGCAATAACATTTCTGTTGATTCCTGTCCCCTGTGCTCCTCAAGAGGTCAGAGCTTGCCAGAAAGTCCTAAACAGCACCCAGAGGTACAGCTGCAAGCTTTGCATGAACACAAGCTGGGCATTGAGGATTCTAAATGTGATTTGAAGTAGCTTCCCTCAGCAAAGGTCAGATCCTGAGGGCTCTCCTGAAGCTTGCATGTCACTGAGCATCAAACTGCAGCTTCATTTCTAGGATGGTTTGCACAAGAGAAAACTCTAATGTCTCAGGAATATCCCCACTCAATTGAGAAAAGCATCACTGCTTTTCTTAGTATAATATCATGTTATGATTATAGCTTAAACATTTCCACAATGACAAAAAACTACCCATAAATTTGCTTAGAGCTGCAAAACTGAACTGGCAAGGTACAGCCAGCCACTAACAAAGGCAACCTCTTTTTATTGCAGCCTCCTGCCAATACCCACACCATATGATTTTCTTGCAGTAAAAATGTAATAAGCGAAGTGGAGAAGATGTTTTTCTATGCTATTTACTATGAAACATTAAAGTGAAATAATTTGTCTATGACTCAGGTTTTTGTGGCTCCTCCATGTGCAATACCTCATGTTTAAAAGGAAGCATTGAATGAAATTCAGTCTCAGCTAATCAGTTTGGGTTAAATCTGCAGGGCAGCTCATCGTATGGGAAGTTGCTGAGAAGAAATGCTATTTAGAGCAGGAAATTGGTGATTCATAATTGACATTAACTCCAGTTACCCTCCAATGTTCATGCTGTACTTCATGTGAAATTATAATAAGGAAAAAAAGGCCATTCCCTTGAGCAAGTTCAAGTTAATGTTTAGGAAACCATTTAAGTTATTATTAGGACAAAAGTCATTACAGTGGAATGGTCAGATGCTCAGACTGCACCCTCAGCTGCAAAGTCTGTGCATTTTAATAGCTCTTTGCAGGTAGCTCTTCAGACATTTGGTCGTTTTGGCCAATTCACTGAAATCCCAGCTTCACCTCTGTCCCACTCAAATCTCCCAACTACTGGGCAGAGCCAAAAACAAGTCCTTTCACAGAACTCCCTCATTGCACTGAAACCCCTGCTGGTCCCCAGTTTCACACACACAAGTCCCTGTGATCTTGGAGGAACTCCTGGAGGAGGTGGCAGCAGAGCCACAAGGACATGCCCACACACAGCTACACGAGGACCTGGCCTCAAGGCAACTTTGGCAGACACCAAAACTGCAGAATGCTGCAATTCAGACCATGGAATGAGACAGCCCAGAGGCTGGGTCCTCACCTAATGAAAGCCAGCAAACACTCTGTGGCTTTTCCTGTGAGCTGTGACCTTGCACCAGGGGCAAACCTGGTGCCACCACTGCCTGGTCCTTGACACCTGGATGCTTTGCCACTTGGTCCCCACAGCAGGAGTGATGCTCACTGGAGTTCCTCAGAGTACTGCCCTTTACTCAGCCCAAATGGACTTATGAACTTTATTGTTCCACCATAATATTAGCCTAGAATAAGGAATTAAATAGGTCTTGTTATGAATTTTGGCATAAGTAAAGCTTTGGCATTTTATGCAATTTTTAATGATTTTTTTTTCCCAAATAGAAGCAGAAACATCTTTCTAATATAGAATATGCCTTAAACTGCAAGTGTAAATCAGAGGCAGGCTTCAGGTAAAGAAAGAGATTAAGGAATCATAAATTTAAGTACTTTTGAGCTTGAGAAAAGCACTCTAAACCACTGCCTCTTTATTACCTTTAGAAAAGAGGGATTTGGATTCCTCTCTATGAGGAGAGATGCTCTGCAGCCCCAGTGCTGGGTGTCCCCAAGGACACCAGAAGAAAAAGCCAGTCACTCTCCACAACTGATCAAGTTCCTGGAGCCCTACAGACTGCAGTGGATGCTCAGGGCACAGAGAGGTGACAGGTCATGGAAAGCCAAAGTATTCACCATCTTCTTTGGGCTGCTACTTGGGCTGTGATAAGTGACACAACTGAGGGATTTTTTTAGGGGGTAGCAAGAGCCTCAGGAGCAAAACAAACTGAGAAAATATTCTTTGTGTGAGACCAGAGGTGCAAAAAGTCCTGGCAGAGCTGAAGCACGCTGGAGTTGAAAAGGATACCAGAAAAAGGCAGAAACTGTGGTGTACTGAGAGTGATGCTGGTAAAGGTGAGAGAGCTTGCAAGACAAAGGCAGAGGAAGCAGGAGAAAGAGTCATTCATTGGTGGTTTCAAATAATCTTCAGTTCTGCTGGGCAAAGGAATCATTGTAGAAATGTGAGAGTCCCATACTTTGTCTGAAAGCTAAAAAAATAAACAAGAGGTTATCAAACAGGCTAGAAAAAGGAAAGTTTGCCCTCACTTAGCAGAGCCAAAGCTACAGCACAGCTCCAGAAGCTTCAGGAACACACCCCTGGCAAGAGCCTCTCTTGGAATTACTGCCTGGGGTAGAACTTGGAGGCTACTGTAAGAAGCAGAATTAACTCTGGAGTAAGGAATTAGGATTTCCCAAGCAAAGGAAGTCAATCAGAACAGGCTGAGGCTGATGCAAGAATACACAGAGACTGAAAAGAGCCCTGGAATGGAAGGGAAAGCCCAGTCTATGGCAGTGGGAGACACTGAAAACCACATATCATGTACAAACCTTGGCAAGCCACAGCTGAGCTCAGCATTTGGGAGAAGAGTAATAACAGATTACCTTTTCTGGGAAAGAATCAACATGAACCTATGGTGCACAGCATGGGAGAGGAGAATGGTGACAGCACCATTAGAGGCAAGGGGCTTATTTACAGGAGCCATGAAAAATGTTGTGGTACAAGATAAAAGGACAACCAGCCTGTAGGCAAATGGCAATAATCAATTTTCAGCTGGACAGAGCTGCACAAGCTGATAAGGGTCTGACAGGGTTACGAGCACTGAAAGAAAAGCTACAGGCAGCATAAGGTAAGAGAAGAAAGGGTTTAGAAGGACTGTTTCCCACTGGAAGAGATAAAGGCATGTGCAAATGAGAGTTCATAATAATGTCAGGGATTTGAAAATGTCACATCCTTGATCTCAGCCCCAGGGTGAGCGCACTGGAGTCAGAACAACAGCACAAATAGCTGAGGGACTCCTTAAACTGAAGAACAGAGCACAAAAACACCTCACTGTCCCCATCCCCACTCCACAGGGGTGGCTGGTGCCTTGCACCCCCAGCCCAGGGTGAGGTTTGAAGCACACTGCTGTGAGAATCAGTGGTCCAGGGAGAAACTCAGCCCTGGAGACACTCCACATCCATCCACAGGGGGAACTGTTGCTTCCTTAACAAATAAGGAAAATCAAGTCATTATATGAACAAGGCAAGTTTTCCTCTCCTCCCAGAGGGAATGGCTCCTTGGAGACAGTTGACAGCACATACCACACGTGACAAGCCAGGCAGTGTTCTGGGGCAGGAGCTGGTTTGAGAGTCCAGAGGAGGGATGTGAAGATGATTAGAGAGATTGAACACCTCTCACAGGAGAAAAGGCTGAGAGAATTGGGATTTTTCAGCCTGGAGAAGAGAAGGCTCCAAGGAAACCTTGTTGCAGCCTTTCAGTGCCTGAAAAGATACCCAAACTGGAAAGGAACTTTCAAAATGGAATATAGGGATAGGACAAGGGGTGGTAGCTTTAAACTAAAAGAGAGTAGGTTTAGATTAAATATTAGGAAGAAATTCTTTACTGTGAGGGTAGTGAGGTATTGGAACAGATTGCCCTAGGAAGTTGTGGATGCTTCCTCCCCTCCTCAGCTGTACCTTCCCTTGGCTGCACTGAGACCCTGGGTAGCTACAGCTTCTGTAAGACTCGGTTGAGGTTGCCATCTTCTACCAGCCTGGAATATCTGTTTGGAATGACTGCAGTGGTGCTTTGGAATTGGATGGACTCATCCTGTTAAGCCCACACCTTCCATTTCAAAAGGCCACCTGGAAAGTAAAGCAGCCAGGCTGTATCCCTGGTTGGCAAAACAGGAGGGCTTATGTGAATTCCGTCAGTGAGTCTCCTAAATTCACACCAACACTGAATTTCCTCTTCCAGCCATACAGCGATAGTACCTATTTTGGTATTTTCAATACTTATTGGTCTAATAAATCCAATGAATGGGGTGCAACTGCATTGTTTCAATGCTTAAAACATAGTACTAAAGGATGCTGATTTCCCTTGGTAATTTTGGGAAGGAATCATGGCTGTGCTCTGAGCTTCCCTCTGGAGATTGGGAATATGGTACCTCCATGTACCTCCAGTTTACTGTACTGGTGTTGAACACAGAAAAAGGATGATCAGTCTGTAGGAATTGCTGTAATTCTTTTGTTGTTGATGTTCTCACTTAAAAAATGAGAGGTCTTCAAAATTAGTTGTCAAAAGAGAGATGCACTCATAACCAACAAGACCAACCATTTCAATGCCACAGAGCAGAGTGTGGGACAATGAAGGTGCTGGAAATGGTGCACACAATAAGGGAACCTCAGTCCCTGCTATCACAGCTGCAGTTCCTGTGTGCCTGAGCTGCCTGTCCCCAGATCTGTCACCTGCAAATAGCCATGCAAACTCACCTTTCTGATGCTTCTGAAGTGAGAGTTAAGGCTGTAGGGCCACTCTGAAAGTAGGTCAAGCCCATTCAACTACATGGAGGACAAGGAGCTGTAGTGTAGACAAGACACCAGCACCTGTGGTACTGTGTCTTTTAAAGCTGCTGACAGGCAGGAGAAATCCCTGTCCTCCTTTCTTCATCCAAGTCTCTCTCCTGCTGTTACTGGGGGTGAATTGCATCTTCCACACTGCAGCTTCCACAGCAGTGAAAAGTGCCAAGCCCCTCAGAAAGTGCTGGGGGCAGCAGGGCTTTGCCACCCCAGCAGGGCAGCACAAACACCAGCCCTGGTGCCACATCCTACGGAGGGCTCCAAACCATGAGGCTGCTCCCAGGAACAGCTCTCCCCCCAAGTCTGGCTGCCCCTCACCACCAGCATCCACTGCTGGGCACTGTGGAGCGGGATGCTGGCTGGGTGGACATCTGCCTGGTGCAGCACATCCACACTTAGGGCTCTGTGAGTGGTGTGTTGCATCACAGCACAACAGTTTACTGAATTAGGAGAACTGAATAGTGAAGTCCAAATAAAATGGTTTTGCTTCTTCAGAGCAGAAATTCTCAAAATAATTAAAATCAAGCCTTCTGATAAAGAAATGCAATATCATGGTTTGTTGACTTTGTGTTTCTGCAGATTTGCGTTGTGCTTTTTCCTGAGATTATTGCATTTTCACAGAACATTTCATTTGCATTTATGCTGTGCTTTCCTGGAGAAAACGATGTCATTAGAAAATATAATTTATCTCTTCTCGAGTTTTGCAATAGTAAAATTGCAATTCACATTCTTTGTAGTTGTAAATCAAACACATTTATTTTAATGGCCTGGTCTGCAGAGCTGGAGAGGCCAGCTCTATCCATCCAGTTTGTAATGAATTGGTGAACATCCCCATTCCCCACAGCAGTCTCAAACTGCTCATAACACTCAAGCATTGATGTCTTTATATGAGCAGCTTCTTTAATTACCATTGCCAATTCTGATTTTCCAGGTAAAGGCAGCCACCTTGCACAAATGTTGAAAACATTTATCACCTGTCATGAGGGATAGAGTCTCTTGGCATCCTCCTGTGCAGCAAGATATGCTTTGATCCCAAAGCATTCTATCTACGGTGTAGTAAGACAAAGCACCACCTGCTATGAAGCTTGACAGAGTATATAAAATTTAATTTATGTACATTACCATCTTGTCTGACATAAAAGAATCACATAAGAGAACAAGAAGAAAAAAAATTTTGTAACTGTAGTCACAGGCACAAATATCTTTAATTTATGGCAGACTCAATAAAAGAGTTTTTCTCCAAAATACACAGCTCTTTCCAGGAACTGTGCAGTGATTTCATTTATATGGTCTTAAATTGAAAGAATGCCTGTAGTCAATATAGTGCTACCAAATGAAAAATACAAAGATCCAGAAGATCTGATAAACCTGTCTGATCAGTCTCGTGTACAAAGGACAGAAATCTAAAGATAAGAGCTAAACCCGCTAGCCAACATGTAATTAATTTTCAGATCTTCAGGTGGTAGAACTCCATTAGCAGCAATACCCCAGCACCCTCCCAGATGCACAGGAATGAACTGGAGCATTATCTGGAAAGATGAGTTCCAGTTGCCACTGACAGACATCACCACATCCAGGTCCCTCAGATGTTCCAGAGGTACCATCCAACTCCCAAAACAAAACTAAAATCCTTCTCTTCTTTAGCAGATTCTACATGGGGAGGGGCCATCTTAAAAAATGGGCAGAGGAAAAACAAGTGTTTGCTGCCAGAGGAATCTGGTGGAGTGGGCTTGGGGGCTGTGGTGTCAGGGATGGGGCAGTCCCAGCAGCATTTTGCAGTCACTGCACTGGGAGGCTCCAGGCACATCCCTTCATGACATTCAGAGCCTCAGGATCCTGCACTCCCATTCCTTAATAGACATGGCATGTTTGTGGGGCACTGTCTTTCAGGCACACCAAAGACACATTAACTGCAACAACTCAGTGTATTTCATTGTCATCCCTGCTGTGCCCCCCAAATTCAGCTTTATATCTGGGGCAAGAGGGTGAACGTCCTTGATAGATAACAAATCCCTCTTGCCATCACGCATGCTGCAACACTCAGAAGTTAAGACACAACAGGGGCTTGTGAACCTCGTTTGAAAGTTTTCATTCTGGTCTTCAGCTCACACTAAGGCTGGGAAGGATGAACAGCCCTTCGGCCCTCATGCAGAAAAGTCTGGCTGAAGTATGCTCAGGCATCCTGCTTTACCCTTACACAGGGGTGGTAGGGTCAGCTGAAAGCATTTCTCCCCCAAAGTTTACTTCCCACCTTCAATCTTTGTACCCAGTGCCCTCACCAGGAATTTGCCATGGGGTACTGCCACGCACAGAGCAATGGCAAAATTTTGGCATCTTGGAACTGAAACCACTTGTGAGAAAACAAAACACAAAGCTGGAGCAGCTCTGCCTTGCATTAGGCAGCAACAGGCTTTCTCAGGAGGGCACTTGTCCCACAGCCCAGGAAGGGAGGTAAGAAAAAGGTGTTATGCAACCTCCCAACACATCCATGGGATGCCTGCACTGCCCAGCCACCCTCCAGGCACCAAACACCAAGGACCAGAGAGTGACTGCCTTGGGGATCTATGGGGTCTTGCAGTTTTGAAACAGGTCATTTTTACACATATAGGTCTGGAAAGGAGCACACAGGCTTGGAATTTTCCAGGAATTATTGCATGATTTTTTTTTTAACTTAATCCACCTCTACTACCTATCACTCCTTTTCCCCAAACAAGCTAGAGGTTTTAGATCAAACACAGAGATGGCACAACTTTGTTTTCCTCCTTTGCTGTGCAAGTGCAGAGGGTGGACACAGACCAATGCAGTGTTCACTTCTCATTTAGATTCAAGTACAGTGCCAGAAACTGGTAGCAAGGGTTTCTCAAGCCTGCAAAGTTAAGTTTTTTCTTGTTTGCTTTCCAAATTAAGATTTTTTCCAGTAGAATTTTTGATGGGGAAAACCAACATACACATTGTACCTTTTTCATTTTTTTATTCCATCAGTAGTAAACCTCAGTCAATGTAAGAACTTCAAAGAAACTCAAAGGGATTTTTTCATTTATGAATTTGCCCAGACACTAAACATATTTAAATGTCATCTTCCATTTTCTGTTATGTCCATATAAAGTAGATTATCCTCCTACTGCTCTACAAATTTTTTCTCAAGAAAAAAATTGTAAGCCCCATTTCTTGCTTTCTACTAAAGTTTGAAGTCTGTTCTTAGAACTTCCTGGAAACAGAACAAAAATGATTCAAATTGTTGCTGGGAAGAGAAGTGCTTGGTGGGAAAAGAGCAGGGAGACTCTAAGAGCATACAATGCAAAAAAATAGTCTTGTATCTACTGAATCTCTAATTATTGAGTGTCCAACCCACCACTGCTGCTGCCAGCCAAGCCTGACGTTTATACATTTTCTTTTGACATTTGGAGATTAAGTAGATCATGTTTGTGTGTGATAGTACCAGCACACACTCGACTCCAGTCTCTCCCCACCTCTTCAGGACCTGTCGCCAAGGGGATGCTATGGAAACAGCATCAGGAGATGGCCAGGAATACACACCCATGCAGGAGACCACCACGATTAATTAACCTCTGATTTAAGGGAGCACTGGCACAATCTCCAGCTCTGCTTCCCTTGTGTGCTGAGCAGTTGCTATAGGTCTGTGTTCATGTGCAAACCCACCTGATAGGCATGTGCTTGTTATCTCTAGATTTGTGTTTATTTACCTCTCCAGTTTTCAGTAAGGATACAATTAAGGATACCAGTCTTAACTACTGTTTGTTTTAGAAAGTAAACGTGAAGCAATTGACAGTAAGTATTGAGTCCCCAGGGCTTTACTGACGTCTGATTAGAAAACCACTAAAATTTCCTTAAAAGCACTCCACTTTCTAAAGATTTCTGAAAGGTATCTGAGACTGGCTTGCAAAAGCAGAATATTGACCTTGCCTTTATTGTCATTTACTTCTGGTCCTGTTCATGTGGCTAAAAGTTCATTTCAGCAACTTTTGCTGATGGTGAGAACAGACTCAAGGAGTTATTTTTCCTGAGGATTCCCACTCTGTATGGAGAGTGGAGACAGTTGAATCAGACATGGATGAGGAATAGGAAGGAAGGAAGGAAGGAAGGAAGGAAGGAAGGAAGGAAGGAAGGAAGGAAGGAAGGAAGGAAGGAAGGAAGGTAAAGAAAAGGGGAGGAATGCAAATAAGAGAAATCCAGAAAAGAAAGTGCAAGCTTTTTTATAACCTTGATTTAAAACCCAGTCTGAGCCAGACCTGTTATACAGAATATCTTTCCTTGGGGATTTATAATACAGCTACTACAGAGAAACCAGCATGATCTGACACAGCATGAACTATTCAGCAGCCTAAAAATATGAATAGCTCATAATGACAGGAGAATCAAACTGTTAGTGTCTGGAATGTGAGATTATAAAATGTGAGATGATAAAATATCATGATTCAGATTGAAAATCGATACACTTGTTAAAGCTGCCAGTAAAACAATACAGACTATTGGAAAACAGTCAGTGCATTCCCAACAGTTGCAAACAGCATTCTTTGAATTAGGAAGAAGTTGCAAATTTAAAGTAAAAATAAACTAAGGGTTCTTATATCAATCCAAAATATTCAAAAATAGAAAATTTAATGGGAAACAAGTAGTGAAAAGCCAGGGAGAGGTGAACAAGGGCAACTGCAGCACTGATATCTGAAAAACAACAGGTATACTACCCTTACCTGGAGGAGTCTTCAGAAGGTGCTTTGATGTAAGGCAATTTCCATGCAATATTTAAAGGGATTTGCTGTTAGAAACTTGGATTAGGATATTTTACATGCACTAAGTGAAATATCAAAGAGAGAATTAGCCAGCCTGCTGGGTAAGTCACTGGGGTTGGTAAGTAATAGCACTGAAGTGTGCCTGCTCAGGTGGGAACTTAAACAAATGTTTGGACTGTGCATATTGCTTAAGTGTTTATTCAAGCAATTTAATACACTCAGGCCAGATTAATGAAATTCAGCTGCTATTCATCCCACCACACAAGAGTGTCCTCCATACCACAGATATGAAAGCAAATAAGATAAAAGGAAAGTTGAAATAAGAAAAGAGGTGCTACTTACCTGTGCTATTATTTTGTCTTTTTTTTTTTTTTTTTTTTACGGAGCCATTTTTAACCAATCCTTAGCATGGTTTGTATTAAGTCTGGATCACAAATGACACCTACCATGCAGCTGTTTACATCTGGCTCACAGTTGTGTGACTGGTGTTTGTCAGGAGCAGAGGGATGCCTTAGAGGGACCTTGCAGTGTGGAGACAGAGGAGGAAAGGGTGAGGATCTCTACTGCTCCCTACCTACGTTCCCTCCCTATTAAACCTCCTGCTGCGAAATACAAGTCAGTTAGCATGGAAATACTGATTGGAAAAGGCTCCAGATTATCCTCTAAGGTAGTGAAAAGTGCAGTAGTGAGTACATGAAGGAGTACAGGGCAAGTTGTCTAGAGAAAACAATTCTACTTGGCAATAATTCTTGGCAATCCAGGTAAAGCTTCCAGCAGCAGGAACTCAGGGTCGAGTTCTGACTTTTGGCTGTGCTGGAATTGCAGTCCGTTGTCCTGACTGTGTGTCCTGCCCCAGGGAACAGAAATGGGTGCATTAGATTAAAAATCTGTCAAGTGCTCCCAGGTGTCTGGCACTGTGGTTTGTAAATACACCAAGGATCCTTCCACATGGGCATTAAAACCCTCCATATGATGAAGAGTTTAGTGCTCCTGTTCCCCACAGGCTGAGGGGCCAGCCCTGGTTCTGAAAGCTCATTCACCATCATCTGCTCAGAAACCAAGGGCTGGGTCTGACAGTGGGCAAACCTAGAGGCTGGGGGGAGACCTCTACAACTACCTGAAAAGAGGCCTCAAGTTGCACCAGTGGAGATTTTTATTAGATATTATGAAAAATTTCTTCCCAGAAAGTGTTGTCAGGCATTGGAATAGGCTGCCCAAGGAAAGTGGTAGAATCACTGGAAGTATTCCAAACATGTGGATATGGTACTTGAGGACATGGTTTAGTGGTGAACATGGTGGTGGCTCTAGGTTGACACCTCTAGGTTGATGATCCTAGAGGTCTTTTCCACCCTTAATGATTCTATGATTTTATCCAAACCTGACTGGAGAGCAGGACTTTTGCACACTTGATAATGTGGAGCCTGTCTTGCCTGTATTCTCCCACCCACCATAGCCTGAGAGAGTGGAAAGCTGCAGGGCAGGAGGATGCAGGAGGCAGCATGGGGTGAAAGAGCAGGAATTCACCCCCTGCATTACCAGCCTGGCACTTTTCAGAGCCAAGTGCACCAGGGCTTTGGCAGGGGAGTTTTGTTGGAGAGGAACAATGCCACAGACACGGGTGTAACAAAGAGATCTTTGTGAACACAACTGGCCTGCAGCACAGGATCAGGGCTTCTTTTCCGGCTGACTGCCTGGAATACTGAAGGAGGACAAACAACTCCCGAAATCAGAATAACACGACCGAAAATCCCAGTACATCCCCTGAGCTCCCTGCCTGTGCAACTCCTCAGCCGTGCAGCAACTTCTTCCTCGGGGGGAGGATTTGAATGGAAAAGAGGGGGAGATGTGGGAGCTCAGGCAGCAGGCAGGGCAGGAGCTCTTTGCATGCATGCACACGTAGCCCTGGCCATCGGGAGCCTGGCTGCCGGCAGAGGCTGCCTGGCTGCAGAGTTTGGGAAGCCCTGCAGAGCACAAAGGTTGCACTGAGACAACAATCCTGAATTCAGTGGTTTTGCTCTCCTGAGCCAATGAAAAATATCCAGCCCCCAACTTTGGCAGATCAACCGCTTCCATCTTTCCTGGTGAATTATATAAGGAAGAGACATCATCCTCAGCCCTTCCTCACACAGAAAGCTGAGGATTTTTCCCATGGTCTGTGTAAAATGAAGCACTCCAGATTGTCACAATTCATGGTGCCACAGCCAAGCACTGCCTGTGCAACAACATCCCCAGTAAGAGAGTTGCAGCCTCTCTTAAGAACCTACAAAATAAAATGTAACCACAGATTCCCAACTCAAATGCACCACCAAACTCACCCACTGCATCTCTTACTCCACCAATTTTTTTTCGATAAATTCAGGCCATAGGAACCCATTTTACCCCAAAAGATACCAACTTTTATATAAACCAACTTCAGATAAGATTTTTCTTTTTAAATAACTATGTCACCAAGCCTGTGCTTTAACCAACATTCAGAAATCATATGCTCATCAGCTGGATTGGAAGCCTGTATTTTATTTTCAGTTCCCGTCGCAAATTCAGTCATCAACAATGCCATCAAGCTGTCTCTGAAATATTCCTACACCTCTATCAACTTCAGGGGCACTATCATTAGTGATGTGAGACCCTAAATCTTCCATGCCCAAGCATGCCTGCAGATCAACACACATGTTGCCACTGAACTTGCAACCAGATATATTCAAAACATATCACACTGCTGTGCCTTGGAGGAGACACTCAGGGATCACGAGTCACTTGGGGGTGAGCAATGATGGCATTTGTTTTGCTGGTGTAAGACTGGGCTTTGCCTTATCAAAAGAACTGCTCTTATCTTCCAGTGACCTCACTGTGTCTTCAACATCCTCATGAGGGGAAGCAGAGGGGCCGGCACTGATCTCTTCTCTCTGGTGACCAGTGACAGGACATGAGGAAATAGCATGGCTCTGAGTCAGGGGGGTTTAGGTTGGATATCAGGAAAAAGGTTCTTCCCCCACAGGGTGGTTGGGCACTGAACAGGCTCCCCAGGGCAGTGGTCACAGCACCAGCCTGACAGAGCTCAAGAAGTGTTTGGACACTGCTCTCGGGCACAGGGTGTGACTCCTGGGGTGTGGGCCAGGGCCAGGAGTTGGACTCAATGATCCTTGTGGGTCCCTTCCAACTCAGCTTATTCTGTGTGGAACCAGAAGCTTGCTCCAGTGCAGAAACCCAAGCCAACAGACTGCCTTTATCCCTCAGTTTTCACATACTAAACCCTAACGGGATCCAAATGGAAGGTCACCAAGTAACTAAAACCAGCAATAGAATGCCATGTGTTTTGAAAGAAATTTCCCCAGCATCTAACTTTCTAACTTTTAAAAAACTGCCACCCTCAACAAACTCCTAACCAAAAGCAAAACAAACCAGACTCGCCCTCAAAAAAATGAACAGCAACAAGCAGAAAAGAAATAATCTGAAATCCCATTTCTGCAGCCACCACCACAACTGCCCTCCAAGCAGCCCCACTGCAATCCAGGGAGCCTTCACATGAAACCTGACACACACCACACCTGTGCACTACAGGTCTGATGGAAACTGTGCAGTTGGACCACACCTCTGTGCTGGAGTGGACTCTGCTGGACAATCAGTAAAGAACCAGAGCACCCAGCTACCATTTAGAGGGTATTTTTCACTAACTGTTCCCACTGACAGGAACCATCCTGAGAAGTGACTTCTGATAAAACTCCAAAAGGCAACATTGGAAAGGAAAAGGCTCAAATCTGCTAGAGTGAAATAAAGAAGTAGTTATGGACTCAACAAAGTCCAGGTACTTAAGGCCTGCTTTGATTTTCCTTCTGTCTGGCTGAGTGAAGCTCGTTCCACATGGGCTGCCTGCCAATGTATTTCCCCCTGCTTTTCTCTGAAGAAATGAACACGTTATCAACTTCCTCTGGCTAAAATCTCATGTAGTCACAGACTGTAACCACCATTCTTCTCTCAAGCTGACTGGTCATCTGGCACAACTGTGTTGAGCAAAGAGTAATTATCTCTCACCTGTGTTTTGGCTTCCTGTTTGGAAGATACTGCTACTGGTTTCTGAGTTATGAGGTGAGAGCTCTGTGTCCACCAACATCACTGTCCATTTTTTGGTGGGTTTTTTCTGTATTTCAGCTGGTCTAATGAAAGATTTCACAATGCACTTGAGCCCTTCACCCCACGATGAGGTGTCCAGGGAATACTGCTGGGGAAGAACATGTCACCCATGTGCCACACACCTTCTTCCTTAGGCCACAAGGAACAGAGTTCAGGTGTTTCTGGTGCCCATAGGCTGTGCTCAGTGAGAAATGAGGCAAAAGTTGATAGACATCTTACCAAAAAGAGTCAGGATGGAAAGCAAATTGTGACTCTGAGAGCTGGGGCAAAGTCCCCACTCCCACTCCTTGTACCATAGGGAACCTCATCCCTTCTCCAGGAGTTTGGCTGCACTGGCTGTGCCTCGTGTTTGCTCTTCCCACCATGTCCATTCCCATGTCCATGTTTCCTGTGCAGTGACAGGCCAGCTGAGGCTGTGTGCTGCTTTGGCACAGTCTCTGCTGCAGAAACAGCTTTCCTGAAATGCACATGAGACCAGGTGCTCCAGTTACTTTCAGGAATGTGCCCCTACCAAGGATTAAGCAAAATAAATATTATCTGGTTTCATATCTGTTTTTATGTTTGCGTTTGCATACCTGCCTCCAGCCCTGTCCTAAGTTTATACCTGCCAACAGCTCCTAATTATTAGAGAGCATCTCAGTTTTACAGGGTCACTTTTCACTTTTCAAGAGTCTTTTCTCTAGAGGACAATTATATCTGCCTGCTTCTGTTCTCTCTCTAAACCCACAGATACCATATATAGAGTTACAGTTCCCTACAGAGGCACTGCAGAGACTACCCTTGCATTACAAAGAATTCATCCTAAGAACAAAAAAATAGGCCATATCTGAAGAATGCTAACACCTGCATGACTTCCTTGGGCATGCTAGTGAGCTAAGGGTGTCCAAATATTTTTGTATGTGGGACTTAGGTGTGCTGTCCTCTCAGCTATTTAATTCATACAGTTTTTGAGCATATTTTCCTCTCATTCATAAAGCACAGCTTCATTAAATATTGCTTTTCTTGCTCCATTTTCAAAATACTGCTTCACAAAGTGGTCCAGATTTCCCTCTAATTCTCACTGGTGCTGCCAGTGCCATCTGCAAAAAAGTGCTGCCCCAGAGGTGAACCTGCCCAACAATGCTGATTTTTAGTGGAACATGTTCTTCCTCTTCCCAGCTAGTACTGCCCAGACAACTTACTTATGCAAAAAAAACCTAGATTGTTAACTTTTGAACATTTATAAACTTTGTGCCAGGATCCAGATGAGCACTGTATGTGGAGCCCTGCACTAATGAAAGCTAATGAGTATACAAGAGCATTTGTTGGCCACATCACTGAGCCAGTGATTTTGCCAGCAGCCCAAGCAGTGCTTCAGGGCAGATTATTTTAAAAATTGGTCCCAAACCTTTCAGTTGCACCTGAAACATGGCACTTTACAAATGAGTTGCAGATGCAATTAAGACCATTTGAGTTCTCTTTACTCATTTTGCATGAAATTCAGCTTTGTGGGGAAGACCACAGAGGTCTTCATGACCAGTTCTCAAGGTCAGAGCAGAGGTTTTGCTCCCCTTTCTTTCCACTCCTTCAATTCTGGGGGATGCAAATCAACACCAGTGCAGAGGAGGGGACAAAACCCTTCCTTGTGAAAAATCGGACTTAACGAGACATGAATAGAAGATTTGTACCTGCCAGGACTACTGCAAGGAAGAAAAAAAGAAAGAAAAGGAAAAAAACAAAAAAAGCCATGTAGTGGATCTCCAGGCCTGTCACCACAGCAGCAGTGAGTCCCCAGAGCCGTGAGAACCTCACTGCAGCCCCAGCCAGGCAGGGCAGTGCCAGGCCAGGCCAGGCTCGCTCCCCACTCCTGGGCCATGCCCTCAGCAAAGAAAGGACCCCATTTTCTGACAAACAAGCTGTGGGCAGGGTGCCAGCTGCCTGTTTCTGAAGGGGGAAAGGCTTCTCCTTGGAGAAAGGCTGGACCCAGCCACTGGAACGATTTAACCCTTCAGAGTTGGTTGGTTTTGCAGACTGTCACAAGGGCAGCAGGTGTGCCCAGTGTACCAAAACTCACCAGTGATAAATCCTGTCTAGTACAAGTAGGTGAAACTCACTTTTTTAAGTGTTTGGCATCAAAAACCCTTATGCAGCACCTCCAGAGCAGACAGACATCAATTTAATAATTTTCAGCATGGTGCCAAATCAAAGGCACAACAGCAATTGTACTATCCCCAGACATTTAGACACTGACCATATTTCACACAGTGATGCTGCAGTCTCCATAATTCTATGCAGCTGTGTGCCCCATAGTGCTCAACAGTGCTGCTCAGCATTCCTCATTCCAAAAAACATGCATCATCTTACAAAAGAGAAGGCAAGGACAGCTTGTGTAGTGCTGCCAGTTTACTTTTCCTCTGCAGCCAAATGCAGCTGATCTCCAGTGCTAAACTTTAAGTCTGTTTCCCACCCACATCCACATGCAGTTTATGTGTTTGTCAGATGTGTAAGGGCCTGCTTTGATTTTCTTACTTCTTTTGTCCATCCACAGACCACCCGTCTGCTGCCGCACAGACCAGCACAATGTGCTGTGTACCACAGACTGAAAAGCACTTTCCTTTCCCCTCCAAACCCTTGGCATTATAAAATTCTGAGATAAACTAAAGCTTTATGTTAAGAAAGATCAACCATAAAATCCTTAGAAACAATTTAGCAGGCCATCTCTAACCTGTTATAATGGTGGCAGCTAAATACAGAATGGCTACAGAGTGTTGCCTGCTTCAGAGAAAATGCAAAAGAAGATTCTTCTCAAATTACACACACTTTTTAGTAATTTATATGAACAGGAAGGGACTGAAGCAGTCTCAGAAGATTCCTCTGTGATTTACTACAGGTTTGGAAGGAAATCCATAAGTTAAAAATGTTACTGGTCAGTTTGTCAGGTCCTGCTAAGGGACGTGAGCATCACACTGTTGCTATGGCTATGAAGAAGTAACTTGGATAAGAATCAGTGCTTGATCCCGTGTCACATCCTACAATTGATGTGATCCCTTCAGGCTTGCCCTGGTTCCTGACCTTTGTCTCTGCTGTTCCTGATGCACTCACACCATCTTTTCACACCACAGAGAGCCTGCTAAGGGGCAGCCCATGCATTATGGATGATACATGCCTTCCTGAGCTGTGCCTGACTGCCTCGGCACTCGCTGCTCAGGAAAGTTCACTACATGACCCCGTGCCCTTCTGTGACTACCCACTAAAGCACTTATCCTTCACATGAAATTATAAACTCATGTGGCTCCCAAAATGGGCAGTGTCATCTGGTTTGGAGTTATGAACCTTAAATCATTGACTTAATGACCAGGGAAAAGCCTGTTCTTCTCCATTAATGTGAATAAATAATTTTCATGATGGAAGCCTGTTCAGCAATTTGGCCTAGAAATGCCCACATCCCACTTTTTCTAAATGCAGATGATTCCGGTTTGAGTGGTACCAGTGCAGCAAATTTGGAAATAATTAAATACTAATGTGTTGTTTCACCTCCTTTTTTATATGGCTCATAGAACAAAATTTCAAATTACTATAGCAACAGGCTGACACTATACTCTGGAACTTGTCGATATTTATCCCATGATCTAACAGGGGTTTGTTGGCTGTGCTACTCTGCAAAGAAAGGGCATTAAGTCAGAGCTTTATTCTTTTACCATATGGTCCCCAGGAAAGACATTTTCTGTCCCACTTTGTACTCTGCTCTACATTGAAGTGCACCAACAATAAGATTCATAAAGAAAGCCATTAGTTACCTGTGATTAAATCCCACAGCCCAGGTATGGATTTAAGATTTATGGAAATAAAACTATAGACATAAAACTGAGGTTGCATAGATCCAGATGAGTGTTAATGAGTGAGAAGGTAATGTGTTATTTTATTGTTATTGTAACATATGTTTATCTTTAAAGAAGGCGCCTGTGAAAGGTATTGCAAAGGGATTTAAGTCATGTGGGTAGGTGCAAGTAGCACAGGATTAGGTGGCTGGGGAACCAGGCTAAGATTAAGGAAGTTACGTCATTCCCAAATTCAGAAAAGTCAAGAGTGAATCTTGAAAGAGTAGGGGAGAACTCCAAGAGAAAATGTTTTAGGACAGAGGTGAATGCAAGGATGTTGCACTTTTTTGGCTGGTGAATTTTTTGTTGTTGTTTTGTGGGGGTTTTTATGGGTTTGTTGTGGGTTTTTTGAGATGTCTTCCTATGAGGCTTTCAAAAAATACAGCAAGACAGACAGTGGTTCTGTTGGTCAGCTCCAGGATCACTCCCAGACCAACAGACAGAGACCCACCTCTTGTAGGACAAATTCAGTTCACAGAATTACACACAAGTTTTTAACTTGACTTGTTTGCAGTAGTGTTTCTTCCAATGACATCATTTTTGCAGTGTTTTGGAAAGCAGAAAACTGCTTTTTAGGAACACACAGCTCATTCAAATCTGACCAGTAAGGATATGATGATCTACCTGCAGGACTGGCCACAAACCCATTGAGTACTGCTGGCACTCCTGGCAATCCCAGAAACAGTGCTCCCAAAAAGTCAGGTATGAATGAGTTTGGATGTGTGGGATTCACTAACCAAGGGGAAAAGCACTTTACCTGGCTTTAGAAAGGAAGAGAAAGACCACATGGACCATGATAATGCAGTCAATTGAAGTTCAACACCACGAAAAATACTCAACTGAATTATTGGCAATCAGTCAGTGACTCTGAGAGCATGAAGGGAAGGGAAACAGCCACTGTGGTTTTGTGGGGAGCAAATTGTGTCAAACCAACTGAATTTCCTTCTCTGGCAGGGTCACAGGGCTGGTGGGTAAGGGTATGCTGTGGATGTTGTATATCTTGGCTCCAGTAAGATTTTCAGCAGCATGAGGCTGGAGAGGTCTGAGCAGCACTTTCACAGATAAAACTGGAATTCAAAGCAGCCCTGATAAAACAAAATAAAATGGATCTAAAATCAGCAGGGTGAAACTCAGTGAGAGGGCAGCATTCAGGAAGGAAAAGTCAGGTGCCCAGAATAAGGCCAAGCTGGGCAGATGGACCAGGCTGCTGCACAAACCAGTCTAGGGGCCAGAGAAAAGCAGGGATCGAGCATGAATTGACAATGTAATATTGTTGGAAAAAAGGCAAATGTCGTTCTGGGACATGCCAGCAAGTGCTGTAAACAATTACTCTGCTCTGCTCTGCTTTGAGGAACCCTGAGGAGCAGCCCTGTGCCCAGACCTTGGCACCAGGTTCTGCAGAGGATTGAGGCAGATGGGAACATATAGGGAAGAGGAGCAAGAGGAGTTGTGAGGGACTGAAATGCATTATTTTTCGGGAAAGGATGAAGGAGTAATTTGTTCAGGCTAGAAAAAGGGTTCTGCCATAAATAATACACAGAACAATATTAAATGAGGAAATTCATGGGTTTGCTGACATGGGGCAGCTACGCTGGTGATCTGTGAGAGACATCAGGCACAGAAGTGGGGAACTGGTCCAATATGCTTGGGAACAAACAGGCTGCCAGGGACAAGGCAGATGCACTGGGGCCTGCTGTCCTCCCAGACCACTGCTTCATAGTCCCACACTCTTATTGACCAAGATCCAAACCCACCAGAGCCACCACCCTCCGTGAAACCCCTGGTCTGAGCTGATGCCTCTGGGGAAAGGAGCAAGGGGGACTGAGTCCCATGCTGTACATTTCAATGTATGACTTCCTTAGGAAGTGCTGAACCCCTGAGGATACCATGATGAGCTTTGGGCATGCAAGGTGGGAAGGACAGGACCCTGTTCTCAGTCTGTCCTCTGCCACATGGCACCCTTAGCGTGGCTAGGCAGGAGTGCAGCAAGAATACTGTCCTGCAAAAAAAAAAAAAGAAAAACCCAAACAAACAAAAAACCAAACCAACCAACAAACAAACCAAAACCCCAAAAAAACCCAAAAACCAAAACCAAACAAATACCAAACCTAAAAACAAACAAACAAAAAGCCCAAATAAAAAAAAAGCAACAGCAACAACAAAAAATAACTAACCCTCCCCCAAACTCCAAACCCCCCAAAAAGCTGAACCAAACCACCACCAACAAGAACCAACAAAGACAACAGCAAGTAATTTCTGGATTTGAAGCAAAAGACATCTTCCGGTGTGTTAGTTCCATACAAACAGTGAAGCAGTCAGCTGAGAGAGGTTGAGCTGGAGGTTATTCCTCTTGACCAGGACTGTCTTCCTATGAACAATCATCAGTCTGGAGGGTAAGGACAGGGTGCCTTCCTTGTAGTAATGCAGTCTGGGCATGTCTCTGCCAAGTACCACTCATTTTGGGGTGGGATGGTGAAGGGCAGATCACGTGTCTCTGGCAGTTGCCAAAATCAGGCTTGCTTGCCTTTGGAAAATCAAAATATCACTCATTTTTCCTATGCTTCACATGACATTCCTCTCTGCCTGGGTCTTTTTTGCAAAATTGCAACGTGACCATGAATTTTGCTTGCTTTGCAGATCTTGATAATAAAAGCATGGTGTCACTGCTTGGCTGGTGCTGTGCTGTACAGACCAACATGTCCAGGGATTTTCTTACTCACAAACTTCACCTGGGCTGCTTTTATGCTGCCCTTCAGTCTTCCCTCACCCATACACCTCTCCTGGTGAAAGAAGGTTTGTAATAAATGATACAAGACCGATTCTGGAGCTGAAGAGGATTTTTTAAATTGATTTCTGTTTTTTTCATCAGCTGGCTGTTTTCAGACTCATTTTCTGCATAACTGTCCTCTGTAGCCCAGGATTGGATCACATTAGAGAGTTCCACCACCCTCTGACAGTGGTCCAGCCCCAGGCAGGTGTAAGCCTTCCCCACCTCCGCAGCCCAGCTCATACCAGAATGCTCAGGGCTTTCCACAAGCCTGCCCCAACCGAGCAGTAAATCTGCAGCACTGTGATCTTACCTAGGGTAGAAATGTCTTTCCCATCAAAGGCCATGATTTAATGCACGTCTGCTACATTTCTTAAGCTGTTCCTTGTATTTTACTGCTAGCACATCTTCTGGGGCTGTGCATCCCTTTGGGTTCTCTTGAAGGGTTCCCATTCCAACCTGGAAAAGGGCAGGGGGAAGTTGTTTCCTCAGCAAACTGAAAGATACCCTCCCTGCCCTCACCCCCATGACTTCTTCCCTATAGGGAGCAAGCAGTCCATACAACCAGGCTTTCTGAGAACAGAAGAGAAGCATGTGACAGTGCTTTCAGTGTCTGCTGCTTTTCCCAGCCCTCCCCTGTGTTTGTTTCCTGGGGCTGTACACAGTCCCCACCAAAGAAAAGATTTTTGAGCAACCCTTTGAAAATCCTCCTCCACTGTGTTGAGCTAGTCCTGAGAGACAATACCAAGAAATAAAAAGCACTGTGGGCTTCCTAGTCTGAGGAATACTCTTCAGCTTGAGCATGTGTACCCATGGAAGGTAGAGATCAAATGAAAAAAAAACAGACAAGCATCTCAGTTTATTCTAATTAATGGAAATGCTGACTCCCACAAAGTCCTCATTTCCATTGATCGAGATGCAGCCTTTAACTCACCAGGAACTGAGTCTGGACAGCTGCTTTGGCAGTCCTGGCAACATCTCACTGTGTTCATGATCTGGGTTATGAAACTCTGCAGTGGCTCCAGGCTCAGTGGGTTTGCTTTGTTGAATTACATTTTGGACTTCACAGTACATTGTACAGAAGAAACACAAAGCAAAAAATTGCTCAATATTGGGGCCCAGTATTCAGAAATTGAGGCTTTGCCCCCCTGATGTGCATTAATATGCCATAAATGATGCCTGAAGGGGCCTCCTATACACAGAGACTAGACAGGAATAAGGGAACAAAGGTGGGTATTTATTTGAAGGGCCCTCAAAGGTACCCCTGGGGATCCAGAGGCCACTGCCAAGATGGACCCCAAGATGGACAACAGGTCAC
Source organism: Lanius collurio (assembly GCA_020086605.1). Lineage (NCBI taxonomy): Eukaryota > Metazoa > Chordata > Aves > Passeriformes > Laniidae > Lanius > Lanius collurio. The sequence goes on from JACBWW010000007.1 coordinate 37,053,056, forward strand.
AAGTTCTTCACACTTTTAAAGGTTTGGTTCATTTGTATATCAGGGTTAATTCTCCAATTAAAACTTCGTTTTAATGATGTAATTCCCCTCAGCTTTCCCCCTTTAGAGGCTTTTGGTTTATACTTTTTGGGCCTAGGATGTTCAGGGTGTCCTTGGAGAGCAGGCCCAGAGAGGCTTTGTTATGTCTGCCTGACATGAGAGAGCAGAAATTAACAGTCTGCAAGAAACTTCAGAGTTACACACTAAGCAGTACAGGATTTGAAAAATATAAACCTTAAAACATAAAGCATCATAAAGACTTATGCAGTTGGTAGATATCTTCAATCTGCATTATTTGAGCCTTCTGTTCCCACACTGGCTCTCAAATGCAAGGCAGCTGTCACGGATAGGAAAGCTCTGACTCTTCAACAGCCATGGACATTGGTCTAAGGAAATGTTGCACGAGTCAATGTAATGTTACCACAGGTCTTTGCACAGAAAATACCTTGGAATGTGTGCTGCACATAAAACTTTAGTGTGTAAAATAACATGTATTACGTGTTTTCAAAAGCTTTCTGCATAACCTCAGGACTGGATGGTAAAATCTGTCCTGTACAGAATTTTAGATAAGAACCCATTGCGAGATGGGAAAATTCCCAGCATTAAAAAATGCTGGTTGATTACAAGATTCAAGAACTTGTTCCCTTGAGGTCTACAAACTTATTCACACCAGGCAGCCCTAGAGAATTCCACGATTCACAACACTGGGATGTTGTGAATCATGGAAGATGGGAGGAGTTCAGGGAGCAGCCATCTCCCAAGGAGGTGGCAGAGACCAGCGTCTTCTGTCTTCTCTTCAGTACAATATTACTGTAGGAGGATGAAAAACTAGAGGCCTGCTGTAAGGCTGAGAATTTCTGAGAATTTCCAAAGAGTTGTATGTCATTGGTGAATCACACTTGTCATACAATTAGAGGCAGGTAACATCACGGTTTCTGGCTGGACAGAGGAATGTTGTTTACAGCTATAGTTTTTTTTCCTGCAAAATGCTGGCAAAAATTGACAAGAATAAGTTCTAATTTATGTCCAATGTTGCTTTGGACTGGTCAGATAAATAAGACCCTAAAAAATCCCCAACAAAGTTAAAAAAGTAATTAAATGTTCCTATTTTAAGGATGAAAAGCTATGCTTTCATGCCTGAAAACACAGTTCCAGTTTCAGTTAAGTACTTGTAATGTTTAATTTCAGGCACAAAAAGTCACTTTGTTCAGTAACAATTTGGGTTTTTTCACTCTTTGTTTCATCTAAAAGACTTTGAATATTCTAATTTTGGGGCAACTTGAAAAAACATAGAGGTTTAATTCTTTCAGTACTGTCAATGAACTGAAAAACCCCCTAATTATCCTATCTTTATTTGCAGGTCCCATGGTCTGTTTTAATCCTTCAAAGCCTCTCTGTGTTTTCTTGCAATTGTGGGTGTTTCAGACAGAGCATATGTGTACATTTATCTATAAAATAAATTCTGGCACAGAAGATGGGAAAAGCTTTTGGATTTATGAGCTACTTTACTTTGTTTTGCTTCTGCAGCACCTGACTGAAAAGTAAGACTAACTTATTGAGGACTTGAGAAGGATATTTTATTTTAACCTAGGATTATAGTCACTTTAGCTAATGACATGTAAGAAGATCAAAGTTTAAAGATGTGCTTTCTGTCTCTGTCTGAAACACCTCCCCCCCCCAAAAAAAAAACCAAATCTCATCTTTGTTCTAGAAGTTTTGATGATATTATGGATTTACTTTTATTTGTCATTTACACATGCCTGTGAAGTGTCAGATGGCTTGAGTCCTTAATGGTTATTTCGAAAAAGAAGTAGTCACTGACTTATGTGAGTGCTGACAGAAACCAAAATCAAAACTGTCTGTCACCAGGAGACAGATTGAATTGACACTGGGATATCTCTTCAGCAGGGGAGCGTTTCTGGCCCAGTGAAGAGCAGACCACTGACTGAGCATCTCCTCCCTTAGAGCTGCCCTGTGGTCACTCTGGTTTTTGTAATGCCACCACTTTCCCAGCTGTCCCACAAATGCAGCACCTTCCAGGAATGCAAGATGGAGGCGATTTTTTTACTTGTCAGCTCCAGAAATCACATGAGAATTGAGGCAGTGCCAAGGCTTTAGGCACCAAGAAGAAAAAAAGCCAGGGTTTTTCTCTCCCTAGGGTTACACACAGGTCAGCTAAAACTTGTCCTTGCATCTATGGCTGAGTGCAGCAGCAGCCCCCCTGTGCCCTGTCCTCCCCTGTGCACAGCAGGGTCACCCCAGCTCTGCCCTCTTGGCCACTCATGTCCAAGCTGATGCCCCAAGGAGCAGAGAAGGAGCTGCCCAACATCAGTGCAGGTGCTGTAAAACTTGGCCACACAGAAAAAACACTCCTTAGAAACCAGACCAAGGCTGATGTTAAAAGCTGAGTTCTGGAGGGTGGTGGCTGTGAGAGGGTAAGAGTAGAAGAGTAATGAGGTGTGGTTATGTCTCACCCAACCCTTGATTCCTCCAGAACATGCACTTTTTGCAGGGTATGGTGTAGGCAAAAAAGAAGGTGAAAAATAAGCAGTTTTAAAGAGCTGGTGTCTGTACAGGATGTCCATCCCACCCAGCCAGCTCTGCTGGGAGCACAGATTCATTCACTCATCTCTTTCACTACCAGATAAAAATGAATGCTCAAAAAAATAGTGGTATCTCCTACTGGTGATTCTGACATGGAAAATACGTGATGTGTGTGTCAGGTGTTCCCAAACAACTCACATTCCTGGAAATAGCCAGTGGAAGTAGAGAAGCAGATTAAAATGCGATGGTTGAACAAAAAAAAACCAAAAAACCAACAACAAACAACACATATACACCTCTTTTCATTATCTTTTTACATAGCTGTTTTCAGAGAAGTTGTCTCCCCTAACACCCTGCAAATTCATGTTTGTATTGACACACATTGTGGACAAGCATTTTCCTTTTTTTCCATCATGGTTTCAGTGACTGTGTGGGACACAAGAGTGTATTTTCCTTTAATCCAGTTCTTCCTCCAATTTGAATCCAAGGTTTACAGAGCTAAAACTGCATTTGTCTTCCACATACTTCTGCCCTGGCAACGTCAGCTGTGGTATGAGAGCACTGGCTCCCAGTGGAATATGGTTGTGGCTTTGAATTTACTATCTCTCAGACCAAATATCCCACTTGGGCTACCAGTAAATTCAATGAGAATTGTGTCAGATGTGTTGGACGCAAAATTTACTATATTAGTGTTAAAATTAGGTGAGTTTAATCCTGTTTTTCTGAAAGTCTGCAGCAAAGCTCTTGTTGTCTTCTGAAGGGCCAAGCTTTCACTCACTGTGGTTTTTCTAATTGACAGATAGACAATGCCACTCAAACAGGAATCTTTCTGTCCTTACTGCTCTCCTAGGAAAAGTCCTATGTCCCTAGAATGCCACACAGCTGGCCAGAGATAGAGAATTTATGTTCTATTTCTTTTGACAGGACAAAAAATAAGAAATAATTTATTTTATTGCCTCAGAATTGTGCCAGCTGCCCCAGGGTGGCAGAAGAAAAAGCCACATTGTTACCCAACTCAGCAAGTCCTGCTTTGAACTGATGCAGCAAGGCATAGTGGCTTCTTGGAGCAGAACTGCACATTATCATTTAGCTGGATGAATGCATGACACAGAAAAGTTGTTCTTGATTAAAAACAAATATCCAGCATGGCAAGAAAATGAGTAAGGATAAACAGTGATTAAGTGTGATATGTCTGAAGGCTTCCCACAGTATAAAAGCCATATGTGGGAGGCAAGAACCTAAAATTAAACTCCTAACCGTGTGAGTTAAGGTTTTTGAAAGAGGCACCTGACACAATCCAAGGGGGAAAGTTTGAGTAATTGGTTCATCGAGGGTGGTTCTCACCACTTTCCCATGATCTGCACCTTCTTTCTCCCCCTGTGCTCATCCAAGCAGGGGAACACCATCCAGGGGTCAGCCCAGACAAGCTGACTTACTCATCCCTCCGGCCCTGCTCATCCAAAGGAGCTCCCATGTGGAGTTGAAGCAGGGAAGCAACTGTGGGCAGCCCTGGCTAAGCCGTTCCACGCTGACACAAGCCCTGGGAGGCTGAAGGTGGCACAAAGGCTAAATCCTATTGCAGCTCAACCAGCTAAAGCCCTGCAGCACAAGCTCCAGTGAGGGAGAAAGCCACAGTTTAATTGCAACAAGAAATTGCTCGGGACAGCAAGGAATTAACACAGGCTCATCCTTGCAAACAGTGGGCTGGTGGTTGTCTCTGTGGTTGTGTAGCCTCAAGGCCCTCGCAAGCAGAGGCCTCTTTTCATTTGAAGCTGCCACTTTTTATTCCCTTGATGGTTCTGCAGCCTTGGATTCCACAAAGAGCTTGTGATTCCTAACAGGAATCTCATTTTTTTCATTATCTTTTTACATAGTTGTTTTCAGAGAAGTTGTCTCCCCTAACACCCTGCAAATTCATGTTTGTATTGACACACATTGTGGACAATCATTTTCCTTTTTTTCCATCATGGTTTCAGTGACTGTGACAGGCTTTCCTGACTCCTGGTGGTCTTAAGGACAGCAGAATTCTCAGGGTCTGCACTGCTTTCCACCTCGTGCCATGGAACTGAATGCCCTTCCAGAGGCTCCCTCCCTAACAGCAGTGGAGGGGGAGCCTCTGGTTACTGGGAATGCAGTGTCTCCCAAGGCTTTATGACAAACTGCTTGCACTGGCACCCTCACCACATTCTGCAGTAGCTGCACAAACTACAAGTTGCTTTAGCTTGTTGGACACTCCGGTGTCTACTCTGTTAGTATTCATTGTAGACCCAATAAACAGCATCTACTCTTTTCTTCACTATGGAAGAAAGAAACCAGATACAGTCAGGGTACATGTGTTAGCGAGTGGGAAATCCTGAATCCTGTAAAGCTGAAAGCCTGATTCCTGCTGCCCAACAGCTTGTCCCAAGGCCTTTGCAGAGGGAGGCCACACAGCTGCCTGGAGGCTTTTCCACCCTCCCTGGACATGTTTGAGAAGTTAGACTGCAACCACTTCCACAACCACCCTCGCCCACACAGAGACCTGCTGTGACCATGGAAGGAATTCCAGCTCAGGCAGAGCATAAGGAGCCTGCACATAGCATGTGTTGCAAAATAAAGGTCTAAATTGACTCTACTGAGATAAACAGAGACACAAATGCTGAGGGGACACTGTGACTCCCAGAAAATGAGCAAAACTTGCCAGCCTTTTGTTACTGAACTCTTTACCACCTAAATAGCTTTCCTGTCTTTGGGTGGAGAGATTGTACCTAGTCAGGGTGCAGCACCCTTGGCTTTGTTTGGGCAGCCCCAGGGCCCAAGCTGTGGTGCCTGGAAGGACCCTGCACAGTCCTGGGAAAGGCAGGCAGCTCCCTGGTCCCCACCCTGCTGCAGGATCAGCTGCTGCAGTCTGCTCCCACAAGGAAATGCAATGACTGGATTTGTTATTTGAAGCTATCTACCATCCAGTGTCAGGAGTGAAATTAATAAATTACTGGGAAGGGGAGCCTTCCCTCTTCTCTGTCCATGGAGGAGCTGTCTTCATCCAACTCTGCACTGCTCCAAGATGAAGTAATTTTGGCTCCCTGCATTTTAGCTATTTGAGATAACAAACTCACATTTCTTAGTCATCCTAGGGCCAAACTGTCTTTATATTATGGCTTCATTTTCACTCTGACCGGTGCTCTTGGATTAGCAGGACACAGAAGCTGCTCCCACACGAAGCAAGTTTCCTAAATGAGATGTTGAGGAAGGGCAAGAGGTGAATTTCAAGCATTATCAGTAAAATTTCCATACAGTGCCCACACAACCATTAATAGGAAAATTTAATTAATGAAGATAACCAAATAATCAGATAGAAAAGTGTGCTGGAGTTTTCCTTGCTGCTCACAGGCTGCCTTCTCTTAGTCATATTTGTTTATTGAGGTTGGCCACAGCAAAGGGATTGAGGGAAAGAGCTTCCAAAGATTTCACTGTTACTAGAAACCCAGAGCCCCAGAATGCTCCAAAGCCCAAAAGGAGCATGTCTTTTTTACCATCTATGCTGCACATCAAATTTCTTTAAACAGGTGAATGCACCTATCTCTGTGTTACATCACAGGTGTAGCTGGGTAAGAGAAATGGTTACTAGGAACCTGATTTTTTGAGCTGCACTTCCTTAGGCAGAGAGCAGAAGTGTGAAACATGGTGAAACATATGACCAAGACATTGTAAATATCTACTACTCAATGTGGCCTGCTCTAGGCCAAGAGAGTAAGAAATGTTTTTGAAAAGTTATCCAGAAAATATTGATAATTATGAATGTATTCAAAATAATGAGCCCTGGTGGAAATGCATTAAAAAGGGGGGGAAAAAAAAGAAATTCATCAAATTGATTTTGCTGATAACTTACTAACACAACTTTGTCAAGAAGCAAAAAAGGACTGTAGGATTTGCTTTCCTTTAACTGTCCTGTTGTTGCCTCTTGGTTTCCCAGTTGTATACAGAACTTCTTCTCTTCGTTTGAGCTTAAAAGAATCTTCCACCAAAAAGAAAAAAAAAATGGATTTGAGTTGGCTAGCCTGAGGATGAATAATTTCCATCTACTTCACTCAATTTTGAGCAGTCAGCCAAAATCTGGGATCCAGAAGACTGTCAAATTAAATAGCTAATAAAGCCAGTTGACTTATTGAAGACATCTCTTTCTCTAACAAATTAGGCATGAAGAAAAATCCCAACAAAATGATAAAGACCTGTTCTCCTGGAGGTCAGAATAACCAACATCAGGAACGGAGCTCCTTGTGGGTACCCCTCACAACCTTCCTGGACAGCAGCTGTTCACAAAGTGCTACTTTTCCATCATCATCATCATCATCATCATCATCATCATCATCATCATCATCATCATCATCATCATCATCATCATGTCTCCTTCCACAGTGATCTCTCTTTTAAACCTCACTTCTCCCCAAAGAGCCCATCTATCCATAGTGTTTAGATTCTTGAGTGTCCTCTGAGGGTCATAATTGACATATCTGCTGTCTCCTAAAGAAACTATATCACCCAAAACTTGCTTTCTGTTCCTCAGAAGAAGTTCCTAGGATTAGATTTATGGAGATCTATAAAGTTACTTGTTGAAGATATCACCAAAGACAGGGGTATAGTAAAGTGTTAACTCAGAAAAATTGAATTTGTTCAGATTTGTGTTGGCCATATAAATATGGACCAAACTCTTCATGTGTGTGTGCACACAATTATTTTTATATATATTATATGTATATATAATATATATATTATCTATATTATGTGTGTAGGTATTACATGTATACACACAAAACTAATGCACATATTTTTATGATCACACAGGACATATTTCCCTACAGTTACACCCATATACACCAAACAGTTGAGTCTGTCACTGTTTTAGCTACTATTTTACCACCAGACAGAAGCTTGCAGATATTAAAAACTTCCATCCCCAGAAGAGAAGAAACTGTTGTGTGCTGGGCAGATTAGGACACCTACAGCTGCTGAGGAAGCTGAAGGTTTGTGGGGTTGCTGCCACCAGCTCAGTGTGTTTGGCAAGACAAGAGGAGAGATCACACACAAAGGTGCTCCAAGACAGGAACATTAACAAAAACCGAAAGAGAATGTTCTCACACTTCTTCTTCAGAGTAAGACCATCTCTTATCGCTACATTTTTATCCAAAACCACCCTCTGGGGATGGCCCTTCTAATTCCCAGGCTCCTGCTATGAGCTAGCTCTAAGATTTTTGACCAGCTAATGTAGTCTAGGATGGTAAATGCCCATGTTCCTCACTTTCCCACCATTTCTTTTCTCTGTCCTAAAGAATCAGAGCATGGACAAATCCCGTTAATGCAAATGCTGTGGTGTAGGAAGAATGTTTGCCACCAGGCCATGCTTTGGAATGACAAATATGCAAGAATTAGCATCTATAACTCTCCATAAACATTGGGGTTAATCTCCAGGGTTTACAAGACTCTTTAAATGTGTTTTAATAGGACAATATGCTTTAGAAAGGACCCATCCAGCACTTTCCATATCAGCAAAGTTTACAAGAAGGTAAACTGAGCTGGGGTAACAGTTCAGAGGTACAGCCAGGGCCCTAATGAGAATGCCAAAGTCAAAGTAATAAACTGATTTGCAAGTCTAATAACTTCCCAAATGGCTGAAGAGCATTCCAAGTCTGGCAGGACAGTTGGGAGCGAAGAGCTGTGGGAGTTCCATTGTTGTCTCTCAAACGCTGAAATGCAGGCAGATCTAATCACATTTTCAGTGCACAATGATGAGCTGGCTTAGCCCTGCTCTCTGCCCACCCCACCCAGCTTGGGCAGGACTCTGCTCCTAGAACAGTCCTGTTGAGGGGACCAGCACTGCCTACAGAGTTTGGGGCAGCTGAGAATGAAAAATAATGATTAATTAAAACTGAAGGCTGTGTGGACACCTGTAACAGAAAAGGAAAACTGAGACTCCTGCCAAATCTGCCACTCTGCAGTGATGACAAAAAAAGTTTCCTTTCAGCTTCCTAAAACCAGGTGAGATGAATCCTGCCCTCAGTGTATTTGAGCCTTCAGTGCCTATTTGCTTTGGGCAGATTCCACCTGAAGCACCTGGTCAGAGCAAGGCATGACTCCCAAGTGGTTTTATTCTGGAAAATGATGTTAAGATGACTGTGTTCAGCCTTACTACTACCATCCAACTTTTGTATGTACAAAATGCAGAATAAGCCTTTGCTAATAGATGATTAGTTTGTTTCAAGCTGTATTATTCTTTCTGTGTTTTTCATCTGAAACTGAATATCAACAAGAAAATAAAGCTGAAAATTTTAAGTGATACATTCCCATTAAATCAACATGAAAACCAGCCAGATAATCCAATGAATAGGATGAATGAGACACTCAAAGAAGAATGACTTCATGTTTCCCTTCTTCATCCTAATTATTGCAGAACATTGGCCTAACCTAGACTAATTTTCCATGTCTCTGTAAAGACCTGAGGGGACTTTTTGGAGGGAGCCAGCCAATATTTTAGCTGCGTTTGTTATTGTTTCTGTTTATCACTTGGGTAGACTTGCAGTAAAAGGATGATTGCTTCATTACAATAATTCAATCTGCACTGAGACAGGCTGTCCCCTGTGTTACGTGAGAAACAGCTAGAAACTTTATTTCATAAGCAAAATCACCACTGGCCATTTTAAAATACCAAGAGCAGCTGTGAGGACATTGTGGTTTGGCTGGTCCTGTTCTCTGGTGCAGGGGCTGTGGTGGGATGGGGAGCCTCCGCCTCAGGAAGGCACCAACCTCCCTGGCTCACTGGAGCAGAGGGGTGATGAGCAAGAGAAGGTCCAACCATTCATTTAGCATCAAAGCAGAAAGCCCAGGAAAAAAACAATCTGCAATTGCTCATGGAGTGAATTGGGAATGATTTTTACTCCTTTAGAAACACAAGTTTTGCCCGGTCACCACGGCTGAAATCTGTCAGGAAGATTCCCATGGCTGGAAAGTTTCAATCAATCTTTATTGGGTATTTCATGAGGATCAGCTGAGCACCATCTGAGGAGGACTTACACTGTTGGTGAGAAAGGTTTTGGCCTGCTTCCAGATTTCTAGCAACCTGGGAACAAACACTCTGGAGTGGGTTCTCTGATGTCTAGTCAGCTGAGAACCTGTACTAAAGACCTAAGTCCAGAGAAGTCATTAATAAAAAAAAAAAAAGAGTAAATTGATGGTAATGACTATGAATTACAGGCCATAAATTTTAACATCATGGTAAGAGAAGGACAAATGTAGATATCTATGGTCAGCAGGAGCTCTAAAAGTATATTAGCTACAAATGGGATGACCAGAAAGGTACCAGATTACTTCTAAATGGACAAAATCTATTGGCTAAGATTGCCAATAATAAACTCAAGGCAGTAAAAATGATGAGTAAATAATTCCCACTTCTGTTTGGGAAAAAGCCAGAAAAAGCATTGCATCTTATGTAAGAAAAACAAGCCTTTCTTTTATAACAATGCCTTCTAAACTTAGAAATTTTTAATTGGCAGTTCCTGAATAATTTGCATCCAAAAGGGAAAGATATTCACTGAACCCCTGCTGCTGATTTTGAATAAGTCTTGGAACACAAGAGACATTACAGATGTGAAACAGAGATAAAGTTGTGCCAGCACTTAAACACAGTAACTAGGATGATGTGAATAAATATAGACTTGTCAGCCTGGCACCAATCTGAACAAAATAATAAAATGGTTATTTGGGAACTCTCTTAAGAATTACAGGGGGAAAACAGAACTGCATTGAAATTATCATGAGATTATTAAAAACAGACCCTATCAAAATAATTTTATAGTGCTGGAACATGAACATGTTTAATCAGCAAAGGTGATAGAGCTGATATAAAGGACACTGTTGGACTATTTTACCAACTGGACTATTTTACCTCAGATAAAACTGTGTTTGGGGAATTGCCCAATTTAATGAGCTGGGTTCTTGGCTCATCACTGTTCAACTGTTCCCTGCTGATGGCAAATAAGACAGAGACTGTGGGGACTGGTGAATGGCAGTGGCTGTTTGCTCCTTAACTGTGGCAGAGCACAGTCAGGGAGAGCAAAGGAGGCCAGACTTTCCAAGTGAGTGGATTGGTGATTCTGCAGAGATCTCCAGATCATGGTAGAAAGTCAGACAAACTTCAGCTCAGAGTCTGAAGGGGCCAAGACAGCTTTTGGCCATGCAAATCAGGGTCCATCATGGAGCAGATATCCACCGTGTTTCACAGTGGTGGGACAGCTCCTACAGTTATTTTGGTGTTCAGAAAAAAATATGCAGGGAATTCAGAAATAAAAACACACTAACTTGATTAAGGATAGGAAAGCACTCCTTATTCTGGGACTCAAGAGCTCCATTTATGTGACACAGACAAAGAAAGGCTCAAGGATGGAACGATCCTGATGAGTTACAGCTGCACAAAGAGCAGAACTTTCCCCAAGTCCTTCACTTGTTGGACAAAGGTTTAACAAAGCTCATGGTCTGATGATGGAGAGATTCATTGTGATGGAAGTAAGACATTGTTCTTCAGAGGGGAAAATAATTAACTGCCAGAAGTACTTACCAGTATTTGTTATTAATCAGTTTCTAATAAAGCCTGGAGTATCCCCTAAATAAAAATTAAAAAAAAAATAATAAAAAAAAAAAAATAAAAGGTGCTCTAAAACATTGACATTGGGAATTTAAAGCTGACTTTGAAGAAAATGATGTAGGTTCCATGAGCTGTATTACAATGAAGATCATTCAAGAAGGCTCTAAGGTCTATTCTAACCCCAGAAAAATCTGAGAAAATACATTGTCAATGGTGACACACACTTTCTTTCAGTGAGTCTTCCAACCATCAGACTGTCTCACCACTGAGACAACTGGGAAGACCCTTTTCACGCCTTAGGGTGCTCAAGCATTCCCAAAGTTAGTCTTTGCTTTTACCAGATAAATGCTTTTACAGACAAACAAAGATGTCTTAGCTCACAGAACCACCATGTTTAGTCAATGTCAAACTTTTCAGCTGTTGTTATTTTAATTCTGTCTTGACCACACAGAAACTTCCTCAAGGCAACAGGACTTACAGGTCTTGCAAATGAGTGAACATTTAGTAGCAAGGAAGCTAGAAGTTCAAAACCATTTATCCCATTTCTTCATACTCCTCAACTCCTTTTGGGACCTTGTAGGCCTTCTTGCCCACTGATTTTAAGAAGAAGCTGGACATGTCTTGGTGCTTAACAGCTCAGGAGCTGATCTGAGAGGGAGCATCTCTGTGAGCAGATCTGCTGTGCTTGGTGGGGAAGTTTCCATTTACAAAACTTGTTCTTTTAGTTCACATGCCTCACAGCCCATCAATTTGGTGATGTTGAAAGTTCTAAATCACAACTCAAGCAAAATCACCATGGTTTTCCCCTTATTTCCATTAAAAATCTGTGAAAATACCAATTTTTCCATGCCTTTTGCCCAAAACCACAACCTGCTGCAAATTCACTGAAAAATAATTCCAAGCTTAACCCAGATTAATAATGCTTCCAATTAGGATAGCCAAGTTTTGCAGTTTAGCAGATTAAAATTTGTCAGGTTTCATGTCTCTTTGGGAACATTGTGTTCCATTTAAACCCCAATCTGACAAGAAATTCTTACTGTGAAACTAAAGCTATAAAAAAAAAAATATCCACCTTTGCATTTTGTAAGCTCCACACTTTGGAGTTCTGTAGTTTAATTTTGTCCTGTTGCATAAATATGGGAGGAACCTACTTCTAGATCCAGAAGGGTTTCCAAGTCATAGCCCTACCCAGATTGGGGTACTTGGGCCCATATGCTTTTATTTGGATCCTTTGCTAATCTTTTCCTTAAAATGGAGGGTGTGATCAGATCATCTGCAAGTGTTTCAAGCTGACATGTTTTCATCCATTAACCTCCCTTCAGCTGAAAATCATTGCTCCTTGACTGAAGTGTAATTCCTAGCCACAGATTCCCACCAGTGCAATGTGAAACAGGTTTGCTGACCCACCTCAAGGATGAGAAGGAGATGAGAAGGGTGAACACCTACAAATATGCTAATTTGAGTATTTGAGATCATGCTGGATATCCCCTACATTTTTCTGTGGTTGTTTTCTTCCCCCTGGTCTCTGCATTCTTCTCCCTAGGTATGTTATTTGGAGACAGAAGCATAGGCTGATGCTGACTGAAACCACACTCCCCTGAACAGGATGGCTCTTGCATTTTCTAGACCAAAGCACTCTCTGGCACTGTGCTGAAAAAAAGATTTATGGTTTTTAATCTTCTCATAAGGTATGACTGAAGTACGCTATAATATATAGGACAGGAATTAATCCTGAATTTTTTTTTTCTTATTTCATCTGTCAGAAGAATGCTGTTTCAATTATTTATTAAGAAAATTGTATTTTTCAAGGTAAATGCATTATTTCGTTATCTGCTTTCAATTAGCTCGGAATTCACTATGTTCAGCCAAATGTCCATTCATCAACAAATTCCAGATTCCTGGCAGTCTGAGCAAATTCCCAATTTTCTTCTTTTATGGGTACAATAAGTGAAGATATTCGTGCCTCATGCTAAATTATGGCTGGGGTTAGACTACCCTGGAGGGAGGAGAAAACAACTGTGGAAGGTCTTGAAATATATTAATAGATGTTTTTATTGAAATAGAGCTACAATATTTCATAATATTTTTTCTTCAGGTGCTTTGTTATTGCTAACTAGATGCCCTCTTGCCCTTCTTTGTGGGCAACAATGATCTGAGCTGGTCATTTTCCAACATGTGTACAATGGGCTGATGAGGACACCTCTGGCAGCAGGGACAGGGACAAAAGCAACAGAAAATACATTTTGCACCACTGCAATTCATGTCCAATTAGTGAAATTTCAGTGAAAGTCTGTGCAAGTATCTCCAGCAGTGTCACAGGCTGCTCAGGGCCATGTGGACACCCTGGAGCATCAAGGGAGGAGTAAGCAGGAAAAAGATCAGTGTCCAACCCTGCGCCTGGACTGAGTAGGGTCTGCCTTGGAAATATTCCAGTGCTGCTCCTCCTTTGTCCTCCTGAAAAACAGGGCTACTGAGCTGGGTGCCAGCCCACTGCTGACACAGCCACATGGCCTGTGGGACCCTCCAGTTCCTCACCCAGCACCAGGTCATGCTGTGGAGCTGCCTGCATTCCAGAGCTCTCTCCCCAGGCAGCTGCTCACAGTGGGGAGAGAGCCCCTTCTCCAGTGTGGGAGCTGGCCTTGTGGCAGAGGGGCTCTTTCTCCCACAAAGGGAGTATGAGCACTTTTGAAAATGCAAATCTGCTTTCTAAAATGCTTCATGCCCAAGGACAATTTTACTACCTGCTGGAATTTGACACTTTACCCTGCACTGGGCCAAAGCCCTTTAGAAGGCGTCTCCTGGGCAAAACAGGACAAAGGCTCTGTCCCTGCCAGCTGTTGGGATGGAAGGTTACCAGAAATGCTGCCCCAGCCTCTGTGGATGCCCACAACACTCTGGGCTCAGTTACTCTCCAGGCACTGCTCGGAGAGGCACTTCTGTGTACAGTTGGAGTGTACAAGTCATGGGTAGAGCAGAGCAGCTGGGTGAAGTGATCCCACTGTCCCATCTCCCTCTTTTGGCAGCAGAACTGCTGTCTCCTCTGGTTTCCTCAGTTGTCAAAAATCCTGTGTCCTGTCATCTCCTGTGGGTCATAAAAAGGCACCTTTGGTTTTCTGCTGCCTTTCAGTTACCCAGCTCAGTCACCACTGACACTCTAATTATACTTGCTTGGTCACCTCCTCTTTCCTCCTTTCCTCTCACAGTAGATACTTTCTGGTCCTTTTTTTCTTTCTTCCCAGTCATTTGTGGTCAGCAATGCTTTGCTTACACTGTGGAGTAGGATTCAGCCTTTCTCATCATATTCAGGTGTTTGTAGGCCTCTCCCTCTCTGTGCTCACCCTGAGACAGGGTTCTCTCATGCACTGTATTTTTCATCACATGAATGAAGAAACAGAGCCACTGCTCTGCCTCTCATTCTCCAGGTTGTACAGAAAGTTAACCATGCTTACATGGGCTGATGCCTTTCCCACCAGACACAGGAGAGGCAGGAAGACAGGAGGTTTTCCCTTCTGTGATTTGTGTGTATCTCAGGCATTGCTCTCAAGCAGGATTAGGCTGAGTTTTGGGGTAAAAGCTGTTCCACCCTCACTTCTCAGGGATGCAGAGTCCTGAGAGCCACCTCACCACCCAGCTCTGCCAACAGTGAGGACTCTCCCAACAGGCAAAACCATCACCATCCCTTCAACATCTGTCTAACGTCATACAGCCCAGGCAACTGAACCCATGTGTTTATTTTACTGGTAGAATACACCTGCAACTTCAATATTGTATGATAAGCAGATGTTCACTTCTATAAATTGAACAGCACACAAAGATTTATGGACCCCAGAGGTTCAGATTTAGCAAGTGGGAGCCAAGGTCACAACTGGACCTTCAGTTTCAATAAATCTTGACATTACTGGAGCACTGGGGGAGGGGAGAAAGGCATTGTTATAGACTTATAACAATTTTTAAAGTATGCCAGTGATGATCTGCAAAGCAGATGTAAGTCAGGCTGATTTCTATATGTTACACTGGCCCTGCCAGGTAACAGATGAAATACCTCAGGGTTTGATTTGGAGTCACATATGGAATACAGGAGTGGGAATGAGGATAGTAAACCCCTGTTCACTTGGGAAGCAGAGAGGAAAAATGCTCCATTGAAAAGAACAAATGTTTTGTTTTCATGCTCTAAGAAGGACACTATTTGTTACATCAGTGGCGAATTTATTCTAATTAATATTTTAAATGACATATCTGAGTTCTGTTTTTCTTTCATGCAGTATGAATGAAAATCACTGGTTTAACTCTGATAAAAATGAAGTCCTGAACGAGCAGGGTGGGTACCTTCTAGTGGACACCCTGGCAGTGTTTCCCAGCCCAGGAGGCAGTCAGTGCATTCAGAGGGCCGGCAAAGGGAATAGACTGCCAGAAGTAATTCAGGCTGTACTGTCCCTTCAGACCCTGGTCTCTGCTGGAGATTTAAACACAGGCTGGCAGCAAGGATGGAGGGAAAAAGAGGCAAGGCAGTGTAGACAGCCTGTGTCAATGTCACTGCAGAAGGAAGGGAGGCTGGGAATTGTGAAAGTTAGAAAGAGTGAAATGCAACACGGAAGGTTTTAAATGGGCACCAAAATGCCCTGACATGGCTGTGTTATAAACACCCTCCTAGGGAAAACTCAGAAGCCACTCCCTTGTGACAGCTGCAGGAAAACAGTGCTAAGAGTGTAAATAGAAATGGATAAAGCCTGAAACACCAGAGGCAGCCAGAGCTGACTCCTGCCAGCCCAGAGCCCAGCCTGGGCTATGAAGCCCTCCAGAGGAGTGGTACAAGTTCATCTGCTCCAGCCTCCACACCAGATCAGTGACTCTTAAGTTAGCACAGTCAAAGCTAAATTTCATCAGCCAACATGCTGTCACATGTGGCCAGCTGCAGATGCAAACAAGAGAAAACAAACACCAAAATGTTGTACTCATTTTTTTTTCTCACTGTGGTAGCTATGCATGTGATCAACTCCCCCAGATTCAAGTATGTGAAAGCAGAGCTGTCTGAAGCAGAAGCAGCCAGGTAGATGTAGCATTTGAAGGCTTCTGTGGCAATTAAAATGAAAGTTTTCGAGCCAAAGTGAAGTTATCACTACTGGCCAGGTGAGTGTGGGATATAATCTGTGCGCCAGCTATAATACAGATAAGTCAGAAAGCATGACAGGCTGAAGAAGCAGCTCAAGATTTTCAAAATGCTTGCACAAGGATGCTCCAGTTGTCCGTGAACAGGTTCCTTCATGCCCTCCTGAAGAGAAATCCAGTGTGAAAAGCTGGAGTCAGGAGGGGAGGTCAGTGTCCAGTGCACTGCCCTTTGTAGCTCTTGTTCTGGATCAATCTTCTCACTTCTGGGCACAAGGCTTATTTTAACTCTCACACCCCTGCATGCCAGATATGGGTGTATTTTGCTTCAGAGGGCGTAGTGAAGCTCATGATATGTACAGGCTTGGAAAAGGCTGCTCTAACAACCTGATGTACAACAAACTGTCTGCCAACTGGTCTTTCATGACCCATGGTGCTTTTTCTGCACCCAGCTCCCAAGTGATGGGATGGAGGCACAGAGAGTGATTTCCTGCCCCAGTGCCACCTAGCAGACCCCTGCAGTGATCCCAGTTACCACATCTCCTTGCCTGGGGAATTTTTCCCCATGACAACAACTTCCAGGATCATTAAGAAAAGGTATTTCTCATTGTTTTTTCCACTGCTTCTTGTGAAAGCACTACAAAATAAGGGCAACAGGAAGAGTTTACATTATCTGGCCTTTGTTCCTACATCTTTGAACACTGACTCCAAAATAATTCTGATTTTCATACTAAACAAGCACATCATGGCCTCTTTGCTGGTGAGACACAGACTGTGGGTTTCTCTGCCTTGGAATTTGCAAAAGACAGCTTCGGTAACTGCAGCATCTTTTAAATGAGCCCCCGATGTTCTTAATGAAAAACTCATTTAGGTAGATCAATACTCAGCCTCGTTGTTATCCTATATCACACCAGGCTGCAGGTAACGTGGGTTTAGAGGTTACTGTTTATCCCCAGATGATTTGTAACCTCACTTCCCACTGCTGAAAAAGGCGTTAAAAATAAAAGTAATCTCTCACTGAAAGGAAGACTTTCCCAACAGCTGTATCCTTCAAAGGCTTTGGCCTTTTCTTTCCCCTTCCCCTCTCCCTAGGTAGCCCTCTGGGACCCACGGTTATGTGGGATGCCAACTGCTCACTATTCATCACAGCCCTGTTCTCCAAGGGCCCATTGACTCTCAATAATTTATCACCCAATGCTTTGTGTGCTGCTGCAGAAATAAATCAGGACTGGGAGCACCAGATGCTCCCGCGTCCCATCGCACTGTGTTAATTTATTAAAAAGGGGTTTTCTCAGCCCAGCTGAGGGGTGCAGGGATCTCCTCCACAAGGAGCAGTGAGGATGGGGGTTAAGGTCTGCTGAGCCAAGTGCAAAGAGTGTTGAGAGAGACTTCAGCGTGGAAGCTGAACTTGGAAACTCTCTCAGGGTGAGCAGGCGGTCGGCTTTCCAAGCAGAGCTCACTGGGACTGCACTCCAAGAAAAATACATTTAGTCCTTAAGCGTGTATTTTTCGTTCTGGGCTCACGGTCTCTTTTTGTTTCTTGGACTAGGTCTCGCACCCGGATACAGCAAGTAAGTATCAAGCCATAAATCACAAATTTGATGCTTGCTTTTCTTTCTTCAAGGTTGTATAATATAATGACAAAGATCAAGCAAATGCAAAGCTATTTTACGCTGCGCATGCAGAGTGCAAAAGGCCCTGGGTCTCTTCCAATGACCCTGCAAGAATGATAGGCCTCCTGCTAACACGAAGATCTGTTTTTCTGCGGCATCACACAAATCCTCTCATGGATTGAAGAGTTTCTCCTGTTCTTGTTTTCTTTAATGTTTTTGCAGTACAGTTAATTTAACATATAATGACCCTTCATTCAAACCTTCTGCACATATATTTTATGGTTGTTTCATCAAACGTGTCTCTGGCAGAACAGGAAACGCAAATTTCCTACATTCTCTCCCAGAGTCCTGAATGCATGTCAACAGCTTTTTGGTGCTTATCACCCTTCATCATTTCTCATCTCCCCTTCAGAGGGGGAGGACCATGCTTGCTAACACACAATCTTGCCTCTGACACTGGAGAACCAGGCTGACCCCACCTGGAAGATGGAAGAGTGCTGGGACTTCTTGAAGTTCTGGGAGCTTGTCCTTGAAATCCATCCTTGCCAAGGTTGCACATCGTGTTCCAGCACTCCCTCATGCAGCAGGGCCTGAAGTCACACTACTTTTGCTCTTACAAAATCACTTTCCACTGCAAGAGGAAGAGCCAAACCAAGAACACATGGTTCATCCCAACCCCCAAAACACTGCTCAGGATAACTCCTCTAGCACAGTGCCTGCCAACCAGGAAAGGTATAATGGGATAGGAGCATTGCTGGTTCTGCTGATGCAATGGCAGCCTCTCTGCTCATCTCTGAGCACATAAAAATGGGACTTTAAAGGATCACAGATCTAAATAACAGCTAGTTTTTGTGGTGACAGCGAGAAAACTCTGCCTTGACACCAGCTCTTTTCCCAGGTTTCAAATCACTACCACACCTTCACAGGGACTTGATAATTTTTACAGGAATGAGTTGGCAGGTGGGTTCTAAACCCCCATTTCTCCTTCCTTTCTGTCCTCCTCCTCAGAATTTTTCATTTGCACTGACATTTTCCCAAACTTGTAAGCTAGGGAAAGATATCCAATGCACATAATACTAGCCTGAAGAGCTAAAGCTTGCCAATGTTATGAGAAAGCATAAGCAACAGATTATAATGGGAAGTGTTGGGCAATCCTGTCTTTACTGAAGGCAAAATCCCCTGCTGGGCCTGCCACCAAGATTAGTTCCAGATTTCCTTAGGTTCTTGTGACATGCACAGGATATGTCCCAGCACTGCTTAAGTGCTCTCAGGTCTAATGCTCTCTTTCAAATCTCTCCGCCCTACCATCAAGAGCATAATTCTGAGGAGATTTTTCCTGAAATCTTCACAAAACAACATTGGGAAATGCTGGTTAGTCAGTAAGACCATTGTTTATCCTCCTGGTAAAACACAGCTTCCACTAAACCAGAGCCCTTCTCTCCTTGAAGATAAGCAAATGTTAGCAAAATGACCGTAAATCATGAGATTTCTGGTTTTGGTTGCAGCAAAACTCCATTTGCATCTTAACTCTGTTTTGTCTCATTTACGGTCTTCTTCAAATGTCTTCTTTGGCACTGAAAACGTTTGTCTCAACCCAAAAGTGAACTTTGGAGAGGGGGAGTCTGAATAAAACCCCTACAGCTGTTTTTTAGTTATCCAGGAAGAAAAAAATGCAAAATACACATTTCCCAGTATAAACATTGTCTTGGTTTTATTTTGGGGCTTTTTTTTTGTTTTGTTTTTTAAGTTCAAGGAGAACATGCTGTTTATTTAGAGTTAGACTATTTTATTTTATTTTATTTTATTTTATTTTATTTTATTTTATTTTATTTTATTCCATTTTATTCAGCACAGCACATCTGTACTTCTTGGTGAGACAGAGGGACACAAGAGCTGCTCTGTGAGGTTGGAGCAAGGGTTGGCCCAACCCTGGATCCTGTTTCTGACTGTGGCTGGTAGCAGATGCTCAGAGCACAGCAGAGAGGAAACAGGACCAGTGCCAGGGGGCCTCTTCTGGCATCCCTGCAGTGCTCCCACCACCCCATGGTCACAGGGGTTCCTGAGCTGGAGCTGGAATGCTGTGTTTGACAGTCACCAACAGCCTGGTCCTCTCTGAATTAGTCTGATTTGGAGCTCCTCTGCCCTCTTGGCCTTTGCAGAATCTTGTGGCAAGAGCACTGGCATGAGGCAGTTACACTGTGAAATCAGCACATCCTCACCCTCTTTTTAAATCTGGTCATGTCCTTGGGAGACTCTTTGTTCCTAAATACGAGAAACACTGAATTGGCTTTTTTTCCTATTTTTTTTTGCCTATTTCATAGACTGTTTCATCACCCTTCTCATGCAAGCTTGGTCACAGACTCCCTGTTCTTGTTTTAATTCTCTCTCTACCTCTGGCTCTCCCATGCCCATTTTAGGGTGTTTCAAGTATGGCATTGCTTGAGCTTATAATTCATATGACAACTTCCTCTTCTGTCAGTATCCAGTGCTTAATTTGACTATTTTTGACTTCCATTGCTGAGTATCAGAACTGTGCTTTAGAGAATTTCCCACCAGTATCCCAAACTCCTTTCTGAAAGGCAGCAGCATGCTGAATGCCAGCTGCTGGCTGAGCAGTGGTCATTTTGTCACTTCCCCTCTGTTTCACTACTTTGCTCTTCCCAGCACTGGCTTTCTACTGGCCTTTGATCTCCCAGTCAGTCAGCTGGGAGTGAGTGAGATCCTCCTGCAATTGTTTGCTGTAGGCTGTTCTGAAGAGTTCTGCACCATCCACAAATGTGGATCTCCTTGAACTTAAAAAACAAAATTAACTCGCTGCTCATCCCATCTTACAGGCATTTGATTAACACATTGGAGGATACCACATACATCTACACTGTTTTCTAGACTGGAGAAGCTCTGTGAGAGAACTTGAGCCCCTTTTCATCCAGAGTTTGGCTCCCCAATGTGCCTGGGGCAAAGCTCTGTTTTTGAAAAGCTGGATGTGCTTTATCAGTGGTGCCTTGCTGAGGGACATCTCACTGACCTCTGCAAAGCCTGCCTACAGATTTGAAAAGCCTGACTCTCCCCAATAAAAGCAACATTTCTTTATTGTCACCATCACTCTCATGCACACAGGATCCATCCATGTCTGCCAATTCTAATCTGTGATAGATTTTTCAATACCCTGCCTGGTATGGTTTGCAGTCCTTAGGTTTGTTCTTGAATTATTTCTAGTTACAGTTAGTATATCCGTAATAAAACGCTCAAATGTGCGGTTTTATTAATAATTAAAAGGACAACACATATTCCCTGTAGACAAGTCATTTATCTGTGCTAATTTCCCTATTAGAACTGCAACTTCTTCCATGAACTGGGCCAAAGTGTATCTACAATTAAAATATTTAGAAAGTTGCCCTTTTTCTTTGAATAAAGCATTGATTTAATTTTTTTCCACAGCAAAATACATGGAAAATCTTCCCCTGTAAACTCCAATTTTGTATTGACAATTTTCATTCCTATAATCTCTTGTGGGTCAAACACAACATAAGACATAACTGAGCTTCTGGATATCATCACATTGTTTGGCATCTGCAATTAATGCCATGGTCTGAGTTCATAATTAGAGCCCTCCTACACTGGGAAATGCACCAGTGTTGTCTTGCCCCTAAAAATTTCGGATATATTGGCACAGTGGTTGATGCCCCAAGCCTGTCAGCGTCCAAGGGGCATTTGGACAATGCCCCTAACAACATGATTTAACTTTTGGTCAGCCCCAAGGTGCTCAGACAGTTGGACTAGAGGATCTTTGTAGGTCTTTTCCAGCTGAAATTATTTCAGTCTAGTCTAGCCTAGTCTAAATCAGACTTTTCCCTGTGCACACTAATTTCCTGGAATAATTGTGCATATTTATTACTATTTTAGCATATTTTCCTTCAGCCTGATTTTCCCCAGTTTTGCAAACCAGAAATCTGCATACTTTTAAAATGTAGTCAGATGTATAGCATTGGGTAAAAATATGAAAGTCTCTATTTGTCTTGTCTGTGTGTCCTGCATACCCAGGCACATGTGAGTGTGCAAAATATTCCATGAGCATTTATGCAGACATTGGAGAGGATAAATGTACAAACAAATGCATATGTACAGGAGTTGTGGTTTGGGGTTTTATCCCTGAAAAGTGCTAAATAAAGCCCAAATATGTAGAAGTTACCTACAGCAGTGAAGGCATCAAGTATTTAATCATGAACCCAACTATGAATATGAGAGCAGTATTTGTGAAATTAATGAAACCTATCAGCTGCCTTAAAAATAAGTTCCCATTTAAATATTTTGCCTGCTTCAGTGAGTATCACCAAGCTACCACTCAGGTAAATAAAAGCAGATTAATGGAGGAAGTGTAGGTGCTTTCCCCTCTCCCTCAAAATTGGCAGCACCACTGCACTGTGCAATCCCACAAGATAACACATCAGGGCTGTGCAGATTTGCCTCTAGCCCCGAGTCAGTTCAGGGCTGTGTTTGTCTCTGGGTAATGTTAAATTTAGGGCCTGAGTTTCAGGACTACTCATCTTCACTTCTCAGCTCTCCCAGCTGCAATATATCACTTGTAGGCCAGTACCCCAACCCATGGGGAGGTGTCCCATGTGACACACACTAATTTATAAATGAGAATGATATCTGAATGCATCACATTTCAGTGAAGAAAAACAAACCTTATGGACTCCTTTAAGGCTGTGATAAATTAGAATGTGCATGTTACAAATATTTATCTTGCACCCTTATTACAAGTATTTCCTTTTTGCTGGTTAATTTAATTAAGAGGTGTCCCTTTGGATTAAAACTTTGTAAGATGGATATATTTTTCTCCAATCCATAATTCATTTTGAATGAAGAGAGGAAAACGCATAGCTCCTGAACTTATTAATAATAATCTGAATTAAAATACATTCCTGGCCTCCTTGAACACTTACGTATGTCACGAGATAGCTGGGAGGAGAAACAAGAGGGATTATTTTTGTTTTCATGAGGAGGACCTGATCTCAGAAACATTGTTGAACACGTATGATGAGGAGTTAGTCACAATGATTTCTTTGGCAAGGGAGAAAGAAGCAGAAACAAAAACAACACTGACCCAACTTTCCATCGAAGCAGAGGAGGGGGATGAGAGAGCTGGTATGGGATCATTCTTCTTCTCTCCTAAAGCCCAGGATCCCATCTCACTCCTTGGCCTTGGAAGCTTGTAGCTGTGCAGGGTACCAAAGACAGGAGGAGGAGAAGTGGTCAAGTCTGGCAGGAGCACCTCGTGGCCCAGCAGGGATCACCCTCCTGCACAACCCTGGGAGATGTGGGGGCCTTCCTTGTGTCCTCTCTCTGCAAATCATCATCCAGTGCAGGACACTGGGTCCACAGGGAAGACAAAAGCCACAGAAGAGCCCAGATGGTTCAGCTGACAAGTCCTGGGGAAGAGCATACAGCCTCTGAAGACATTACCTGAGCTGTAGACACAAAAGGAAAAAGGAAAAGATGAAGACACTGGAGAAGGTGCTGTTTTGGGCTTCAGAGGGTCAGGATTTTGCCTTGGGTTGCTGTGCTGATGTCAGATGTGCTACTTCATGTCACTGCTCAGGACCCCTTCCTGACTTTTGTTGGTACTTCCAGGGCAGTACCCGTGGATCACAACCTGAATCCTGCTGTCTCTATGCAGAGACAACGAGGCTTGGGGGCAGCTTTGCTGGCAAACAGACATTACAGAAGGGCAATGACAAAAGTGTAGCTGTTTTTCCAAAACCTCTGCTTTGCCTCTGCTCAGAAAGCAATTCCTAGAACTGTCCATCAGAAAATTAGTTCCCAGCTCAGTCCCCACAGAGGGGGGGATGATTTTGTGTCTGATAATCTCTTCGAGGTAGAGTTTAGACATACAAATGCTTGGGAGATGTACCTATTTTTAGAGGCCTCTTCTTCCACAAAGGTTTGTGCTTACAACTTCCATCACCATCTCTGTGGCATCTGATGAGGGGTGATTTTAATAATGCTCAAAGTAGAATAATTGAAAAAGGCTTGTCATTTCCTTTCCTCTTTAGAGGAGAATTTTCTGATCAGTTTCGGGCATTGTGTCAATAAATCCTGTCACATTTCCTTTCACTACAGAGCCCACCAATACACTGTTAGCAGACTCATTAACAAGACAAGGGGCATCACTGTCAGAAGAAAAGGCTACTGAAATGTAAATACAAAGTCTAGCCAAACATCTCACTCATAAAAGCTTGAACTTGACTCATTGCTGCAGGCATAATTGAAGGGGTTTCTCAACACGTTATTCAAATTCATGTTGAAGCTGTTTTGCTTCCCACACCCCTTCAACACCTGCAGAAACCTCTCTGCTGACCCTGAGACCCTTGGTGAGATTCAAGCCAGAGTGTTTGGTCAATGCCAGCTCTTACATCAGTGACTGGCACCCCTTCATGGCTCACACATCCCACTTTTAAAAGAATAATTACAGCAATGCTGTGAGCTGAATGACAAAACTAAAAGAAAAATGAACTTGAAGATGTTTCCCTAGCAACTGTGTGCAGCAGTGTTGCCACCAGGCCAACATTACAGCATCACACTTCACAAGCTGAAAAAAAATCAGACTGAAGTCTTTACCACTTAAATGGCAAGTGCAGTCTGGCAGAGACAGAGCCTTCCTTGGTCACACCAGCCAGTGTCCAGCTCATAACACTGGCTTTCACCTTATGTTGAAAACTACTCTGGATAAGGAACAGCAACAGCTGTGAACAGAGGTTCAGGGAGTATAGCAATCTCATGAAAATAAAAAGAAACCAACTTAATTTCAGTATTGTCAAAATAACTGTTGATTGTCTCTTTCTCTTTCCATTCCTGATCCTTCTCACCACTGCATGAGTGCAATTCCAGCACATGCTGTCCAATGAGTCACCTTTGGCCATCTGATTTTCTTGAAGCAGTGGCCGTGAGTTCCAGAGGGTGATCCAAGGCTTACTCACCCAACCGTAATCATCTCTCTGCAGCCAGTCTTTGCCAGTCCTTCTTGTTCATCATTCCTAAAACTGGCTCTTGGAAACAACACGTCCTGGTCCAACCCACCCTTGCTTTCCTGACAGATTCTGAGGTCCCCATTTTCCTTCCTCTGCATCACCCATAGCAGATATAGTGAGTGATGCAAACAGGAGGAGGAAAGAGGCAAGTCCTATACTATCCTAATAAATCCACCTCTCTTTTGTTTACCACCATCATTTTAAGTGATGTAGTCCAGAACAAGGCAAACTTTCAATGCTAAATCCTGCATTATTACCCTTCAGACTGTGACCATTTCACTCATTGATGGTTTGAGTGTTTAGGTGCATAGATGAAAGGCTGCTATGACATCATACTTTAAAATCTATTGGCAATAGTACATTATTTATTAGTTTTACTCCTGAGATAAATGCAACATTATACTGTATCAAACTGAAAGTCATTTTTACTCACCTGTGCTGAAAACCTCCTGTTCCATCCAACTGAGGTCCAGCTTTTGGACCTTAAATATTCTGAAAATGCTCCCTAGAGATGGCCAACTGATTGCTTTCTTTAGTTGATGCATGCTCAGCATCACTAACATGTATTAAATTAGCAATATTAAATCCAAAAAATGTATCTTGCACTATGATTTATAGCTTACTTCCTGCAACAGGAGAGGCCTTTGGCACACTGAGCCAGACATGCCTCAAATGCCACCAGTGGCACAATTTTATAAAAAGATTATGAGGGGAGGACAGTGTTCAACATCCACACATCAGTGGTGCAGCTCTTCCTCCTGCTTGCCAGGTGTTAATGCTCATGCCATTCGTGCTCTCCATAGCTCTCCATGTGCCACCAGTGCCATGTGCCAGGAAAAGCTCAGCCAGGGGCTTTACAGGGTGGGGCTCAACAGGCCCAGAGTATCTGAAACCCTCTGCTGATGAAGCAGGAGGAAGACTGCCTTACCCCCAAGAAAGGGAGTGTGGCTTCTTACCCAGGGTAAAGGGTAGGTTTGTGCCACTGAGAGGAGCAATCCAGGAGGCCAAAGAATGATCAAAAAGCTGAAGCCTCTCCTTGGTAAGGAGGCAATCCTACAGCTGCTGGGCTTGCTTTGGGAAAACAGTCCCCCACAGGCTCCTGAGCTGCACACAGGGAACTGAGGAACCCACGAGACCCACAGTCACCTGCAGACTTCAAAGGACAAGCTTCTAACCCTGCTCCTTCGTGGATTTTCAGAGGACAGGTTGGAAGTAGAGAAGTTCTTGGCCCAGTTGTGGCTTAGGCCCTTGCCTCCTTTGGAGTCTGCACCAAACCACCACTAGTTTGGTTAATGGGACGAGTACATCCGTCACAGACCCCATACCTGAATATCTGCAACACTGAATTTTGAGGTGGGATCTGCCAGGAACTGACCCAGTCCTGGAACCCATCTGTTGCAGCTGAAGCATGTGGGCTACCCTAAGACAAATCAGAGATTTTGTGTGCCAGGGTAGGAATGCAGCAAAGCAATCACCCTTTCTCGGAAATCAAAGCCAAACCCTGTTCCCACAGGAAACCCTGTTTTCCCGTTTCACAGAAATCAATGGTGAAACTGTTGGGGCCTCAGGAGTGACAGCTCAGGTCCTTCATGATTGTTTGCCTTCAAAAGGGAATTTTGCTTCATTAGAATGCAGAGTCTTTCTAATTCGCATATTTGATTTGCTTCGGGTCTAGGGTTGTCTTCATTACGTTCCTGACAACAGAGAGTCAAAAGGGGCAACAGGGAATCAAAAGGGGCCAACAGGGAGTCAAAAGGGGCATCTCTGAACCTGCTGTGAGGCCGTGAAACTTCACTGGAGAGGGTTATGTGTGGGGTGAGAGGGAGTGGGCAGGCACATTCCCGACGGAGTGCCCTCCCTGTTTGATACTATTGTTATGGAAACTTGAAACTTCAGGAAGGCCAATGAAATGGAAATGTCAGGAAGCCTAAGAGAGACCATGTGCTCACTCCTTACCAGGCTTCTGCAGGGCAAAATGTCTGAGTTTCTGCCTTGTGTGAGCTCTCCTGAGGTCCTGAAAGCCAAAATCTCTCGCAGGTGTAAAGGTCAGGAATCCAGGGGACAGACGTGAATCCCAGCAGTCACTCGAGATGCTTACTCTGGAAACAAACTCACAACAATGGCAAAATAGATGAAAACCGTGTGTTCCATCCCAGGCTGAGTTACCTCCTAGGAGAGGGAGTGTGGGAGCAGTGGCTCTGTGTGTTCCTCCCGCTTTTTATAACCACTTGAACCCAGATGGTGAGTGAGGGAAAAAAACTTCCTGCATTTTAATGAGCTTGAGCAATAGGATTTTAACAACACAGGAAGAAATGTCCTTCAGCAGCAAAGAAACACACTAGATAGTGGTGGTTCCTTACACAAGGATTTGCTAAGCAGATCAGTGCCTTACCACTCTGCAAAATTAAATTCTTTTGGACAAAGAAAAGTGTTCATTTTTTGTTGAAAATAGTTAAAGTAATCACTACCCCAAGCCCCAAATGGAAAGAAGCTTGAGCTGCAAAAGCTCTGCTTGTATTAATGTCCAGTCAAGAAGATACACTTCCCTAAAATTCATTTAGCTGTGGAAAAAAATGCCAGCAGCAGAGGGGTTCAAAAACTGTGGACTCCAGGCACTACAGTGAGGATTTTCCTTTAGAATAATAATAAATGTAATAATAATAATAGAAAAGTACATTGAAACCCAACTCTCGAGAAGATTTGGTTCCTATTTCTCCCGAGGGAGAGGCAGGGTAAGGATACCACCAGGCTTTCACATGCAGTCCCTTCGTGGAAATGATTTCCAACGGGAGATCCTGCCCTTGCCTGCAGACAAAAGCAGAATGCATCACTGTTGCCAGACCACCTGGGACATGGGGAGGAGAGGAAATTTCCAGATGGGTTTTAAGACAATTCATTTATATTTATATAGCCAAAATAAATGTTGGGGTTTTTTCCTGCGATAGCATTTCCCTTTGCTCTATCCAGACCACCAAGAAAAGAGGGAGGCACAGAATTTCTATTGCATTAATAGTCCTGGTGTTTACAGTTTGGGATTTTATGAACTTGTGGGAGCTGTTTATTGAGTCATAAACTCTACTAATGGGGATATTATCTCTAAATTATAAAAGTACTATAGTATTTGGGTTAGTTAAAAGAAAGGTTTAAAACAGCTACACACTTACACTTCATCCCAATTACCAACATGATCCCATAATGGGAATTTAATTGCTAATTGTTACCTTATATTGTAGAAGAACTACAATAACAACACACAATATATAGCCTATAAACATGTCCAGACAATTCTGTATCACCTTCTTTCACTGCTACCTTCTTATATGATTTGGGGAGGGGGGGGCAGTTTATTACAATGATTTAATTCCTAAATGCCTCAAATTAGGGATTCCTCTTTGTTAGGAAAGCATTTCCAGCAGTGCTTTTTTTTGACAGATTTTAGTGAGCTGCCTGCACACACTCGAGTGGCTTTGAACAAACAGGACAGCCTTATGCACACGCTTAAATATTTTGCTAAATTAGATTCTCAGAGAGCTCTAACAAAAGAAATCATAGTTCCACTTAAGTCAACCCAGATATTCCTGTTTACCCAGCTGGAGTGAAGTTTGAGCAAGACCCACCAGGCAGAGTTAAGCTCAAGGTCCACCTGATAAGTGCAGTGCTGAATCTGTTCATCCTGAGCTCCAGAATATCCCATGAGAGGGATCCTGTGCACGTTCAGTGTGAACTCATGGTCTCATGGTCTTGTGGTCTCATGGACTCTGCCCAGTCTACCCAGCTCAACCCAGACTACCCACAGCTGGCTGCAGCTGAGCCCTTCCCACAGCAGCCACCACCTGCCCAGGGGTGGGAAGAAGCCAAGGTCACCACGCTTGGCCTCAGAGCTCCTCTCACAATGCTGGTGGACACCAAGGATGGGGTTCCTCTCCCCCAGCAGCAATGCAAACATCTACACTCAGCTGGTTGTTTCCAATCCCTTCAGTCAGTGCAGAGGGATGGGCAGGGGTAACAGGCCTCCTCTAAATATTCTTGTAGGCTGGTCACTCCCTAGAGGTACTGATTGCCCTTCCATCAGCAGTAAAGGATCCAGAGAGCAAGTGCCAGTGTAGACACCTGCACTGCTGACATCTGAGAGCAGGGAACAGGAGTATCACCCAGAGACATTCTAATTTGGAAGTGGCCTTGTCCCACTTGCAGCCCAGCAGCTCTGCAAAGGGTCTTCCTCTTGTCTTCCCAGGCAATGCCATCCTGACAGATTTGTTTTGGAAGTGGGAACTCTCTCAAGTACTGTCAGGTGATACAGTGAATTTTATGCTGTTACAGATCATCCCACCATGCTGCTTGCCAGGGATCTGCATCAGATTTGGGGTAAGTTTGTGAACCAGCTCCTTTACTTCTCTTTGTTCGTGGTTCTAAATATGAAACTATCCCGATGAAAGAGGAGAGCAGAGAGGACAGATGGCTGAGGTGAAGGGCAGATGAGGATAGCTCATTCATTTGTGTGTAATACATACCAGAAGAAATTTCCAGATGATTCAGAAATGTCTACAGAAATGTTCAGAAGAAGAGTTCATTTAATCAATCCATAAACTTAATATATTATAGCTATATCAACTTCCTTATCTTGGTTATTCTTCTTAGTTTTAGACTTTACATTGGAAACTGGCAGGGACCTGGATGTTCCTGCACACCTCTCTCTGGCTTGTTTGACCATTGCCTAAACCAGGAGTGCTGCTTCTGACTGGGTCTGAGCCACTCCCCTAAACAAACTACAAGAAGAAATTGATTTAGAGCAAACACTAACTTTAAAAAGTCTTTTTTTTCCGGATAGTTTTCTCTCAGATGTTATGTCTACTGTCCTCTAAAACCTAAAAATAATTTTAAAAATTTGACTGAGATGAGGTTGTGGAACTTTTTTCCTCCTGATATTATAAATTCTTCACAAACAAGCTGCTGTTCTGTCCTCATTGTACTGCAGCTTGATGGTTAAACAACCTTGAAGAGGAAGAAATTCTGCAAGTAAATACACATAGTTAAGTTACTGAGGGCAGAGGACACTATAGCTTAAAGAACTAACATTTGCCTCCATGTCACTGAACTACAAAATGTTAAAAACTGGAAAATTCTTCTATTAGTTCCATATCTCAAACCACAGGAACACTTAGAAGGACCCAGCAAGCACACGCCTTGTGAATTATTGCTGATGCTACACAGACTGCAGTTCTCTGAATGCAGTCAAGTGACTGAAAACACCCAGTATTTTGGTTATTGCAAGATAAGGATCCCTGCAGTTTTCCCACAGCAAGTTTTCCTTTGAGAGGCAGCAATGTCTCCTGGGCTTAAAGGACACAGGAGCCATCTGAGCCCAAACATTTTCCATGAAGTAGGATGAACTCACATCAGCACATGAAGAACAAATGCAGGAGGACTTTCATCCTTTCATTTATGCAGATGAACATCTGCCTGATGTTGGTGCAAATGGTTCTGCCTGGAAAAATACAGTAGCTGCCTGAATGATGAATATTGCCTGGTGAGGAACATCCATGTTTTGCCCACAGCCAATGTCCATGGCTGCCCATGTCCAAGGGGGCCCAGCTGCAGGTGACAGTCCAGGCACTCTGAGCCAGCCTGTTTGTAGCCATTTCCTTGCCAGCAGCACCAACTATTCTAGAGAACCTGGAGCCTCTTTTTCCCAGATGCCAAGCTGAGGAAGCAAACATTAGCAGTGAGCACGCAGCAGAGCCCAGCAGTGGGCCGGGGAGCTGGCGCTGTAACGTGAATCCCTCCACTCCTGCCGGGACAGTGCAGATACTTGTGGAAAGGAGATACCCTTGGCTGCCCTGCAGAGATCCAGAGCTGAGATTAATGGCAACTGTGGGGGCTGCCTTCCCCCCTGTGCCATGCGTGCTTTAAAGCTGTGGCCTCCTGCCATCTTGAAACATAACCCTGTGGTATTGTCTTCATTCAGGCCCCTCATCAGCAATGTGAAAAGAGAGAAGAAACTAGTGGCAGGATTAGAGGAGAGGTTGAAATATCCTGGGCAGCATATGCTGCAAGTCACATTATACAAAGAGGATTATTGGGCTGCTCATTGGCCAGGGCTTTCCATTCTGGAGGCACTGCTTGTAAGAGAGAAAACCTGGTGAAAAGTGTTTATAACATGTTTGGCCACAGCGTATCACACACTGTGAGCACAATGACAAGCAATAAAAATATTTTTCAGGCCCTGTCTGCCCTCTCCTAGGAGATTGTTTTGTGTTTGTTAGGGTTATGCAAGATGCATGGGAAAAAGGGGAAACCAGAAGTGAGACTAAAAATTCAGAATAGTATTAATAAACCTCCTAAAATTACCATCATCAGATGAACCCATCTCAACCTTACAACTGAGTAAATCAGTCTTGGAAGGCTGTTTCAGACCCTTGTTGTTTTAGAAGTGAGAAATCACCTTTGTTGTCCAGGTTCACCTTATTCATGGCAAATTAAACCCATTTTTTCCTTAAAAGTACCAGTGTACCTGAATCAGAAAATTTCCCTCACCTGGCAACAATGTATTTACAGAGAGAAAGGATATTCATTCAATCTGAGTTTTCATTTTATTTCACTAAATAAGCCATGCTCCTCAGTCACCTTCTTATCTCCATTCTCTTTCCAGCTCTTCTCTGCACTGATTCAAGTTTACAGACCCCTTCCTTGACCAGACCAGATCATGACTGAATAGACCTTTGCACATGGTTCCACATGAAATTACAAAAGAATATATTTCTTGATCTGAATTTTTCTTTTTAAAAGGCTTCTCTTGTCTCACACACATAAAGGGAAACAAACTAAAGTGAATTTGTGTTTTCTAAAAGCTGCTTGGGAGGTTCTCAATGTTCAGAGTCCCATTTTCTTGGAAACCCTAAGCTATACAAGATGCCCACAACTGCAACAAATCCTTCTGAAGTCTTGGGAACACTAAAAATTTACAAGAAAAACTGCATTCATTTAGTATCAATCTCAATCTTGGTGACATGTTATAAAAATGTTCAGCTTTCACCAAATTGGCTTCAAACACAAATTGTTGCTCTGGATCCTGACACTGTCCTTGTGGTCAGACATTTCTTGTCATGTAAGGAGTAATTTTCCTCATTTGTATCAAAAAGCAATTCATGATCTTATCTACAACTTGGAGCACTTTAGTGTTTTGCCTTTTTCTTTTTAAGCCTCAAAACACAGACACTTCCTTGCCCATTTTGTTGCTACACCCTCCTCAGCAGCAGCAACTACATAATTATGCCTTGTCTCAAGACCTTTTTCACTGCAAAAAAAGGCAAAGAGCTATCAAAAGCTTCATATTTTGCCATATGGTACAAAAAGAACAAGAATTTCATTTACATTATCATGCAAAAGTGTAGGAAGGTATTTCTATATAGAATCATAATTGTAAGAGGGATCTCAAAGCTTCCAAAAATTTACTATTGTCTTTCCCTCAGTTTGGGGATTTAGATACACTGAATTCTCATCTTTCTAAACCAAACAATTCCTCCCCAAAACTGTAATTTCAGATTAAAGAAAACACAGGGTTCTTAGTCTTCCCAGGTACAAGCAGAGGTGCACTGGTGCACACCTCTTCCCCTTCCCCTCAGGGATGAGTCAGCTCTACCTTGACCTCAGCTCTTCCTTCTTCAGACTGGGGGAATTACTCCTCTCACAAAAGCAGAGAGTAAATCCAGATCTAATCATGGCTTTGAGCTGGCATAATCTTAAAAAGATACAAAAATGCTATCAGGAACTTCATTAGCCATGGAGAAAGAGAAAGGCATCAATTAATTCTTAAAGGGAAAGTACAGTACAGTTCTGCTGCAAGAATGCTGCAGACTGAAATTGCACTGAAACCCCTTCTCTTCAGCCATGTCCCACCCAACCAAAGCTGGGTGGGACTAACCTGAGTTCACATTTAAAACAAAAAGCAAGAACTGACAGCTTCTGTGCCGTGCCTGCAAAACATTTGCTTCCACTTTAGAAGGCTATAATTATCTCTGATACCAGAGCAGCTTTATAGTGTGCAAAAACCTCGCTGGCGTTTCCTCCACAAAATAACCAACTTTGACACAAACAGCACTTGAGCATCACCACGGGGATAGAGCAAACCCACAGATATAAACTGAAGAGCAAGGGAGGAAATGTGAATGGAATGGTATTATTGTGCTAAGCAATCCAACCCGATTTTAAGAGGTCATCCAACAATGTTTGTTTGCAGAACAAAGCAGGGTCAATCAGATTTTGCACTGTTTGACTCAAAGATTTCTCAATACTTGCAAATTCTCTATGCAACCAGACACAGAGATTAGAGGATACAGTTTTAATTACGCTTGTGTAAGTATGATAGAGTGCTGTTGATTTAGAAAGAGGTCCAAAAACACACAAGTATACCTGTCTCCTGGAACAAGAAACTAAATGCAATAAACCCTAAATCTGATCTTTTCTTATTTAACAAGAAATGTTTTCTGTATCTCTCTAAGTAATCTTCAGAACTGAAGCACTAATCTTAAATCAGTGGTTTGCATAGATGAGATCATTCCTCCTTGCCAAACAGATCATCCAGAAGACAAGGGTATTTGATCCCAGTCACAGGAGGGGATCGTGGTAGTTGGTTCCAGATATCTTCCCTCTGAAATTAGTAACCCAGAGAATATTTTACTATATAATAATGAAAACAAGAATCATTAAAAGCTGGTCAACATAAGATTGAATGAGCTGCTTCAATTCCACAGACAAATCTGTGAACAACTGGGTCTTTATATAGCACATCTTCTTAAAAGATTACTACCTGCATGTTCTTATCAACGTGGTAAAATATTTTAATAAAAATATTTTCTATCATTAGCCCCTTTGCAGACATTTTAAAATTAAATAATGCTATATTTTCTTCATTAAAATGCTTATGCTTCAAATCCTTTTAATCCTTTAATCATCTATGTCTCAACAACAAAAATCGTACAAAATAATGAGATAAAGAGGAGTAAAAAAGAAAGCCAGATAAACAAGCACAATTCTGGTGCTGAAATATATCTGTCAAATACAGGTACTGTAGCCTCAAAATAATGCTATTAATTCATGGTAAGTCATGCACAGAATGACAATTGAATTTTAAAGCTGAACAAGACTTAAAACCTTTCCTGTCTCTGTTTTTTTCCATTTTGTAGTTACCTCTCTTAAAATATTAAATATTAAATATTGAGTTATAGCTTAAGCACGGAATTCATCTGTAAAAACAAAGAATAGCCCCTGAACAAAGCCTAATAAACACCATGATCCTCAAGACTGCCGTATAAAACATGTGGAAAGGCTTTGATTTTATCTGTACAAGACAGAAAAATTCTTCCCAGTGACAAAATGAAAATAAGCGACCACTGAAAGCAGAGCAAACCAGCAGCCCTGGGCCATTGTTAGACACCAACAGTCTGAGATGCTGCAGAGGAAAGTCCTGGTAAGTCAAGAGTGAGCAGTCAGGAGCACGGTGCCTGAGGAATACTGGTTTAAACCCTGCCACAATTGAACTTGAATTTAAAGGAATGTTGTGTTTCTAAAGGGTCTGTGTACAATCAAACACATTCTGTACAATACATTGGCCAGGCCAGAACAGCAAAATGATGTGTTGGCAGAAGGCCTTTGGGTTTATCGGTTACAAAGTATATAAAATTCAGCATAATTGCCTTATGGACCTTCTATTTAAAAATGTTCCACTCAGCATGAGATGGCAAGATCAGATTAAGCTCTGCAGTTTGTTGATACTGCATTTTTATTTACCCTAAGTAGCAGGCTGGAGATATACCAAGTTGATCCATCAGTTCTTCTCACTGTGCATGCCTACCTGAGGTGTGGTGTGTTATATACAGGTTTCTGTGCAGTTACACAAAATGCAGAGCTATTTTCTGCATACATATAAGTGGAGCTTAAAGTATTTTCTGACTACCTCAGCAAGTGGGCAGATCATTTGACATGTGACAATGACATTTGTGGGGGAAACAGTATTCATGCTCATTGTCCATGGATAAATATACCTGCTTCCCCTTCTCTTTTTCTTTTTTCTTCTGTAAAAAGGCCCAGAGATGTGATACCTACTAGGCACCTCCTTGTCCCTGTCTGATTTCTCTGCTACATCCTAAACCTCCCTATTAAACCTATTTAAAAAGTAATTACTTAAAAAAAAGGCACAAATAGACAAATATGAAAAAAATGTTGTAGTATGTGTTGGCTGAAACAGTCATGTTAAAGATGGAGAATTTATATTGATACACTTGTTTTACCTTGGGTGGCTCCTTTACCTCCTCAAAAGCACGGACTTGATTCTCTCTCCAGTTCAGTGCATGCACAAACTTTCTATAGTCTACTTGCTTTTGGTTATCTTCAAACCTAAGCAGAATACCCATAAGATGACTCAAGGTTAAGGGGAATTTTAAACAAAGTTATGTTAAGTTATCTACAGTACACTAATCGTAATAATTTTTATACTACTTTATTCCCAAACACTGGGAGGAGTGAAAAAATAGTACAAAATGTCATGAACTCCTATATTATTATTCTTTTCCTTATTCTTACACCTTATTATTATCTCTTATAGTAGAATTCAACTTTTTAAAGGTTTCTTTCATTTGGACTATTTTCACTTTAGTTTTGAAGCATTGTCCAACCTTTTCCAACACCAATCTCATAGCTTTTGACAAAAACAGAGTTGGAATGATAAGTGTATAATTCCTTTGTGTAGAAATGAAACAGAAACAAGAGACCTGTGCTGTAATAGAACTGATCTGCTTAATTATGACTTCTATAATCATTTCCCAAAAATAAGTAATCATTCAAAAATGCTGTTTGCACTCACCTTGGGATCAATTTGCAATTGACAAACACACAGCTCGCTAACATATCAAATAATAGCCAGATTTTAAAATCATTTTGTATCAGGTTTATGGCACTGTTCTTTATTTCTCTGGATAGATGTATATATTTTTATCAGGTGTGGCTGCCCCCTAAATGCATGAAGATATATATGATGCCAGCTAAGGTCTACAGGTACATGTGGAAAATGCTATTTCTCTCCCTCAGATTTCTAAAATCCTTACCCTGCACTAATAAGCTCCATGGGAACAGATTTAGAAGGCACTTCATCCTTCTGCCATTGATTTGGATGAAGGAGCTTCAGATGTAAAAGTCCTCAATTCAGCAGAACACTGAGGTGACTCAGGCTCTTGGGAACCACTGTTCTTTCAGTGTTACCAGCCAAATGGTGAAAAATACCTCTAAGCTGAAGCTTGAAATGAACAGCTGGAAACTCTGCAATAAATAAAGCACTGGCAGCTTCTGAAGGACACTTGTCTCACCTAACACCACCCACCTGCAAAAGGAACCCAGTTTGGGCATGAAAGCAGAGCCTGGAAGTTCTGTGCCTCACTGGGGTCCATGGAGAGATAAATACACCCAGCAAGAGTCAGTATCTCTTATCTGGTAGGAGACACCAGGTTAAACAATTCTGCCCTGCCATCTGGTGAGACAAAAACTACTGAACAGGAAACAAGTATTTCAGAAAATTATTTTGTCGTGTCCTTAATGAAAGAGCAGTGCACAAAACATGGGCCTCAAAGCCCTTCAATCACTGCAGAGGGTTCTAAGAAAAATTAAGCATGAGTGCACTTTGAGGGAGAATTTACAGCACAAACCAGGAAAACAATACCAGAGGAGAAATAGATCTGGTAACAAAAATAAACTGCAATAAACTGCAACTCATCCTTTCCTTCTCCTCCCCCCACACCTTTCATTTAATAGTCAGCAGGAAAGATAATAATAAAATATACTGAGAGCCATAAACAGAGATGGCAGTGATAAACTGGAATGTTAAGTACAGTGAGTTATGCTGAAGATGAAAGCAAAGTCAGAAAAGAATGCTACTGCTACCAGAATTAAATGGAGCCTGAAACGCTGCCATGAAAAACCCTCCTATAACAGCTTGCTTCTTTATCATAGTTCACACACAAGTTAACATTTCCATAAAGCCTTACTTTTGGGGAATATAGCCAATATACAAGAAAATTACCATTCCCACTTCCAGTGGGTTCTTAGTTTCAGGGTTTTTTTTTTTGCAGGTGGCACCAGGGAAAGAAATTCATTTTGCATTAGATGTAATAAGACAGTCAAAAATCTTAGACCTCTTGGAAAAATAATGGCACACGAATTGGAATTTCAGATCTATCAGGACAAATTATTTTGCCTTCTACTATTATGTAGTTACCTTTTGCTTATTGTGAAAAGTCAAAAGATTAATTCCACCACCAAGACACTGAGCTGCGTAAGCAAGATCTTTAAACAAAGGGCAAGTGAAGGTGTGTAACTACTTAAACTTTCTGTTGAGGCACCAAAGTTGAGGAAAGCATTGCTTCTGCTTTTGACAAACATTTACAAAGAGAAAAGTCCTTTGATGTGACAGCACTAGTGAGCTGAGAAGACAACATGGGCTTGAAATTAACTATAACCAAAACTTTTAACATGGTCAGAGGAAATGGGATTCCTAAATCCCATAAAATTAAATAGATATAGAAAGCATCTTAAAATGCTAATCTAGAATAACCCAGAAAGAAAAAAAAAATCTACTCCTTAGATGTTTTACTGCTGTGACTTATTGTATCAATCTGCTAAAAGCACACACTAGAGATTTGGCACAGAGCATCCAGATGGAATGAGGAGATGCTATCAATTTGTGCATTATTAGGACAGAGATGTAGTACATTTCAGTGGCTGGAGCTAATAATGCTGAGACAGACAGTGCTCTTCAGAAAAGGAAATTAGATTTGTCTTATCAAGAAGATGCAACAAAGATAGCTTTAAACCACCCTTCTCTTCAGTTTTACCCTGTTACTTCACTAATGCATGTGATTTTAGACTGTGAAAGTCACTCCTTCATCTCTCTCACAGTTTACAGAGCTTTTTATTTTCTTTATCATTACAGAAATAATCACACTTTTCTGCTTCTAAAAATACATTCATAATTAAATACTCCAGATAGATGAAAAATCTGGTTAAATCACATTATGATCATTCCTGAGGATGCTTTGGTGGGTAAAGGTTACTTACTAATACTTTTTCCTTTCCCATCAAGAAATCTGTACCCCAAAGATTTATGTGAAAGTTTAATGTACATGCAGAGGTTTTTTCATTCCTTGGTTTCAAACAACATTTATTAAGAAGCTAATCTGATTGTAATAAAGCAGAAGCATCTGCTTCTTTAACCTTAGAGAAAACGTTGGGATTCTTCAATCTGTTTGATGGTCTCTGTGCAACACAGTTCTACAGGGACTAAATTGTCACAGGTGTACACCTAAATTGTCAGAAACTGCTCATATGAAAGAATTTAAACCAGCAAGCACAAGAAGTCAGTATTAAATAATAATGGCTACCATCTCTTTTTTATTAATTTATAGTTTTAATACATTTATTCATGCCTTGAACAACCATGAATCAAACCATCATCTCCTTAGCAAACTGAATAACAGGAATAATTTATCTTAAGAGATCCAAATATGAATGCTAGGGAAACTTTTAATCACAAATGGTACAGGGAGTCTCAGGCACCAAAGGTAACAAGAAGACAGAGTGCAGGAGAAAGATCTTGTGATCATTTCCACTGCTGCTTCTGCTACTGGACACTTACTGTAGCAGGAAAAGAGGGTTTGCTTCCTGAAAGACAAAGGGCAGCCCTAAAAAAAAAAAATTACAGGTAGGAAACCAGGTAAAAAATTATTTCCAGGCCACAATCCTGGGGAAAACTGAGCAAACAGAAGAGGCTTGGCCTGGTGATTTGAGAACTTGGACGACCATGTAGAGGGCTCTCTGTCATCAGGCACTGCTACCTGAGGGACTGGAGATTCTCAAAAAAAGCAAGCACCCTTCAGAGTCAAACAGACTCACCTGGCAGTGTAGAGAGGTGAAAAACTACACAGCTGCTTTT
Source organism: Lanius collurio (assembly GCA_020086605.1). Taxonomy (NCBI): domain Eukaryota; kingdom Metazoa; phylum Chordata; class Aves; order Passeriformes; family Laniidae; genus Lanius; species Lanius collurio. The sequence goes on from JACBWW010000007.1 coordinate 37,091,972, forward strand.
AATAGAAATTTAAAAACATCATTTAAAAAAATAGAGACCTACAATTGACAACAAAATTAATGCAGAATAATCAACATGTAATGCTTGTAAACTTGTCATCCTTCTTTCTTCTCTCATTTTTTTCCTTCCTTATCTACCAGCTGTTTATAAATCCTCCAGGGAAGGACTGTTTCTTTTTAAGTCCTTGTTAGCATCAATTTAGCATTGCAATAAATAAAAATAACAGATAAAACCCCCTAAACTCATTACTTAAGCACTTTGGCAAAATTTATTTATTAAACAAACTGTAATTGTTCATTATGCCTGCATAAATTTAAAGACATGTTTATAATGACTACTGTAGTTTTCTGGCAGAAAACTGTGTGCCATCTGCACTGTTTAATACAATGTGATTAAATTCTGTATTGTTCTGTGATTAAAAAAGTGAGCAGATGCTGATGGAGAAAGGAAATACTTTTTAACACGCCAGCACAAGTAAATTGGAAAAACATTCACATTGTTGGGTACCTAAATCTTATTATTTCAACATCTCATAATTCAAAATATAAATTTACACTAGATGGACAATATGAAAAAGTCTTATCAAACCCCAATTTTTGTGCTAACTCTCCCTGCACTCCGTAGCAATTGAGTGGTCTTTGGGTACAGCAAACAAAGTCTTGGGTCATTTGGAGGTGACCACAAAATTAGACAGTTATTTCTAGTCCCATCCCACGCTTTTAATAAGTGACAGAGCATTGAAGTATAATTTACAAATGTAAATAAAAAATACTTTAAGAGTACTACCTTTCAAAATGGAAAAATAGAGTCATTAAGTCCTGGAGAAAGTCTTTGCCACCTAATCTCAGATAGCAAAGCTGAATAAACACAGAGCTTCAGCCTTCCACTATTATCTGATCATGTTGTCCAGCATCATTTTATAGCTGAATAGGGTCCAGCTAGTACATTAGCTATATATACTGATTTTGTGGGAATCAGTCCACCAGCTTTTATTGTACCCCTTTCTTCCTTCATAAATTCAGATCCACAGAGTAGGAC
>JACBWW010000007.1:37093109-37143968 GCA_020086605.1 Lanius collurio
GAGGAAAGGAAAGGAAAGGAAAGGAAAGGAAAGGAAAGGAAAGGAAAGGAAAGGAAAGGAAAGGAAAGGAAAGGAAAGGAAAGGAAAGGAAAGGAAAGGAAGAAAGAAGGAAGGCATTGACAAACTTGGCCCACTCTGAATTGCAAACTCCCCAGGAATGTGACTGTTCTTCATTAACAGTAAACCTGCCTGTTTCATTATTCTTCAGTGTTGAAGAAAACTACTGGAAGCAGAAAGAAAGGAAAAGTCTAAATCCCATTAAGCCAACTCAACTCTTTGATTTACAGACTACTGGAAATTATGTCCTATTAAATAGAGTTCAATAAAACAAACTTCCCAAACAGTGCCAAGTGCACACTTTATGAAGAATGTGACAATCTTCCTCATTACCTGCAGTGCTGTGACAACACCTAAACTGCCACTTGTGAAGCAGCTGATGCTGTAACTTAGAAGTGCCTTACACAAGGCTCTCTGACAAATGAAGCACTTCCTACACTCATTTCTGAGGCCCAGCTTCACACCATTCTCATTTACCTTTCTCATACAGAAATCTGTAACACAGGCTGGTCTCAGCCCCTTTAGAAACTAAGGAAAATGGATGGTAATTTAGAAATGCAGCTCTCAGACAGGCTGAGGAGATAACTCTCTCCTCCACCACCTACAGAAAGAACCTACAGCAGCTGAAACCTCACCCAGCTGTCATGAGTACCTTGCTAAAATTGGGTGAAACCCAGCCCTTGATCTTCTCTCTGTGTTCTAAGCTTATCTCTAATTTTTATTATAGTGTACTGGGCTTTTTCTTTTTAACTGCCTACACTCAGATTCCTTAGGAGAGAAGAGGGTCAGGGCACAAAAGCTTTCCCTGGTATAAATTCACAAACAATAAACACATCTCTAGAGCCCAGGATGTGTCAGGCTTGTCTGCTTCTCATCAGAACTGAGTTAGCACATAAAGGAAAACTTCCAGTGCCTTGTTGTGCATCTATTCAAGTTCAGCCCTTAAGAAGTGGAATCTGTAAGATCCTCTTGTCTAATACAGGATGTCAACTGTTCTTCAACAATTGTGTTGGGCAGCCTGATGGGAGTTCTAAATTATGAGTTGTAGATTACTGTTAAAATTCAGATGTTTCTGAGTACTAATGCTTATAACTCAGTGTCAGAAGTTATGAACAGCCGCATGAAGAAGCTTTATTAAAAAGGATTCCACATTTCTGCCTGACAAGGGTCTTTTCACTATCTACTAAACCCAGATACTTAATTTCCAACTCCTCCTGAAATCAAGAATTGTATCTACCTGAAAGAATCTTAACATGACAGAAGATAAGACCTGTTCCTGTTTTTAACACAGTATGAAAGCACAAACAAAACATTTAAGTATTTCCCACAAGGGAAAGAAGAAACCAATAAGTATGCATTTAAACCTATCACCAGAAAATCTGCCTGGGAAAACCAAAGTCAACAAGACATGAGTGTTCAGAGCACCACATCTTACTCTGAACTCCAGTCTTTAATACAAGTTCTTTTCACTTCTATTCCCATTAATGTATCCACTAAAACAATTTGTCTCAAAACAGCTAACTGTGCTATGGAAAAGTACAAAGCCATGCCAAGACTCCTTTCCCTTTTTAAAAATTTTAAGAATATGTTTCAGCTGAGATTAATAGGAATAACAAAGCCATTTTATTTACTATTGATGCTGTCTACTTGATAAAGACACTTCATTGTATTCATGTTGGTGTGTTCCTTGGAACTCACACAATGTGCTTTCATAAAGTTATTGTTTTTACCTTACATCTATAGACAGGAACAACTAAAGCAAAAAAAGATGAATGTCACTGAAAATGATAAGTATCAGTAACTGACTCTGGAAAGATTAATTCCATAGAATTCTGCCAAACCCCAGATGATTTATTGTGACAGGAAAAATGAAGAGAAGTTTCTAGGATGGATGCATCTCAGTTGATTATAAACATTCTAGAAATAGAAAAGTCTGCATGTGTGTAGGGACAAAATCTGCATCATGAAAGGATTCATATTAGACAATGCACCCCCTCCTGAAATGCTGAAGATTTGTGTCTGCAGTAGATATTTAGCATTGATTTACACATGTGCATGCAGATCAGACTATCTGCCCTTGTTACCTGGTCAATAAAGTTTCTAGAAGATCATCAGTAAGTGGCAACTTAAAGGACTTGCAAATGGTCCTGCAGGTCTCATAAGGCAATAGCCCACTCCTGTACATCAGAAAGAGAGAGGCAGAAATACATATTAGGTATTTTCCAGGTTTACTCCAAGTGAATGTTTCTGTGAATAGGAAAACACATGAGGAATATCAGGATAGAAGTAAATAAAACAAAGTCTTATGAAATTTTGCAATTACAAAGCTGAGAAACTTGAAGGCCACACTGTAGCCTTTCTCATATTGAGATCCTCGGTGATTCTCTGTGATTCTTTATCTGTGATGTCAGAGAACAAAAAGGGCAAATGAGTCACACTAAGAATCCAAATCCTTTCTTTCTTCCCCCCTTAATTCACTATTTCTCCTCTTTGATTTAAAATCTTCTGTTTTGCCCATGAACTGGTATCTGATGTTACGGAATGTTCAGTACAGCATCTATAATAAAAAGTCCACACAAAATTTAAAATAGACAAAAAGGCTGTCCTTTTGTTCTCTCCTGTCAAGTGCTGAGAGAGGCTTAATATTGTGAATAATATTCTTTGGCCACAATAAACCATTTGTTCAGCAATAAACAGAAAGTAGGTGGGTTTACAAGAAGAGCTTCTGAAATAACAGCTTAAAGTAAGAGAGGAAACTTACTTTTCTCGGTCGTTATACATAAACACTGTAGTCAGTTGTTCAAAATTTTCAAAGGTACTTTTCTTTAGTTTTTCTTGAGCCACTGAAAGGAGGAGGTGCAGGTCTGTTTGACTGTCATCTCTCATGCCATAATGACGCCCAAGAGTCATAATTTCATGTTCTGAAAATGCTCCACCAGTGACGCTGACTATCCAGTTTCTATTCACAAAAACAACAGCCTACATTAGTTTTAATAAGTTAAAACCAGTAGATAATCACTAATTTTTGGGGAGGAAGGATGTCCAAATTTCCTCAGTAGCTGTCTATGCATACAAAAACACATCCTAACCATGACTGAAGTGTTGTACTAGAGATACCATACAGAAAATTACACCCAACCACAAGTTTCCCTGGCAAGAATGGAAGAGAGCAGGCAGCAGCAAGAGCAGCTCACACTTGGCTGCTGTAAGTGGAGAATCAGGTCCCATGCAGGGAGGAGCCTGGGTTGTGCTCTCCCAAGCCTGTGTGTGCTGCTCAAACAAATCAGCCCAGCTCAAGGAAGAAGAAATTTTCCTGAGATCCATCTGATGGGACAGTGTCAGCTCCCTCACTGTCACTGAGCTCTTGTTAAATCTGGATTAGTGTAACTACATTGGCTCTCTGATCCCAAATATCTGCCTCTGGTGCACTCACATTCAGCCAAGCTTTTTAACAGCAAGCATCAACATAGGCCTATGTGTCTCAGTCAAAATTAGATTAATTATATATAGTACTTCTGGATAAACTGCTCTAAGAATAATTCACCGTAATTGCTGGTGCAATTAGTGCTGTACCTTGTGATACCCATGAGGATACTGAATCACTGTGATTAAACACCAATGCTTGAAAACAAATAGAAGAAATTAGTAGTGATGCACAAAGTTTTGACACAAGACTCAAATGGCTGCCTGGAGAATATTTAAATTGTTGAATTAATCTGATAAAGGGTCTCTTTATTATCCACATGTGTACTGAAAGCACAGAAACTTAGGACTCTTCCAAATTTGCAGACTTTTAACAAGAAACACAGTTCTTCATTTGCATCCTCTCAGAGGCTTGTGTGGTCCTGTTCAAATGAAGGTAGCACTTCATGTAATATGGCTGCACTTACAGCTACTAAAGAAAGGTTAAATACTCTAGAGTGTCCACTTTGGTTCAACTGCTTCTTTTTTTCATATTAGATAAATCAGAATGATCCTTTATTTGCAGTGGCAGGAAATAAATGCAAGGAAGTGACAAGCTGTTGACAATAGCAAACCTTATTTGAGATTACACACACTTCATGACCAAGACCTGGTCCATCTACTAATATTATCATTACCTTGTCAGTATTATTTTTCCACTTACTGGATATTATTATTTATATTGCAGCAGCACTCAGAGATCCAGTCAAAGCTGGAGCCTCTCTCCTGCAGCCTGCAGTCACACCCCTGCACACACAAAGAGGACACTGCAGCCTGATAAGCCTGGCACTCCAGTGCTTGGGCTGGCAGAGCTGGGGGCTGTAGATAACATCAGCCACTGGAACATTTCCACAGATTGGATTTCCACACATGGCACAGATTTTTCCAGTGTCAGGATTTAAAAAGTCTTTTATTTTCTCAATGCAGTCAGTGACAATCAAATCACAAAAACCCACAGATAAAATTATTTCACTTGGGAATTAAGGAATATTTTAGTGATTGTGAGGGACTAATAAGCAAGACCCAAGACTCACAAACAGAATGACATCTAAACTCTCCCTGACAAAAAAAAACTGAACAAGTTGCAATAATTGTTCCCACAGCTTAGCTATCTCTTGTTTTACTTTTTTTTTTTGTTCTAGAAGAATAAGACAGATTGCAATCTGAATTTATTACAGAAAGAAGAAGTCATAATTAACTGCTCAAGAGAGCTGCTTCTCAAGCTGAATTGAAGATAGAATCTTTGTTAGACCCACATGGTTCTTTGTCTCTAACAGCAAACAATCTTGCCAGCAGCTTATGCAAAAAACAGGCAGGATAAGGCTGTGTGATGCACAGGCATCTAAGTTTTAGTTATTTTTTTAATTCTCTTTTTAACAAAAATATCAATAGTTTTAATGATAGCTTATGGGATAGCTTCAGTGTACATCACATATTTATTTCCTGGATGAAATACTGAAGACTTGGGTTCTGAAAGCAGTTAAAGTAAATTGTATAATTACAATTCTGTTCACTACACCATACTTACAGATGTATTTTTACATGCAGATCATATAAAATTACATAGGTAGAAAGGAAGAAATCTGAACAGCCAAATTCAGAGCACAATAAAGCCCCAGCTGTATTTAAGATAAGGAAAGAGGATTATCATTGAAGCTGTCATACAGATAATTGCCTGTACTAAAAATAATCATTTGTTGTTAGCTATAATCATCAAATGTCATGGCAGATTAAAAATAAACAGAGATGTACACAATAAGAAACTGAAAGAAAAAAAATATTCTATTCACATAAAAAAATATCTTAGAATTTTCATATATGTAAAGAAGTGCTCTTGTTTTTGTCATTAAAAATGCTTCTTTCATTCTAAAATAAGATCCATGGGTAATAATGAGAGCCTTTAGATTACTGGATGTAATACAAATCAACAGAAACAAAAGCTACTATCACTATAGAGCACAAATGTTCAGTGTTCCTTATGGGCAAATTCTTGCTCTGGCAGAGTGAACATTCCCCGTTAGACCCCAGGCCTTCCCCCCACAGCAGGGATGGGGACCACTGGTGGGTGTTGAGACTGTCCCAGGTGAGCACTGAGGCCCAGAAAACCTTGGTTCCCCCCAGCCTTCCTGCTCATGGAGAGGGCTCCTGCATTTTTTGTGGCTGAAGCCAAGTCCCCCAATACCACATGATCAGACAGATCTCTCTCCATGTCACAGAATAGCACCACCCTAAATTAAGCAGTTGAGCTGTTCACAGCTGCACAGATTATGTCCATGATTAAATTTGCACCCAAGTGAGCCTCTTCTGGATAAAATAAAAACCTTTCCCTGCTATTTAAAAGCACAATCATCCCTTCTAAAAAGTTGCTTCTCTAATTTCTTCATGCAAATCTTCCAAACCTTTGAGCTGCTCTTCGTGCGTGCACAAAGTTTTGCAGATGGTTATTTCATAATTTGAACTAAAACCATATTTTTTTATTTTATGTACTTACCTTGTACATAAATTAAAAACCCTTTTCCAAGTGCTTGAAACTTTCTCCTGACAAACATTAACTTTCAATTTTCTTCCTTTTTACTCAAGTAATAACATCTTCCCTCTTAATGCAATTAGCAATTCAAAATCTTGCTTCTGCTGAGTAAAATACCTGAGTTCAGAAATATTTTGACCAAAAGCTGCTAAAAACTGTGGTCTCTCTTAGTTTAAATCCTACCTTTAATCACTTGTTTTTCATTTCTGAATATCAGCTTGTTTTAATTTCTCACTACTTTCACTTTGAGTTGCTGAAAGAAAATTCTGCTGATCTATTTCTCTTCTGAGATGTTTCAGAAGCTATTTCTGCCTTGGTTAGCACTCCTATGGAGATGACATTCCATGCAATATTCATCTAGTTAAATGCCTTAGTTGTTATGACAGGTCCTAAACACACAGAATATTACTTCTGTGAAAACCAAATGCTGCTAAGTGAAGTTTTCTCCTCTGTTTCACCTTACCAGTACTGTGCCCAACACAGTTCATACACTCAAGTATTTTGGCTATGGAATAAACTAAAATAAGCTTGTATTTGAGCATGATTTCCTCTTTCAAGTATCTCTACATCTGCTGATTGCCATATCTGGAACATTGCCAGAATCCAGATTTCTGCTCCCTTTATCTATATTTAAATTACTATCTAAGTATTAATTATTGTTCTCATTATTGCTGTCCAATCTTTTTTAAACATGCTTAGCACTCCTACAATTTCAATACACTTTGGTTCTGTAAAGACTGTCTTCTTTACCAATGATTCAAAAACCAAACACCATTTTCAGGAGGCAACCTGAACATTCTTACTTGAATTTCAAAACTATTGTTTGACTCTCAGGATGGACTTTTCTTTATCTTTCAGCATAAATATTACTGCTGACTTGTGCCCTTCTTCACAACACTCAGTGTCAGCTCCATAAAAAGTAGACAGATTTCTGTTGTGTTTTTCAGCTTACTTGAAACTATCACTTTTTTTCCTGGAGCATGGATTTACTTTCTTTTTCACACACAATCTCCAAGTAAATGCAAAAGGAATCTATGCCACTTGTCAGCTAACATGGAGAAGGCATCAAAACTCAGTCATGCTGTATACATTTTGGGGACCTGTGCTTTTATTAAATATAAAAACCCCAAATCCACTGTCTTACCTGAACATGTCATACCCAATCACATTGGTATGCTCAGGGTCATTCGTAGCAAAAGTCTTTCTGATTTCTTTGGCACGAGATGCAGTCATGTTCTTCAGTTTGTTGAGCACAACACCAATATCAGACATGGGGAACTTAAGAGAGGAAAGTAAGACATAGATTATAAAGGCCTGAAGTAATCCAGAGGGACCTGCCTAGGCTGGAGAAATGGGCCCATGGGAATCTCAGTAAGACCAAGTGCAAGGTGCTGGTCTCATTCCCTGGTATCAATCCAGGCTGGGGGATGAACAGATGGAGAGCAGCCCTGGGAGAAGGATTTGGGGGGCTGGTGGGTGAAGGCTGGACATGCCCTGGCTGTGTGCACTTCTGGAGTGAGTCCAGAGGAGATACCAAGGTGATCAGAGGGCTGAAGTACCTCTGCTATGAGGAAAGGCTGAGTGAATTGGGATTGCTCAGCCTGGAGAAGAGAAGGCTCAAGGGTGACTTCATTGTGGCCTTTCAGTTCTTGCAGGGAGCTGACAAGAAAGATGGAGAGAGACTGTTTACAAGGGCCTGGAGTGACAGGACAAGGGGGAATGGCTTCAAACTGAGAGTAGGGTTAGATTAGATATTAAGAGGAATTTTTTTCTTGTAAGGACGGTGAGACACTGGCACAGGCTGCCCAGAGTTGCTGTGGCTGTCCCATCCCTGGAAGTGTCCAAGGCCAGGCTGGATGGGGCTCTGAGAAACCTGGGATAGTGGAAGGTGTCCCTGCCCATGGCAGGGGAGATGGAACGAGATGATCTTTAAGGTTTCTTCCATTCCCAAGCCATTCCAATCCAAGCCATTCTATGAAAAGCACTCTGCAACCCACCATGTGTCACCAAGGTGTAGGGCAATATTGAACTGCAGAGTATTAGCAGTTTTTTCCTTTCCTCACTTCGAATGCATAAATCATCACTGTGTTAAGTTTTGAGGGAAGCTTGTTACTGGAAAATAAAGTTGCTTCCTATCAAGAATATAAGTAATTAAACAAAAATCTTAAGATCATGCATTTTCAGAAAGTTTTGTCCAGCTACATAAAAGAACATCCACCTTTTCTTGAAACATGTCATTTTTAAAGCAGGAGTAGAAACATTTAAAATACAGTTCTAATAAATTGGTCCTCATTTTATGTTGGTGCACCTCACTGAATTCTCAAGTCATAAATTTCACCAAGTTAAAGCTAATTTTTCACTGTTGGCTTCAGTGAAATGTTTCAACAGATAATCTCATTAATTTTGGACTACATTGTCTTACATACTCAGAAATAGCAACAGTGGAAATTTTTTAGGAACCAATTTACCTGTTGTAGATAAAAATGCTTAAATGTTTGTTTCTTCCAAATTAGACCATTAAAATAAATTTGAACTAAGAATAAACAGAACTGAAGAACTAAGACTTTCAATCTATATTCAGATTTTTGTGTTAGTGCTCTACCAAAGATTTATTTGCTATACTCATTTTTAATATAAAACATAGAAGTATTTAGTAATTAAATTAAGGGTGACTCCCAGTATGATTATCTGCTAGGTCCTTACATCTGTCATGCTCTACCTAACTTAAAAAGCACAATGAACTGCCCGAAAATACTTTTCTCCCATTTCTTCCAAGAGCAATTATCTGAAATTTGGTATGACTGGTATTAAGGACCTGGACATAAAAATTGGGCCTCAGTCCCAACTACGTTGAAGTGTGTCTACAGCTTTGTTTCAGTTCAAAGTGATCTAGAAAAGGGTATTGAAAGTCCCTATGGCACTGCCAGAGCAGTACAAATTGATCCAAGTTTAATCAATACATCAGTGCTTGAAGATTTTTCTCAGAATTAGAGAAGACAATTTCTGTGCCAAAACCCCAGGTGTAGCCCTGGCAGGCAATGCCCTGCAAGGCAGTGTCTTGGAGCAGCTGGAGCAGCAATCAAAGAGTTTTAGAGGCAGCAGCTTTTCCAGGCCCCTCTCCAAGATGTTACAGTTTGAGCCATAAGCACACAGCCTTCTGCTGATCAAGCAAGGAACAGGGAGAAAAGACTGAGCAGAAGGGTTCAGAGACCAGAGTATTTCAGGATGGACAAAGTGTTCTGAATATTTAAGAGCCTGTCTTCTCTACATTATCAAAACAACTATTTTTACCCCTTTTTTTTCTAAACTACATATTCCAAACACCTACATAGGCAGTATCTGAGCAGCATTGCAATAATTTCACCTCCTTTCCCCCTTCCTATGTAATTGCTGACATGTTTCTAGTCACAATCTAGTTTTGTTTGATTGTGTTGTTTAAGTCAGGGGTTATTATGCTGAATTCAATGGAAGTAAAATCCTTTTCTATGTTTGCTCTGCAGCAGACAGCAAAGACAACTGAAGCTGCTCAGAGATGCTGGATTCCCTTCCAGTGATGCCTTGTTTGAAACAGCCCTCCCCAAACCTGGATAACACCAGTAGGACTGTGCACAACACACATTTTCTGTTTTGCAAACAAATCTACACTTCCTAAATAAATATTTTTTCCCTCAAATTGAAAAAGAAACTAAAAGTGCTGAAAAGTTTTTAACTAGGTTCTAGAAGTTACTTTCAGTAAAGGTGGCAACCAAAATGACAAGACTCAGGGATTTTTCTCCCCCTAAAACTTAAAAACAATACAAAAAGTGTAATTTTGAAACAGAAAATTAAAACTTTGCAACTATATTAGATGGTGTCAAACAAATTTTCAATATCCACCTGCCTGTGATTACCAATCAAAATTTCATGTAAATCACCATATGCCTATAGAACTGTGGTCAAAATGGCAATTTCCATTAAAAAAAAAATTCCATATAAATTTCTTTCACTAGTTTTCAGAAAACATACTGATGTGCTCTGCTGAAAGGAAACCTCTGTCTATTCAGAATGAAAATTATTAATTTTCTAGTTTTAGAAACAACTAACAACTAGTAATCTTTAAATTTTTTCCTCTTTCAAACAATCTTCCATCTCTGATCTTCTCTCATATTTGCTGAAGTTGTTTTGATTTGAGTATGTGATCCCCTGATGAATTGAGGCAAACTTCTGGAGCTCTAGTCAAAGGATGTGAGTGAAACACCTACCATTGGGAGAATCAACCATTTTTTTTTTCTACCAGCTGCATTAAAATGTTAATTGTGCAAAGAACCTTTCAAAATTCAATTTAAGGACTTATTTTCAATGTAGTTTCTTCCCATTTTGCAGATTTTATTTTGACACCATACTATCATTCAGTCTGGAGAACTAAAGTCTCATCCATTTGATCCAGGACAATCAATGCAAACAACATTCCAAAGAACATTTACAATCTAAGGATGAGCTCTGCATTCTGGAAAATGGGTTTGGTTTTGATTCTACCAGGAGGAGAAAAACTCCAGCATGAAGGAAACACACTGGATTGCATTTTCAGGGTTTCAGCTTTGTATTTTACTGCTTAAAGCATTTAGCAGCCTTAGCATTTTACATCCAAAAGCATTTTGCAGATCTTCCTTGCTGTTCCAGGGAAGGCAGATGGTGCTAATCCACATTAATTTACAAAAACAGTGCACCATTCTGCTAAAGTATAAATCAGCAGACACATCCCAGCACTCAACTTATTGGTGCTCTCCCCTCTGAAGGCAACAAAAAAGACAGTGAACACTGTAAGCTTGAATTCCTGACTGTGATATGAATTTCTAATATTACAAGGGAAACATTTTGACAGAAAAATAGGTATGAACCCAAAAAATCAAATCAGGACAAAACAGCCTCCTCAGTAAGACTAAATTGGATGTGTCCAAACCTGGAGTACTGTACATTGTTCCAGCCTCCACACCTCACAGTTACTTTGCAAGGACAGAATGAAAGAGGTGAAGTAGGACAGGATTAGGCTGAGGGGGAAGAACGTCTTAGATTTACAAAATTATGAAGGTGGGGCATCAGGTGAATGGGAATCTTCACTAAATCCCAGAACACTAGAACTGGCCTTGAAACTAGTGGGAGGCTGGTTTAAAACAGATAAAAGATAATTCTTTTATCAAATATTTGTTTTTCATAGCAGGCAGTGAACTTTTCAACTTACTGCCACAGAAAATTGTGGAAGCTGACAGCATCTGTAGGTTCAGCAAGGGTTAGATCAACTCAGGGACAAGAGGTTCATAAACAGCCTCAAGAAGGAATAGGCAGGGATATCCTTTGTCACAACCCCTAATGCAGTCTGAGGGCATTCTGAGAAAGGAAAGGAGAACAGACAGTAAAGAGTGGCCAGACTTGCAGGCACTCCCAGCTGGCACCTCCTAAACTCATGGCTCAACAGAGAGCACCCGGCTGCAAACTTTGGGTGAGGAAACAGGAGAAATGATTCTGAAAAATACATGGATAAACCACAGTCCTGAGAGATAACAGAAATTAGCAAGATTACTTCACCTCATTTGCATTCTTCTCCATGTAGTTGAACGTGTATTCATCAGCATCCACCACCAGAAAGTTGTGACCATGGAAACAAACTCTGGCTCCTACAAACAGATCCTGAGCCTTGTAGTATTCAGATGGCTCACTCTTGAAGAGTTCCTGCCCAGGCTTCTTAATGCGACCTCTTTCCAGGAACTTCCCACCAGGTATCCCTATGGGAATAGAATTAAAACCAGTTAATTACAGCTTTACTTGGGAAAAAAAAAAAAAAAACCTCACACACAAAAAGCCTCCAAGCCATCAACAAAATGACACCCTAAACCAGATGATTTGTATTTAAATACCATGTTTTGTGCTCCAGTTTCCTGTCTGAGAACATTCTCTTCCCCTCCCTCTCACTGCTTAAAGGACTGTCTCTGCCAGTGTCCACAGCAACAGTTACATTGTGCACATTCTGGGACATGTCTCATTTGAATGTCTGCCAAACACCTTCTCTGCTTTTCTTTTCTTTAAAATGGGACAGAAATGTGCCTCTTCAAATCGTTCCCATAACCCTGATGCCAGCCTTGGAACTGGCCCTTGAGAAACCTAAGATCCAAAAAGTAAAATGTGGGCAATTATCCTTAAACTGCTTAAAGAAGAAAAAGGAAAATAAAAATCACAACTTAAGAAAGTGCTGTCCTACAAAGATGGTGAATTCTGATGCAATGTAATTCTAATTTCTCTTAAAGGGCTTTTGAAATTTTTTATAAACATAGGAGTGACATGACACTGTCTTCCACATATCATTCTGCCAATGCAATTGTGATCTGCTCTCTGCTTTGTGAGGTGGGTATGTCACATGGTTCCTTTTCACAATATAATGATTTTATTTGTGTCACTAGAAACTGCACGAGGTACTCAAGGGTAGGTAAGATGCTAAAAGGAACATTTCACTTTCCTGTATTAACTTTTTGGGTACCACAGGACTGCATTGCATGTACCAAGGTTTCTGGAAAACCTTCTGTCACATGTTTAGTTTCACTGGGATATGTGCCCTACAACAACTCTGGGGTTTGCTTCCTGTTGATATTTGAGTTTCCAAGCCAAAGGCAAAATCTTACTTCAGTAATATTTAATGATGTCTTAATGTCAGATAGTGATGCAAGTCCAATAAAAGGCTATTGAACAGTGTAATCAAATGCCTTTTAAAGTCAAAATTATACATGAATGTGAAACACAAACTACTTATTAAACCAGAGTTTGGAGCACATGTCTGTCTTAATTGCTTTATTAGCACCATAAAAGACAAAAACCCCTCCACTATGGTAATCATCAGACCTTGCTTGAATCAAAAAACAATTCAAATCCTTAATGTGACTCTAATGTTAACACATTCCTTTTCACCCAGCTATAAAAACAAATACAAAATTTTAGGTTATATAATCCTGGGAACTGTTTTTAATATTTAATATGTCTTTGTTAGACTGGAAATTCATTCCTGCCTCTCCATTTCCCTGCAATTGTGCACTTATACTGGAAACCTACTTCTATCCCATAATGGGTTTTTAAATGTTACAGGTTAATACATTACAAGTGGTATATAAAGAAAAATGACTGAAAATATCTCATTAAGTTAAGAGATTTTATACTGAAACCTGATAAGGAGTTTTGATGGAAATCTACAAAAGCCAGGCTCAAAGCACAAAATAAACACCACCACGAAAGACCCTCTTCCATTAAGATCAGATCAGAGTTTGCAGGTGTTTGTACAGCTGTTGGCTGGGTCTTACACTGAGTAAAAAAGTGGTTGTGATCTTCTTCATGGGGAGCCAAAGTTCTCATGCTTTGATCCCCATCTCAAGAAGTGCTTCAAGATGTCCAGCCCTGTGAATTTCATAGAGTTTCATAGTGTTACTAATAACAGAGTAAAGTACTTCAGGTTGCTGAACAGAGAAAACTAAGAGCAACTTATTACTCCCATTTTAGGATTGAGATCTGAAGTATTACTTTGTACCAGTTCATGTAAATAAAAGGGCAAAAGTAGCCCTCTGAATCTGTGCACAAAAGGGATGGCCAGGTCGTTATTTTGGATGCTTTACTCTTTCTCCTTAGCCACTCCTCCCTGACTTCTGCAAAGCCTTCTCATTCTTAACATTGAAGAAAATCACACTTGTCCTTCAGATGTGACTAAAATGAGGTAGGGATAGTTAGAGAAAAGAAGTAGAAAGAAAAGGAAGGTAGGAACAAAGAAACTTCTGCAGACCCAGGCCTCTTTCCAACTGCTGCTCCACCTCCTCCACCACATCCCTACTCTTCATCCTGCCTCTTCAATGCCGCTCTCACTAAACCCTCCAATGGCCAGTTCTTAGCCACAACCTTCCATTTCACCTTTCTATAACCTCTAAAAGTCAACTACTCCATCCATTTTAACAGCCCAGGGAAGTTAAAGTCCACTTACAGACACATGCCTTTCACACATGCCTTGAAGCATTTGTTACTATTAGTGAGCAAATTTGCCCATTTATTGTTTCACATTTTATTTGACCAGCAGTGTTTGATGGGCTCCCAGGTGAAATCCCAGCACAAATTCTCATTCCAAAGGGAAAGGAAGGCAGGCAGCAATCTCTGGCCCTGCACTCATGCTGCTGATGGCTTGGCCAGCTGACCACATCTGCACTGCAGTGTGTGGCTTTGACTCTTCCCTGGGTGCTGTGGGATAAATCTGGGGTCTCAGGTCACAGCTATTATTACTGTGTGTTCAAGGCACCTTGGGGCCTTGTCTAGTTGAAACGGTGCAAAGGAGAGCTAGAAGTGACTGAACAAGCAGTACATGCTTGGGGTCCAAAATTCAAACTGTTCCCTAGACATCTTCAATTTAACAGTGCAACTGTACCCTTAGCACCCTTTATGTCTCCAGACATAAAAAATGCCAATCAAACATGTCATTCACTGGTGGAGAACTGAGCTGCTCTTGAGGCTCACAGCAACATTACATATTAAATAAATACATAACTGTGTGTGTGCAGTTAGCTGCAACAGAAGAAGTTCCATAAATTACAGGCCACTGGGTGCCAGGAAGTGAGGAAAATATTGATAATAAGACACTGCTGCCATAAAAGTGCTGAATCATGATGTTGTAGTGGAGCAGGACTAACTGGGAATGTTCATTGAAGTCCTAAGCAGGTACTCTACCTCTTCCAAACACTTCTCAGAGAATTAATTGGATTTTATTTGGGGGTGAGGTGCCTATCTATGCACTTACAATATAGTTGGATACAAGCAGAGATGCCATCAGAGGTTCTTTGGATTGAAAAGGCACTTCTGGATGTTAACTGCTCTGAAATTGTTGCTGAAGATGTTTTGGGGGCTCCACAGAAAGACACAAATCTCTCCAGCAGGGTCATGCTTAGCCAAAGTTCCCCCATCTCTCTGAATTACAGAATGACCTCCTGACACCCTTCCCACTGCTGTGTCCTGCCATCTGTGCACAAGACACTTCGGAAAAAGGAAAAGATGAAAATCACAAAACCTTTCATATCCTCAACTGGAGGGAGCCTAAAATGGGAAACAGTGGCCAAAACAATTTAAACATGACAACATTTGGTGACCATGCCCCAGCAATAGGATAAATGGGCTCAAGCAACTGAGAAGTAACAAAGCATTTATTTGTCACTTAAACACAGTCTGGCTCTTGGAATACAGTTCAGTATTGTACACAAACACAAATCCAGACTCTAGCACAGGGCAATCTTCCCTACTTAAATGCTCAGCACTCCATGATTAATGGTAAAGTATGTTAGAAAGCATCATAGCTGTTTAGCTTTCATGAGCTGCTTCTATACAATGGATGCTGTATAGGTTTCACAACACAATTTTGCAAAACAAAGGATTAAGTCTTTCATTCTTGATGTCTTATATTTCCTGTCCCTATTAATCATCAGTTACAATACTGTTCCTGTATGTTACCCACAACAAAAACAAATGTTTAAAGGTCAGATTTTCAAATTAAAATGTAATAAAAGTTCTAAAGCATTACACTAGCAGTTCCCAAAGGGTATTGTGAAGTACTGTCATGCAATGAACAATGTAATTCTGAGTGAGGAAGATCATGAATTACCATGACATCCAGCTAGGCAAGAAAATGCAGCAGGCCTGCAGATGTAATTCCCATTGCATTTAAAAATCCACATCCCTGTTTCTGCTACTGCTGAGTCAGGCCACAATGTTTACTGTGAAGTCCAACCAAATGATATGGGGAACTGGGGCTGCTTAGAGACATTGCTACATGTTACCTGAGTTCCTCTCTGCATATTCAAAAACTGAAATGCTGTCATCCCTGAGGAAGCAGGAAATAATAAATTTCCGATCCCTGTCGATAGGACTGTCCGTGATGAGTTTCGCCCCATAGCGCAGTGTGTTACTGTCCATGCCATATCTAAAAAAACAAAGGAACAGGTAACAACTCAAAAACAGAGTAGGAGAAAAGTTCTCACCCCTAAAAGATGCTTTCTCCTGAGTTTTGTAACTCACATTCATTGTGTTATTACTGCACCAAGAAGGAAAATGACATAAGATTCACTACTTTGTCAAAAACCATTTTCAGCTTAAATTAACAGAACCTGATAAGAGTCAGACAGATGGAAAGGAATAATTTTCAGGGGAAAATTACTTCTCTGCCACAGGTCTGGAATTAATTTTTATTCAAGTTGAGTTGCAAGTCAAGCCCCAAGTTTCTTAATAGAAAATTTATAAGGAAAGATCACATTTAGGCGTGTATAATTTCAAACCAAATTCTGAATAGCGATTAATACTAGGATTATGTCTCAAAAATTCAGGTCCACCAGATGATCCTATTAGTTGGATGTTTATTAAGTGACTGTGTTTTAAATAATTTGCAGTGTCTATTTTTGCACTATCACTACATTCCCAAGACATTTCTAACAGCTTTCCTCCTTTACAGAGGTTCTCCAGGTGAATCTTTAGCAGGAGACTTTGCTTTTTTGCTTTGGCATCGACAACTGCTGCCTGACATACCATTTCCTAATGGAAAGTAAAGGGTTAAAGCTTTAGTAGTGCTACAGTAAACTGCATGAAATCCAGCAGACAAAAAAGAAAAAAATATTAGAAAGTCAAACAGAAAAACAAATCTGTGTTGGTCTGCTGCATCATACAAAATTCCTGACTAATGCCTGGACTAAGATTTCTGTCAAACTCCCACTGAAGATGGCAGAGGGAAGGAGGTAGAGGATGGAAGGGTCATAATATTTGACTTCTCCAAAGAAAAATTTTGCAGAGTTTGCAGAAAATTTGAGTACCATGTCACTAACCCAGGTCTCATGCACCTGTCCCTTACAAGTCTGATGAGCCATTTGTCTGAAAAAAACCTTACCTCCCCACATAACATTTATCTCCTTCACAAAAATACATCATTTAAAAAAATTGAAATTATTTTTCACAGAAAATACCTGTCTTTCACCAGGAATTTCCTGTAATCCTTATGGGCACGCTTGATAACCACACCCCTACAGGAGCTCAAAGAATCTTCTTCAGAACCAAATCCATTATAAGGAGGAAGAGTTTTTTCTGGTTCTGGAGCTGGTGGAGTCTTATACTGAACTGGGGTGAAATCCACTGCAACAAAGAGAGTAAGACTTATTTGTTACTGCTGTGATGAAGCCATGTTACCAAGGATTTAAACTTCCAATATGAATACTTATTAACCTATTTCTGTAACAGACCACTGATCAAAGTCAAACCAGCATCCCTCCAACTGTTAGAGGGTAGAAAAAGCCCCCATAGAGCCAAAAGCAAAATTATTTCTTCAAGGGTTTCAGGATTTCATCTATAATCTTAAAATGTTTGAAAAATATCATTAAGATACACAGGCGAAAGGAAAGAAAAATACAGTTTCAAAATGGGATAAAATAGTAAATTAAAAATTCTAAATTAATTTTTCATTTTTATCCTTTGAGACAACATGATTAAGTAAATAACTGGCTTATGAGTTTCCTGCCCTGTGCTTTTGGCCAGAGGAAAATAAATACATAAATAAAACTGTATTCATTATTTAAAACATACATATATATAAAAAGTCTTTGGTACATTAAAGCAAATAACTTCAACCATCAACTCACTATATCCAGAGTTTTAGAAGCTTTGTTTTCCTCATTTTTCCCAGACTCAAGTTTTGTCTCACAGTGATCAGTGGTCTGACCATCCCAAGAACAAAGCAGGAGCTGTCCTGACTCAGCAGAGGCACATCTGGTCAGGGACCTGCACTCAGTTCCCACAGAGGTAGCTCCCAAAAACGCTGCTTCCCTGACCCTTGTTACTCCTCTCTTGGTGAAAATCTTGTCCCATTTGGCCCCTTGCTGCACTGCCTTTCTGCTGCAGGACAGCTTCCAGTGCACTCACATAAAACTTAACAGAGGAGCTCAGTCTGCTGCTTAAATGAGGTTAATGGAAAATTGAAAGGGTGAGAGGAAAAAAAGGAACTTGCATATGGGAGAAAGCAAATGGGCAGACCTGAGGCAAATGAAGACATCAGCCATAGGAACACAGGATAACTCAGGTTGGACAGGACCTTGGGAGGTCTCCTGCTCAGCACAGGGTCAGCCTCAGGTCAGAGGGACATAAGAGATATATATGAGACCAGTGTATAAAAGTGGATCCCATGAAACAAAGGCTTTTTTTAAAAAAAAAACCTTAACTTTTCTACCCCGAACTGAAGAGAGATGGATGACCTAAACTTGTAGCATGGGTTTCAGTGCAAGGAGAGGAGGATGACAAAACAGCTGTCACCTGGAACACTGAACTGGTTTGTGATTAAAATGTTTTAAACATGGCTATATCAGAAGATCAAAGCACAGCACTCCTAAAATCTGACTTGCCTAACAGCAATGTGAGTTTAAAAATAAAGCAAGCATTCAGATGTCAAAGTTTTTCTTTAGCCTGAAAACACAATGAGTTCTCCTTTGGCCTTTACCTCTTAGAAGAGTATGGTCTGACTCAAAAAGATGATACTTTCACCCGAATCGGTCAAAAAGCAGTTTTGCAATACCCCACCAAATTCTTCTCTGTAAAACTACATGTGCCCTTTCTGTGATTCAGAATCAAAAAGGCCAAGCCCAAGGAAAGACCATTCAGAAATTTTCAAAGCCATTTTCACCATGAAAGAATGTGTGTGTGTGTGTGTGTGTGTGTGTGTGTGTGTGTGTGTGTGTAAACATGCACCAAAATCACAGACTCATAGAATAGTTTGGGCTGGAAGGGACCTTAAAGATCTTTTTGTTCCAACCTCCCGCCCTGTCATAGGCAGGGATACCTTCTGCTAGACCAGGCTGCTCAGAGCCCCATCCAGCCTGGCTTTGAACTCTTCCAGGGATCACAGAATCATTTAGATCATCTGAGGTCATTGAGTCTAACCTATGACAGAACATCACCATGTCAACCAGACCACAGCACTGAGTGCCATGTCCAGTCCTTCCTTAAAAACCTGTGGGTGACTCCACCACTTCTCTGAGCTGCCCATTCCAACGTCTAATCACTCTTTCAGTGAAAAATTTCTTCCTAATTTCCAACCTAAACCTCCCCTGGTGCAGTTTGAGACTATTTCCTCTTGTCCTGTTGCTGGTTTCCTGGGAGAAGAGCCCAAGCTCCACTTGGTTCCTCCTTTCAGGGCATAATAGAGAGTGACAAGGTCACCCCGAGCCTCTTTTTCTCCAGCCTGAACACCGCCAGCTCCCTCAGTCATTCCTCACAGGACTTGGGGTCCAGACCTTTTCCCAGCTCCATTGTCCTTCTCTGAACAATCTATTCCAGTGCCTTACCAACCTCACAGCACAGAACTTCCTCCTAATATCTAATCTCAACCTATTCTCTGCCAATTTGAAGCCATTCTCCCTTGTCCTGTCAGTCCAGGCCCTTGTAAACAGTCTCTCTCTGTCACTTCCCTTCAGGCACTGGAAGACCACAACTAGTTCACCACAAAGCCTTCTCTTCTCCAGGCTGAAGAGCCCCAGTTCTCTCAGCCATTCCCAGTAGGAGAGATGTTCCTTCCCTCTAATCATTTTGGTGCCTTCTCTTGCCTCTCTCCAACGGGTCCATGTCCTGGGACCCCAGGGCTGGATGCAGAACTGCAGGTGGGGTCTCAGAAAAGCAGAGCAGACAGGTAGAATCTCCCCCTCACCTGCTGCCCACGGTGCTTTGGATACAGCCCAGCACACCCTTGACCTCTGGGCTGTGAGGGCACATGGCCGGTGCATGTAAAGCCCCTCACCCACCAGGAACCCCAAGTCCTTCTTCAGCCTGGATACTCTGGATCTGCTCAGCCCACAGCCTGGATTGATACCGGGGGTTGCCCCAGCCCAGGTGCAGCACCTTGCACTTGTTCTTATTAAATCGTGAGATTCCCACTGAACTTTATGAGACCCCTGTTTTCTAAACACTGACAAAAACACCCCATTTTCACAGCTCCGCAGCTGTGAATTGCCTGGTACAGGCAATTCCTGATACCCTAAAACCACGGAGCCCATAAATCGGCATGGACGGAGGCGGAAAGCAAACCCCGAAGCCTCCAGGTGCTGAGCACCGCAGGTCGCACACGGGTCCCTGCCGCGACATTCCCGGCTGGATTCCCCGCCGGATTCCCCAGTGCCGCGCCGGCAGCGGCACCGGCGGCTCCGCGCTCCTGCAGCGCCACCCGGTGGCGGCGCGGCGGAGGCGGCGGGGGGCTGGTGCTGCTCATCACCCCGAGCGCTAATTTTGTAATTACGCGATACGGAACAGCGTACTTTGGCAGACACAAGCCCCTCCTCTTTGCTCAGGTGTCACAGGTCCTGCCAAAAGCGCTCAGGGCACCAGGGCACCTGTGTGGGACCCCTGGACGCAGAGGACGAGAAGCTTCTGTGTTGACAACGCTGGTCACAGCGTGCACATTCACACCCACGCATAAGGCTTTCATTAAGAGACACTAAAGCATTTCCCCTTCTGTAAACTTGAGCACACGTGAATGAAAATTAGATTTATAAACTAGAAGGAAACTACATATTAAGAGGAATAATGTTTTATCCCTGGGGGATGTGTTGAATCCCTCGCAAGTGAAGCTTGAAGTAAGTGAAATCCAAAGAGAAGTTCAACACTTTGGTTCCCATTTCATCCCTGAAGTAAAATGATCTTGTGTTATTCATAGAATCACAGAATCACTAATTTTAGAAAATACCTCTGAGATGACCAAGTCCAGCCATTAACCCAGCACTGTCAGATCCACCACTAAAACATGTCCCTAAGCGCTACATCTACACCTTTTTTGAACACTTTCAGAGACAGTGACTCCACTCCTTCCCTGGACAGTCTGACAACCTTTTCAGTCAAGAAATTTTTCCTAATATCCAATGCAAAGCTCCTCTGGCACAACTTGAGGCTGTTTCATTTTGTCCTGTCACTTGTTACCTGGGAGAAGAGACTGACCGCTACCTAATCTAAGCTCACTAAAGAGAAAATTACAAACATCCAGCCTTGTGTCACCTATATTTTCCAGGATTTTAAAGGATTATATATTCATCTCTCCTGTGAATGAGGAAATTCGGAAAGAAATTGCCATGGAGAAATACAGGTTACAAAACTAGTCAAAAACTCATTTCTGCCACTGTGAAGAGCCAGCTACCAGAGCTCAAAACTCGTTTCATCTTTGCTCTGCCTCACAGTATTACGGCAGAATCAGACAGACAGCTGGCACTTACACACAAAATGCACTCTTCTCAAGGTGATCACTGGTGTTTAAGAAAATTACCTCTGTCCAGTCTGGAAAGGAATCAATTCTCACTTCTTCCAGGCTGTAACATTTTCAGTGTGAATTTAGAGTGGGTAGAGAGTAAAGTGAAAGTCCGGGATTACAAATTTCTACTTCCTGGAAGAACAGCATAGCTATTTTTGCCATCTATAGTTTCATCCCTGCAGTAACTTGGGGGATTATTTTACCTCATTTAGCAAACATGGACCACATACTTGTAGCTTTCTCACAACATCAAAACCTGAGTGAGATTGGAACAAGCACTAGGAACAGCAAGAAACAAAACAGCTCCAGCCACATCTTTAGCATATAAACAATCTGAAGATAGCAAAGTCTTCTTAGTAAGAAAAACTAAAGTCCTCAGGAATAATTTGTTGCCAGAAAGGCAGCATTAAACCAGCTTGAATGAGCTGGTCAGCTTTCAGTTTCAATATAAATTCAGAGATTTTGGTACATAGTGTGAGATTACTTTCTGCCCTCTTCGAAGAACTGCAGGAAAACCCTCGTGTTAGATAAGACCATATTTCAAGGAAGAGCCAAATGCTACATACTTTGGATTAGAATAACTACACTGAACATCAGTGTATAGAAGCAGGAAAGAAATTCTACCTTCAGAGGAAGAGGACAGGCACGTCTGAACATTAAAGCCAAGAGCAGGAAAGAGAAATCCCACTAGGACAATATAAAGAGGTGGTGATAACCTAGGGAGATGGCAGTTAGCATGGTGTTCTCCACACATCAGAGGAGATGTATGACAAACAGCTGAGACCTTCTTCTAGTGAGCATCTGCTTCACAAGTGAGGTAAGAATTAAAATAAGAAGGTAAAAAAAAACATGTCCACAACTTTTACATGCAGGATTAAAGAAAACCAAGTGCTCACAGAACTGTCCATGCAGCTAAAACATGACAGCATTTATCCTGATTCAAAGAAAATCTCCATTTACAGTCTTACTTCATGATTATTACAGTTACCTGGGTAAAAAAAAGACATCTGTATATGCACAAGCATACTTAGAAGCTGCTGTTTGGTCTCCACCACGTGTAGTGGAGAGGTTAAACACCAGAGACACTGACCTCTGAAGAGCTTTGTGAAAACTGGCAGCAGGCTTTAATGCCCCGCTGAGGGGAAAGCAAGGAGTCAGCTGTTATCCCTGTTATCCAGGAGCAGCTGCCTGGCCAAGAGCACACGGCTCTGCCCCGGCAGCGGGTCAGGGACAGAGCCTGAGAAATGAGGGGGTGGGAGGGGTGGAGAGCCAGCACAGGAGAGGGATTGCAGGGTGCTGTGAAAAGGCTCAACGGCCAGGCTTGGGAGGTGCCGGGACAGGGAAGAAAAAGCAGAAGGAAACCAGATTTTGCTGGTTTTGTTCCATCTTAAGTAATCTGTTATTTAAGAATGAATACTTTATACTCTGTGCTGAGATACTGTATTAAGTGAGATGGACAAGTACCAGCTTCCCTCCACTGCACATCAGCCTATTTCCCATTTCAGCAGGGTGTCCACAACACCTGCATGGCTACAGAGTCTCTTTCTCCTCCTCTGAGCCTGCACTAGCAAGTCTGGACAGGTAATATCACACATTAATCCATTTTCTCTTGCATTCATAGTACTTCTAGGTGATAGTAGTGCCATCAGCTTCCTACTGAAGAGCATTAGCCATGTTTATCCATGGAAAAACTCTGCTTTTCATGAACATATTAAAACAGGCAAACACCACATTAGAAATATATCATGTTCTTCAAGAGGAATCTAAACTACTCTTCATTTTCCTAAAAGGCAAATTCTGTGGGCAAGCAATTTGTGCAGAAACTGCAGACTCAAAAATAAATGTCAGCCTCTTTAATGGCTTTGGCAGAAAAGTATAAATTGAAGAGGAGTAATGTAAAAACACAATAACAAAACAGCTGGATTGATGCCATGAGGTGCTGAGTACTGTGCCTTGATGTAAGAACTAATTTATCCACTTGCTTACTCTTGCTCAAGTAAATGGTCTCCCTGGACTGGAATTGCAATTAAGTCCATTCCAGTGTTTAATTGGATCGGAGTGGAATTCCGAGCACTTTGTGGGACTGAGCCCACTGAGAATTCCTTGTACATCCACAGACACACAAAAAATGTGTAAATCACTTAGAGTAAAAGGTGAACACTCAGTAGTTCTCTCTAAAAATCTGCTTCTAAATCAAAACCTATCCTGATTCTACTCCTGGTCCCTTCCAGTTAAAAAGCCATACTACATTTTTTAATCCTTGTGGGCAAAGGAGGGAAGAATTTTACAGCAAAGTGTGTGAGTCCCTTAGCTCTAAGAAAGTATTTTCTGTGAACAAGACAGGTTGCATCAAGATGGATGGTTTTCCATGTTAGCTAGAGTCTCTGCCATCATATATCCTTAAAGGCATGTGTAAAACACTTCCCAGTGTCCCAAAGGTGCTCAGCTAGAGCACATCTTTGTGTGTTTGGTGTCAAGGAGGCAGACAAACTAGAGAGAGCACTGAGAAAAATTATTACAGATAGAAAAGAGTGGACTATGGAGAAAGACTGAAAGGTTTTCCCATAGCAGCAAATGGCCTGGGATGGGGGCAGGGGAGTCAGGTTTTGTATTGGAATAGTGTTCAGATATGTACAAGGTTATTATAAAAAGGATACTGAGCAGTTGTTCTTCCAAGTCCAACAGAGATAAGAGAAAAAATTTACTCTCTTAGTTTACACAAACCAGCTTCAGAGCATCTTTTAAGCACCATTTTTAACTATGAGGTTAGGGCAGGATACCTCAAGAGGCAAAGAAATCTCCTTTACTGCAGAACAGGAACAGACTAGACCACCTACAGTCCCAGTTTTCTAGAATTCTGCACATCAGCAACTTCTGAATTCCCCTAACTTGCAAACCACCTAACTTTAACATGCAGAGACATAAACAGTAATTACTGAGCCAGCATTAGAGGAAGGGAAGGGTCTTTGCATTTGTGTGTTACTTGGTTGCACTGCTTGTTTGATCCAGAATGGTCAGCTGCATTTCATTTATTGCCTGCCCTGAGTAAGAAATCCCCATTCTCTGTTCAGGATAATTTGCTCAGACAGAGAATATTGCTGCCAAAAAGCAGCAGTGATCTTGGCTGAAGAAATTCTCAGAGCAGAATTTCTTCTTCAGAACCCCCTATTTTTCATCTCTAGAGTTAAATTTGCTGTTATTACAGATAATACCATGGTTATTGGACATGGCTTCCTCACACACTGGCAAGAACAGGTTTACTTTGGTACAGACATGCTAAGGTATTATTGAAAAATTCCTAATGAGAAATATTTTGCCAATTAAGAAATTTAGTGTTTGAATGGCAGTGCTACACCATTTAATTCCCCCAATGCAGCAGAGAAGCTCTGATCCACACACACACTCTATCTGATCACAAGGTAACAGAAATAATCTGCTCAGGTGTTTTATTTCACAGGAGCAGGGAAAGGTAGGATTCTTCCAACCATCTCTGAATAGTCAGATGCTCAGCTATATTTATGGAATGGATAAACAGCCAGAAAATAACTAAGTCATTTTTGCAGGAAGATGTCCATGATGGAATCATTAGCAAGTCTGACTGGGGACATTCAAAGACAGATAAATGAAAGCCCCTATTGTTACTCATTTCCAAAATGCTTTTCTGTAATGGACATAGGTGCTAAATGTTTCCAGAATTTAATGCTGAAACTTCATAGAATACATACTCTAATGGCCCAGAATACACAAAACTGCATTGTAAAAACCAATAATGTGATAGACTAAAACTGTCATGTCATAAAATCTTATTATGTGAGGATTTTGACATCCATACAAAATGAAATACAGTATAAGGGGGAATAATTGAGCTTGTTCTACTTACCCACTTACTACAAGTTCTTTATTATTTTCTGACTGCACACACAGCTATTGGAAGGGGAGGGGGAAGGAGAGAAGAAGAAATGGCAGTCTATCCATATGACTATTTTGTCACTGTAGTTTTCAAATAGAGGCATTAGGAGCAGAACACGTACGTTATGTGTTAGTTTCCAATGGAGCAATGTATAAGAAAGCTCTTCTGGATTCCCTGCAAAATTACTGCTTTGCTGCTAACAGCCTACAACAGATTGTTATTGCTAAAGGTTTTAATGAACATGTTTTGTCAGGAAGGAAATTTGAAGACAGGTCTGTTAAACTCGGAAGTATAAAAATGCTCATAAGGAAAGGATAATTATCACTACTTACCAATTCCATACTTTTTCCTGTAGTGTTCTTTAGTAAATTCATCACAATCACAGATTAATATCTGCCTTCCCCAAACATTAATTACTGCCCCTATTTTCAAGTCACTGTCTTTGTAAAATTCCTGACGTACTGCTCCTGTCTAATAAGAGAAGGAACATTTATACAGCAGTTCCATAAATCTCAGAATCACACAACCTTTCTTAAAACCCAGGTCATTTAGTGTGTATGATCTAACACATAACCTTAAAAGTCTATTGGCAAGTATATTTCACCCCCTGATAAGCTCCTTCACTTTTACAAATGTGAGATGTAACGGAGTAAATCTCAGTAGTTCTCATTTGAGCTCTTTTCCAGTGGCAGCACAATTCTATAAATGACTCTCTTTGTCCCAAAGGACAACAACCACAGAAATTACAAAAACTGCTACAAAGATATTCAACAGCTGGAGGCATTCAACAATATCTGACCTGCAGAATGTCCCGTATGTACCAGCTTTTGTTTCTTTCTGGCCTTCCCAACACGTTGAGCAGAGTGTGATTGGTGATGGTGCCTGGATGATACAGAGGAGCAGGAGCATTCTGCAAGGAAAGAGACCAACCCTTCAGAAATACAGGTGACAGTGAAGAAAGAGAATTCTGTTACCTTAGAACCAGCAGGTTTGCTAGACACTGATTGTCACTGTAGCATTTTCCTTGGAGAATTTTTAGTAGATCCTAAGATTCTACCACCAAACCTAAAAGCCAGTGTTTATTCCACATGCCAGTACTTATGCCAGAAGCAACATTCAGAATCTTACTCTCTATCCAAGGACAAAGTCTCCTTTCTCTTGGAAGCAAATAGAAAGCAAAGGTCAGCACACCCAAAGTACCATATCATGGTCAACATCTGCTCTAAAGGCTATAATTTTGATTGGTAATAATTATAAAAACATGCAAAGAACCATCCAAGGTTGGCCCTATCCACTGCACAAACACAGGAGTTTGCATCAAGTTAGCATGATTCTGTTGGCAAAGATGTATTTTTGTTTCTATAGTGAGTTCTTAAATTACAGTAGTAATTTACCCCAGTAATATCAAACTTAATACACACTTATGTTACATTTTTTAAAATTATGAACTAACTGCTGATTCAGGGTAATCAAAATTATTTATTTTGTCTTACCACCTCCCCTGACCACAACTTTTGATTCCTCTGCTGCCATTCTCAAAATTTCCAGAGCAAGAAACCAGTCCTTAAAATTGCAACATGCACCTCAGCAAAGAAGGGGTCTGGTATCATAGAGCCACTGCTAAATCAGCATCTCAGAACACAGGACTCACAAGGTGAGAAGAATGTAATATTTTGCTGGTAGGTTTTTACTATAAGATCTCAAATACATCTATGGCATCACAAATAGATTATCAGTGTCAGAAGGAAAGGAGGAAGAGATTCCCAGCATTTTATTCCATCTGTTGGCTGATGTTAGTCTATCATCAGGATCTGTCTGGAGTGATACAGAACTGTATCCAGATCAGTAATTTTATAATCATAACAGGTTACAGAGGACATAAACCCTTTGAAGATTTCTCTGAGTGGAGCCTTTCTCATGATTCATGCCCAATAAAGCTTATTGATGGATTCTATTGATTTTAACTGGCTTTACTGAAGGTCCTAAACCCAGAAACTCAATTTTAAGAAATCACACTAGATTAGCTACAAAGAGGTAATATTATAGAATACAAAACTGACTTTTCCAATGGCTGTAAATGTAAGTCATGGATCAAATCTGAATTCACCTCAGTTTAACATAAGCTTACCAATATTAATTCATTTTCTAGTCTCCATTATTGCAGAGCTTTATTAATACAGTTACCTTAATACATTAATATAGGAGAAAGAAAATCATAGGACATCTCTCTGCCTAAATGCTCCTTTTAGTTTAAGCATGACAAGATATTTTCCCATCACTTATTAAGCTACTATATGAATGTGTGCAAAACCTAAATCATGCAATTATCATTATTACTCTGAAAAAACTCTCTAAATATCATTACAATCCTAATACAGAATTTTCAAAACAAAGCATTCAGTAGTTCTTAATTAGTAGAAGAATTTGAAATTTTCATTCCTCACCTTTGGAAGCTTATCTCTTTTGAGGAAATATGGAACTGTATCCCGGCCTGAGTTTACTGGGAAAATTTCTCTTATATCAATGGTATCATCAGCCAAATAATAACGAAGAACAAGTTCCCGTGGGTCAGAAAGCTGGGATTCTGGGTCATGCCACACACAAGAAAACCCTAAAACTTGTCCATCAAACTCCAGAAATTGTTTCAAAGTGTCAAAGTGCTCATAAGGGCGCAAAGGGTTCGTGCTTGCCAGATGTCTCTGGTGAAGGAGAAATTAAGAGAAACATATTTTTAATTATTTGCTCTTAAAAACAGGATCATGACAGCATAGTACTGTCTAACCTTAGAACATGGGTTGAGGATTTTCAAATGACACCACACCATTACAATAAATGAAACATTATTTATGACATTATCAAAAAAGTATTTAGAGGGTTGCTGTGCCCTCAGAAAAAATATGAAAACAATTTTGGATTATTTTTAATCCTTGTTTTTCTTGCACTAAGGTCCTCTAGATCAGAGTATTGTTAAATTATTTCCAGTACAGCTCATATTTTCAAGAAACTGCCCATGGTAATCAGTTGACTAAAATGCCAAATAGCATCACTCTTCCTGATTTACTTCCTTGAAAATTATTTCTTATAGATAATGTGGTGTAAAGAATTAATTCGTTCTTTTCCCTTTAGTATTTTCTGTCTTTCAACTTTAAGACATAGATTTTTAACTTTTGATTCATGTTTTACAGCTGGCAGGTACTGGGTGTGTTTGTTCTCTCAAAACACACCCATAGTTCTGAAAAGGAACAGCAGATCATCAGCTAAAGATGCTTTCCAGCTGACATGACCTGTGACAAGGTGCTTCCTGCAGTCATGGTTGCTGCAAAACCAGCAGCACTGCATTAAACTGGACTCAGGATGATGGCCCAATCCAAGTACTGCCTTTACATGTTGTTAGCTCACAGATATACATGGTGACCTGAACAGAGTGCTTTTCCTAAGTCAAAATCCACATGTCCAAAGTGCATTAAAAGGGACAAGATAACCCTTCTCATCTGCAAAATTGCTTCCAAAGATGAATGGTGACAGACATTGATGAGACAATGTAAAGTGAACTGCCTGAACACAAAAAAAATGCTGACCATAGACAGTTTATATCATTGCCTAAATTTCTCTTAATCCACTAAAAGGTCTTCTGGCCTTAAAAATCTGAGAGGGAAAAGTTCTATTCGTTCAGAGAATCAATTCTTGAAAAAAGGAAAGAAGAACCAAGTTTTGCCTGCCAGCGTCCCTGCTGATCAGCAGCACTCGTTCTATTTCAGGCATATATTCTACAACTCAGTTATTTACCTTCCCAGAGCTCTCTTTCCTCCTTCCTGACCCTTAAAGATGCAATAAGCAAACAAACACAGCCACAGAACCATGTAACACCATCATCATCCATGGAATACCATCTCCAACAGCACAGGAGGAATTTTTTCCTGGAAAGGGTTGTTAAGCATTGGAAGGGGCTGCCCAGGGAGGTGGTGGAGTCACCATCCCTAGAGGTGTTCAAGGAACACCTGGATGTGGCACTCAGTGCTCTGGTCTGCTTAACAAGGTGGGGATTGGTCACAGGTTGGATTTGATGATCTCAGGCATCTTTTCTAACCTAAATGATTCTGTAATTCTGTGAAATATGAGTCTAAATGGTTTACTGCACTTTTCACTGGCCTCATTTTCTATCTCATCCCATTCCTTACCTTCCTTCATGCCTTCATTTTCTGGCCATGTATTTGTGGTCCAGTAAAAACCAATTTAATTTTGCTCAAAGTAGTCCAGAGCAATCAAAAAAAAAAAAAATATTACCTTCTACAAATTAGGCACAGAAAAGTGAAAGCATAAGGCAGCCAGAACCTGATTAATAACTTTTCAATAATTCTTCAACAACATGAAGACATGGATTTTAGTCATATTTTAACTTCTGATACTCTTATTTCTCAAACCCTTTCCCCCTCTCCATTCTCTTTAGGCACAGATATGCCCAATACTTGAATGTTTTGCATGTTGTTTAAAAAAAAAAACAGAATCTAAGTGGGTTAGGCAGTACCACACATAATGTTGACACAGTCTGACAGTATCAAGACAACTCAGCATGTGTTTATATACACAGCTGTTACCTACAGGGGCTGAGTAAGGGAAAAGAAACCCATGGCCAGGCTGAGTCACCACAACACAGAACCAGATGCATTACAAATGCTGCTTTTCACTCGGGTCTGCACAAGCCTGGCAGCATGAATGAAGAGAAACCAATATGTTGGCCTGAGTGTGTAGGATATTGTCCTACACATCTCAGTCATAGTCATCTTCCATCACTGCTGCTGAAACCTGCAGCAGTTTTCTCACTGGGAGCACTAAGGATGCTGCAGATACAGGGAGCATTTGCTGCTTTCAGAGGGCCAGGCTGGATCTGTTGAAAGAGGCAGCACATCATGGGCCAAGAGTCCTCAAAGTCAGGTCAAGCACCATCTGCACTCATATTAATCAAGAAAAACAGAACTGAAAGAAACTGTCATTATTCCCAACAGAAAACATCACTCCCATTACTACTCCCAGAGAAAAAACAAACAAACAAACAAACAAATCCTGCAAAGGGGAATCCACATAGAATGTAGGAGTTGTGAGTGAGACTTTTGAAGGTGTGTATGTTTGTGTATATAAAAGAGGGCACCAAATAAAACCTTACAAGTCTTAAAACTGCAGAGCACTGGATTCTGTATGGAAAAAGAATTTGCTTTGCACGTGCAAAGAGCTGTTAAAAACATGTAGGGGTAGAGGTGAAAGATAACATGAATAGAAGAAAGGAGTCTGCAGAAAGCCACGGGTGTGCTGCAACCACAATTACAATTAGAACTTCTTTTAAACACTTTTAAAGTGTTTATTATAATTAGATTAGCTCAAACAAAATCAAGTAGAATATGTAAATTCCAGTAGAACATGTAAAAGGTACTCTTTTTTTTTTCTTTTCAGGTTAATACTGAAAGGTTTATACTATTTTTCCTAATTAATTTTGTTATTTTTTAAAGATGTGTGAACACATCAGGAGTAAATTATTTATATAGTACAATGAACCACATATCAAAATTTTTAAATCCATGTTTTCTCTTGGGATTTACTATGCTAAAATAGCTACTTTCTATTTGATATTAAAGAAATAATTTAAGTAATGCATATTACTAATATGCATTCAAATCAAGTTTTATTCAAATTAAGTTTTCACTACTGCTGCCTCCCCTGACCTTTTGCCTCTCTGTGGTGTATGGGTCATCCGGACGGCTTGCAGGAGGATTTACTCTCACTCCTATCTTCCTCAAGAAGTTTTTTGTGTACAGGTCACAATCTATAATCTTATATTTTCGGCCATAAAAGGTTACTTCTGTGTTGATATTGAAATGATGTATAGTATAGAACTGATCCTCATGAGGAGGTGGAAGTGGAATCTGATGCCGTCGAACAATGGTTCCTGTAAAACAGAATAAATTAATGGAATAAATAATACTTTTGCTCTAAGGATCCCTATAGAACTAAGTTTAGAGAAAATAAACTGCCCTAGCAAGGAAAGAAAGTGTGACTTATCAAACATGGACAGAGGGACATTGAACTGAGCTTCCTTAAGGAGCACATGGAAGGAAAGTAGAGACAAAAGAGGTGAGCTGGGCTGATTGCTGGTCTGAAGCAAAGAATCCATCTCAAAAATATGGAGCCAGAACCTCACAAACCACAGTCTAACAGGAACATTATCCAAAAGCAAAAGAGAGAAGAGAGGAGAAAAAAGAGAGATATTTTAACTTTGATAAAATAATCACAAACTTCAATTTTCTTATTCATAGTCTTTAAATGAAAGGACTGTTATCCTGACAGCATTGAATTTTATTACATTTTAAAGATTAAAAGACATTAAAGACAAATAAACTTCTATTGGCCAATCAGCTGAAAACTCTCAACTACATTGATGAATTGGGTGATGTTTCAAAAGTACTCACTACTTGTGAGCAAGAGACTGGAACATCTTTCAGTCTTTCATATGAGGAAAGGTTGAGAGAGCTGGATCTGTTCAGTCTGGAACAGAGGCGACTCGAGGTGGGGAAAACCTATCAAAGTTCATAAATACCTGATGGGAGGGAATGAAGAAGATGGAGCCAGGCTCTTCTCCATGGTGCCCATTGACAGGATGAGAGCAAACCAAAAGATACAAATTTCCAGCTGAGCACACAAACTCACTTTTTTACTGTGAGGGTGATCAAACACTGGAAGAGGCTCTCCAAAAGGGTTACAAGTCTCCATTCTCAGAGATACTTGAAACCCAACAGGACATGGCCCTGGGCATCTGCCTCCAGCTGGTTCTGCTTGGGGCAGGGGCGTGGACTAGAGAATCTTAGGGTATCCCTTCCAACTTCAGTGATTTAGGGATACCACAAATATTTTAGAAATAACTTACAAGAATTTTAGAGTCAACTTAAAAGCTGCAGCCCTAGTAGGTTACCCAAATTTGTAATATATACATTAAAGACAGGTATGCAACTCATGTATGACCAGCTCTGATTTCTTCTGGGTTTTCAAAGAATAGCAGATCAGCACAGCTGGTACTAAAATCTTTCTTCCAACATTTTGAGGGAACAAGAAGGACAATAGTCAAACTTTTACCACATGAATACCTCAATATAGTTGTGTAAAAATACCCTGTAGAAAATAAAAAAAGATGGTCCAGTGTTCCACCTCAGGCTCTTTGCTCTGTTTACCAACCCAGACACCTCTATACACCAGCTTTCCAATGTGTATGCTCACTGGCTAAGACCAGATAGGAACCACCAATCCATAATATTACAATTACTTGCCACCACAGATTCCCAATGACTTTGGAATTACAGGAATTTTAAAAAGTGTTGCAACTTAAAAACAAATAAACTAAACATGCAAAAATTCCCAAACTAAAAATAGTTCCAGCACCAACCTACTCCTACACTAATAGATTATTAGGCACAATTAGCTGAAAGGTCTATCTCATTATTGCTCACTGGATCTCTTTCCAGTTCACTCAGCTGTGTATCTGCTGTGGTTTCTCACTGAATCCCATTTGATGATTTCCCAGCACTGCTACCTTGTTTTGGAAGTAGGTGAGGGTGGAGGGGGGCCTGGGGAGAGAGGGGATAAAGAGAGGCAGAGCAGAAGGGAGAAGGATACCACTGTGTGCTTTGCTTAATGTTTGAAGGGCCTTATTCCTAGGTTATTATTATGGAAATTCTTTTTTGTTCACTTTATTTCCCTGTGGAATAATTTGTATGAAATACCTTTCTTTACTACAATATCAGAGTTGTTGCTAAATTCTAATTCTTACAATGAAAATATATCCTTAATTTTTCAGAGGAGTAAAGCAGATTTACTTTATGTTCCCATTAAAATAATTATTTAAGACCCATTCATCATCCTGATGTTTCATATGTACCAAGTCCAGCATTCTGGTTACTGACCTTTGATTGTAAAATAAACTTTTACCTCTATCTGCTTAAGCATATTATAGACCTATTTAGGATGTATCCTCATGAAAGATGTTAGAAAATGTGGGAAGTAGCACATTTTAACATGATTCAAGACTCCATTGCATTAGCTTTAACAAAACCACATACTTTAAAATATTTTACCTGATTTTGGCTAATCCTTAGGTCAATCAACAGATAATGGGGTAAGTCAGAGCATGCAAATCCTGTTGAATCATCACTTTAATTAAAATATAATGACTGAGAATTTTCTAATATGAGGGGTTTTTGGAGGGTATATTCACTTCAGATTTGGTGAATAAGCCTCAGCTTGTTTTTCATATCACTTTTAAGGGTGAAACACACCCATTTTGTTCTGAGGGAGAAAAATTTCTTTCCTAATGGAAAATGTCTTGTAAAGATAACATCTCTAGCAATCCTTCTCTTTTATTAGGTATCACTGTGCCTCATGTACACATGTAGAGGGTACATTTCATAATGTTAAATTTGAAATTTAATAAAACCTGATCAGCTGAGGTTAGGTCTCATCATTTTTTAAATTGTTCTTCCTTCTGGAAAATAATAACTTTCATCTAGAAATCTGTTGCAAGCTGTTAAAGGAGCACCTGGATGTGCAGTTTTCAGGTTGCCCAGGATGGATTACTATTCCTGATGGTTCTTTGATTGTCAGTTTATTGAGCATGATATTCTACTGCACCACCAAGCATTGATTTAAATATTTGCATCTGGTCAGACTAAAGCTCTGCTCTACCGTGCTCTTGGAAAGGAACTTGAGGTACTGCTTTTCTCTGACAGTGGTGGTGGGACTGAGCTCCCACACCATAATTTGTAGCATACATTCTTTTCTCTTGGGGCTTCAGATTATATGGCAACCCCAGAAGATACTTAAGGAAATCTCACGAGTCATGAAGGCCTTTTGACAATGAAGCTGGGCAGCAAATGATTTGGTGTCTGCTGCTTCTCTGCTCTGCAGAAGAACTTAAATGGTATCCAGAATTTCCTCAGCACAGCTCTCTGACTCTGCACTGCTCAATAGTGCATTACACAGAGGAGAGGAATGAGTTATACCCAGAGTTTGTGTACAGGAAGGAGGAGAAGTCACCACTATTATTCCTGCAGCACTAAGAGTTCATCCCAATAAACAAGGAGGCTTCTTACATTCACTTATTCACCCTTCTCAGAACATAGCAAGGTCATGATTTGGCCACCGTCAAATATGGCAAAATCACAATTATTTCAAGGCCTTGGGGGAGGCTTAGATAATCTGTTATATTGGAGAAGCTGATGCAACTTCACTTTCCCACTTGTACTTTCCTCTTCAGCCAGCCGGCCTTGGAAACTCAGCCAGGAGGCAGCTCCACTCTCTTTTTCAGCTGGCTGACCTTGGGGAAACCAGCCAGCTGCTCCACTCTGCTCAGGCTTGCAGGGTCTGGATTGCACTGGAAGCTACAGTCAACCCCATGGGAACAGAAATGACCTTTTGATAAGACAGTATCAGCCAGCCACAGTCCTGTTAGCTGGGAATTAGATGTACAAAACACTTGCAAGTGCCATATCTAGCCTGGCTCTCCATGGGAGAATTTTTTTTTTTTATACTGAAAGAATTATTATCATTCTGGCTGTGGAAGAAGCATTTGCAGTTTGTTATGGGGTTAAGTTTACCATCCTTCTCTCCTTATCTTTCCTTGGGCCTTGTGCACTGTGATTGTCCTGCTGTTTCTTGCTCTAATTCTGGTTTCTCAAGTTCAAGGTCTCTGCATTCCCTCCTCAGTATAGATTTCTTCTAATGTTTCTAATATTTTCCAAATAGCAAGGCAGTATCCAAAATTAAATGAAGTTTAAATTGCAGTTATTTAGTAGCAACCTTGTAAAACCAAATTCATGTCCAAGTACAGCAGCCAATTTCATAAAGCAGTTTTTAAAGTCACTGAAACATTTCCCACAGATCATTTACTTTGTTGCTCTGAGATTTTGATCAATGGTAAAAGCACATTTTCTGGCTTTTTTTCCTCTGAAGACAATTTGGTTTAGTTTTGTAAAAGCATAATTGAACTAAGAAATTCTTTTAACTTCTTTGACCATTGTTCTCCACCAGACCTTCTTGCAGTCTGTAAGCATCTCCAAATATCTTTCTGCAAAGCCACAAGCACTAAAAGACTACAAGGGGAAACTACTGCATTTCTCCAATTCCACCATTCCCAGGGACACCCATTCAGACCATCAAAGTCTCGCTTGTGGGTCATGGCACAAGCACTGGCAATCCCATGGCCTCAAGGCATTAACCAGCCAAGACAAGATCCACCTTGGATCTACCCTGTCCCAGCTCTGCCTTGTCTCCAAGAAGCCTCCTGAAAACAGCCATCCCAGCTGTCTGGTATACATCTTTTTTGACAGGGCAAACATCCAAATTAAAGTCACCACCACCTTCTGCGTTCAATTCTACTTTATCCACCACTGGATTTTGCTGTTCCTCCTTTACACAACCCCTTTCCTGCCACTGCAGCTCTCCAGTTCTTCACACAGACCAAGCCCATCCTGTCCCTGATGTCCCCACACCTTTTTCTTCACACACATCCCCACACCTGTGCTCTTTGTTCAGTACAGTTTGCCTTTTAGCAACTCAAGCTCTCCTACAGCTGACCTCTCCTCTACAATTCTCTGGAATTTTAATTAACTGAAAAGTTGTATTTCAGCAGATGTGCAGAGAGCAGCAAACGGTCAAGATCCTGAACTTCAGTTCAGTTCAGCTCTTCACCCTGTTATGACCTTTTCTCTATGATCATGGGTAAGATTTTCATTCCTTTGTGCTTCAGTTTACCAGCTTCACAATGCAGACAGCTACACTCCAGTTGTTATTGGGCTTAAAAATTCCCAGTCAGGATAAAAAATTTGAACAATGTAAGATAGATAGATAGATAGATAGATAGATAGAAAGAATTACAATAGAAGAGGAAATAGGACAATTCTTTATTGAAAATGGTAAGATACAGTAGTTAATGATTTAGTATATTTTCTTTAAGAAACATTATTTTTCATGTATTCAACAACAAATATTTAGAGCCTCTAACATAATAACTTTGTCATTGGTCTTCAGTTATGGAGTATGAAGCCAATCCCCAAATGCATGTGAGTAGAAAATCCTCTGATAGGCATCTCCATCACCTCTTTCACTCTTCATCATATTAACCTCTAGGACAACAAGAATATTTACATAGATGTTTACAATAAAGTATAGGCCCCATATCTATGCATCAACTGTGAAGCCCAAACACATTCCAAATAGTCCTTGGACCTTTCAATCTACAGTTTTTCTTTCTTCCTAAACACAATCAATACACAGAGCTTCCTTACCAGCCCAGGTACCAGAGACAAATCATTTAAGTGCACTTTGGAGATCCTGGAACATTTATTTTTAATCCATTAGTTAAATATGTTGCATGTATAAATTTATCCCCTATGAAATACTCAGACAATCTCATAGAGGATTTCAAAACATCCTTGCATGGAAAACTGAGAAAATTCTTGTTTCTCTTTAATACCATTCAGTTAATTTTAGGTCCAGTATCAAAGATGACTCCAACAATCACTAACACAAGATACAACCAAGGAAACAGAAGGAAATTGTAGCCTTCCTGTCACCAAAGGAACAGGACTAGACTGCCAGGAACATCAGGGCTGAAGATGCAGCCTGCACAACCCATAGTACAAAGACAATGAAAATAACTTCTTCAAAGGAATCAGCTTTGAATTTGCTTTATCCTGCTCTAAAGAATCTGGCTTCCACCTTCTCTCTCAAAGGCATCACCTCTGACTCTCTGTACTTCCTTTGTTAGTGGACATTTGCTCTGGCCACAAACCCCAGAAGTAGCTGCTCCCACTCTTGGGGAATACAAAGGAAAACTTAAACCTGATGATGTGTCCCACTTCTTACATATGGGTGCAGGGAGGGGGTAAGGGAAAGAGCTCCAACATGCTTTTTTTACATGAAAAAAGCGTTTTCCCAGGTAGGAGTAGGATAAGGGTTCACTGCATTTAAATCAGTCCCTGCTGATGAACCTACAAAAATTCTGTCGAGAACTACTCAACACTGGGACAGCAGCACCTGAAGTACCAGTGTAAGAGGAATTTCACATGCAATTTTATCCCAGTCCTAACAATAATGATGCATGTAACACCTTTAAATATTATCTTATTCTGTAGACAGAGAAATTGATAGCATCTGCTAATCTGGGAAAAAAAATAGGGTAGTTAAACGGTTAACTTATTTTTGAAAATCGCTGTGCTAAGAATGCATAAAATGTACAAAACATCTTTGGGGACTGGGAGGTGTACTCATCCCAAGACATCCTGCTTCTCTGGATTATATCCCTTAAAAACTTTTAATTCTGGCAGTGACCCATAAAAATCAAGAAGCAGCAGCTGTGTTCCCCCTCTGCAACAGGATGTTGACCGCTAGATCACATTTTCATAACATAAACCAAGTCCAATAATACCCCAGTAAATCAGCTCAGTAAACTGTCCTCCTGAAGTCCTCAGGCTGCTCCCAGTGCATGGATGTGACACTGAGGCAAGGCAGCTTCCTAACTTAAGAGGCATCAAGGAAGAATTACTGTGCCATGGGCACTTTAATCATAAAAGAACCAAAAGCCAGAGACACAAAAAACTCTTGTCTTGAATAATGGCAGAGACACTGCAGTAGCTCATGAACAATTACAGAGCTGCTGCTACAGAACTCCTGGTCAGTGCCAAGATGGGAGGAGCCAGGCTCAGGAATGGAGATCTAGAACACAAATTGTTTTTGCAGGACTGACACTACACTAAGTCCTTACCACCACATGATTTCAAACTACTGTATTAGAAAAAAAACTGTATGTCTGAGTAAGGGAGAGGATTCAGCGTTATAAAACCCATAGCTTCAGAAACCAAGACAATAAAAAAGTTCACATCATGATCTGTAACAAGAAAAGACAATTACAGCTGTGCATTTACATCCCATTTTAGTTGTAAGAACTCACATTATGTATCCTTTGGAATGGACCAAGTCTGTACTGAAGGAAAATATAAAGGGGAGAAAAAAGGGTGCCAATAAAAGCAGATACCTTGATTTATGCCACTATTTTTCACTACAGGCTCAGTCACTTGAA
Source organism: Lanius collurio (assembly GCA_020086605.1). Lineage (NCBI taxonomy): Eukaryota > Metazoa > Chordata > Aves > Passeriformes > Laniidae > Lanius > Lanius collurio. The sequence continues at coordinate 37,131,484 of JACBWW010000007.1, forward strand.
TTGTATCATCTTCAAGGTAGAAATATATTTTACAGTGTCTGATTCTATACAGCTCTTGATTTTTTTCAGTCACTTCTTCTTCAAAATAGGCATCAAAATTCAACACCTATTAAAACAATAAACAAACATAAACCAGCAAAATCTCCAACACTTTTGCAAAATACATCAAATAAACTTGTATAGGTTCTAAGTAACTAAATGTATGGATTTCAGGAGGTAGATTTATTCTCAGAAATGTAAGAACAGAAATCCACATTAAAGCACATAAATTTAAAATTCTTTGCTTGGCATTTTTATTATCACAACATCTAAGCAGAGATGGAACTCTAAAGTAAAGAAATAAATCAAATACAAAACTATCAGCAGGTTGCTTGGAAAATCTTCCAAACAAAGCATTTCTGATAACACAATGAGCTGCCTAGGTACTGAAGCAAATTTTAGACTGCTATTCCATGAATTACTAGAAAATACAGGGCATGATGACAGCAGTGGCTTTACCATCAAGGTAAGTGGAAGGAGTTCTTTTTAAGCAGATCCTGCAAGAGTTCAAATGAATGGTACTGAAGACTATCAGAGAGAAATGACATTTTTCAGGAGGCATTTACAGCTATGCAATATTGGCATTTCAAAACTTACCTGGTTCTGCAATTCAGTGAGCAAGGAAATCTCACAGAGTGTAGCAACTGCTCTTCAGAGTCTTTTGTAATAGCAATAATGCAAAAAAATCCACTTTCACAGGGGAGGTGCTCAGGGGCCCTCCTACCTGGAGATCCCAGCTCACGTTCAGGCACCATTACACAAATTTTGCACCTCTTGGTATCATTTTTTAACCACCAACACCAGTGTTAAGGGAATATGCAAGATGCATCTGCTTCCTAGTGCATTACCTATCAGGATGCTCGCAGTGGTAAGTATGTGCAGGAAGGCATTAGTTAAAACAGGTTTCTATCCTGTCCCCCCTAACTCAGTTGGGTCAAATCAGTGTTAGTTTATGCTTTATTTTCCACACAGGTTATATTTAACAAATTCAATTACCTTTACTCCTGATTCATCAGACAACATGAAGCATTGAAAAAAAGACAATTTAGCCATTCCCTATGTTTCAACAATCATCTAACAGACCATGAGTTGGAAATGTTTGAAATGTAGTGAGCTGGCTGAGTTCCCTACATGACAGAACCCACTGGTTAATAGGCTGCAGAGGCTGCACTCCTTTTGCACGTGCCTTCGGGAATCTCAAAGTACTGCCGTGAGTTCTGATGACAGAGATTTTGTAACATCTCATAGACAAGAACAACCTCCTTTTCTACATCTGGGGAGAGAGAAGCAGCAGCTTGCCCAGGAGCACACATGAACAGCCACCCTGTGTCCTGCTCAAACTTCTCAGACACATTCCCTTCTCTCAGGCAGGTTAAGTGCAAGATGATAATAATTCTGCTTCCAGAAATTATTTCAAAGGCTCAGATCCCCCTGATTTTCAGCAACCATTGAGCAGTATGGCAGACACATTTTTGGCATCAACTCTCCTGCACTGTGATCCTTTGCCACTAGAGAAATAAAATTTAAATTACAAAATCAAATTACATAACCATTACCTGTTAAACCTAGTGGCATTAGATCTTCACACAAAGGAATCTAGAAAACTCAGTTATGGTTTGTTTAATTAGTACAATATGCAAGTTCCTGAACAATGTACAGACTTGAAAATAAATTCAAAAATTAATACTTGTCCCTGTGTTTTAACTGTGGATTTCACTCTTTCATGCCTCAAACACAAAAACACTGGACAAAACATCTGACACACAACAGAGGCAACACAAACTCTATCAACTTTCAACATCTCTTTCTCTTTCCATTTGTCTAAACACTGGTGGAGAGAGCCATTTTTGGTGATCAAATGGTCCTTCCTGGCCTCCAGCTACTGCTCTGGAATGACCAGGAGCCCTGTATGCATCTCTTTTATACTACAGGGGACTTAAAAGGTACTATGGTGAAACCACTGTATCCCAGCCTGAAGATCCTGGGCTTCAGCTGACAAGGATCAGAATTTCATTCCTCACCCAGCTGCTGCTGACACATGAAATCACTGGAAACATTAAAACTTCTGTACCCTCTTGTCCCTACTCTGCCAGTACCACTAAAATAGGGACATTTGATGAACATACTGCTCAAGAGCTCTGTTTCATTACTAACTGCTCTTAATTTTGTCAGTGATCTCTTCTGAGAACAGTCACCTCATGAGACACCAGCCTGGCAAAGCAGTCTGTTTGCACAGAACTCCAAGCACAATCACATCCTTAATACATTGGATTCATTTCTTTCTCTGAGCATCCACCTATGCTCTGGTTTATTCCATCTGAGGAGTTTGTGTGGGTTCTTTTGCACTCACACTTTATTGTCTTTATATCCTCATATCCTAATCAACATGTTAGTGTGTGAAATATTTGCAGCAACCAACTGCAATTTTGCAGACCAAAGCAGATGATTCCTCAGGAAGCGTGAGGAGGGGAAGGAACAGAAATGAGGATTAATTACTTTTCATTTTGAAGCAAATTTAGTCTTAACAATACTCAAAATGTGACACTTCCTAACTTGAGTCTCATCTGCAGTACAGAACTACAAAGTTCACATCCCCACTCCTTAAAAAATTAAATATTACCTATGAAAACCAAAACTAACAAATATTGAATAAACTTGGTGGCACTTTGCAAAGTGCTGCAAAGTTTCCCTGGCACCGATGGTGGTCAAATTACAAACACCATTTCAAGCCCAGGAGGCCTTGTGTGTGTACTTAATCATAGAAGAAATTACATTTACACTTGCTTCGTATTAGGCAAATAAAATGGCAAAAACTACTTCTCAGCCTACTTAATAATGAAGTTTTATGCCTGTCCTTTTTCCAATTACTACGGTACTGTTGGAAGTTAGAAGCCAAAGGGGTAAGAAAGCAGCTGACATTTCAAAAGACAAAAACCTGCTCAAACCATTTTTCATTCAGTCCATTCTGTTGAGCTCCAAACTGCAGCACTGGAGGCCAGAGCTGCATTCCAGGCTCTTAACTGGGGAAGCTAAATTAGTTGGGTAGTAAGTGCCCTGTAGTAATCTGCCATTAATACAAACACATGAGCCCTCCAGAGGCCAAATCTGAACCTGCAAACTCCTGTCCTGGACTGCCCTGTGGAGGCACACACTGATTAGATCAGGAATGGCCAAAGGCCAGCAAGCTCCTCTCACCAGCCAAGGCCAGGGCCTGATGCTCAGTGAAAGGTCCCTCTGCCTCCTACTGAACCCCTTGATGCCATAAACTTGGATCCAAGGCCTGCTAACTTACACAGAGCCCTGAGAAGCCAATGCACCCCTCCTTGTTCCAAGAAGGGAGCAGCAAAAACAAGTGCAGGTCTGGCTGAAGCTTTACCACCTGGGCACACTGGACCAGTTCATACCTGAGCACGTTGCTGTGCAAGCAATACCAAGGATCTCAGAGGCAAAGCCAACCAAAGGCACTTGATCTGTTCAAGCCTTACATTTTCTTGTTGTAGTTCTGCTCTGCCAAAGATGAATGTGTAATTGTACTGCAATTACCTGCATGGCTTCTCTTTTAAAGGAAAAATTATGAGATTTGCCTTTCTTCCCAATATTTAAATACCATAATAATTTAGTCATGCAACATTTCTGCGCTCTGCTGAATGATTCCTTTTTCTGGATCATTTTCCTTCCCTGATTGCAGGCTTTTTGCTTTAGAAATAAAACATCTCTAAGTAGAATTTAATGGAAATTTAAACATGGAAAGCAACAACAATGTGCTACAAAATTCCTGTCATCACAGGTTATAGTTATTTGGTAACTCTCTAAAGGTGTCACTACATTCTTGAAAAAAAAAAAAAGGAAAAATCCAAAACCTAATTTTAAATTCCTGTGTCTCTATTACACATGAACAAATCACACAGGACTTTGTGCATGCAAGCATGAAGGCATGAGTGAATCCCAAGCATGTAGCACTCCCCTGAGTTTAATGATTCCCAAGTGCCCATGCACACTTTCTCCTGAACTGGGGTTTACCTTATGTTCACTCTTACCAAGTTGCCAAATAATTCCCTTACTGTNAACTGGGGTTTACCTTATGTTCACTCTTACCAAGTTGCCAAATAATTCCCTTACTGTCATCATTTTCCCTAAAAAGGAATATGTTGTCCACTCCCTTGTATTTTTTATATCCTGTAGGAGATGTATCCCAATACATTAATAGTTTTATATAATGCTGTATGGTACAAGTTTATATTAATTGTCCAGTATATTATTATAATGACAAAAAAAAACCAAACAAAATCACTGCCACTCTTTTTGTCTATCTGGGAGCTTTTTCTGCACGCACAAAATAATCTTCTGAAATATCTGACTAATAGAATTTCATTGTTATACTCTGTCATATTCATTGAAAAAAATACATATGTGGATTTCTACATACCTGCTTATCAAACGCTATCCAAGCAGGAGCATCACTTCCTGTTCCTGCAGGAAACACACTGTTTGTAGGTTTCAGGGTCTGACCAGGTAACAGTTCACCTCCTATTCCACGTTTACCCTCAAACAGCACAGGAACATTATTGCTGTAACCACAGTGCTGTGATCTGTGGAACCTTTCTCCCCCAACCTGTCAAAAGTTCAGAAGAAAAGGAGAAAAAATTGCCTGTGTGTTTGTTTTTAAATCCATAATAGCTATCCATCTAGGCAAGGAGGATTAATCATGCAAAAGTTTCTCTGTATTTACTTCTAATACAGACTCTAAAAACCTGTAACAACTGAAATGCTGCAGGTGAAGTGACATTTTTCAGTGGTCAATTTGCCAGTCTTATAAACAAAAATTGAATAATATTCCAGTAGTTTACCTAGGCTGAGACACTGGATGGTACCAGATGTTTATCCCTCACATTCCTTCCCTGCAACAAGGATTGAGGTACATGGAACAGAAAGAATCAAGTTACCCCCAAGAACTGTTGTAAAAGGTAAAGGGGAAAGGCCTTTCCTACAGCTCTCCAGAGGACAAATGGAAACAGTTCAGCAGCACTGAGAACAGCCTGCTCTCGTTATTCATGTCAAAGCTCTTATTTACACTTGCATCCCCAAGTGCAAAATAAATTCCTCTAGTACTAGTGAATACACTTGAATTTTGGGAGGTTGGACCTGAACCATAAGACAGACATTAATTCCATCTGGGACTATTTCAAAAGAAGGTCACTGTGGTGATTCCTCTATATTATTACTAATTCTTCAGGCAATTAAGGAAGGAGTGCTTAAAAATATAGGAACAACCAACAGCAAAGAAAACCATCTTGCCCACTCAAATTTCTTGGGTGGGCCTGGGACCAGTCTTCAAGTGACACAGAAAAGCTTCTGGGCTCACATAAATATCCCTCCTGTCTCTGGGAATGTCCCTCCTAATGAGCTGCTTGCTTTTCTGGCCAGATCCCTCCAACAGTTAGCTGGTGTGAGCTGGGCTTGGGGAGCAATCCCCTAATGACCCCACATATCAGTCTCATAGGAGAGGACAGGGAAATAGGAAAAGCCAGTGGAAAACTCCCTTCCATAAGCAGCAATCCTGACTTGTTAGCTCCTCTCACTCTGCTATTCTTCCCTTTCTTGCCCTCTCAAATCCTCAAAATACTTTATCTGGGAAAGCAGAGAGGGGCCACTGCACCCTGGCACACCCATTAAGGGAAGAGAGAGGCCATCAGAGCTGTGCTCTCCCTCAACTTGGGACTGAGGGAACATGAGGGAAGATGAGGCTGAAGTGGGAGGAACTGATGTAATGGGTGAGCACAGTAAATGTCTTGGGTAGAGGAAAAGGCTGGACAGCAAAATTTTTCACAGCAGCACCACAGCAGGATGTCAGTAAAACAGCAGGAGGACAAAATTGCCTCCCCACTCCATCTGGAAGACCGGGCATCACTGATTATCACATGCACATGTGTAAACCACTACTCCCCCAAAAGATGTAGACAGTTCTACACTAATATCATAAATCAAAAAATGGTACAAATAATAATTTTTCCTGGTGGCAACATTCAAGTGCTCCAAGATAACGTAACACACACCCAGCAGAGCAGTTCTGGGAACAAGTGCAAGCCAGGAAGCTGCAAAACACACAAGTGCTCAAGCAGTTATTTCATTCTGCCAGTATGAAAGAGTCAGGAGTGTGAAAGGCAGGGAACCAGCCTCATGGCACAGAACAACACTGGTCTATAGGAACTCCTGCACAATGAGGGTCACCATCTAAACTGCTCACCTGCCTCCAGGTGCTCCAAATCCAATGGCACAGGACAGAGAGCTGCTAACACAAACAGCCCAATCACTGCTTTAGCTTAACCTTGCTTAAAATCCTTTTGCATACCACTTTTGCAAGGACAGCAGTATGAAAAAGAATACTTACTATTTTTACAAATGATTCTTTTTAATACCATGATAATCAATGGCTATACCCTTGCTCAGGTCAAAAAAAGCTGAGCTAGCCAGCAGCCTTTGAAACAGTCACTGCAAAGGAGGTAAGGTTCATACAGTGGGGACAGAAACAATCAGAGCTATGGAAGCACATCCCCAGAGGAGATACTTGAAAGGTAAGCAGTGTTTTGAACAAAGGTAGAGAAACAAGCATGCAGAAAGTATCATAATTTAAAGAATAATACAAAGGAAATAGAAAAGTACTCCTCAAGATACTCAAGAATTCAAGAACAGGAGTTACTGAGTAAAAGGGGAAATTAATAAAAGCAAATGTTTGTATGTAGACTAGCAGCTCATGTCCCCCTACCACAGAGCATTTCTCAAACCAGACACATTTGCAGGAATAATGCACAAAATTAAATATTTCACATCAGCACAGCTTTGTGAGCTGTGATATGAAATGTCGTGCTTCAGTGTGAGCACTGACATTTAGGTATCAGGAGCAGAGCTTCATGTGGTCATCCCACCTCTCCCACAAGAAATGAGCACAGGTTCTCTCCTGGAATCTGGAACAGCCAGGCACTGACAGGAGCTGGCACCTGCTTTGTAACACATCTGCACTTGGGATGGTTTCTCCTGTCTCCTGTGAGTGCTACTGAACTGCCCTTTCTTCTTCTGTTTCTTTTTTAAACAATGTTGTTCCTCTGTAAGGTGAGAAAGAGCTGGGGAGAAGTCAGAAAGGAAGGCAGCTTTCTGCATTTACCAGTTCAAGTGCACAATAACTATAGTCAAGCTGAATTTTAAAAGGAGATTTTCTAGGCAGAAACATCTGATTTATACTGAAGGTGCTACAGAACAGATCCACTTTCTGGCACAGCAAGTATTTAATTATTTTTCCTCTATTACCAAAGCATGAGTTAGTGAGAAAGGCACAGTTAGCACAGCCCAGTGAGAGTGGCAGTTTTCCTGAGCAAAGGAAAGCTTTTCATGTCCTCAAAGCTTCTTCTAGAAGCATTTGCAGTTCATATGTTTCTGAGGTTTAGCAGCAATCATATGGTAAGGTGTTCATCAAAGAAATCCAGATCTGACCCTGCTGGAATTTCCAGAATTTAGGGTTAAAATCACAACATCCTTAAAATTTCATATGAAAAATATGCAACGAAACAGCTCCAATTCTGTTAAGAGTCTTTTGGGTCATTCTTGTAACTTTTTAGGGTTTGACAAAAAGGTTCTTTTAGATTCCTAATCACAGAATTACTTATCCCCTTCTTCCAAAAACTACCTAGGTCGATAGACAAAGTAATCTCTTCTAATAGTCTGTACAGTTATTTCTTAAAAAAAACCAAAACAACAGCAGCAAAAATAGAAAGTTTAACAAAAGAAATAATTGAGGATCACAAAAGGGAAAAATTACATTTGGGAAACTTCAGCTAATGAACTCAGACCACATCCAGCCTAAAATAGTGACAGAACATCATGCTACCTCCACAGTGATATTAAATGACTTCAAAAAAGAAATCTTTTAGAGAGCAGAGAAAGAGCTTGAATGTGTCTGCTGTGCTAATGCAGCTCAGCTGAACAGGCTGTGGATCTGATGAACAAAGCTGGACATTTTCCGTGTGGTGAGCCTGAAAAATATTGAGGGTCCACTCAATAGTGACTCATACAAAGGTCAGGGTTCTCTGACTGCAGCCCTTGCTTTGCAAACTCAGCCTCTACAGTCCTTGGGGAAAGCTGCCTTGTGCTCGCTCCATCTTGCTCTGTACTACAGAGTCACAGCAAACTCCCCAGGGAGCTGCACGTTCCAGCTGAACTAAACACAGCTGGAAATCTCCTAGCACAGCTGCTGGAGTGATGGGAGAGCCCTCAGTGGGCTTCCAGAAGCCACGATTTTAATTCAGTCCCACAGGGAGCTATGGCAGCAGTGGCAGCCCAGTTCTGTATCCAGTATCCATCTGTAATTCCCACCTTGAGAACAGCAGCTGCACTGTGGATGTCCTGCTCAAATCCTTTATCAGCATGAACTGTGGCATTTTTGAACTACTCTAGGCTGCTGATACAGTCTCCTGTTTCAGCTAAGTGATGGAAATAAATGCAAATGCTACATATTGTGCCAGTCAAGTTCATATGACTGATTTTCAGCTCTTCTATCATCCTCAGCTAGCTGCAGAGGTCTCAGGTTAAGTGGTACTGGCAAAGGAGGAACACCCTAAGACATTGTTCCCAGCAACTGATGCCCCTCTAAAAACATCACAAAACAAGGTGCATCAACACCAATAGCCTGGATTAGTACAGGGAAGGATGAAACTATTGGAATAGGTCCAGAGGAGGGCCACAAAAATTAGCAGAGGGCTGGAGCACCTCTCCTATAACAGAGAGAGTTAGGGTTGTTCAGCCCAGACAAGAGAAGACTCCAGGGAGACCTTGTTGAGGCCTTTCTGTACTTAAAGAGGGACCTTAAGAATAATGGGGACAGAATTTTTAGCAGAGCATTGGCAATAGGACAAGAGGTTATAGTTTAAAAAGAGAAGAGAGCTGATGTGGGCTGGGTATAAAGAAGAAATTTTTTACAATGAGGGTGGTGAAACACTGGGACAGCTTGCCCAGAGAGATGGTGAATGCCCCATTCCTGGAAACATTCATGGTCAGGTTGCCCTGACTAACCTGATCTAGTAGAAGGTATTCTGCTCTGGGTATTGGCCTGTATGACCTTGAAAGGTTTCATCCAGCCCAAAGCACTCTGTGATTCTGGCCTGCTCCCACTGCCTGGGAGAAGACAACAGATAGATAAAGGGACAAAAATGCAGCCATGAGGGGCAGCTACAGGAACATTTGGGTTTGGGGGTTGTGAACAGAGACAGAAATCTGGAGGATCAGCACTGAGGGGCAGGGGGTAGTGGAAAGGGTACAGGAAAGATGGCCAGGGAAAGATGAAAGGACAGCAGGCACAGTTACTTATAAAGAGGTTGGCAAATGTTCTCGGTCAAGAAAAATTAATGTCCCATTTTATGGGTTATAGAGCAGCAGAAAATATTTTGGGCAGGAAACATAGAGACAGCCACAGTAGCATAGCTGGGAAATTCCAAGCTTCTGCAATAAACAAGGAAGATGTGGAATTTCTGCTGTGCCACTAAAGTTTTCAACAGAATTTTTTGCAGTTTTTCAAGGATGTATTTTCCCCCCCGAGATCTAGAAACTTATTGTCCAATTCTCTAAGAAATGCCATGCAGAACTGTTGCACGGAATTTTCTCTCTGAGAGGGATTTCAAACAGCCACCCCAGGACATTACCTCAGGCAAGAAAATACACTGGTCAGCCAGCACTTGGCAAATCTGACCCACCTGAGTATGTGTTTCTCACCCTACTCCTCAGCTGCTGACACAGGCAAGGACATCAGTATCAGAAGGAGCAGCTGCTCTTGAGAATGGGAGGCAGACCAGGAACAATAATAAAGTGAGTACTTGTAATCAGTGCCATGCCTAACACAGTCCAGCTCCAAATGCACAAATTTTTTCTTGCAGTAAAGGAGCAAACCTGTTATATGTTGTGTTTCCACCACATGCTCAAAATACCTGTATTGTTAGATCTCCTCATCACCCACAAACAAAAAAACACAGGCACTGCTGATGAGCAGCTAATCTTTGGATTTCTGTTTTGAAAGAGGTGAAGCGGGTTTATTTGATGGATGGACTTCTGTGTACACAGACCACTGTAATTTTGATTTTGAACACTACCTTAAAACTCTGATTCTGGAGGCAGCCCAGCCACCTTATCAAACACATCCAAGGGAGACAAAAACACATATGTACTCCTCTTCCACTGCCTTTCCTGGGCCTACAGATGAGGCAGGTGGAAGCACTGAGGGCAGTGACAAGACAATTTCACTAGGAGCTTGAACAGTTATGAGTGGAATTAATACCCATAATTACAAACCAAGGGCTGACTGGAAGAGCAATCTCCTGTCCCCTGTGCATCCTTCTTCAGGGAATGCTCTGCCACTGTTGTTTCTGTGCAATAAGAGGCACTGATGGTGATGCTCAGTGTCCTAACAGGTGCAAACCCTTTCTTCCTTTTCATTTTATCTATAGCAGTGACACTCCTTTTTTCCTTTAAATATGTTGTTCTCAGGCTCTCATTTTTGGAGGTGAGTTAGCATTATTAATTCCACTGTCTCAGGGATTGACAAAAAGAGCAATCTGGAGCCTAAACAACAGTCTAACCACGGGTTTACAATGCTCTATCATGGCAATTTGTGACACCTTTCACACCTTTAGTTCTCATAACATACTCACTGTATGCACTTTAGCAGAGAGTGTTCAACAATCTCTGTAACTCTTCCCAAGCATGTGAAGTTAAATTAAATCAATCCAGTTAAATTGAAGTTTGGAGAACAATAAAGCCACAGATATCACTGAGCTGAGCTATTCAGCTTCCACCCAGCAGGTACCAATGGCACACACCAATTCCAGGGTTGCTGATAGGCCCACTCAGCAGCCACCTCAAGTGTTACACACACACCCAACCCTTAACAACACAAATCTCAGTTCAGCAAGAGACTGAGTATTCATCACCAGACCTTTTTTTTTACCCCTTCCAAAACAACAGCATCCAGCTGTTTCTAGGGAAGAAGCTGCCTGAGAGATCCTCAGTTTCTGGGCTGGGCTGCTCTTGCAAGAGGTGCTGTGCAGTGCTGACACACAGAGTGAGGCTGGAGTCCACATATTTCTACACAATTTCATGCTCCCTGTACCCTGGCAGCTTTGATTGTGCCTGTCTTATGTCTATCACAGAATCATAGAATGGCCTAGGTTGGAAGGGACCTTAAGGATCATTCAGTTCCAACACACTTTCATGGGTAGGGACATCTTCCACTAGACCAGGTTGCTCAGAGCTCCACCCAACCCGGCCTGAACACCTCCAGGGATGGGGCATCAACAGCTTCTCTGGGCAACCTTGGCCACAACATGTTTATAGTGTGAAAACGACAGGTTCTCTCCCAGACATTGCAACATTATTAAAAATGTTAAAATTCACTGTTTTATTTGCCTCCTGAAGGTACCAGCTAGAGTGCTGTGCACAAATCTTACCTTTCCCTCTGCTCTGCTTTACAACAGAGTGTGTTCAGTGAATTCCTAGCTATCCTTGACAAAAAACTTTAAAGAAGTGATGGCAGCCTTCTCTTTTTTTTTCGCTAGGATAAAAGTAACATCTTGTCTATTTAGCCTGCATTAATAGTATTGGCAGCCCCAAAACAGCACATCAGCATCCCTGGCACTGCCCCCACTGCAAAGCCTTTTGGGTTTATGTAGAGGGTATCTGTCTCTCCCTGTTTTGTTCTGCTAGAGCTGCAACAAGAGCTCAAATTGCCTCACAGCAGCTGTCAGATCACAGAATCACAGAGTCAATGAGGTTGGAAAGGTCCTCTGAGATCATCGAGTCCAACCTGTGACCGATCACCACCGTGTCACCCAGACCATGGCACTGAGTGCCACGTGCGGCCTTTCCTTGAACACTCCAGGGATGGGGACTCCACCGCCTCCCTGGGGAGCCCATTCCGATGTCTTATCAGCCTTTCTGTGAAGAAATCATTCCTAATGTTCAGCCTAAACCTCCCGTGGCGCGGCTTTAGCCTCAGCTCCGCCCGCCCCGCCGCACAGCACCCTCACCCCGCCGCTGAGGCCGGGGGAGCTCAGCGCACCCAAGGGCGCCTCGCCCACACCTGCCGGGCCGGGGACGGCAGGAACGGCCCCGCCACCCCCGGGGGCCGCCTCGGCACGGCCCCCACGGCCCCCGCGGCTCCGGGAAAGGCCAGGAGGGCGGGCAGGAGGGCGGGCAGGAGCTGCCCGGCGGTCACTCACGTTGCGGCGGAGGGAGAAGCCGGGCAGCAGCGGCAGCGCCATGGCGGCCCCGCAACCGCCACCGCTGCCCGCAGCCGCGCGCCGCTGACGTCATGCGGCCGTGACGTCACGAAGCGGCAGAGGCGCGAGCGGGCGCGGCCCCCGCTCATCCCGAACCCCGCTCATCCCAAACCCCGCTCATCCCGAACCCCG
>JACBWW010000007.1:37144343-37215118 GCA_020086605.1 Lanius collurio
GCGCGATGTTACAGAATCCCGAACCCCGCTCATCCCGAACCCCGCTCATCCCGAACCCCGCTCATCCCGAACCGCTCATCCCGAACCGCTCCATCCCGAACCCCGCTCATCCCAAACTCCGCTCCATCCCATACCGCTCATCCCGAATCGCTCATCCCGGGATACGGCCCGGGGGGATGCAAGCAGGTCCCGGCTTTTCTCCGCAGAAGCCCCGGCCCCACCAAGTGTGAGCGGTGCCGGGGGGAGGGCCTGGAGTCAGCGGTAGTGAACTAGAAATAAATTCGTTATTATTTTTATGTATTCCTTTAATTAATGTATATAAATATAGAAATACATCTAAATATTATATGTTTCATATTATATCTACTACATAAACATGCTACAATATATAAAGATGTATTATAATATATAAATACATGATATCTAAAATATATCTAATAAACATATATTTATGCAGTATTTATTATACATCATTATTTACTAAATACTAAATACATATTAGATCCAACACTAGCACATACTTTGCCCATTTATTCAATTTTTCAAAATGTGTGGCCTTTTTCATCACAAATCTCTCAATAGTTGGAGAAAAGGGAGCTCTGGGATGGTCTTACTGCTTCCTAAAGCTCCCTGAAAGGATGTTGTGGCCAGGTGGGGATCAGGCTCTTCTCCCAGGGAACAAGTGACAGGAGGAGAGAACACAGTCAGAAGCTGTGCCAGGGGAGGTTTAGCCTGGACATCAGGAGGAATTTTTTCACAGAAAGGCTGATAAGACATCGGAATGGGCTCCCCAGGGGGATGGTGGAGTCCCCATCCCTGGAGGTGTTCAAGGAAAGACTGGACACTGTCATGCTCTGGGTGACACGGTGGTGATTGGTCATGGGTTGGACTTGATCATCCCAGAGGACCTTTCCAACCTAAAGGATTCTGTGAAAATTTACCTCAGGCCCAAATCTTTGCCTTGTCCCCTTGCTCTCTCCCACCTGATGAGGAGCAGTGACCTCACAGGACATGGTGCCCCCCCAATATCTCTGGAACCGGGGTCAGAGATGGGGAAAATCCCACCCCATTTGCCATTTTCTACACCAATTAATTTTTAATGTTTTTCGTTTTGTGACTTTTACACAGCACATTTTACTCTGGGGCCCTGTCAGGCTTGGGGGAGGGGGAGGTGGGATGCTTTTACAGCTTTTTGTTTGTTTTTTTTGCATTTTAGTCCACTGGGATAGCAAAACTGGGTCATTGGGTTTCCACCTTCTGGTTTCCCAGCGCTGTACTACACATCTGCATTTGCATTTAGTGTGGAAAGGTAAACATTTAAAATATATTTTAATTGAAAATTAGAGGAAGCATCATTTTAATCACATTCATTTCGTACAGTGGGTGGTATTATGCAAAAATTTAAATTTCAAACAGAAAATATAGTGAGAGTTTCTCACGGATGGCTGGTGGGGGGAAGGGTTGTTTCTTTCTTTAATGGAAGTAACATTTTCCTTGTTAATAAGGGAGGATGCATTCCAGATCACTTCCAAAGCCAATTCCAGAGAACAGCAAGTGTGTTATGCTATGTTCCTCCATTTTACGTAAAGCTGTTCATGAATATGTTTTTTTTATTTTTAATTAGAACTGCTTTTTACAGAAAAATTAGTTTATGGATAAAATTGGTTAAACTGAAATACTCCAATTCCGATCTGCCATCACCCTGTCTCAGAGGAGCTCTACTTCAGCTGCTGAATGTGCTTATTCTCATGGATGGAGTGGATCTCCCCTGCCATATTTCATACTCTATGATGCATCAGACCATGAAATTCCCATAACATGTCATCCCTCCTCCCTCAAACAGAGGCTCGTGGAACAGCATGGGCGATGTGTTCAGTCTGAGTGAGCCTGGGAGGGACTCCCTGTCCAGTCCCCTGGGAGCACTTGTGAAGGATTTGCTCTCTGAATTGGAATTTAGCCAAAAATGTTCCAATTTCTGAAACTGTCAGTTCAGGGAAAATTATTTTGGGGTTGATTTGTTGTTCAGTTGGTTTTTGTTTTGGTTTTTTTTTTTTTTTTTTGAAAGAAGGAAGGAAGGAAGGAAGGAAGGAAGGAAGGAAGGAAAGAAAGAAAGAAAGAAAGAAAGAAAGAAAGAAAGAAGGAAGGAAAGAAGGAAAGGAAGGAAAGAAGGAAAGAAGGAAAGAATCAGTATCCCCTGTTTAGATTTTGTGGCTCATTGCATAACTGGGTGGTTGAAATGTCTTAATATCCCCTCTGATATCAATAATAAACGGTTGCTCCAAGATTTCAGGCAGTATGGGCAGAGGCTGCATGTGAAAAACATGCAAAGGAAACAGCAGCCCTGCTGGAGGAAGGTCAGTGAAATGCAGAGTATCAGTAGAGTCCATTTCCAGCAGAAAATCCTGTGAATTGTCCCTAAACCCTAAGGTCAAATCTTTATGCAACCCTGCCTCCCCAAGTAAAGAATCCACAGGGAGCTGTAGAGAAGGGGAACAACCTCCTTGTGCACCAAACCACCACTGCAATTTGATGTTTTCTCCCAGTCTTCAATCATTTTGTTTTCTTTCAAATGAAAAAAAAAAAAAAAAAGAGTATAATCTACTTTAGAACACAATTGCTTCTTTCTACATTACCTTCTCTTTGGGGTTTCTCTCACATGTTTATCTTTTTTGTTCCTTGCTGTATTCACTCAGTAGCACAGACTGAGTGAAAACAAATTAATTTTAATGCCTTTTCTGGGAAAAATGAAAGTCCTCCAGGAAAAGCAATTTTGATAAAAGCTTTTTATTAAATGAAGATTGTTAATGACAACAACAGTAAGCAGTTGCAGTAGAAAATTAACTGTGTGTTCTGACTATTGTGCAGATGATAGTGGTGGATGTACACAGGACTCTTAGTTGTGCAGTTCAAAGGAGGGAGAAAGCAGGAGGGAAGCTAAAGCTGGGGAAAACATGGAAAACCCTATTTTTGTGATAAAAAGACAGCTATTCCACGCTCTTTGTGCTGGGACTGAGTTTTACTGGCAAACTTGAAATGAGTAGGGGAGTACAAATTGTAAACTGAGCCAGCCAAAACTTTCCAAAGAGCCTTAATTTAAAAAAAAAAAAAAACACTGGCTTTCACTCTGACCAAATGCTTCTGCCTCCAGGCTTAGACCACTTGTCTGAGTGGAAGGCCAGATGTGATTAAGTTTTGTCAGTTTAAAATAGGAAAATTTAGAAAAGAGACCAGGAAGGTTTGACTAAAATCAGCATAATTTAGTGTTGCTTCTCTGTAGAGGCATGTCTCTGCTTCTGTCATATCTGTGACTTCATCCTCTTCCTGGGACTGGTTTTATAGGCCATGGTGAGGCTGGGCTGCCCAAAATCAGATTGTCCCCAGGCTTCCCAGTTTAAAGTGAATTATGACCAATGTGGTTCATCATACAGCACACTGAAACCTGAACCAAAGCTGAACTGTGACATACCCTTAGTTAGGTACCAGAAATTAGGAATAGAAAATTACAACTCATTAATACCCTCTTCCTTAGGCCTGTCTTAGAAAAACATTGAATGCTGTGAGAGGCACTGCAGAAGTCACACAGGGGATTGGATTAGGGGAATCAAACACAGCCCTGCCTGGCCAGCTCATGGTGGGGGAAGGAGGGCAAACCCCAGTGTGGCTGCTCTCTGTGGTACACTGTGGGTCAGCTGCTACTACCAATGAACAATCCTAGAATTATCGATTCCTTCTGTTTTCCCGTGTCTTTTATTACCTCTTTCATTTTGTTTTCACCAGACAATGAACACGTGGCCCATGAATATACTTCTTCAGTGGTCAGAAAACAATGGTGAGACCACAGCACTGGGCTGCATCTGTGGTTGCTCCAGACAACCCACATGGGGAAGATCTGGCACCTTTGTGGCCACAGAGTTGTGCTGGACACGCACCACATGGAAACTTGGTGCGTTATTCCTCCAGCTGCCTACTGGCTCAGGAAGGCAAAGTGGAAAGCACGAGTTTCCACATCTCATGGCCTGTAACCTTTTCCTCCTGATGATGCCATAGGGGAGGGGACAACAGAAAAACAGAGCCATTTGGGTTTCACTGGGAGGCTTCCTTAGCTGGAATCACCTTTCCATGGCCAATTGCTCCAATTCAGCCTGCTCCACCAAGGCACGTTTGCACATGAGCCCCCTCAGTGAGATGTGCCATGCCCTTTGGGGCAGAGATAAGGGGCAGGGATGAGGGATGGAGGCACAGTATCCCCACAGGTACTGCCTCCCTGGCACAGCCTGTGTGTGAGGGGCCCTCAACAGGCTGGTTTTCCTGTCCTTGTTTCCCCACCCCATCTCACAACCTCCTCAGCCTCTGGAAACTTGATAGAAGAAGTGCTCTGTCTCACAGAACAAGCTCAGTGGGCAAGTTTCACTCTGCTGTGCCTGTTTGAAGTGTTTTGAAGTTCGTCCTCATCTGATACCCAGCTCTTTTACATAAGGTGTGAGCTTCTCAGGGGAGATTTGCAATCAGCCTGACTTCCGTGTCGTGGAAGTCAGGGGGACCATGAGAGGCTGCTTTCCTATGCCCCCCACACCTCTGAAAGTACACGGAAAAGAGAAATATTCTGGGCCTGGTAGATACCTTTGAGTTGCCCCCGCTGCATATATTCAGTGAGATCTGCAGCGGGGAGTAGCTGTTCAGCTCCTCTTCACCCTCCTTATGTGGGCTGATTTGAGATGCAGGCACACTGGTAAAATGAACCTGACAGAAAAGCCTCTAATTTAATTCAGAGCAGAATGCAGATTTTTTTTCTCAATTAAGCTATAGACATGCATTTAATACAGCATGCAGCAGTTGCTGGGAAGAGTTGGAAAAACTTTTAAGTAACACTCTTAACACCGATGGGAATGAAGTATGAACATGGAGCTTGGCAGCAGTGAAACCACACGTCAAAGTGCAGCTGAGGCCTCCCAGTTGTGTGTCACCTCTGCAAGAGCCAAGCATGCCTTCCTCCCTCCAGATAACATCGCTTTCAGGGTGAAGACAAATCACTTGGGAACACAAAGCCCCCGAGGCAGGGAGGCACAGTGACTCTCACAGCCCCTGACAGTCCCATGGAAGTCAGGGAAATGCTGCTGTCAGTCAAGTGCAGCAGCCAAACCCCTGTCAGACACTGCAGAACGAGTGGGCAGCTGCACCCATGGGCACAATTTAGGAGGGAGGTGGCTATTACCCTCCTGACTGTACTTACTCTCTTTCCTTCACTCCTGACCTCTTTGGGATGTCAGTGGGACTGAACTCACACAGGTCACAAACATTTCCTGGCTTTTCTCTCATGCTGCATTTCTGATAAAATGAGGGGTTTGGCTCAGCAGAAGTGTCAACACACCTTTCCTCCTTTCCACCAGGGGTTACCAGTAGCCTGACTCTCCATGCCCATTACCAAAGGGCAATACAAGACCCTAAGAAACCCCAGCCCTGGCTCTGTTCAACCAGACCTACCAGTCTGCTCCCTTCTGCCCAGGAAAATTCTGCCAGCGTTTCCCCAAGTCTTGCAAGCTGCCTTGAGGATACACCATCAGCTGAGGCTGCATGGCTGATCAATTCCTCCCTCTTCTCCCATCCTCCATTTTCAAGCTTCATCTTTGCAGCTGATGGATGCAACAACAACAACAAAAAAATCCCACCAACAATATTTAAAATTCCCATGGCAATAAATAAAGAGATAGATTACAGTCAATTACCAGAAACTGCTATTGATCAAGGCCGGTACAGAATTATCCTTGCTTTCACAATCAAGCTTTCAGTAGAACTTGTCCTGCATTCAGCATCTGTTTCAAAATGAGAGGGGAGGAAATGGCACTTATTTTAAATAAAAAGCTTTCAAGCTCTTCTTGCAGGCTGCTTTGAGGATCTAGGACAGATCAAAGCTGCTTTGAGAATTCATCCATTCTGCTTCAAATATGATAGCTCATTGTCCATAGGAAAAAATTAAGGCCATATAAGTTATCAAAGCAGCAAGTGCATTTTGGGTTTCCAGGCAGTGATCTCAAAACTGGTGAAGCCTGCCAGGATAATAGCAGAACAGGAATGGCTGTAATCCTCTTTGTCACAAAGACCAAGGCATTGGCAATTGCAGGCACTATACCAGAAATTGTTTTTTAATCAAGCTCTGTCTTAATGATAGCTGGGTCATCTGTATGAATCAAAAGTCTTGGTCAATACCAGCTTCCCAAAACCAGCTGAAATTGGTCAGTTATGAATAGGTTAGGAATTGAGGTTTACCTCAAACCTAATTCCTTTGCTGGTTAGGACTTTATTCTAACTTCCAGCCTAAGGGCATTCTTAGGAAACAGGTCCTTTTGATCCTTGTCTTGGCATTGTCCTTTGAATAATGTACTCTTTTTTTGCCATCCAATGCCTTCTCCTTACATAATGGCAGATAACAATCACATCTCCCTTCAGCTTTTGGCCAAGTTTAGTGAACCAGACTTTTTGGCACTCTGCCTGTGTGATAGTTCATGTTTCTCCTGAACTCCCAGCTCTTTTCTCCCTGCCTCTTCCAGTCTGAGTACATCTCCCTTCAATAAAAAGTAGCAATGCACAATAACTTAAAAGAACTCTCTCTCACCAATGTGCTGCACTGTTGCAGTCACTCTCATCTCTGCTTTCCTCTGCTATGTCTTCTCAGTATTTCTTCTCAATATTTCTTCTCAATATTTCTTTCCCCTGCCTTTCTGCTTTCTTACGTTTGTGCTTCCTCCTGCCCCTTCTCATTCCCACTTGTTCTGCTTCTTTTCTTCACTGCTGCTTTTCTCATAGAAGGCCAAAATAAGTGAGAAAAGTGTCGGCTCCTCCTTTCCAAACCAGTTGATTGAACGTGCTGAAGAATAAGTGATCTGCTGGGAATAGGATTTATTGGGCTGTTAGCTTGAATGGAGACGTCTGGCTCAGCCTGCCGACTCTCTGAGCACAATTTCTCTCTGCACGGCTCCACTGCTGTTCTTCCTCTCTCTAAATGCACTTTGAAGGGCTCTGCTTTTGTATCAGTGTGCGAGGAGTATGGGTAAGACCTAATTTCAGGATGGGAGAAGCAGACTTCACTGTCTATCAGAGGTGGTTTCATGCCCTTAAAATGTATTTTTCAACGCAACTGATCCTGATGTTTCATAGCTAACTTGCCTTCCATCCATTGAAATCTGAGCTGCTGTCCTGGTGGGGTTTTGTCTCTTTGTTTGGAGGCAACCTGTGATAGCACAGAAAGAAATCTCTTCACCTGGAGTCCATTTTGAGCTTGTGATTAAAATCAGTTCTTTTTATGAACGAGGTACCTATTTTGCTATATTTCTACCTTAAAGGTGGGGCAAATGCCAGATCTTGTCAATGAAAGGATAAAGAAGGATGAGATAAGAAACCTTTCTGCTATGCCAGACATTTGCTGGTCACCAGCACGTTCCACACCACAGCAAGACCATATTTATTTTTGTGTGCTAAATGCTGTAGCAAGGTTACTTCACAAAAAAATAAATGAGTTGATGTTCAATAATTAAGGGAATTTCAACTGGAACAAAAACTACCATGAAAGTTGAGATTGTAACAACATCAGCGGTGTCCCTTTAAATTACACTTAATAAATACCAGGGTGCTGAAGTGTTGTGTGGTTGTGCATATATTTGTAACAAATGGTTGCACAAATATTTGGCTCCTAACGATGAACTAACTGGCATGACATTTGCCAGGGAAAATTAATTACTTTAACGTGTGTTGTATAAAATATGAGATAATCATATAATGTATGTGTGTGCTATAGAGTGTTGCTGAGTGACTAAGTTATTACCAAAGGAAATTTATGAGAAACAAACAAGAAACACTCAGAGATGCTGTAAATGTCATGCTATGCTCAAGGGCCTTTTGCGGCTGAATAATTTTTATGTGGATGAGGAGGATAGGATCATGCTGTGAAAAATCAAGTTAGAATGAGTTAATCTTTGTATTTGCACATAATTTTATTGGTATTTAATGTAGCCGTGATGTTTCTGTTGCAAATTGTAGGGACAGTTCATAGTGAAGATGACAAGATCAAATCAGACTGAACTGAGTGATCCAGTGTGATCTCAGCATCAAATTTTAAGCGGTTTATGATCAAGAAGAAAAGCTGCCTATTAAAGAAATGGGAAATAAAATGGTCCTGATAGTCAAGTCGTGGCTGCTGGTTTGGGAAAAATTTTACTGCCTAATTTATGTGACTTTTTGGAAGGGTGAAGTAATCTCCCTTAGAGGTCTTGCCTGTGAAGGGGCACTTACTGCTCTGTGCAGCTCTGGTGTCTCAGAGCAGGGAAGGCTCAGGGACTGCCAGGGCTCTGCCCTCCCCTCCCACCAGGATGCTCTGCAGGGTCTGTGTGAGGCTCTGGGCAGCAGGGAGAAATGGAAAGGAGTGAACTGAACTGGAGAAATAGGAACTGGCGAGGGAAAAGCAGATGCACACCTCCCTTCTCAGACCAAGAGTGTGGAGCGCGATAAACCTGATCTCTGAACGGTAGCAGGAAATGATGCGGTAAAAAATCACATCCTTTAAACTCTGCCTCTTCCCCTAACTAAGAAATTCAGAGAGAGGAGACTCACTTTTGAGCAGATAACAGAGTCATTAAAAAAAAGAAAAATAAAAACAACTGAACAAAGAAACAGAGCTAATTGGTTTGAGGGAGTCTTTTACCTCCCTCATAGTTCTGAGGGACAGGAAAAAGTAGGGGACAGCCCTTGGTGAGTGTCACCAGCATTTTGCCAGGCAGCAGTACAGAAAGCAGCTTCTCAGGTGGGGATCCTGGAGTCCTGGAGTTCCTGCCATGGGAGAGGAACAACTCGGGAGTGTGCAAGTGGAGGAAGATGTTGGTTGAGAGAGTTGCAGGATTTGTAAGCCTCAGGGAATGCGGGGAAGGTAACACCAACCTCAAGGCAAAGGACTTGAAGGCAGCAGGCTTAATACAGAGGATAAATTCCTTTGGGAATCAAATCTATGGAAGAAAAGAGTTCCAGAATGAGTTGATGGTTCATTAAAAATATAAATAAATAAATAAACAAAAGACTGTAGCAGCAGAATCACAAAATATCCCTGTGTGTAGAAAGGATAGAAAATGCAGTAGGAGATATCTGTGAAATCACAAGCTCTTCTATGATCTCAAGTGCAAGAAGGGAGAGCACAGAACACAGAAACTAGGTCAAATATCTAAAAATGAATGTAAAAAAAAAACCCCTCAGCATGAGCATACAGAGACAAAATCAGAAAGTCTAAAGCACAAAATAAAATACCTTTCCTATTGTTTGCTTATACTAATAAGGCATTTTAAAGGTATTTTTTTAATAGTAACAAAAAGGGAAAACAAGGGAAGAATTACTCCATGGGTAGGAAAATTGGCAGATGCTGAGAAGCCCAGAGAGCTTAGTGCCTGTTTTAAAGAAGACTAGAAGGGGACAAATATAGTGCTTCTGTTAAAAGCCGAGGCAGGGAATTGTGGAGCCAGGGAATTAGAAACAATCACCACCCCTGTGATTCCTGATAAAAAAAAAAACCTAAACCAAGCAGATGATTTATAATTACATGCAATTTAAAAATTAGATGAGGCTTGATATGATTTGCCTTTTTGCAAATCCACCAAATTTCCTTTTATGACAAGGAGAAACAGATGTTGTAGGTGCAAGAGAGACAGTGTGGGCCGCACACAAGGATATGTGTGGGTGTGTGCTGGGGGCCAAGGGAGGACTGGGCAGACAAATATGTTTGGGGGGAGCTTTCAGACAGACAAAATGTGAGATCCTCTCTGGTTCTGTTGCCAGTGCTTATGCAGGTGCCTATGCTGGAGACTGTGGGGTCTGGAATAGCTGTAAAATACAGGGACCACCTGAGTTGAAGGGAGCTGGGGAGGGAGAGAGGTGAGTGGTGGGTGTGGTTTCACAGCTGGGACTAATTATGGCCTTTTTAAAAGAAGGAGTGCAGGAGGCAGAAGAGGATCAGGGTTGGTGGGGTTGTTTCTTGAGTGGCTGTGGGCAGCCTTTGTTTCTAAATCAAATATCAGGAAAAGGTGTGGCCAAGGAGAAGATTCCAGAAGCTTTACAGTTAAGAGGGAGACAATCTTCCCAGAACTGACAGCATTTTGATGTGGTTCTGCATCTTGGATGGTTGAGCCAGTGCTTTGAGGAGAGTAGTGAATGGGGGGGAAGGTACTTTAAACCTTGGGCTTTCTTGCATGTAGTATCTAAAACTGTGATTCCTTATCTGTGTTTCATGGCTGTGGTGGATAAGACACAAAAAAAAAAGCGACCCAGCATTACAACACCAGTTGCACCAGAAAAATGCTCTAATGGTGAGGATGGGGAGGAAGAGCATCCTGCCCCTGAGCAGCCTCATATTCCAGTGCTTGTAACAACAGGTTAGAGAGGTGTCTGCCAGGTGCAGCCAATCCACCCCAGGGTCAGTAGGATGTTGTAAATGAGTGTATGCACTGTTTCTCACCCAGGATATTTTGGTGTGTCTCTGCAGTAATGGCCTGGCTAGCACCTCACTGGAAAAAGGAAAGGACAGGTGGCCTTTCACTCATGGCAATCTGTCTCATCTTTTGCTCCAAGGTGCACATTCAGGCTTGTTCCTGTGGTCCCTTTTCCTTCTGCACAGCTGGCAACTGTATTCTCACTCAGAAATGTCTGAGGAGATCACAGGTAATGATCCAGAGGGTGGGATATTTTGTCTCTGGAGGTAGCTGGGCCAGAGCCATAAGGGAGAAATAGAGAAGCCATGTGAGGGGGTAACCAGTGGTTAAACTGCTTGTTGGGGAAAGAAGAGTAAATAAGAGAATCCATCTTCTACCTTAAGTGAAGTCATAATCTGAAGTGCAGCAACCCAAGTCCTGGGGCTGCTTGTATTTCAGTCCTTCCAGCACAGGTGCTGGTTGTCCCATCAGTTGAGGAGAGGATGACATTTTCTTTAATCCTTCAAGGCTGTCAAGGCAGTGAAGCTTCATTCCCTCCTTGTGTGGAACAGCCTTCCTCTCTTCTCATCCCCTGCCTCTCAGTGTCACTGGGGTTTTGCTGTCTTGCTGTTAAAAAGTCAGAAGTGCCAGGCTGACCTGCTCTTGGATTCCTTAGCTTGTACAGCTCTGATTGCTTCCTGGGTAAATCAGCTTCCTTTATTTTCATCTGGGGCTTTTTTTCCCAGCTTCTCTCACAATTTTCATTAATTATGCCTTACATTTCTGTGTCTTGATAGAGGAAGGGCTGCCTCTCCTTTAAGGGACAAAACCTGGTTGTTCTGAAGGATGTTGGGGATCAGTCACCTACCCTGAGATCCTTGAAATATCTCCTAGGAGAAAGCCAAAGCTCATTCCTGTCTGCAGAGAGATCTGAGTAAGCTTCTTAAGCTAAATCAGCTCTTCTGAGCAGGTCTCTGCAGAGCATTAGGCTGACCAGGACCAGATCCAGTATTCCAGGGGAATCACTAAACCCTAATGGCACTAAAATGTCACAATATTGAACCTATTTTCTATTCCACTCCAAACATCCCCCAACATCCTGTTTGTTATTTGGCCACTGGTGTATGCTGAGCTTCCAGGTGGATTTCCCAGTCTCCTTGACTTTGCTGTCTGTGATTTAGAACCAAGCACTGTGCAGAGGACTTCAGGTCAGTCCATCTGCTGGACATGATTTTGCATAGAGGATAACCAACACAGCTTTATTGTGCCACTGACTTCATGCTCAGACTGGACAAAACTTCTGGGAATTCTTTTCTCTCCATTGGTTCAGCCTAACCTAGATAACTTCGTGTCACCTTCAAATGTTGCTCCCCCACCTCTTTTCTAGATCACAGTGACATACTGCAAACGCCACTCATCCTTTTATACAATTCATTGGCATATTAATATTAATACAGGATCTAAAAAAAAAAAAAAACTGATAAAACATTCTGGTTACAAATACAGCAGATGCCAGGATTAAAGGTTCTTATGTCATTGTGATTTAAATCCCTCTGGTGCAACAATACAGATTTTATTCATGGGTATATAGGGGCATTCCTGCGTTATGTCTTCTAGGGCTGCATGATTCCCATCATTAGGAAGTTTCCTGTATCTCCTGTCCTAAATCTTCTTTACTTCAAAGCTGATTTGTTCTTGTCCTTGTTTTGATGGATATGATGAGCGGTTGATGATAATCCTCTTTATAACAACCTTGTAACTACTGGGAGACAGATTTTTCTCAGAACCTGATTTTGGCTTTAAAATAACTCTTCCAAATTATTTTGCCTTTGTACCACTTGGTCACAAAATAGGCAGTTTTCATAAAAGAAAGAGACAGGAATGACCATTTGAAAACCATCTCTATCCCTCTGCAAACACAGGTTTTATTCCTTTGGGAGCTGACCTGTCAGATGTTAAATTGATACTCTTATTTATCAGTGTCATGGGCAATTTGTAAATTCTTTTAATGAGATAAAGGTTTGCAATTTTGTTCCAACAAAACTTTGGAGACTTTGACTGGTGCCTCCAATCCCCTGTTGAATTTGCAGTGGCCTAAGACACTGATTACTGAGCCAAGGAAAGCTACATTAGGTAATCTGCGTAATAACACAATAGACTTCCTACTTCTAACAATGCTGGAGATTAGGAAAAGTGGTGCAGATAATCAACAAAAATCAAAATACACTGAGGAAGTCACTCCAGGAGCATTGTCTCATGGGGGTAGGACTGATGCTGCCACTTCAGCTGCGTGTATTTGGCTCTGGCCGTGTCTTCTCTTCAGAAAGAAATTTGCACAAAACTCAATTTGCCTTCTGTGAAAAATGGAGGCTGTTTTTCAAGGAATAGGAGCCCTCTCTGAAATCTGGGATCAGTCAGCACTGCTGCTCATCCATGAGAAGTGCTTACAGCCTTTGAAAATCCATGCAACACCTGTGGATGCCTCACACCCCCATTCCAGTTTAGATAGCAGGTCTGGGGAGATGAAGTCCATCACTGCTCATTGTCTTGAAGGGGATCAAAGAAGAAGCAAGAAGAAAACAAGACTATGTGTGCACCTTCCAATGCTGAGCAGGTTGGAAGAAACCCAACCCCAAAACCGAGAATAATACATGTTGCACAGGAATGGTATCACTTTTAGCAATTTGAAGAAATACTTGTGCTCAAATTTCACTCAGCAAACACTAGTTTTGCATGACGTATGGCTCCTCAGGAGCAGCAAAAGTGATGGGCAATGGCTGTGGGCACTGCCTTGTTACCCCCAAGTCAATAGGAATTGGAGCAACACCCATCTGTGTGACCTGAGGAGCAAAGCATGGTTTATAGGTTTGGTTGTGTCTCCCAAAACACTCACCCCATAACACAGGCAGTGCAGTGCTCCTCTCCCTGTCTCCGTAGCCTCCCTCCCTGGGGAGCTCAGCTGCCTGTGTGCCAAGGGCCAAGGCACAGCTCTGGCACAGCACAGCTGTGCAATCTCAAGTCAGGCCCTGAGAAAGCCCCCAGAAAGTCACTGCACAGATCAGAGAGGTAAAACTACAGTCAGAAATGGGAAAGCTGAGACAGGCTTGGGGTAGAGCTCGAAAATTCAAGAGGGAAAACCCCTGCAGGGAAACATACTGGTTCCTTTAAAATAAAAGCAACAACAAAAAAGGTGAGGATGTTTAGGGACTGGTCAGAACTTAGGGATGATCAGGTTGTGCTTTTGGTGTTACCTCCCACTGAGCAGGTATAACTAGCTTTTTTGGGATGCCTGTTGTCCCTTAAGGTAAAGTCACTTTGAGGTCCTGATGTCCCTGCCAGCCTTAGGGGCTCTGTCCCACACATGGAGAGAAGCTGCAACAAAACACCAGAGGTATGGCTGTGTCCTGTTGATGTTCTCTGGTGTGGAAAAGCAGGAATTAACTTTGACACCTTGAGGTGAAGCAAGGACTCAAAGGGGTCATAGTGCACATACCCCAGGGGATGGTGCCTGCTTGGGCACACACATGGGCACACACAGCTACTCATTGGCTCCCTACCAGATTTTCTGGCTCTCTGCAGGATAATTCCAGCTGGACTCAGCTATGGCTTCAATTTTCCTGAGTGCTGAAATTCAACTAAAGATGGGCTTGGACATCCAAACTGGCACAGGAGGCGCCAAGCAGAGCAGAGGCCGTGTTGGAGGACGAGCTGGTGTCCGAGGGGAGCTCCTCCTCACATGGGAGCAGGACAGAGCCTGCCCAAGGTGCCAGCTCTGGGTGTCCTGTCAAGGCTGGCCTTGGCAGCTCTGTGGCCTCTGCAGAGCAGCTGCTCTTTGGTCCCACCAGGTCCCCCAGCCTTGGGAACCACACGAGGACTGCAGGATCTGTGAGGGTCTGTTGGCCACCCCACAGGGATGATCATGGCCCACTGACACCTATCTGGGATTTGGGCCTGCATATGCCCCGGAGGAGAAGCCCTTCAGGCAGGTGCTGTGTCAGTGCCCTGGGCAGGGTGGCCTCTGTAGATGGGGACACTTCCTTCCCTTTGTGCCCCTGAACACTCCTCTCCTTTTCGCAGTGGTGATTATTCCACACAGGCTGTTGTTCCCACAGCTCCTGCCTCACTGGTTTCCTTCTGCCAGCCCAGTCAGAGGTGTGCTGCTGGTGCTGAGAACTGTGGAAGCACTCTGGGAAGCATCTTTTCCACCCTTTCTTTGGCATCTTCTGGCAGCTGATTCCTCCTGCCAGCTGGAGGTGGATTGGTTTATCCAAATGCTTCCTGCAGAGGCTGCTCCCCTCAAAAGGTTCAGATTTTTCCATCCCATTTCCTTATTTCCTTTTTTTTTTTCCTTTGAACAGAGGTCCCTGTGGGGGTCCCCAAGGAAGGAACTAAATGCAGCTGTAGGAGAAGGTACATGAAACACCCTCTGCAGCTTGTGACCTTCCCTCTGCCTGGTCTCATTCCTTCAGCCCTTTCTCATCCCAGGCTGCTGCAGGAAGGAGTAGGATGAGTCTGTGCTGTCAGTCCATACCCTGTCACCCCTACCACTGGCAGACCCCACAGCTCCAATCCCACTGAAGGGGGGTAATGAGATCTCACTCCTCTGGGCAGCACAGGATTCAACCAGCCCACAATACCAAGCAGAGAAGTTAGCCTTTTATTTATTTTATTTTATTTTATTGGCATCAGTTAAACAATACTATAAAGGAATCGTATTTCTTTCTGAAATGCATCAAGCAATACAAAGGTGTGGAGACCAAGAGGAGGTGTGTGTAGGTAGAGCATATGAAGGATTTGTATTCCTCTCCCTTCTTATTCAACCTGTGGATGAGAAACTGCATAGTTCACATATTTACAGAGCTTTTCAAAAGGTTAACAGTTACTTCCTCTCTAATATATATTAATATAGGGAAAAACACCATTTGAAATTGTAGAAACATCATAAACCCTTTGGAAAAGTAAATCATAAGCATGCCATGTCTCTTCTCCTACTGACAAGAAAGGATTTGCACTGAGAAATCCTATTAATAGAGATTATTTGCATAAATCTTTTGTGCAGCAGACTCCAAATCACTTGTATTATATACTTCTCCCATGGCATGTATGTTAAAATGATGTATTTTTAATAATATGTCCATGTTGCCACTTACAAATCTACACAGCCATGACTCACCAATGACTGGTTTCTCCCGAGGTCAAGTGCAGTCAAGCTTAGAGATCTGTAAATGCCCAAACTTCATTAAACACTCACCAGTCCTCAGTAATTCCCATTCCAGTAAGTTATCACAACTGTCCCACACAAGCTTTCCAGCATCTCCCACTCCCATTACAATCCCAGGATGTGAGTTATTACCCCAGTCTGGGTGCTCTGAGAACTTTTTAATGGTACTAATTGCCCTATTATCCACTCCAGTGCGAGAGTAAAACCTTTTGACATTTTCCTTCCTTCCCTGAGGAAAACAAATCCCAGTTCCTGGGATATTGCCTTCTGCTGCCTTTGTGATTACTGGGGCGAGGAATTCCTTTAGGCCCTTTGCCTTATCAGCCTCATCTGTCACCAACTTTCCATTCCCATCTCTCTTGGTGCTCCCTAATCAGTTTGCATCTTGCGTTATTCTGTGCTATTTTTTTTCCTCTTCCCTTTTTACTTGCAGTGTCAATCTTCATCACATATTCTATTCCTTATTTTCTATTGATGTATTTTTTTACATCAGGCTCTGTGATACTTACCTTGCCCCAGTTTACTATTTTTAAATTAGTGTAGGAGTGCCTATTGAAAAAAAAAGAAATTCATTTTTCCAGCTGTTCCATATTTAAGAATTTGCTGCAACAGCTCCAAGCAAACCACACATGTACACAGATTCCTGTGTGCCAGCTACCAGAGTATCTTGATTTTCTAAAAGCAAATCTAATATCACAAAAAAAAAAAAAAAATAGACAGGTCTCTAACCTTTTCAATGCTGATATAATAAATACATTTGGTTGGGTTTTTTTTAAGTGGAAACCTGGTATTAATTGTTGTGCCACATCCCCTCAGCATCTATTTTTCCTGCTCAGTGTGAACAGAAAGAAGAGAGCAGCCACAGAAAGCATTTCTGTTGCATGTCCAGATGTGAAGGAGGCTAAACCCAGGAGAGGGATGGAGGAGCTGGGTGGGATAATAACTCCTGATGTTCACAGGAGGGGAGCACTGGAGTTTTCTGCTCACAGCAGGATGGTTGGGCATCAACCAGCACTGTCAGGTCAATTTTGTTCAGCCAAATCCTGTAAATTCCTGAGGAGGGAGCACCCAGAGCTGCCCTGGGAAGATCTTTTCCTAATGTCCTGTGTGACCTTCTCAAGCCATAACTTGTGGCTGCTGCCCCTTGTTGGGAAGGGTTTGGCTCCATCATCTTTGTGACTCCCCATCAGGTGGCTGGAGCTGTCTTAGATTCACCCTCAGCCTTCACCTCCCCAGGCTGAACAACCTGAGCTTCCCCTGTAGCCCTGATGCTTTACACCCTTCATCAGCTTGAGTATTTTTCTCTGGACCCTTTCTTGTTTCTCAACACCCTTCTTGAACTGGGGGGCTCAAAAGCAGTCATGGTATTGCAGGTGAGGTCCCACCAGGGCTGAGTACAGACAGGCAGATAACGAATTTCCATAATTGCTGACCACGCTGCTCCTAAGGCACCTCAGCCTGTGTTTTCTGTCATGTGCAATGATGGCAGGGTTCCTTCAAATTCAATCTGAGGTTTACCACAACCTCCACACCTTCCCCAGCAGAGCTGCTGCTCCTGCAGTCTCTGCCTATGGGGTTCAAAAGGCCAAGGAAACTGGGATTGTTCAGCTTGGAAAAGAGAAGGCTTTGACCTAATTGAGGCCTTCCAGTACCTGAAGGAAGCCTATGGAAAAGTTTGAGAGAGACTGCTTACAAGGGCAGGGAGAGACAGGACAAGGGGGAATGGCTTCAAACTGTCAGAGAGCAGGTTTAGACCAGATATTAGGATTCTTTACTTTGAGGATGGTGAGGACCTGGCACAGGGTGCCCAGAGAAGCTGTGGCTGCCCCATCCTGGGACCTGTTCAAGGCCAGGCAGGGTGGGTCCCTGAGCAACCTGGGATAGTGGAAGGTGTCCCTGACCATGGCAGGGGTTTGGAATGAGATGATCTTTAATATCCCTGCCACCCCAAACCATTCAGTGAGTCTGTGGTTTACAGTAAGTTTGCCACAGAACATTGAAATAAGCAGGATACAGAGCACCCAACTTGACATCCACGTTCAGACAAATTCCTCTTCTTGTGCCTTGCCCCCCACAGGGAGCAGTCCTTGGCTTCCTGATTCTGTGCAGACTACCCCAGGGTCTCAAAGCCTAACCAGAGATTCCAGTACTAACATGAAAAGAGGAAATATGTGTGCATCCTTTCCCTTTTTCCACCTTTGCTTTCACATACAAACCAGTGAATTGCTGAAGCACGTGCTTGGCTGTACTTGCACAGGTAGCCTCAAAACAAATCTCCTAAAGAAGCCAGCATGCAATTCAGCTTTTAAGTCTGGAGACTAGATATCATACATCATATGACATATTTATATTCCATATACATAGAAAAAATATTAATGTTGTAGAAAGGCATTTTCTCAATGTTTTTTAATGATCATACACTGTTACAAGAGTATTAAGAATATAGACTCCCTGATTGCTGTTAGTTTTCCTTCCTCCTCTTTATTGGCCCGAGTGGATTTTGAAGTTTTGGCAACACTTGATTTTCAAACATTCCTTTTACACATCTGTAGGGTTTTCTTGCATTTACAGATTCATTCAGATGTATTTTGGCTTAGATTTCGGTCTCAGCAACATATAGGCTATCAAGGCATTTTGATTATCTCACTGGAGAGGATTTGAAATCTGTAAATAAAAATCTGGAAATTGGCAGCAGTGTGAGTTTGGTATCAGTTAAGCACAGAAGAAAACAAAATAACCTTCACTTCCACATTAATACTTCAAGAAAATGAGATTTTTGATTACAAATGATAGTAGATACATTGGCCCTTAATTCTCCAGGTCCCATAAGTGTGTATGGCAAGTGTTTGAAAGCCTCTTGTTGAGATCAAAGTTCAAATTATCTATATTAAATGGGAATCATATAGTTCAATGCTCAATTCTCTTTGTGGATTAACATCTTCTATTAAGAATTTTTTTTAAATATACAGTTCACATGTGCAGAAATGGGGTTTTTCACAGCTTACGAATATGAGGGGTTTGATGGTGAAACTGAAAATCCCTCATCAAGGACCGAATGTACAACAATATATTGGAGATCTCAGGTAAACATCCTACCAAATGGGCAGCAAAATCTCCTGGGTGTAACCTGCCTTCCTCCTGTTGGAGCACTTCCACCTCAGGCAGCACATTCAATTGGACCGATGACTTCAGGTAAACCTTGAGGTGACCAGACCCAAGTTCCTGTCCATGCTCCATGAACGCTGAGATACAGCCACACCCCAAATGTGTCAGCAGCAGAGACCAAGGACATCTCATGCCAAAATACCTTATGGTTTGGAAGGTAAGGTACTGGTCTAGGAGGCAGGAGAGGTTTCCCAGGAAAAGGTAACGGAATGTGGTTTCCAGCTTGCCTGAGCTAAGCCAGAGGCATTAGCTGTCAGGAAGTCCCACAGCTGAGCTGATTTGCAGGATTTATTCCCAACTTCACCTCATTCTGAAGCACTGCATTTCCTCTGTTTCACAGCTCAGTGTGTGCTGTGGTGCTCTGTTCCAGGGAGCTGGGAAAAAAAACCCCAGAACTCAGGCAAAACTAAAGCAGGCAGGAAGGAACATGGAGTGCTCTGAGGAACAGGGAAAAGGGGAGAGGGTGAGGGAGGCAGAAACCCTCTTTGTGGGGAATCCATGAACTAGGCACACTTGTACCACTGCACTGGTTAACTCAAACTATAAATTTGAGTTAGCCTGGGTCCAGCAAGATTTCCTAGCTCAAGCCTGGCACCAGTTGTGCTGGAGTTGGCTGTGCTGTGTCCAGCCCAGGCTGTGAGCACAAAATCCTCTATTAAGCCTCTGTGCCACGTCCTGCAGCACTCCAAGGTTTAGATGCCTCTGAGCTTGAATGTGGGACCAAACACAATCAAGGGTTCAGGCTGCGCTGTATCAGCACCAGATGTTTTGTGCACACTCATCCCACAATTATCTTAATTAAAATTGGTTTCCAGTCTTACAGGTCTTGATGGTATGTCAGCTGACCCACTTCCCAAACTGCCCCAAAATAAGAAACACCAGCTCTTCCATATGTCCCAGTACTGGGATATCAGCACACTGCATCAGACCTGCTTCCCAGTCCAACAAGGGAGGATGGAACCTCCTTCCCCTCGTAGATTTGACTCTTGTTCTCCACCACTCATCCACCCCATGCACAGTCTTAGGGTGACCAAAACTCTGGGGGTTTTTGTGCCCAATCTCTCTTCCAAAATGTCACACTGTTCTACTTGTGCTGAGTTCAGGTGAACGTTATATTTTTCCACTGTCACCTACAGACCCCAGACAGCTGCATACCATAAAAGTTTGATTTTTAAAGTAATTCTTTGAGATTTCCAACAATTTTCAAAAGGTTAGGGGGAGGTATTACTGATACTTTTTCACATTAATCTATGCACTATAATTGAGGGAATCTGCACAGGCAGAATTACTGAATTACACTCCTGACTCCTGCATTTTACTGTTTGCATCCCCTCCTTAAGTCCTCATGACAAATGCACTTGAACCTGGGATGCAGCTCTTATCTTTTAACTACAAGATTTTAATTTTCAGTCTGGCAGCTGAAGCAGAAACAGCCTTCAAAATTTCAGCCAAATTCTGGCCTCTTAAAATTCAGTAATAAGATCACACTGGCATCTCACTGCCCAATGCTGCTCTAACTAAAAAGAAATGATTTCAGGAAATTTATTATCCCATTAAGATAATAGAAAACAAATAGATGATTTATTAGCAATCTCTCCCCAAATGCACTATTTAATAAGCTTTCAAAAGCTGCTCACTAGAGAGATATATGCCATGCCTTCCTCAATCATTATCTTAGCCTTCAACTTTGAAAAGTGGCTGCTAACAACTATTTGAGGGGAAAAAATTACACATGACTGTAGAGGGAAAAGGTAGGATGAGCATCCCATTGGAATAATTTTCTTATGAACAGCACCAAACAACATTAACTATGGCCAGAGAAACCTAAGGTGGTTTTTTTCTCATCATTAGATACAACTGAGACTCTTGCAACATTGCCCCATCTTTCCCTGAATGGAGGCTCTTCCTTGGTCTCAGTAGCACACAGAGGAAATTAATTCTGTGGACCCATTATGGAAAGCTGTTTCCCACTGCTAGGTCCATGTTTTTCACCCTTCAGTTAAGTTCTTCAGCTATACTTTAAAACCCATAGAAATGCTGGGTCAGTCTTTCATTAATTTAAGTATTTCTAACACCTTTCTTCTTAATCATCTTTCTAAAACCGATTCCTGCCCCCCCCCCCCCCAAAATACTCTTCAAAAATTTTTATTCCGTGTTTTTTTTAGAATCATGAAGTCATTGAATGGTTAAGGTTGGAAGAGACTTTAAATATCACCTCGTTCCAGCTCCCCTGCCATGGACAGGGGCACCTTCCACTATCCCAGGTTGCTCCAAGCCCCGAAGCCCTGTCCAACCTGACCTTGGACACTTCCAGGGATGGGGCAGCCGCAGCTTCTCTGGGCCCCCTGTGCCAGCACCTCACCACGCTTTCTCCTCTGAATCTTCTTAGCCTGGATTATTTTTTGTCAGACAGGGTAACTCTGAAATCACCCCAGAGAAGACTTTACCCCCAGAAACCAAATATTCCTGCTACATTCCATTCTATTCCCAATGCCACCAACATGCATTTTTTGACTGTACCTTTCCAGAGCATTCCCTCACACAGTGACAGGTGAGACCAATCTGAGCTGGCACATAAAAAATCTCGGGTAGCTGCAAGAAAAGCTGCACTTATGTGTTGTGGTCCTTTACCAAAGCTGCCACTCCATCACCTCCTCACCCTGCCAGCTGTACCTGGAGCTGCTGGCAGCATCCCCTCTGCCTCACCAGCCCAAGGAACTGCATCAGCAAGTGCTGCTGTGCCAGCAGCCATTCTCCTTTTCCAGTCGTGAGTCCAGGACATGAAGCTAATCCCAGTAAAAACTACCAGTATTCACCTTTTCAATAACACCATTTCTCCTTGCCTTCTTAGTTCCTCAGAAAATTTTACATTTGCAACATTATGTCTTATTCCAAAGGCTTAAAAAAAATAAATCACCAAATAAATCTCATTCAAAAATAAAACTATAGAATCCTCAAATGTATTTCAGTCAATTCTTGATTCATTGACTGAAAAATCTCAGATGATGGCAACAGAATAGCAGAACAACTTTCCTCTGCAGAAATCAGTGTTGCACAGTACCATGTACTTCTGGTTTTAATTCTAACAATGAAGTGTATTCCTTGGTCACATGAGCTGACTTTTTAGCAAGCTCAATAAAATATGCTCCTTTTAAATCCTTTCACAAAGTACACCAAAAACACACATTTACTGGTTCTTGGTACTGAAGTGGTCACTTCATCTCCAAAGCCCTTCAGGACACCCAGTTCATTCCAGTCAGGGTGACTCACAGCAGTTGGCTTCAGTACCCTTCAGACATGCCAAAAACCCATGAGCTTCATCAGCAGAAAAGAGCTGACTGGTTGGTTACCTTCCCATTATTCTTTGGGCTCAACACTACAGCAAAGGCTTTCATGTCTTAACATTTTCCCTAAGTCTCAGATAGCCCAGCAGGCACATTCCTCCATGGGCTTCCCATTTCCAGTAACTGTGCTGATATAACTTCAGATATTCACTTTAAAACTAAATATTTAGGATTCATGGCCATTCATGTACCTTGGGTTTGGTTTGTGAGGCGTGTGTGTTAAGATTTATTTTCTAAAGCCTTAACCAGCTTTGATGAAACCCTTAAAGCTCAGAGGTATGCAGGACATGCTTCATACCTTACTCACCATGGCCACAAGCACACCACAAACATGAGGTCAACAGGTAATCCAAACCTCTGGAGCCCAAGGATGTACTAATCTAAATATTTAGAAGGTTAATATGTCCAACATCCCATGTCCTGTGCATCCCAAGAACCCACCCATTCATCCATCCATCCGATGCTAATGAACCATTATTGCTGTTCAGACAAGGGAATAAGAACCCAACACAACCCTGGTGGGAGAGATTCCAGTTCACATCCATCTGCTGCTATAGCAAAAACCAGAGAATTCGGGGCAGAACAAACTCTTCCTTGGGTGGAAATTTCTGTAAGGTTGAAATGTAAAAAATGCATTGAGTGTTTGTCTGGATTCTCAACTTCTTTAGAATTACTTGGTAACAAATCACAAAAACCACCTTAAAAACCTGTCTGGGCAAACACTGGCACCAGGTCCCTGCAGGCTATAATTGAGACACTTTCTTATTTTCTATGTACACAAAGGTGAGAGTCAAAGTTAATTTTCACCTTTAATAAGCTCATGATTCTTGGTTATTCAATACTCTGTAAAAAGGTATTACAGATTGATCATTATTGCAGTGACTTGTAAAGAAGATGGACAGCCAGGAGGCTGAAACTACAATATCATATACAGTATGTAGTCATAGATACTACCTACTACAGCATGAAGAAAAATGCTTTTTAAATAAACAATATTTAACGGAAAACATAGAAATTGAGCTTTCATTCTTACAGTATGGTTACATAGCTATATTCCAAGAATAACATTTTAAAAAATGCTAGATCTTGAAAGGCCATAGATAAAAAGAGTCATGATGAGGATGAACCAGTTTTGCCCAGAAATGCTATAATGAGCACACTGCACAGTTTTTCAGCAAATCCTAGTTTTGCCAAGCTTCAAGAGGCAAAAGCCTGAAATGTAAAAGCTCCCAAGTTGTCTAGCTAGTCCACTTGTCTTGCTCTGGCAGGCCCAGTGACCCACACTGCTTGCAGACAGCGTGTCACCACAACTGCTCTTCACCAACGCGGATCCCATCAGGAAGAGATATCCGGGTCCTTACGACGCCAGCCCCAACAAAAAGCCTCCAACAAACCCACTGGACACCACGATGTTCTGTTTGATAAATTCTGTTGACTGAGAAGAAAAATAATATTAATAAAGTTAGTTGTGTCTGACTTTATTATTTAATACTTACCACAACTTCCTGGGAACAAACCCACTAAAATTGTGGAGAAGGGTGCAGGGGGAAGCAGTGTGTCTAAAACCATATAAAAATAGGTGGCACCAATGGAGTGCAAACTGACTCTCAGATGTCTTTAACAATATATTTAAAATACAGTGAGCCATTTAAAAGTCCAAATACAGAGGAATTGTTACAGCAGTTTCATGCCAATACCACTCTTGTTTTGATTAAAACAAGACAGATATTTTACAAACTACCTTGACAAAATAAAGCATGAGCACTAGCATGACTTCAATTGTAATCACATCATAAAAGTTTTTTAAAAATACTGTTTTTTGGAAGAGTAGATCATTGGAAAAGAAATACATTTTACTCCATTATGAGCCAGTTTCCTAACTACTTAATCCTAGAAAAAACCACTTACGTATGATGACATGGGTACAGAGTATTTAATGAAGTAGCTGCACAGAGTATAACACCTTTTATCAAATGTGCCATTTCATAAATCCTCTGCTTCAAACACTTCAGATTGGCAACTAACACACAGTTACAAGAGAGTCATATAATCTGAGAGGAAAAAAACCAAAGGAAAACCAAAACCCCCATCCTGTCCCACCCATTTCTAAGGACAATTGAGAAGAAGAGGTTAAGCTATTTGAGATACAGAAGAAGCAAGAAAATCCTCACTCTTGAATTTTCAGTTCATATTCACATTAAAATTTTAAGGTAGTTTTTATAAACCAATGTGCAACTCCACACAGGTTAAACCTGAGATGTCAAAACTCATAAATTACAGAGCAGTAGTGTGGCTGCTGTTTCACTGTCTGCAGCACATTCCCTGTCAGGATTCTCAGTTATTCAGAATGAAACTTAGATTGCATGCATGGAACGTGCAAATATGTAAAAGCAGGCTTTAAAAAAACCCAAACAACCACAAAATTGATTAAATGAAAGTCTTCAACTGACAGGGTACAACAGCCCCAGTGACACTGATCAGTATCACAGCTACCTCTCCCCAACATAGTAGGCACCTGGCAGACTCTGCACACAGATATTCTCCAAAATGTGTAAAAATTAGATAAAATCACAACCCCTGTTACAAAGTAGCTACAGATTTTCTGCAGAAAAGTCATTCCTGTACAGACAAGTAATTTTATTATCAGCAGTCTGAGAAGATTTTGCTTTTGTCTTTGCAGTTACCATGTTTTAACCACACCACCCTGAACATTTTTACCATGTCATGACCTGACTGGCTTTGTCACTCAACAAGAACAAATCTGCCATCTTTAACAGTGACCAAACCAGAAATCTGAATGAATAAAGAAAACACAATCTGGTAACTTTTAATGTATTATAAAGCCAGACTATTTCTGATGCCTACCAATTTAGCACTTGCATTTTCAATTCATCATCACCTGCAGTGGAAGGTAAGGAAACCTGGCTGGTAGAAAAGTGTATCACTCTAGACTCACCTCTTCAATTAGGGTGTTGATTTCGGGAGCTGCCTTATTTGCACGCTTTTTAAACTGTTTTTTTGCTTTGTTTACATCTTTTTCAACTCTCTTCCAGTCAACTTGTACATATCCACTATGACTAGCAATCTAGGAAAATAAAGGCAGTTAGTACAGCTGCAATTCACATTTCACGAGTAAAACTATATTGTCTTGCTGCCTACAAAGTCACTTTTCTTATATTTTTTATTAAAGATACAGGAAAAGACATTGTTCCAATTTCAGCAGGTTCTCTGCTTCAAACACTGATACTTTCTTCAGTGACAGCAGTTCAAATTAGAACAAGCAATGGCAAAGCTCAGTAGACTCTTGTTAATTTTACCAGTTCTCTGTTCTTTAGTTATAAAAGCTTTGCAATGTTTTTCTTTCAGCATTTACTGTAGCTTGTAAGAAAAACATGCTCAAAGGACAACAATGAAAAACTGTTTCATTTCACCTTTTTCAGAAGTGTAGAATTCTGATTTGTGACAGAATATCTGGGGCTAATTAAAATCATCATTAGAAATACTGAAAATTTGTATTTTAACACACACAATTTAAACTGTCCAACAAAAAAATACTCATTACAAGAGAATTCTCACACTTTTTACAAAATAAAACCAGTAAGTAGAAAAATAACACAGCCCAAGAACAGCACAAATTCTGTAAAATGAGAAAAATGGCTAAGTTTGAGGAGATTGGTTCATGACAAATTTACACATAAACTCCCAATTTTTTAGCATGTATAACCATCATCCCAAACCTCTGCCTTATTTCTAAAATTTGATTGTAGCATGTTCCAGAAAACAGCTAAACAACTCATTATTTGGGGAAAAAAAGAAATTAAAAATATCAAAACTAAGGATTACTGCTTATTTTAACTGTTAGGACAAATAGATATAAACCACTAAATTTACATCTAAATGATTGTTATATAAAAACTCTTTCTAAAGAGTGAGATTTCTCAGGTCCTTCTTAAGGTCATATGTGGGTGGGAAATCAACCCAATTTACCTAACAGCCTTCTATGCAAACTGTTCAACTGGTAAACATAAGTCACAAATAATGAACTTTGTGGAACAGGTATTTAAATATATAATTTATTTGGTTTAGCCTAAAAATAAATGTTACACATCACTTATGGGCTCTGAAGTTTGACTTTCACCTGGTTCGTTCTCCCAAATAACTGAAATTAGACCATCTAGCTTGTATTATAACTGCCACAGTAACTAAGCAACCCATTTCACCACAAACTGATGATTTCAAAATCCAGAAAAAAACCTAAAATTAAACAAGTGTCAGATAGATTTTGTTTGAATTCAAAACAAAGCTTCTAAAATACCACCTATGCAAGAAAGTAAATTTCAGTTTCCATCTTTGCATAATTCAAAAAAACCAATTTACTTGACAAATGCAAAATGAAGTTATTACACTTTAAACTCTTACTTCATACCACAGAATGTAACAAATTAATTGATTTTGCCTGTCTATTGTAAAACCATTTATTCCCATGGGCACTAGTGCCAGGCAGGGACAGCTCATTAAGGGCTGTCTGTACAGTATGAAAGCAGGAAACCAGTATGAAAGCTGTGCTGGTTGCACATCCAGTCACTGGATGACATACCAGGAAAAGAAAAAGAGTTGTACATTGGGGCAATTGTTATTTTATGAATTTAACATAACGGCAAGAATTTCAAAAAGGCCTAAGTATTGAATTGGTGCCTTCTCACTCATACAACTGAAAATTAAATGTGACTGATCTACCCAGTCCAACACAATGTAAGAAATGCTAATGTATTTGCTTGCTTGTAAAATGCAAATGGATCTTAGAAGAAACATTTCATTAAGACAACTTTAATTAGCTCAGTTATCCAGACAGCACAAAGATGAGGCAGAAGTTTTTAATTAAGTTCTGTTTGTAACTACTGCAGAGCTTACACTTGCGTCAAAACCTCTTTTCTCCCCGAACTTAGTAGCCCTGAAATTAGAGATTCCAAATTCTACTTTTGAGTGTTTATACAAGTCTATAAAATAAGCAACAGAGGGTAACGGTTTGAATATAAAATTTGTAACTGAGAAGAAAAAAACCCTGTACTTTGGCAGTGATAGAGCCTGTGTCATATCTACTTTGGCTGCAACCCCACTAATTACATAATTTCATATATACGTGCAGAAATAATACCCCTGAACTCAAATGCTGGAAAAACAGACTTCAATACTTCAATTTTTATACTCCAATTCATCATAAAAAAACTACTTGTTTGTAACAGTAAATTTACATAAACGCAAATTCTCAAAATTTACTAGTATTTTTAAACTCAGGCCATACAATAACAAAATAAAATAACATATCCAGGGATATATTAATTAGTCATATAGGTCTATACATATTAATTGCACATATTATTAAAGAGACCTATGGGGGGTGGATTTCTGGTTATACAGGAATCTCTCTATATAATGGAATAAGAGATATATTATATTCTTACCTACATTCCTTATAGCTCATTATTTGTTCAAGACCTTCCAAAAGTGTTGAAAAAATAACCAATTTTTTTCAAAAAGGCAATTGAAGAAATACATCAGTGCAGGAACACTAAGAATATGTGTACTTTTCTTTACATGAATCAAGGAAAACTGAGAATCTTCAAGGGTAGACCTCATTTTGGGGGTGATACCAGAGAGGCACACAGGTACTTTGCTATTGAGAAACACTGACAGGAGTAATGAGCAAAAATTTATATGGTAAGATGGGACAGAAGAGTTTTAATTTCCTCAAGGTAAAATCTCTCAACACTAGAAGAGCCCAAGCAAGGCCAGAAGGCACAGGTGAGCTCCCTGGGCAGTGCAGAGAAGCCATGGGCACTTTGAGGTATTTTCTGCTCTCTAGGAAGGCAACAACCCCCCCACACTCTGCCAATCTCCAGAAGAGATCTGACAAATCTGTAAGCTCAATGCACAAAGACAAGGAGGGACTGAGAAGCAACACAACACTTTCTGTAAGAGCTGAACTGCAGAGGTTGTACCCTCAGCCACCATCTGCAGGCACAGCTCTGCTGTCCCCACTGCCAGCACTGCAGGTTACAGAGGCACAGACACTCTGTCCCTCCACTTCATGTCAGAAACTGCCAGGAACTTGGCATTTCTTTATCAGGCAAACTTCCACCTCCCACGTGCTTTGGCTGTTCCACTGAATACTCCCTCTAAGTCTGCACACATTCATTGTCAAGTGGGACACTCAACATAAAATTGAATCCAACTCTTCCTCACCAAGTCCCCAGCTCCAGAAGCAGGTTGGTCCCCTCTGGGAACATCACTAGGATGCCACACTGGGCTGGAACTACAGTGGTCCTTAAGGTCCCTTCCAACCCAACCCATGCTAAGATTCCATGATCATCATCATGGTGCAGTATCAAAAAACCCCTGTACAAGATAAAGCCAAAGATATCTTGGAGTTTATTTTGTTTCTTGTGTTGTTTTCACATACTTACTTTTCCTAAATTAGAACGTAACTTAATGAAGAACTGAATTTAATTCATCAATGGTGTATTAATGGGCTGAGAAGAAATATACTAGTGAAAGCACAAATAACTGAATAAAGATCCAATTTCCTTATTAAATAATAGACAATGCAGATCAGAAAAAAACTGTAATTTGTATGCTCACTGCAGAGCAAAAAACAATGAAACTGCTACTGAGGATATAGAATTTTAAAAATAAAGAAATATTAGGTGCTCATTAGGAACAATTGTTTCTAACCAATTCATTATAGCAGAACCAAGAGTACATGAGTTCATCCTCTTCCAGATTTCATTAAATTGTGCTGTATAAATGAGAAGTTACAAGAAAAATCCCTTACTTGTTATGAGAAATGCATTGTATTTTCCTTAACATAATGCATGGATATTGATCTTATACCAGCATATTTGAAGAACTACATCTATTTCACTAAAAAGAAAAGGATAGTTA
Source organism: Lanius collurio (assembly GCA_020086605.1). Classification (NCBI taxonomy): domain Eukaryota; kingdom Metazoa; phylum Chordata; class Aves; order Passeriformes; family Laniidae; genus Lanius; species Lanius collurio. Next base: position 37,173,455 of record JACBWW010000007.1, read on the forward strand.
ATTCATTAAATTAAGCTGTGGAAATACCACTACAAAGATGCGATAACTGATCTTGATCTTGAAAAGCTGTACAAATTAAATGCCATTTTTATCCTTTTCCTCCAACTACTTTTCACATAATCTGTATTAAGACTGAAGTTTTAGATCACTTACAAAAATATGAAAAATCTTTTTTGCTTCCTGTACAAACTGACACTCAAAAAATGTACTGCTTTCAGTTTCCTATTACATTTCTCAAGATGAAGTCATCACCCACTGCAGAAAAAAATGTATCTTTTAAATTTTAAGACTGAAATGTTTCACTGAATGGGCTTCAGCCAAGAATCTTGCCTTCTGTAGTTATTATTCTTGTTCTAGCATGTAATTATAATGTCAATGTTGCAATCAGCAGTTGAAATGAAATCTGCAACTTCAGAGAAATTTACAGATAAAAAGGAACTTTCTAGTAATGTGCTGAAACACTCCTCTGCCCACTCAGGGGAAGCACTGAACATGCATTCACAGAATCAGGACGTGTGATCTTTAAATGAAAAAATTAAAGGCTACAAAAATGTAATTACACCATAGAATTTATGACTCAGCCTTAAAATGCAGAATGTTTTGAATTAAAGGAGAGACCAAGACATTTACTTAATTTCCTTCCAAGGGAATCTGATCTTACTTAAGATATAGACAATCCAATCAAAATACTTAGCTCATATTTCCTCTTGGATAATACTCCTTTTTGGATTCAGTGTAAATGAGATCAACCAAGAAATCAGACACTCATCCACATGGCAAACCTATTGCATATACAGGAAAGCTCCCCAAACCTCACAGCTCAAGATGCAAAAATCCTGCACAAGTGATGTGTTTTATTCAATTTCCATTCTCCTCTGTTTATAGGTCTCAGCTTTAACTTTTCAGCTTCCTGTAGTCAGGAGCACTGAGGAAGGCACCTGCAGCAATGTGCTGCCTCCATGCCAGGTGCCTCTGTTCTGGCAGCTCTTCAGTCATATTGATAAAAAGAATTGTCATTAAAATAATTCATACCAATGGCATACAAAACATGTGAAGAGAAAAGAACCAAACTAGCCCCCAAACCAGTGAGTAGTATGATCATGAAGGAAGTGTGTGTACTTCACTCAACAGCAACATCTCAGTGTATTACACAGCAGCAGTTACTACCCCACCCTTCCTGATCAATGCTTGACTGCACCAGCTATTACAATCAGAAGAAGAAATAAATGCAGGATATGACTTTCACAAACCATCCAGGGGGATGCTGAAAGAATAAATATATCTTTAACTTCCCCTCTCAAGAAACTGTGTATCATTGAGCCTAAGTAGGCAGCAATCTATATCCCCTAGAACAATCTGAGGAAATGAGAAGCTCACAGGTATTAAAACATGAAAAACGCCAGTAAAAAATCTGGCATCTTAAAGAAGAGCACATGAAATGCTCCTTCACTTAGAAGTTTTGTCATCTAATTTAAAGGCTTTTTGGAAATATATCCTCCCCTAATCACAGTATCTGATGAAAAATGCAAATGATCATGCCAGATAACGTAACTAAAAACTTCTGAATCCGAAAACAAAGAGAGGAATGTAATGAAGCTGTCAAGATTCAGGCAGGCTTTAGAGGTACAACAGATAAAACATGGCAAGGGGAGAAAAGAGAAAACATGGCTCATATTGGGACCAGAACAAGCCTCCCAGACAACTGCCACAGCAGCCTACTTCTAAAGCTCTGATAAAATTCTCAAACCAATGTAAAATAAATACATTTTAAATTCTCCCTAACCATAGGTTTACAGGCAGTTCCTCTCATCTGGCAGCACTGAATCACATGCAGAACCTCAGCTTCTGCCCAGAAGGTTCTCTTGTCTTACTACAAACTATTTTACAGGACAGAGTAGATTCTGATTTACCTCTGATTTTTGAAAGGTCTCTTTGGTACATTTGTACACAATACTCCAGCTGAAATGTAAGATTTTGACTGATAAGACTAAAAAGATGAAGTAGGTAAGAAGCCCTCCTAATTAAATGTTACCTAACAGCTATGTTTTTTCTGCTGTTTAGTAAATAACATTTGCCAACTTATAAAGCATGAAATGCTACATACTTGAAGCAGAAGAAAGCCACCACCTACTGCAGTTGCTGCAAGCTTTCCGACTTTCTGGAACAAAAATCCCGCACACCTTAGGGGAACAAAACAAAAAAAGAAAACCCAGTCCAATGAAGTTTTCTGCTGAACAATGCTACCCTCTACAATTCTGACTGCAACTATTACCATTATTTCATTTAACAAAGCAAATGTATAATTTCATACTTACAAATTTAAAAATCAAGGCTATTTAATGCAAGCAATATTAAATTAACCGTGTCTAAAACAAGACAATGTGAGCAATGGTTGCCTGTTCCTGGCTGTCTGATGGCCCCTTTAAAGTAAGCTTGAGATCTCCAGATCTTACTGTTATTAAATGTAAGCACATTAATAAAGCACAACATAATTATATAAGAGTGCTACTATAACTGTTCCCAAATGGAAGGTAAATACATTATACCATAATTTATATTAACTACACAACTCCTAGCTGAAAGATCTCAGTAAAAAGAAGCACATCCCTACCAGAAGAGCTAAACTCAGCGAGGCCACTCTACTGGGACACGGCGTTAGTCTATTTTTAATGGATCAAGGCAACCAGAAAATTACCTTGTTCTCAGTCTCCAAACCCTCCCACATCAAATGGAGAACAGCACAGATATTGATATTACAGAGTAGTGATAAGGCAGGAAGGGGCCTCTGAAGGTCACCTGGGCCAGCTGCCTTCCCAAAACCACTGCAGAGGCCCAGTCCAATCCCAAAGCTTGGTCAGGCTTCCAAGAGCCCTGACTCAGACAGGAGTTTCCAGGGCTGATGGCTCCACAACTTCCCTGGGCAATTCCACTGTGTCTAACCACTGGCCCTCACACAGAGGGGAATTTTTCCCCCTGCATATGAACAGGGAATTTGTATTTATAGTCATCAGTAGGCACACACAGATATGTGCATCTACAGATACTGAAATATGCACTTTCCAGATCATTCAATAAGCCAGTTTTTATGGATGCCAGATGAACTATTCCCTAGAAACTTCTGAGTTTACATGTACACATCTAACTGTTAAAAATTATTTTAAGGCTATAGAAGCAAATAAAAAACTTAGACTGAAAGCTAAACCTCCACTACCTGAAAGCTGTACTGAGCTTGGGTACAACAATTTCATTTTCAGTCTATTTCATTTTCCAATTCTTGCATAATCCCTCTTTAAAATTCACTGTGGTACCATAACGATGTTTTCCACTGAATGTACAGTTTTTCTGAGTACTGGAATAGACAAATACCATTCAAATACCTCTGACAAATAACAAATACCTTAACACAGCTGCTCAGGCTGTAGCCACATTGTCCAGTTCAAGTTCTCATCTTTACTGTCTAGCTTTCACCATGAATTACTCTGGTATAACTAGGCTACGGTATCTCTCTCCAGTTAACATCAGAGCAGACTGTGAATTTGCTCATCATGGCTCCAGCTCCATTTAGAGGAAAAAAGTCTCCATTAAATGGGGCTCTTAATTAAAAATATATTTTGCCATCTTTTTTTTTCCCTTTATGTGTTTTACCTGTAAAATATGCCTCAGCCATAATATAACTTTCTAAGTCTAGACTAGTAAGGAAATAAGCTTTTCCATACAAATAAAAGCTATATGCAGTAATTTTCCATTTATTTCTTATAATTTTAGAGCTCTGACATTTTCCCAAATCCTTTCCACAGCAGCTAGTACAAGTTCCCTTGGATAACTGGTGCTTCACCAATATTAAAAAAACCTTCATAATGTTGAGTCAGAATAACAAGCTAGAATTATTCACACATGAATTATCTTGTTCAATGCTAAAGGAAATCCCATTAAAGATATATTTATCCGCTTCAAATACCCTTGGAAATGGATCTTCTAACAGAGTAAAAGGTCTAGGTCAGTCATGGAAAGGGAAGCTCCCTCACCAGCCAGTCACACCTCCCATCACAATCTGCGTGGCTACTGAGTATTTTTCTACAATTGGTCCTGAATTGCGGCCAAACACACGATTCCACCAACGGTGACGCCGTGCATATTCTGTTAAATCCAGCACTTCGTAGGAATCATCGTCACTGTCGTGGTCTTCAAAAGAAAAAAAAAATTAAAAAGTTATTTTTCTCAGTTATACAGTACATTAACAATTTATGTAAAACCCCAGATCCAGTTTGGGCATTAACTGGGTAATCCAATGGTTTAAATCATACTGTACAAGCTACCTGTGGTCCAGCAGCTCACAGAACAAAGGATTTTGGGGCTAATATGCAATCATCAACGTAAGGTGTAGAAGGCTATAGGGGTGCTATAACCTATAAAATCCATAACTGGCATTAGAAATGTGAAGAAGAATCCCCTACCTGTTCAAGTACAAGAACCAAGAAGCATCAGATGAAACTACCAGTAAGTTCGTTCAACACAAAAAAAAAAACCAACAAAAAACCCAAAACCCAAAAGGATAAACCAACACTTTAAAAGATTAAGAACTTCACTGCTCTCCTCAGGGGACCAGACATCAGCATATGCCACTAAGCCAAGAAGCCACTTCTGTTCCTTTTCCACAAGTGAAACAGATGATGCTGGGACTTCAACTAAGTTCCATGCTTGCAGGGCAATTCTGCCAATGTTTCCAAAACAGGCATCCTACAACTTTCAAATTATAGATCCTGAACATCATGTCTACTTGAACAACAGAGGAGATGGGTCTAGAGTTTTAAAGACAAATATTTTAGAAGTGTATCACATTCTGTGGATATACACATGAACTGAAGCCTACTTTGGCTAAATATATCTGAGGTTAAATCTAAATTCAGCAATCCTAGTGGGACATTCCAAAAAAGAAGAGCAGTTAAATTATTACCTAGAATCATAAAGTAAGACTGTAAATATAAACATTTTATTAGGCATTTTGACAGCTTTTTAACTTGTACTATCCATATGGGTAAAAACTTCAAAAACTGCAAGAAGTACACATGTAGTTGTGCATTATTTCCCTTTATTACCACCTAAGTGTTCTTGAGAACTAAAAAATAAATAGCAAGGTCCATACTTCTAGAAAGTTGCTATTGAATGTTCTTTCTTTGAGATATTGATGACAATCTGTTTAACTTCTTTAGATGGGGAAGAATATTCAAACACTGTCATAAACAGTTATATTAATTCTGCCCTTAAATTACTCTTATTTAAGCCAAAACTCATGTACACAAGTATAACAAGTCCTGTGGCAAATAACACTGCCAGAGCATTTCCTACTGATGAAAAATACTCCCTGCATGCGGCACATGATGTTCTGGACATTCCCCAAGCACATCGAACTGTGCCAGTGCCGAAAGGCGCCACACGACGAGGCCACAGCGATGCCCTTAAATCCCCGCACGATGAAGGATGCGGCGGCCATGGGGACTGGAGGCTCCTCGTTCCCGTCCCGCATCCCCCCGGCACCTCCGGGTGCGCAGCCCCGTGGTCCGTGAGGGCTCGGCCAGCACTCATTATTGTCTGCGGGCCTGGCTAGAAGGGGTTTCAGAGGTTAAATCCCGGGAAGGACCTTTATGCCAGGTGATGAGGGGGTGCTGGGGCCGATGCGCCGGGCCGCGCGGTGGAGGGGGAACACGCACGGATTGGGGGTGGGGGCAGAGCCCGGGCCATCCCTCCCCGCCCCCGGGACGCAGCGCGGGCAGCGGGAGGGGGCTGCCCACCGCCCCCGAGAGGAAGGAAGGGCGCCTGCCGCGCCGCCTCCTCCCCGCTCCCGTCAGGAAGGGGCCAGCACTGACCTGAGGCGGAGCGGGGCCGCCGCGCCGCCATGTTGGCCGGTGCTGAGGCGGCGCGCGGCCTCCCCGCTGCGCCCCCAGCGGCCGCTCGCGCCCCGCCCCGCCGCGGTGCCGCCCCCTCGCGGCCGCTCCGCGCATGCGCCTCCCGCCCGCCCTCGGGGGGTGTCCTTGAGGGGACGGGGCGGGGGCTTGGCCTTTGGGAAACCTGGAATGTTGTGAAATGGGAACGGCCCGCAAGGATTGTCGGGTTCAGCTCCGTACCCTGCGCAGGACACCGCAAAAATTCCACATGTGCCTGAGAGCGTTGTCCAAACGCTCCTTGAGCTCAGTCAGGCTGGAGCTGTGACCACTGACCTGGGAGCCCTGTTCCAGTGCCCAGCCACTCTCTGGGGGAAAAACCTTTTCCTGATACCCAACCTAACCCTGCCCTGACACAGCTTCAGGCCATTCCCTCGGGTCCTGTCACTGTCACCACAGAGATCAGTGCCTGCCCCTCCTCTGCCCCTCACCAGGAAGTTGTGACTGCAGTGAGGTCTCCTCTCAGTCTCCTCCAGGCTGAACAGACCAAGTGCCCTCAGCCATCCCTCACACGGCTTCTCAAGGCCCTTCACCATCTTCGTTTCCCTCCTTTGGGTGCGCTCCAATAGTTCAATGTCTTTCTTATCTTACGGTGCCCAAAACCACCTATAATATTCAAGCCTGTGCCATGAGGGGCCCATTGACCTCAGTGATGGGGACAGGAACCCTGAAACCTTCCCAATATCTCCATCTGTGTATGAGCAGTGGCTGCAAGCATGGCGGGACAGCAGCTACATGCTATAAGCCCCATAAAAATTAATAACCAGAAAAGAAAACAAAACACAAAGCCCCTCAAAGTACAAAGGTTAAAGCCAACGTGAGCTGTGAAACATTTGAAAAAATTAAATTTGAGCCCTGGTGTTCTCCCTCCTTCAATGAGTTGGTGGGGTTTCAATGGGCTAAAAGCCACATAATTGTATTTTATTACTTTTTTTTTTTTATTGTGTGCAGCCATAACATGAAGGTGGCTGACACAGTAAGTGCAGCTTCAGGAGTGTTGTCTCAATATGAATCAAGAAAGCATCAAAGAACATAATTTATAAATAATCAAATTGAAAACATATTATTTAAAAGTGTTTACAGCCACTCACTTGGACTCTTACCCTGCCAGTACAGAAGACAGACAATTACAGTGGAAAAAAATCCACTTTTCCCTGTGTCAAAAAGCTATTTTTATGGAGTAAGCATTTAAGATTTCAATTAAACACCTTAATTATGCCAGCCTTAACAGACATACCAAAAAAGGGGAAAACATATCTTCCACAAGAAGGTCCTGCTTTAGTCAGCTCTGAAACTGAATGTAGCAGATAAAACTTGAAGTTAGTGTATAAAGTGGTCGTTTTCTTATTAAATGATTTTTATTACAAAGATTTGCCATCGTGATAAGCAGGTGACAGCATGCCAGATAGAACTAGTAATATATTGCTTTCTTTAAGATTTTCAATAGATGTGTTTCTGTATGGAACACAGATTTGTCTCGTACGATTTGTTTTGACAAACACTGCGCATCTTTGGAGTTTCCTTGTTTAAGCATAAAATTGGTGAGTTTGGTATTCACTTCCTGTCAGTAACAAAATGCTTGTTGACTTTTCCCAGTCAGATGCCAGTAAGGTAAGGGAGGTGACCAGAAATTTTTGCTCAGGTTGTTTGAGCCTGGCTGTTTTTGTAACTTTTGTTGCTCAAATTCCTAATATTTGGCTTCCCTATTTTTAAATATGATCAGTTAAAAATAGCAGCACTTCTCAGATGACTTTCCCCATGTCTGTACAAACAATTATATTAATTTCCTTTCAGAACAGGGAGGTTTATATAATTAGCACTTTTAAAAGATTAACATTAGAAGGTGCATTGTGTTCTACATGTGACTTCTGTTTGCCTCCTTTCACAACCCTCTTGCCAAGTCAGGGCAGTGTGACAAGTGGAAAGGAAGGAGTTTAGGAAACAGCCAGAGAAAGCCCTTTTGGCAGGTTTTGGGCTTGTGGTATCTCTGTTCTGAGATCTGGATGCACCCCTTGCCCAACACAAGACATTTCCCAGGGGGTTCCAGCTGTGTAGGATGCAGTGGTGCTCCTAGCCTTGGTGCTTATCCCAGCCTGCTCCTGGGTGCTGTGGATAAACCAAATGTCTGCCCGGGATCTGCAGGAGCTGCCTGGGGGATTGGCTCGATGCCTGCAGCAAAAATGCCATCAAGATTGTTCTTGCTTCCAGCAAAATCCATAACCTGTGCAGAGACAGCAAACCTCGTGGCTCCAGAGACCAAGAATAACTGGGAGAGCTTTTACCATCCCCATTGTGATGTATAAAATTCCCCAGGCTCATTCAAGTCTCGTGCACACTGGTGCTTTCTGCAAGTAATTCATGGGAGATTCTGACAGATTTTCCAAGGAAAGGTAGGCAGTTTAAACTCAGGCCTCATTTTGGCTTCACCATTAAAGGCTCTTCAGGAACTAGGTGTTTTCCTGTAGCATCAGAAGGACTGTACAGAAAAATTTCACTCTTTGCTCTGTAAGTCCTGGCTACAAGTGCAGGCTGTGCAGCCACCCTCTGTCCTTGTACCTGTGACAAGCAGGTTCGCTGTCACAGCTTGCAGGGCAGCATACACGGCACACACGTATCTTACAAATACTAAAAACCTCCACAATAAGCAACCCAAAAACCTGAAAAAGCAGAAGAGAGCCCCCCCCAACCTTCAAATGCCTGTGTGACTCTAGTCTAGCAGCTTCTCTGTGCTGCTGACCAGATTTCCAAACTGGGACACACGTCCTTGAATTTTTAACCATCTTGCATGATTAATTACAAAACCTAAAGGCAACACACTCTGCTGACCATCTCCACTAGGCCTTACTTGTAAGTGAAACTTAGGTTCTCAGCGGGTTTAACCTAATAAATGCAGTCAGAATAATCTGGCAATAAAGGCATTCGAGTGAATGGATTATTCCTTTTAAAAACTGGGCTTGACATGCTGTTGTTCAAAGCTCAGTTGGCTGGAAAATAGCAGAGAAATGTCTTCTCAGATATGGGAATGGATTTAGGTTCTAAGTCAATTGGGATCCTGGGCAAGGGCTGTTGTGGGAAGGCACCAGACTCTGACTCTTGGAGGTTGTGACCCTTCTGCAGCAGCCACCAGATAGTTTTTGGAGAAATGAAAGCTTGCACCAGGACTTATTCCAACTCTTTCTTGTTTGCCTGGCAGAGAGGAGCTGTAACCTGAACTGTTAATCCAGTAGGAAGTTCCATGACTTCCTGACCAAGAGCAGTACAGAGGCAGATGCTGATCTCTCTGGTGACCAGAGACCCGACCAGAGGGAGTGGCCTAATGTTGTCAGGGGAGCTTTAGGTTGGGTATCAGGAAAAGGTTTTTCCCCCAGAGGGTGGCTGGGCACTGGAACAGAGTCCCCAGGGCAGTGGTCACAGCACCAGCCTGACTGAGCTCAAGGAGCGTTTGGACAATGCTCTCAGGCAAAAGGGGGAATTCTCGTGGGTGGGCCAGGAGTTGGACTTTGTTGATCCTTGTGGGTTCCATCCAGCTCAGGATATTGTATGATTCTGTGTTAAAATGAAGATACTCCTCCCTGTAATTATGATGTTAACAAATACACATCCTTGTGTCTTATGCTATGTCTATGTGAGATTTTGAATAACTTGCTTGTATTGCTTGTCTTCAACCTTCCTTTGTCACTTTTCTTTGTAAAATGTCTGTTATAAGGTTTAACTAAATTTAATTATGAGAATATTTTTCTTGTTTGTGAACATCATTAAATTCTGCTTTTCAGTTTTGTAGTACTCTAACTCAATAACAGCCTCCTTTATCTTAGAATCACAGAATAATTTTGATTGGAAAAGACCTTTAATATGATTGAGTCCAGCCATAAATCTTAATTCATTTATCCTAATGAAATGTCAGTTATAAATTCCCACTACAATCCATGTTTGAGTGGAGGAGAAGGGGCAGAGAAAGAGATGTCTATTGTCTGCATTAACTAACAGGAGTTTAAATTGTCTCTTGCTGAAGAATTCAACTGATACAAAAAGAAAAACCAAGTTTAGTGTGCTGTGAAAGGTGTTTAAATAGGTAACAACCAAAGACATCACCCAGGTAAGATGCACTGGATCCACAGCACCTGCATTTTACTTATTAAACAGAACTGATGGCTAGTGTTGGGTCAGGCTGCAGGAGGACACATTCCCATGACCCTAGCCTGGAAAAGTAAGGAAATAAAAATAAAAAGTTAAGGGGGAGATTGGTCTTTCCTGTTCGGTTTGTTTACTATATTGTTAATAATGCAAAGTGATTATCCATTAATCTTTTGATCTCCCCTCTGATGAGTTACCAGACTTGGACTGCAGCACGGAGCTGTCACCATGACCTGCTGCTACTGTATGAATCCCATCCCTGCACTGGGATGGTCTGTGTGCCTTGCCTGTGGAAAACACCGGGAGCCAAGCTTGGGGCAGAGCGTTCTCTGGCACAGCTGAACTCATCATTCCTTTAGGATCTCCCCTGGAGGCAGCCAGTGCTTAACAGTGGGAGCAGAATGCAGGAGATCACTGCAGTGACTCATGAAGGTTCATCTTGCACAGTCAAAATGCTTAATAAAATCTGGAGAGTGTTCAGCTAAATTTGAGGCTTCATGTGGTTGTCCAGGCAAATAAAGAGCAGCAAGGGGAACTGAATCTTAGAAAAGCAGAAAGTCTTGCAAGGCACTGGAAGGTTGTCTTCAATTTGATATAGGTGTCTCTCTGTTGTTATATTCTTGTTTAAAACTTTACTCATATACAAAGGGACTTTTTTTTTAATGAAAGTGTTCTGCCAAGTTTGTGTTCTTAATTTGCTGTTTTCTTGTAAGTAAAAAATAAAAGATTTTTAATTATCTGGAGGTAACCTTTTGTTTACTGTATATCATTATACAATTTCAGAAAAGCATGCTGACTCTAGTACTTCATTATTTTGGAGAAGTTCTTTAAACAGCATTTAGCTGTGATCATGAATGTAATGATAGATTTTGGTTTTAAGTTGTCCTTCAGAGATAAATATCCAATTCCCTTGGTAAATCCTGTAGGTATTTTGGAGTTCCCTGTTTGTCCTAATTACTCGGACAAACCAGTGGAGAGAGTGAGAACAGACTGACAGTCTGGCAGTCTGTCTTGCCAAGCAAATGTAAGGAATTACTTTTTAGAGGAGCTGCAACGATGAATCAGTCATACACACCACTTCCACAGCTAACAGATGTTCCTATTTTCAGTAGCATAAGTGCGCATAAACAATGAAGAGAAAAATAAAAGTTATTTGCATGGCGTTTTACAAAGTTAAGGGTAACAAGAAAATAACTGGGCAGGGCAGATTTAGAAAAAAAATCCACACTGGAAAAGTTGAGGACCCTCCAGAAATACCATCTAAGAGCCCAAAGAATTTCAGATTTTTCTGTTTGTAAATCCCTGCACCAAGAAAAGGTTAAAAATCCTAAACTGAAGGGAAACATGGTAATAATGTTTTTCATTTTCCAGCAAGAAACAAAAGCTAATACAGAACCGTAATGAGTAAAGACTAGACAGTACACAAAGAGAAAAGATAATTCATGTGAGTCATCACTGCTGGCAGGGAAAACCTTTGATCAGATACTGCTGTGCTGGTCACAGGGAACATTCCCTGAAACACCTGGCTGCTCTCAGGTCACCTCAAGCTTATGAAGAGCTCTCCTACACCTTTTTCTTCCGTGCTGCCTGGTTTTGGCTGGAGTAAAACTAAACACATTTCCCCCAGAAAGCTGAAAATGTGCCAACTCAGTCAAACATGAGAATCCTGGAGTACAGGGCTGCCTCCAACTGCCCCACTCCCCATGGCTGTATCCCCTTCCTAGATGGAGATCTTGAAATAACATTTCTCTGGCCAAAGGACTAGCTTGCTTTAGCGACCCTGAGATCAGGGGAACTGGATTTGTTTTCCAAGGGTAATTTTCTTGCAAAGATTGAGGCCCCTGGCAACTGGGAAGACAGCCTGACAAGCTAGAGAAGCATTCCTTACTATACTTGTGCACAATAACTGTACTTCATCACCAAGACCTTCCCTAACTTTACAAAGGCAATGCCAAATTAAATTTAAATAATTTCTTTATAACAAAGTTTGTCTTGAAAGATTGCCCAAAGGATCAGACTCTCATTCAGTTACCTTTCAAAGCTCAATAATAGTGAAATAACTATATCACAGCATTGTTTTCGGTAGCACTGTTAATTTTTCCAGCTTTTAAATGCTCACATCTTGATTTCTCATAAAATACTAATGCAGTTTGACGAAAATTGAAAGCAGCCATTGCCTCTAATAAAACTTTTGAAAGACAGATAATGTTCACCTTTTCCTCCTGGTTTTCTCCAGTATTTTTTCTGTGGAAGTATTATAGCCACCGTTACTTATCACCACTGACCACCTTCAGCTCTTATGGTCTCCACAAGGACTTGATATTGATTTTTTCAGAGGGAGAACTGCACTCCCCTAAAGAAAAGCAAGCCCTACATTGCAGAGCTTTCAGCACCTGGCAAGACAGAGGCAATGCCATCTACTGAAGCTGTTTGGGACATAATGGTGAACTAAACAACTGTAGCAGCAGCAATCCTGACTCTGAATCTGAAAATGATATGCTAGGGATTGGAGAAGGAAATCTTGTTTCTCTTCCCATCACTAACTCAATGAGCAAGACATTCAGGCTGTATCTACTGTATCTTTTGTGCCATACATTTCCTGGCACTGACACCATCTGCTGAGGCCCACAGGCTGCAGCAACAGTGACAGAGAGGTAGCAGTGGCTCCACTCCATTGGTGTTTGAATGCTCTTTTCATTGAGTCTCATCCAGAATTCCTCAGAGGAGGAGGAGAAGTGTGGGATATTTGCTTATCCAAATGGAATCCAAACTAGCATGTAGAGTTCTCTAGTCTGCTTTTGTAGTCACAAACCTCGTACTCACTCAGAAGAGAGCAAGCAAAGCCAACCGACCTAAGTGCAGACAGGATGACTTCTCAGAGGAATCTCCCCATGTTCATTTTTTAAATTCAGTTTCGTACTGAGGGGTCTTTTCAAGTATTTGTCAGATGGAACATCAGGAACTGGAGTGATAGGAAAAGGAGTAATGGGTTCAAATTGAAAGAGAGGAAATTTAGGTTAGATATGCAGAAGAAATTCTTTACTGTGAGGCTGATAAGGCACTGGCAGAGGTTACCCAGAGAAGTTGCAGATGCCTCATCCCTGAAGTGTTCAAGGCCAGGTTGGATGGAGCTCTGAGCAGCCTGGTCTAGTGGAGGATGTCCTTGCTCATGGCAGGGGGTTGGAACTGGGTGATCTTTAAGGTCTCTTCCAACCTAAACCATTTTGAACATGGAGCTTGTTTGCACCCTTTTTATTGTACACCAAGGTTTGGCTGAAGGTTTCCAGGCAATTGTGTGGAGGCTACACTAGCAGCTGCTGACAGCCAAGGTATTTTCCAGTGCCACAGGAAGCCACACAGGAAGCTGCGCAGGCACAGGTCATGCAGGAGGACTGACCTGTGGTGGGTCACTTGGCAGAAGAGGAGGTTATGGAGAAGTAGTTGTTGGACATAGGTTCCAGCATCTACATAAAAAGATGCAGAAAGCAGAGAGACAGCCTGATCCAAAGGAGAAGGGAAGCCCTTCCAAGCTCAATAAAAACCGGACCAGTACCTAAAAGGTGCTCAAAAGTGGTGAGAAAAGCAAAGGTTATGAAGAGGTATTGACCTTCTGTGTGTGTGTGCATGTACATTTCTATGTTATGTGAGGTAAGATCAGGACTGGCATAGTTTTAAACCTTTCCATGTCCATTTACTTCACCATTTTTAAAGACATGGATGTCTTCAGGGCTGTCCCAAGATGAGGCTCCTGGAAAATATGGATGCTTTTGTTGCCAGGGTCTTTTCTGTGTCAGTGTTAAGCTCCAGAGGCCTAGACATGTGAGCTTTGGGACTCTGCCTCTCTGAGGTGGTGCTAACTCGTCATTGTGACCACAGAGCTGTGACAAGAAAGGGAACAATGGTCTGTGAATCTCAAAATCGTTCACACCCATGTAGTCATCACTCACAGCGTCCTCCAAATGGAACTACAGGAATTTCTTCACTGAAAGGGTTGGAAAGCGGCCCAGGGAGGTGGTGGAGTCCCCATCCCTGGAGGTGTTCAAGAAACAAGTGGATGTGGCACTCAGTGCTCTGGGCTGGGTGACAAAGTGGTGATCGGTTAAAGGTTGGACTCGGTCATCTCAGAGGTCTTTTCCAATCTAATTGATTCTGTGATCCACAGGGGCCTCACCCCGGAGTTACCAGGAAGATGGTGAAACCAGGAAGGATGTTCTGATAAGGATCACTAGCGTAGATGTACTTTATCTCCTTGCTTACTCCTGACGTATCACTGAAGTTAAAAAGTAAACTAGTGAGATCATAAAGCTGGGCATCAGCAGCTCAATATTTGTGAAATACAACTTCACAGCACATTGTCTATAAACTTTGCTGTGCAGTGTTTGTTTTACGTTTTTGCTTATTTATATTTTGCATATTTTATGTGCATTCTATATCCCATAGGCAATTTCTGCATTCAGTTCAGGTTTTTTTCCCTTCTGATTGATCAGGACCAGTAAGTAATCTTTAGAAAATTTGTTTGTTCTATTTGTTCCTGTCTTCTTCCTAAATGTTTGATGAGTGGGTGATTTGTTTGTGCTGTCGTTACAAAAACCATATGTTGATGTGGTCTTATGGAGGAGTGTTTTTATTATTTTAAGAGTTCAACTAAGGATGTTTCCAAAGGAGTCATAATTGCTCTTCTAAGTACAAAGGCTGAACAATGACTGGCTTACAAATAATGCCAAAAATCTGTTCAGCTCAGTCTAATTATTTCAAAGACTAAAATCTGTTTCTCAGAAATGTCTTCTTTCTACAGTCTGAACTTTTTCAGATACTAAGAAAGTTATATTTCTGGAAGTTCTCTATGGTTCATAGTCCCTCGGAGCAAGTGAAGGTATCCAATTTTTCATGTACATCTCAATGTATGCAAAAACTTTAAGGCTGCTCCTGTCTTGATGTGAAATTTATTGTGCTCCAGCATAACCAGTGCTGGGGGTTTGTTTGTCCTTTTCATGGGTGTGATGAAAACTGGAGGGAATTTGCTGCTGGGAGACTGGTGCCAGTGCTGATGCCAGCTGGTCAGTGTTCCTGGAAACACCTTGTGAGGCTGTTTGGTGTCACTGATGAGCAGGAGACAAGGTTCTCCTGGGTGGTGTCAATCTTCTCCATAAATATGAGATTCCCACATACATCTGGGGGACTACAGGAAGCACAAGGAAAGCACCATGAGTGTAATTGCAGTAGAAATGATCCCTAAATTGGCTGGTCTGTAAGGCACTCAGTACTATCCTGGCAAAAGGAGAATCTCTGGAAGTGCTTCAGTGTCCAGGATAGGCTGCTAAAGAGGGAAGTATATGGTAGATATTCACCTATCTATTTTATGCCTAAAACATTAAATAACGACTATTATTCAGTGCTGAGGAGTAAAGAAAATTAAAAGAGGAAAATAGCTGTGCAGCTGGCCAAGACCTTGAAAATAACAGACTCTTCAAAACAGTTTTCAGAAAAACAATTTCAAACCTCCCTGCTGCAAAGCCTCCTACACAGCCCTTGCAGAGAGCCTTTTAGAGGAGAACTTTAAACAAAGGAGCACAATCGTGTGGCCACGTTTTGAGAGCTGCAATGTGGCAAATAAATGCTACACATTTATAGGTGCATGGCAGCCAAAATCAGTTACTGATGAAGCTGATTTCTTGCGGGTTGCAATAAAAAATGAACGGGAGGAAAAGTAGAAAATACTTATTCTGCAGTGAAGGAGAACATGCCATGCTAAGTGTCATACTAACACACTAATGCACTTTGAAAACATACCTGTGTATATAAAATTTAAATGTTACATAAACCATGCATGTGTTACATAAATGCCATTAGATTATAACTATTACCTGAGATAAATGAGCGTGTGCTTGTATGTTTTGTATGTCTGTGTGTGTATATATATGTAAATATATATATAATGTAAAATGTGTATTATTAGATTATTGGTGAAATGAACTGTTTTTCTCCATAATCCAGCAAAATTCCAGAAGAAGTTGGCCCAGTGGTCAAAGGTGTTCAGGTGTTATTTTGTCTTAGACATTTTGTTAGGTGGGGTCTCTATGCCTTACATGCTTAGAGACCAATGGTTTTAGAGGAGACATAATTTATAAACTCAAATCCATTGTGATCAGGGCTAGCTGGATACTTTAGATGGACTAAATGGCAGGGGGTTAGAACTGGGTGGTTTTTAAGGTGTCTTTTGGCCCAGATCATTCTATAGTTTTATGAAAATACTAATAGCTATTTTTTTTTCTGAAGGATTCCTTTAGTGGAAATTCCTGCTCCATGTTTCCTGGCCTCCAGAAATATCTTAAGCTATCATTGACTTGTAGGATATCATGATCAGGAGATCCTGGGGGTCTGGAAGGTGCTGTGAATGAAAACTCTGTTGCAGTTCTTGACTGAGGAAGAGGAGGTTGTGTTCCTGGCTTTTCTTTGGTTTTGATCCAGGTTCATTGTGGGAAAGTGCCGTAGCCTTTAAAAAATGAGCCAGGCCAGACTGGGGTACTCTCACACTGCCTCTGCACAGGGCACTGCAGACACCTGATGGGAAATGTCTGTCTCCAGAGCACCAGAGCCACAGGTCTGGGTGCTGCCAGGGGGATGGGATTCAACATTGCAAAGGTGCCTGCCCTGTGTGGTACCTGAACCTCTGCAGCAGCTGCTTGCTTCCAACACTTCTCTGGAACTTCCTGGCCCTTCCGCATGTCAGAGCTGCCTCTTGCATTGCCACTCTGCCAGCCAAGAGCCTTTCTGCCCCCAAACCAGGGGTAGTGCAGGGAAACACATCAGGAAAAGACACAGCCCCATTCCTGTGCCTTAGACTTGCAGTTTCTGGGCTTTTTCAGGCCACTCTGCCGGTGGCATGATCAACGACAGCCCAACACTGCCTCTGCACATGGGCTGCAGACAACCAACATGCTCATAGCTGGGACTTTTCCAACATATTTGCCCTGGTTCACAATTTAAAACCATCCCAAATTATTATTTTGCTCTGGAAATTATGCTAAAGATAATTCCCTTTTTTAGAGTGCAATGAATAATGGAGTCTCTCAAACTTACCCTGAATTTATGGGAACAAATGCCATTGTTCCCTGCCTTATGGAGGCTGTAGGTTACAAAAACAGGGACAGGCAGAGCGAGGTGCTTGAGGGGAAGACTGAGAAGCAGGTTTTTCTCTTTATTTTTTTTTTCACCAGGCATATCTTAAAGCCCTTCCTTGCTCAGCTTGGTATGGTATACTGGCATTCCTAGCTCCAGCTGCCAGCTCTAACAGTGTTACTCAGATTTGTTAAACAAACCAAAGAGCAGAAAGCTCTCCCTTAGCTGGCTGTGTCACAGCACAAAGACAAGCAACTTTAAAAAGGCAGAAACACCATAAAGTTGAGCTCACTGCAGAATATTTTCTGCTATTCCTTGTGTTTCCTTTGGGACTGTAGTAGCCAGACCAGCCAACTGGAGATACAGATGAGTGTTGTTAATCTAAAGCAGTGCATCACTCTTTATTAATGGAGTATTTTCATAAAGGAAAATACTGTTTTCTATTTGCTGTAAACTGTGTTTGTGCCATGACCAGTGGGAAAGGAGTATTGTAGCAACTTTGGTATAACCCTGCCCCTGCGTCTGCCGCCTGGCTCCACGTCCCCATTATGGGTGGAAGCCGACAGAATGGATGAAATGGTGGCTTCCCCAAACCTGAACTGCAGCCAAACCCTAGGGCAAACTTCTGGTTTAGCTCCGAGACAGAAACCCACCCACCAGTTTTCTTTGGGAAGAACAGGAATTCAAATATTGCTTTGGCCTGAAAATTGTTCCGGCTACCCTGAAGGGAAAGGGAAGGTGATTCTGCAAAGCCACAAGAAGCAAGAATTTTAATTCACAAATCATTTCCCTGATTTAAAATGCTAATTTTTATCTAATGTTTTCCTTACTCCAAAACCACATTGGGTTTCAGTTACAAGTCCATTGAAACCAGAAAGCGATCATGCTGAAAGGCAATAAAAGGAACTCAAATTACATTTTTTTTCCTTCCTTGTGCCTTTCCCTGCCTCCCCAAATGTTAGAGGAGCAAAACTGGATGCTACTATTGCATGAATTTGGAGGCAGGAGCAAATGGTGCACGATGCCATCAGGGAATCAGTATATTTAGCACAGGAGGGGTATTTCTGAAGAACTTCTTAGCTAGAGCTCCTTGCAGATGGCTTGGGGCTGGGGTGGAAAAGCTGACAGGTGCTCCTGAGTTTAACTGAGCTCACTGAACACGTGGCAGAGAGAGCCCTCTGACTGTGCCTGCTCTGTGCAGGTACAGTCCGTGCCCCAGGTGGATTAAAGCCCTGAAATGCACAGGGTGACAAAGGGAAATGTGTCCCTGTGGCCAGTGGCAGCAAGAAGGCAGCAGCTGCTATGGGTTCCCTGGGTGAAGGCAGGGCTGGGACTGCCAAGAGACCAAGTGATGGTTTCACAACCTATTTGTCAAGAGGGATAATTCAGAGCTAATCCATATCTGAGATGCTGCCTTCATGCCACTAGCAGGGAGATAATACCCCTCTGTCCCTGTAGTGCCTGTTATGAAGGAAAGGAGAGAAAATCAAGTTCCTCTGTCTCAGGCACAGAAGAAATGCCATTATCCTCCATGGAGGCAGGGGTGCACACACAATTTGAAAAGTCTGCTGGTGTTGTGATGCTGAATGTTCTCACAGTTTGCATCATCACTTTCACATGTGCAACACAAATATGAAATATTGCCACATTGTCCTGCTAGTGTTTGCCCATGCTTTGCAAAACTGTGTGTGGCTACAGATTATGCAGAAGAGAAGGAATATGGGCCTGCTTCTGGCAGGATTCATTCATTGCTCTTTAATGAGATTTTATTGGTTTGTAATGAAATGTGAGGAATTAATCACAGCTCAATTATACTTACAAATACATTGCTGTATTTTAACGTGTGCACGCATGTTGGTCTGTTTTTAATTACCCAGAAAATGTGAAGTTAGCATAGTAAGATCAAAGAATTCAAATTTGTCCCTCAGTGAACAACGTCATTGCCTCGCCACACAAAGCCAGGCTGGGAACGAGCACAAAGAAGCAGGGAACAGGGGACTTCCCGTCTTGGCAAGGATGAGGACTGGCAAATGCAAGAGGCCAGAGACAATCTGATGAAAAACTGATCCTTATTCTCCCTTCTTGTTTTTCACTCCCCATCTCCCTTTTTCAGCCTGAAATTCACTCTGCTTGTTTCCAGTGTGTCCCTGCCTTGGTGACTCCCTCACGCTTTTTGAGTGGGGTAGGGGATCCTGTGCTTCATCCTCACATGCTGGGGAGTCCTGCTTTGGCTTCAGGCACCTCTCTGTCCTTTCAGCTAGTTCAGATTGATCCCAGGGTTCTCTTTCCTTTTTTTAATGCATCTGTATCGGTACTACTGGATAGCCCAGTTTGCTTTTGGTCTTGCCTACTGGGAATGTCAAGTGAGGATAAAATTAAACTGTGGGTAGATAAAACATAAGGAGTTTTCTACAGTGAAATATGATATGTATTAAAATCAACTCATTCATTAGCACTCACATTGTAAATTTATTAAACACTCTTAGTTAACAAACAGGGTTCAATGTCTAGTGCTGCAAACAGCTGCTTTCTCTTCACAAAATAAATTACATCTTCCACTGAGTGAAGAAATAATTATATATGGATTTTTATTTCTTTCCAGCTAAGTCCACAAATAAGTCTCCTGGTGCTTTACCTTACACATAGAGCATCCACAGTCTGCTCTGAGTAGCTGTGTTCACTAAAGGGCCTCCTTGTACAAACTCTTTTTAACATGTAATATCACCATTTTCACTTCTGCCTAGTAATTTATGCTGACATCAGAAGAATCAGAATAACCTTTCATAAAACTTCCTTAGATTCTTTACTCACACTGAGATTCCTGGACAGTGTCTGTGTCTAGCATTTGGCTGTGGTTGAAGTTGCTCAAGCAATAACAATACTGAAAGAAGGAATGGAAATGCTCCACTGAACTTGACCCTACATCCAATTCCTATGACCAGGCCAAAACATCTTCTGGCCTGTGTTTGAATGGACATTTAGAACAACTCAACCAGAGGGAGGAAAAGAAGGAATTATTTAAGAAAGCAGTAAAATTAGAAAGCCAAAATGTTTCTGCTCTTGTGGAAGAAATTAAACCAGGCAGCAAAGTCCAGGAGAGGAGCAGGAAAGGGGAGGGAATGGGAGTGTGATGTGATCCAGGGAGGCAGCAACATGCAAGGGCTTCAGCGAGGCACCTCGGGATGGTGGAGGCTGCAAGGGGACTTGGCTGCTGTGCACACTGGCACCGTGTAAACCTGCAGAGAGGCAAAAACCTGCAAAAACCTGCTCTGAGCTGGAAGATTTCAGCAGTTTCTTACTCACTATTATAAAAGACACAGAGTTGTTTCTCTAAATATAGAAAAACTCACAGTAGAAATTACTACAAAGCACTCTCCATTACTTGGGTATAAATAAAACAAGTCATGTTCCACTTTTTCGTTCAAATGCTATTTACAGCATCACACCCTGAGCTAATTTTCGCAGTTACACAACACGTTACTGTTCCATCGAGTCAATAGGACTTTGGAAGTGTAAATGAGGAAAGGTCTCAGTCACAGCCAAATATTAAATGGCCACAGGCAATTATTGTGAAATCAGAAAAAGTATCTTTATACTACACACAAAATTGAGCTTTTTTATGATGATAGTCAAATAAAATAAGTGCAAATAGATCCTTTGGAAGGCAGAGGTAATAATTAATATTTACACTATAGTTAGGCTGTTTATGTGTAAAGTATTAAGCACAATTCTTCAATGTCTTAAGCCAGCTTTTGATTGATCTAGGTACTGTAAAACATTCTGGTTTCTAAGCTACCAATCACTTTTTGTTGTTGTTGTTGGTTTTGGTTTTGTGTTGGTGTTTTGGTGGGGGTTTTTGTTTGTTTTTTTTAACTTCCATTTATTTTTATTTGGGAAAGAAATATATTTTGCAGCACTGTGGGCATTACATCAATTTCATATTTCATAGAGATCCTAGAGCAAGCTCTATACTAATGACATCTGAATTAAAAACAACAGAGCAGAAGATTTTTCACTCATAACCTCCCAGCAGACAAATAGATCAATAATTCAGAATTATTTGGCTCTTTCATAATTCCCTATATAAAATAACTACTTTATGCTTGATGTGAGAGTAAGATGACAAATCCTGGCTGTTGTGGAAAGCAGCTGTTTGCTAAATCCATCTTCAACTCACTGCAAATGAAAATGTCATCTGTAAAGGTCTCTCATTTTTTTAGGATAATTCATCACAGTGATTAGGCACCTCTTGAAGCAAGACGTTATCGACTCTTGGTTTGGAAGAGTTAATTCACTGTGCTGCAAACTGATGTGAAATGAAAGAATTGCCAAGAAAGTAAGTTTGGGCTTTGATATGAAAAATGAGCACAATGAAACTGAGACATCAAAAGGAGCTTTTTATAGAAAACACTCTGTAAAGCTGAATCAGAATTACAGAATCAATTAGGTTGGAAAAGACCTCTGAGATCAGCGAGTCCAACCTGTGACCAATCACCACCGTGTCAACCAGAGCATGGCACTGAGTGCCACGTCCAGTCTTTCCTTGAACACCTCCAGGGATGGGGACTCCATCACCTCCCTGGGCAGCCCCTTCCAATGTCTTATCAGCCTTTCTGTGAAGAAATCATTCCTAATGCCCAGCCTAAACCTTCCCTAGGCTACGTCCTCTTGTCCGGATGCTGTTTGTCTGGAAGAAGAGACCAAACCCCACCTGGCTACACCCTCCTGTCAGAGAGGGAAGAGGTTCCCCCGGAGCCTCCTTTCCTTGTGCTCGTCCTTTTCCTTCTCTGGACATGCTCCAGCACCTCAATGTCCTTCCTGAATTGAGAGGCCTAGAACTGGACACAGGATTTGAGGTTTGGCTTCACCAGTGCCCTGTGCAGGGGGCAATCACTGCCCTGCTCCTGCTGGCCACGCTATTGGTGACACAGGCCAGGTGCCATGGGCCTCCTTGGCCACCTGGGCACACCTGGCAGAAGTTCTGCTCCGGTGTCCCTGGTCACTGCCAGCACTCTGGTCAGCAGGAGCACTGACTGATGTCCTGCTGGGGCCTTCTTACACCGCCTCCAACTGAGCTACCTCCTCCTCCACAGCATCAAAACCACCACGTGTTACTACTGAGCCCTGTTGTTCACTTTCCTTCCAGTAAATCCTCAACACTCAGCTTTATACAAAGGCAGAGCTGTATCCCACAGGCCCTGGGGTAACAAACAGAATGCCCCTCTGATTGGGAACAATGACTAATTAGAAGTGCTGCCACTTCCTCCCATAGGTAAAGGAGTAAGCTCAGCCTCCAGACATTCTTTTTTCTGGCAGATTTGGATTTCCAGAGATTGAAAATCTTGTAGACAATCTCCCAATATGTACAGCCTTTAAAGTGAACTGAAATAGACGGTAGAACTGAAAAATAAGACTGACACAGTAAATCACAATGATTTATGAGCATTTAGGTATACGGGAAAATTTACTCATTCCCATTTATTTAAAAATAAATACATTACTTATTTATAGTTTTCATTCTCATGCAGCAGAGAGTGCTTTGGGGTTGTCTTGACAAATTGAAGTCATTGGATTTTACCAATTACAGGGTCAAATTCCTCTATCCCTTGCATGCCTATATGTGCAGTTTCAGAAGGATGAAGTACAGATTTTAGATATTAAAATCCTATTTTATTAGTCATCCGAATACACCCGACCAATGCAAAATGAATCACAGATTTTTCCATGTCTTTTCCTATCTAGTTTAAATGTTCAGAGGAATGATTTATGCTGCCATGTAGACATCAGTAACTACATGTTTGCTAATAATTAGCCTGAATCTTCTACTTTTAAATTTCTTTTATTTCCTTTAATTTTATTTAATGAGTTGCCCTCTAGATCCCTTCCTGATGCATTAGGGCTTTCTTAGCTTATATATTTCAATTGTACATCAGTCTGGAATACTTAAACCTGTTTTAGAAGTACACAGAAGCATGTGGCAAATTTTGGGATTGGGATAACCAGGAAGCACAATAAACATGATCAATATTCCCTTCTTTTGCTAATAATTTTAGTCTTTGAAACTGTAAACACATCATGTCAGACCTTAGGATCCAAACCTTAGGGAGATTACTAACTCCATGCCACTCCTCCAGAGATTGCTAATTAGGATAATCAGTAACAATTTCATGTTTGGGTGGTTTTTTTAACATCTTTCTGATTAAATCATGACTTTTAACCTCCCTGCCAGTTTTCTGATCTTTTGTAAATCCCCTAGTTATTTTTCTGCTAATGAGATGAAACTGAAATTGGTATTTCAAATGTGATCACAAAAGTGAAAACAAGGCAATGTATGCTGGCCTCGTGTGTCATCTCTGCTGCTCAGAACTGCACTGTTTTGGGGTTTTTTGTACACACTTCCTGATGGTGCTTCCAGGTCTCATCCAGCATTTCTGTCATCCAAGCTTGTCCCTCCCCTGGAGCAGCTGTGTCCTCAATCATGCCACCTTAGCAGGACCCAGTCACACCTGGCCAAGAGTGCTGCAATTTCTTGTTTTCAGTCTGCTTTTGTGTTACTGTATTCCTCTGGTGTTTGCATGTCAGAATTCATGTTAATTCTGGTAATTCATGATAATAATCAGCTTCCTTCCTTATTTCCTAAATGACTTGTTAGTTTCCTCCTTTTGAAATAATTACGGAAGTAGCTGGGCAAAGGGTGCATGGCTGGGAATACAAATTCTGGGCAAAACTATTTATCAAGTAAACAAGTCTGAACTACAGAAGTCCACAGAAAGTCTGCAGGCAGACAGTCAAACTTAATAAAGCAGCAAAAGCACATTTCAACTGCCACAACTCCTCCACAAACTTAGGATGGAATTATAGTTTGGAATTACAGACTTCTACTATAAAGAGAAAATACCATAGAGTGCGTTAATATAATAAGAAGGAAACAGTAAGGAATTTGTTAAAATTTTTGAGATACAGAAATTTCAGAGTCAGAACCCCAATTCTGGCCTTCACTCTACAAAGTCTATTTTGTATTACTTAGCTGAGAATGAAGAATTAATTTACTCAGTTTTAACTAAATAATCTACAGACGTTTAGACCCATTATTAATATATGCTTGGCTGAAAGTAACAGTGAGATTTTGAAACCTACGAAAACAAATGAAGGATATAAGGTTCGTATATTTGCGCAATTACTTTGGTTTATGGGGATAAAATCATAATTTTCACCCCCTGGTCACAATAGTCGGAAGCTACTTACCTTTGCACAGTTCATTAATTGTTTTTTTATTGTTTGGTATTTTATTTCAAAAATTTGGATGTGGCACAAAAAATAACAAGATGTGAACAGAAGCACCAGACTATTTTACTAGACACAGTAGCAAAAGAACAACAAATAATTTCATAGAGGATCCTATAAATGTTTATTTGCAGGCCTGACAACAATCAAAAATGGATAAAATGTTAAAAGAATCTGCATCATTAACTAAGTTACAATAAAAATGCTTGGGGGTTTTGGGTACTTCCAAGTCCTGCACTGATATGTGGGGCCTGTTGATGATCCCCAGCCCTGCCTGAAACCTTCTGTGCTGCAATGCTCATTTAAACAGCAGCCACTCAGGTAACGACTACTTTGAGTTCATCCTAGTCTTCCTCCTAATCCTGCTCAACCTTTTATGCTTTAAACTTGATTTGCTTTAGCCTTTTCCAGCTGCATTTCTATTGGGAAGATGTAATAATGTGCCTTTACGTTTTCTCTACAAGACTTATCCCCGTTTGTTTTGGTTTTCATGGAATAAAACACCGTAGCAGCAGTGCCTTTTGGGTTCTCATCATATTGGATTTAAATCCCATGGATGCTGATGCACACCTTGGAACCTGCACTATGTGGACAGCAGCTGTTCTGTTTGTCCCAATAATTATCACAAAAATTGTTTCTTTCCTGTGATACACTTCAGGTGAGTCAGCAAACTGCTCTTGCTTTCTGCACAGCCCCGTGAACAGAGAACCCTAGTGATGCCTTTTCAGGCTACTCACGAGTCTCTGTGCTTGATTCCTGGGCCCCTGGAGCTCCTCTGCCTCCTGGACTGCAGCAACAGCCCCCTCCCCCTGTGGCAGCAGGAGGGGGAACCGAGCCGGATCTGAGTCCCAGAGGACTTTTGGAAGCCTCAGTGTCCCATCGTGGTTGCCAAAAAACTGATGCCTTTTCAGGCCCCCTACAAACAGAGACTGGACTGGAGTGAGAGAATAAAATAGGTATTTATTGAAAGGCCTTCCAGGGACCTCCTGAGACCTATAGGTTATTGCCAAAATGGATCCCAAGATGGACCCTGGGTCACGAGATCTTTACACTTTTATAGGTCAGGCTGATGCTGTAATTTCCCCTCTGCTTGCCCCCCCTTTGAGGCTCTTTGGATTATACTTGTGCCTCGGACAGCCTGGGTGTCCTTGGAGTGCAGGCCTGGAGAAGCTTTGTTATGTCTGCCTGGCCTGAGAGAGCAGAAACTGCAGGCTACAAGAAACTTCAGAGTTGCACTCTGAGCAGTACAGGATTTGAAAAACACAAAGGTCAAAATCTTAAGGCATCACTAGAGTGTTTTGAGTTGGAGGGGGCCTTAAAGACCATCCAGTTCCACCCCCCTATCATAGTCAGGGACACCTTCCACTACCCCAGGTTGCTCCAAGCCCTCTCCAACCTGGCCTTGAACACTTCCAGGGATGGGGCAGCCACAGCATCTCTGGGCAACCTGTGCCAGGGCTTCACCACCCTCACAGTGAAGAATTTATCCCTAATCTACTGTTTTTCAGTTTGAAGCTATTTCCTCCTCCAGGCCCTTGTAAAAGCCTCTCTCCAGCTCTCTTGCAGGCTTCCTTTAGGCACTGGAAGGGCTCCAAGGTCTCCCTGGAGCCTTCTCCAGGCTGAACCCTCTCAGCCTCTCCCATAGCAGAGGTGCTCCAGCCCTCTGACCGACTCCATGACCCTCCTCCAGACCCACTCCAACGGGTCCACGTCTTTCTTATGCTGGAGGCCCCAGAGCTGGATCATTAAACCTGCATGAAAGATGCAACCAGACATATGGCCATGGGTGGAAGCAACACCAGGACTTCCCCTTGGGCAAGGGCCAGATTTTAGATCACCCTGAGCAGACAACTGTATCCTTCCCCTGTCCTGTGACAGCAGATTCCTGATCCCTGTGACATTAGTGGAAAGTGCTTCACTGATTTCAGTACAATCAGAATTTGTCTCTGACCAAAACACAGTTAATATAGGGAAAAAATTTCCCAATAACTTTAAGACAAACATACAAAACACCACATCAGTTTTGACATATCGCTGATGCACAGGTAGGTCACTAACAGAACATTTAACTTCTCAGTACACCTATTTGGAAAAAACACCACCACCACCTGAATTTGGAAAGTTCTACCTGCTGAACTGTGATACAGTAGTGCAAGCATGATTTATCATCTTATTAGCAATGTAGAGGAACGGAATATTTCCCAATAACTGCTGTTTATACATGACATTACATGGCATGTCACAAATGCACAGTCCCCAAATATTTCTGTTTACAAGCTGCCACATGGAGAAGCCAACTGGCATCTTGTTTAGATTCTGATTTCTGACACGTGCTTTGTATACAGAAAAACTTCATTTATGAAATGTGAGATGGAAACTTGACAGGTTTTTTCAATACATACAAAAATAATTGACAGCATGTAAATCACAACAACATCCAGAATGCACTTCGAAAAGCTTCAACTATTTATTTTTAAAATGGGCTATGATTTTGCGAAAATATTGTATTTTTTTAGTTAAATTGGGCTCAAATTCCTTATGATTATAATTTATGCAAAAGGTTCTAATAGGCTGGATGCTTTATTGACAAAAGAGGGCTGATAATTCAAGCCTGAGGCAGTAAGACTGTGAGTAAAATATGACAGTGAGGAGACAGAGGGGAAGGCTAAAGGCTACAGTTGTTCAATCCCTAACTCAGACACCATATGCACATCTTGGATGAAGTATTTAAAAACATATAAAGTATGGGCTAATACAGTGGCTGAAGTTTGTGTAGCTTGTCCTTGACTGACCTGGGTGGAGCTGTGCTAATTTACATTAGAAATGGTAGAGAATTTTTTTAAAAAGACAAAACTATTGTTATTCTGTATGGGATAACTATAAACCCTTTAAATAGGATATTTTCTCAAGTTAAAAGTTTCTCGAAAAAAGATCACAATTTTTTTTTTCTCCTTGGTTTTGATTTTTACTCTTTCCTTTCCTCCTTTTACCTTTAGCCTTCTCTTTGCCCCTCTTCTGTTTTGCTTCAGACAAAATAATGCAGAAGAACAAATAGGAAAGATAAACAAAGATGAATCTGGAAAGAGTTTATAATTTTTTTAGTTTCATTGAAGATAAATTAAAATTATAAAAGAAGGAAGTTCCACAATAATTTGTTGTCTTTTGACTAAAAGTAACAATGGAATAAAAGGTTTATATAGATGATGTAAGGTGTAATAATCTAAAATGGTGTCTTAGACATTTTATTTTGTAATTTCTAAAAGTGACTCAGAACACATGAAGCTCAGAATTAATTTCATTCCCGAATCTCGTGGCTTAGTCTCTCTGAAAAGGGAGAACATCTCCTGCATCAGGTAAAGCACAGGAAAAAAGCCTCGGGAAGAAGCAGCACTCGGAGCAACACAAGTGGCACCATCACAGGAAGTTCCAATGAGACTTGGTGTGCTAATGAGAAGTGGCAGAGTTAAGGAGACCTTGAAAGCTGAGATTGCCCATGTTGCAAACACCTTTCTTTAAGTGCCGAATAATCTTTAAAGTTGCTGATTTTCCTCCATAACATGGTCTTCCTTATTCCTGAAAAATCCTGACTTTTATTGTCACTGCCAACAACAGCAACAAGCAGGGTAACAATTTACTATTTGTTAATTACACAATAAAATGCAGGAAAAATCCCTTGCTTTCTTTCCAAGAAGCCACAATTATAACTTAAATTTTATGTGTAGTCAATATGAAACACAAATAATACCAGATGAAAGGCACACTGAGCTGGTTTAGCCAAATTTAGAAATATACCCCCTAAGAGAAGGTCACCCCAAGACACACACACACTGTAGCCTCAGACTGACACCATCCAACAGCACCACACAAAACCTGGAATTCAGTCCTCTGGGCACCCTGGGAATGATCATCACCATCATCACAAATGCTCTGACATTTCCCTACAGCAGCAACACTACTTTTGAACAAAGGCAACTGAGAAATGTCAGTGAAACAGAACTGGAGGATGTAAAACCAACCACTGTGGAACTCTCCAGAGCCATGACTGTGTTGTGCAGCCAACAGCTCTGCCCAGAGACAGCACCTTGTTCTGGGCACAGCACCACAGTGCTCAGAACTTCTCCAGATTTTAAAAGTCACTCCAAGTAAAGTATTTGGTCTATGATTCCTTGTGCCCCACGAGCCTGTTCTGTAAGGAATATGACCCTGAGCACTCCTCTTTGCCCCATGCATTACATCCTTCTGCATGAGGCTCCTAAAAGCTTCCTGAAGGTCTGTGACCATCCCCTCTCTGCAGCTACATTCTCTTCACTGATGTTTTCTGGCAAGGATTCTTCCTGTGTTTTTGCACAAGAGAATATTCCACATTCTGAAGCCAACTACTTCACTTGCAAAAATGCCACATAGCTTTTCTAGCATCCAGTAGTGTATTTCACTGTAGTAAATACATTGTTTTCCCAATAAATTAGTCTGGAAATTAACAGTTCTCTCATTGAATGATGTAGCTGTTACTGACAGATTATCTGAGAGTCTAGATGTCAAAATATTTTTATTCAGTGTGTACTTGCAAATGCTAAAAGTGTCAGGATTTTGAGTTTGGATGAAGTTCACTTAATTTCAGAAAATAAGCTGATATTTATGTATTATATTCAGTTGTTGTGTTATCGAAGGATAAATTGAAATAAGCAAGGGCAAAAACCTGCATGAGAAACACTGACACTATCTGCCTCTTTCTAAACCAAAACACTTTCCATGAAAAAGTCAGATTATCTATGGATAGGACTTAACAGTGGACTGTAGACAGGTCAAGTGGCAATGAAGTGTCTGTGGTGAAGAATGACACAATTTCTCTCCTTGCTTAGAAACACAGCAGGACATGCTTTACATCCCTCTTACAGTGCAACAGGGAGGAGGCCTGGAAAATTGTACTTGTGGGGCACACACATTTCCCCCCAGAAAAATGATACATTTGAATTAAAAACCCAAAGGCTGAGTAGACAAGAGCTGTGCAGTGATTTCCATTACAAGGCTGTGGAGGACAGCCAAGAAAGGGCAAAAAGAACAAGAGCCAACTGAGAGCACGTAAATAAATTAATCTGAAAAGTTATTTCTAAGATATTGCTATCTATGTAAAACAATGGCATCAGTCAGGAATACAGGCTGGCTAATTCCCTCTATTCCCCCCCTCCATTTCTCATATATACATTAAAGTCTCCCCAATAACTTGCTGGAGGACTATTCCATCCAGACTTTCTTCAAAAGTAAAAAGAGTCGTTGTTTTGTTCACGGATTGTGCCCCAGACTATCACATACAAAATCATATAAAAGCAAAAGATGGTGATGACAGGAAGAGAAACTTCTCACATGGTGCCCACCCTGCTTCTCCCTACATTAACCATTACAGGTAATTCCTACCCTTTCCTGAGGAATTTGGGCCAGTGCCCTGCCAGCAGCACCCAGACTTGCTGCTGTGGCAAAATCCTGGCTCAGCTTCGTGCTGCAATGACCTCCTGGTACATCCAGAAGCCTCTCTGCACATGTGCCACTGATTGGATGGGATTAGAATTTTGACCCAACGTTGGGCAGTGTGATGAGGACAATTAGGAAGGGCAGCAATCAGAGTTCTGCTGTTGCAGGTTGATTGCTGTTCCTCACCTGGATCGCAGCCCACAGGGTGGCTGGAAGTGGACCAAGTGAGGGGCTCTGGTAGGTCCCAATCTCCTCCTGAGGAGAGGGCAATAGATTTCCTGACACAAAGTCATGAAGAAATATGACAGGAAGCCTTTAATGATCAGCTTTAGAGATAAGACAAAACATTGCTAGGTGTCTCTTTACAGCTAAATACCTCTTGTAATTGTTGGACTCTGTCCTAATTGGCTTTGATACATCAGAGGCCTGCTTTGTGAGCTGTTTGGTTAAAACATGTTGTTCTGTTCTGCTTCCTTTCAGATGTTCTGTGGATAACATTATTAGGCTTACCTTTTTGTTGACTCACTATAGCATTTCTATGCTAGTAGAACATCACACACATGCTCTTAATTTGATACAATCTCCGAATAAAATGCCCAATTTTAAAAATGAGATCTATATCATTCTATTTTAGTGCATTCACTGATTGCCTAAAAGATTTACCTGGTTCATTAAAGCATGGATGTATTTGAATTTGCAATTCTCTTTTTTTGTAACACTTTTATTGAAGTGTCCAGTATTTTACCAGAAGTTCTCCAAATAATTTTATAAATAAATAAATAACCTAATTAATGAACTAATTTCATTCTAATCTTTCCAGATTCTGTATCTTCACCAGGAAGTTCACAATACAGATCCTAATTTAATCTTGAACCTCTTGGCTCTTTGCAATTAATATCAAGATCCAAACAACTGTCTCTTGCACCTTCCACAGCAAGATGGTCTTTATAGCACCTGGCAGTTTGGATTAAGAAAACTCTGCTGAAACTGGAGAATACAGCTATACCAAATTCTGAAGATAAAAGTGAGAAGCAGATGTACTTCTTAGAGGAATTAAAACAGAACCTGTGATACAAATCGTAGCTCACATGGCAAGCCAGATGATGGCTGTAAATGACCTGAATGCTGGAGCAACTGACACGGCCCAAGGTAAGAACTGTGCATTCTTTAGAGGAGGTGTGTGCTATCTTCGAACAGAAAAAGATGTTACAAAGTTGAATACAGCCTGAAAAGTGATGTATTTTCTAGAAAACACCTGGAACAACTGCAACTTTTCTGGTTTCATTTGTATTTCACACTAACTCAAGTTCTTTCTGCAAAGGAATATGCCTCTGTGGACTCCCGGTGAAGAAATACATTTGTTTGTGAAAAAACAACTTTCAATCAATTTAATTTATTAAAGAAACCTATCTGCAAGACCATATAAGTGTTTGTATCAAAAGGAGTAACAATGTTTTAGAAAAATAATCAGACATTTCCATAAAGCAGAACTTCATTTATCTCTGAAATAAAAAGTTAACCAGTTTCCACACATTGTGGCAAATAAGCCTGTACACTTCCCTTTCCTCAATATATGCTTGGTTTCATTAAATTTTACTGAGCTAAATCTTATGTATTTCTCATCAACATAAATTTGGCCAATCTGCAAAATCTGAAGTACTCTCCCTCATGTAATTTTACTAGTTACTCTGAAGTCATTAGCTGGTATTATTCTTCCATTTTAAATACCCACAGGCATGATTCTAATTTCAAGTACAACAGTTAAGCTTCTAACACAAACAATTACATGTTCATGGGGAAAAACTTTCTGAATGTTAATGTAGAGGAGGAATCACAGTGCACTTATTAAGGCTTCAAAGAAAGGAGAAAGTAGTCAAAAGCTTAATTTTTAATCTTTAACCTCAGTCTTTATTGTTTACTTATTGTTACTTTAAACACTTTTCTGAATGGACACCTATAATTCCTAAACTTCTCAATAAGCATAATGGAAATATTTCAAAGCTGGGCTTAAGAGGGAGTGGTTAGTTCAGGAAGATAATCCTTATAGTTCTAAACCTAAGAATTAATATAAAAGACAAATTATTTCCTAAAAGTTTCTGTAAACAGTGACATGGAAAGAAAAGTGTAAGAACACTAATCAGATAAAAAAAAATGGTAGCAATTTTCTTTAGCACAAAAGAAGAGTGTGAATTATTTTCCTATATAATCTATCAGTTTCATCAGTTGTAGATTATGTTTCTTTTTTAGCCTTGCCAGCTGTGTAGAACTTGCTCCTTTTTGTCCATGCTCCATTGGGAAAGAAATGTGTACACAGGTAACACAGCAAGTATTATCTGGAAAAATGAGCTATTCCTCCTTCTCTGTGCATCAGGGTTTGATTCCCAGCAACAGCTGCTCCATCAGTACAAGAACAGCACAAAAAGAGAGATTGTGATAACAACCAACAGCAATTTGTCCAATTCTTCCAACTTAAAATCTAACTGGCAACCTAATAAACAATTACTCAGAGGTAGTAAGGAGTTAGTAGTAGGTCATTTCTATGGCTCATAAGCTTTTAGAGGTACCAGGTTTTTGTAATTTTTAACTTGGTTTTTATTACTGTGATAGCAATCTGTAGTCAACCTCACAAGATGCAATCATTTTACTGTGCTGGGCAGCCATCCACCAGTCCTCAGGCATTGCTAGGAACAGGCTGAATGTCCTTACAAAACAATCTCAGGATTCTTCACAGCAGCTGTCAGCAATGATGCAAGATTTATTAACAAGACAAGATTTAATTGAATTCAGTATGCTACTCAATAACGCAACCACTGTATCATCCATTCTGGCATTTAATTTCACATTGAATTGATGTTATTCTTAAATATTTTTCAGTGTATCACACAGTATTTTGCACAGGAATAATGACCATAAAAGTTGTCTGGAAACAGCTTTCACCTCCCCTCTGGAAATTTCTAGGGTTTTATTTGTTGTGAGGTTTTTTGTTTGGTTGGTTTGGGGTTTTTTCCTGTTTGGGATTTTTTGGGGGTGTGGAGGCTGGTTTGTTTAACTTCTTTTAATCAAGGTTATTTCAATGACTTCGCCTCAGTTTCCAGCATGGCTTTGCAAACAATTGAATCAGTATTGCTGAGGGATGGCACAGGGTTGGTAACAGTGGCTGGGAGGGGACTGTCAGAAGCAGGGGTTGCCTTTCCCAAATTGATGCCACATGACCCCTTCTGAGGCACCATCATTTTGGTTACTCAGCTGTGTCATTTTTAACAAAGTGCTGACACAGTCATTTGTTTGGCCACGACTGGGGGGAAAAAAACCAAACCAACCCCAAACCACGTCATCATTTCTGCTTTTTGCCAGACACTCTACCATTTTAACAGAACATTCATGTTCTACACATTTAGTGGGAAACTGCAAGGACAGAGAGAAGAGCTGGAATAAGTGACTGGTCAAGAAGTCAGCCTAAAGAAAAGGTCTCTGTTCAGCCAGTGGTCAAACCTTATTCACTTTGCTCTCTCCTCACCTCTTCATTCACAGAATCACAGGATGGGTCAGGCTGGAGGGGACCACCATGGGTCATCTGGTCCCACCTCCCTGGCCAAGCAGGGTCACCCCAGAGCACATGGATACAGGATTGTATCCAGAGTTCTGGAATGTCTCCAGTGAGGGAAACTCCACACGCTCTCTGGGCAATCTGTTCAGTGCTTGGTCACTGCATAGGAAAGAAATTCTCCCTCATGTTCAGGTGGAACTTCCTGGGCATCAGTTCCTGCCCATTCCTCCTGTCCCATTGCTGGGCACCAAGCAGCTGCTGCTGGGATCTCCCTTCCTTGTACAGCACCAAACAACCCACCTATGACAGGGTTTGGAACCAAACCACTCCACCTGGGAGACAGAAACTGTGATCCTCCTGCTTGTACTTCCCATGTGTTTCTTGCAGACCACTGACAAGAAGCACCTACACTGCAAAATTAATAATCCTGCACAGATAGGAAAAAAATCAGTTGATTTATAAAAGAGGCTCAACAGTAGCTGTGTTGTTCTTCACTAATCATATATGTTGTACTCAATTATGTTTTCAGAGAGACAGAAGCATAAATAGTGCAGGGTGTCTAGTTTAGCATGCATTGATGTAACAGAAACCAGGAACAACACTGAATTTGCAAGAAACCCTATGTCTTGCCCAATTTCCTGAATAAAGGAACTCTGATAAGAATTTAAATTTTGTAATTTTATTTAGAGTGATCCATTAGATGTGGGACTTTATCTTGACTGAGCAGAAAGTCTCTTCAGAAGGTATTCCAGAACCTGCAGGTTCAGGTCCTTGGGATGGTGGGATTATTCACTAGAAATGTGCCTGCACTGAAGGAATATGCAATAAAAACAAAACCAGTCACTTACTAAAAAACTCCCTGTTACATGATCGACAACAAAAGTATTTAAAAATCACACATTTGTCCTCTTTTTTGTATAAGAAATAACTATAACCTGAACAGGAGCAATGTAAATTTCTTAAGACTATACCCTGCTCCTTTTTTATATAGATTATCCTTGGGAAGAAACACATCCATGGACTTTCAAACTTCCATGTTTTTAAAATAGTGCCAATTGCATCACTACTTTCATGGTCTCTAGACCAGACTCCAGTAACTTCAGTTAGCTATGTGTAAGTATCTGAGTTCATCAAGGGATGTGGGTATTTTTGAATGAGAGGAAGGAATATTAGAGAAACTTTCTTCTCACTCATACTAAGAAGCCACTGGACAAGTATTTTGTTATATGAATATTTGAATTCACAATTTACAGTGAAATTTTGCATACCCACTAGCGGCAGAAAAACAATCAAGTTAAGGTTATCAAGGCTTTGGAAAACATTGCAGATTCTCAGTGAAGCTTCCCTTTGCTGCCCCATTTCCCAAGAAACTTTTTTCCCTTCGAGACCAATAGCAATTTCCTTCCTCTCACTAAGCTTTCAGTTTGGGATTATATATCCATGGAGAAAAACACTGTTTTAACTTTCCTCACAGGAGTAAACCACCATAGGATTCATTTACAGACAAGACCCCAAACCAAAACACCATTAGAGAAGAACCCACAAACTGACTTCAGTAGCACTGAGTGTATTTGTACAAATACACAACTGCAAACTTCCAAACAGACACCAAACCGTATCTTGAGAAACTAAGATGGGAAATTCTCCCAGCCCTTCCTAGGGAGCTCCTGTTTCACAGGTTACCAGCTGAAGGGGGAAGCAAGGAAAAATGTACTTAAAGGCAGTGTTACTGTTTGGTTTTATGAATGTCAAGCTGATTGTAGAAACCACTTGTCTTCCTCACACCATCCTCATGGTGTAGCTCTGTGAGGCCTGATCCAACTCTTATTGACATGCAGAAGACACAGTGGAGCACTAACCCTAGAGAAATTCTAAATATAATCTGCCTCTTGATGATAACAAACTTAAGAAAATAAACAACAGAAAGCAAATAAAATAAAAAAAAAAGCAAATTTCAGTTTGGTGTTTTCCAGTTACATACAATGAACACGTTTTCATGCTTTGAGTACAACCCTGTTTCGTACTCATTGTATCCTATACATCAAATTAACAGGATGCCACCTCATTTTGGGAACAATCAAAACTACAGAAGAGTTGTCCTACAGCAACTAAGTCTTCAGATTTAAGCATGATGTTTTGTTTCATTTGAAATACCCTGACTCACCCATTGCTGTGAGGGAATCCTGAACTGTGCTTAGACAAGGATGGAGAATGGTCACTGTGTTTAGCAAGTGCAAGATGGAGCTTTTTGAGCCAAGGCTTTGACTCTGCCACACCCAACATCCCAAAGCTGCTTCTGCTGTTTGCACCTTTAAAACTCTCATCTGTGCACCAGTACAAGATTTAGTATCTACCATCACCTGTGCAAATACCTGATTTTAAAAGTGGCTGATGTTGTAAGAAATGGACACAAAAGGGAGACTACAACAAAATAGTGTTTTATATTGGTTGTTGAAGATTTTGTCCTTTTAGACATCCACAGAAATATTAACAAAGCAACATATAAAACAGCTGAGGATTTTAAAGTGATTCCCAGATATTTTCCCAAAAAGATTTGCATATGACACACTAAATTAAATCCAGTAAGAGCACGTGACATCCTCTGCTCTAGGAGAAAAATGAAAACACCAGATAACAAAGTGTTTTGGATAATACTGGATTCTGTCCCAGGATTCACAAAAGTTAACAAGATATCCATTCACCTGGTTCGCTGAGCATCAGGACTGGATCTTTTCAAATGTTTACACAAAAACCCTCCTAACTTTGCTCAGAGATGGTTTAGAAATGCGATTTACTTGTTTTTTACTTCCAAGCCAGAAAACCAGTAGGCTACAAAGGTATCAGCTCAGCAACTAATATTAAGTCCATATATATAAAATCACCTCTTTACAGCATTTGGCAAATACTATTAAGTTACAACTGTCAGTCTGAAGACAAATATTTTATCATCTTCTCAAGAGACACATCAAATTCCTGCATAGAAACCAATGCAGAAAAACCTCAGTTTCTCTAGACTGTTGTGGAAGAGCAGAGATGCAGATATCCTTCAGGATCATCTCCTGTCAAATACATGATTTTTTTGGAAGGTGGCAAGTCATAAGCTGCCACATCCAGTTCCTCCCTAGAGGGAGGGCAGACATTCACCTACTTACCTGCCAAAACTGTAAGCACAAAAGAAAGCATCTCCACGTTTGGAAAACACACCAAAGACACAACCAAAAGTGCTGGAGGTGGGAGGTACAGACACAATTGAAAAAAAGATCCAAAAATCTATCAACAGAAGCACTGGAAAGGAATGACTTCCTAGACAAGTATAATTTTTCACATTATTTATTTCTCCAAGTCAGCAGAAACTGTCAGTATAACATAACATCTATATACTACAAAAATAGGATACAGCTCTTCTAGCAGTCGTTTCTTCTACTGGTAGAGCTTCAGCAAACAGGTCACTGTTCATGCTGGCATGCAGAGAACCGGCCTCTCCTACACAGCAATTCCACACAATACCCCAAATCCCCTGCTTTCAGGATTTCAGGAAACAGCTCAGGATACAGTTAAGGTCATGATACAAATTCATGGTTTTCCATGTATTAGACTGAATTGCTGACACCTTGCTGCACAGGGATGGATATTACTGCTTCCCTGGTGGCTGCACGGACTTCTTATGACCATGAATTACCACTTAAATCCCAGATGAATTCCAGCATTAAGCCTTTCAAAGACAATCCAGGTTTTAAAGTCATGCTAACCAAGGACACAGAGGGCAATAGGCAAAAAAGACTACACGATTCAAGCAAGACAGAACAATAATAATTAAGGTCAATACCCAAAGCATTTAGCCTTGTTTTTAAAACTTTCACTATAAAAAACATGTATTTTTTGTAACAATTCATTTCCTAGACCAGTTCACTTTTATTCCCCTTACTACCAAAAGTTAGTAAAGTATTTCTGAGATTAAAGAGCAATTTTTTCACCAACATAGTTGTAAACAGTATCAGGATGACTTTTTTCCTATTTTCAATAATTCTCCTACCCATGTATTGATTTTCATTATTGCTAGCAAAAGCATTTGCCTTTTTTTTTTTTTGTGGGGGAGGAAAAAACCCAACCAAAACATCCAAAAACCTTGGGATTTAAATCAGCTTTCCCACTTTCTTGACCACCATATGATGTCAAAACATAAAATATCACTCAACACTCATCAGAACTTTAATGTGGGTAGTACTAGGAACATGAAAATTGCAGGTCATTTTACTATGAACCTCTGGAGAAGCCACTGCTGAAGTATGAAAATGAAGCACCACAGGAATTTTTGTTCCAAGTATCAAGAAACAGTTCAGTAATTTAAGCTTTTCTTCTTTTACCTCAGAGTTGATGAAGAAAATAACAGTAGAGAAAACAAATGCAGAAAAATAAAAGGGTTAATGAAACTGCTTTCTCCCTGACTAACCCATTGCCAGGCTTTACTAGTTTATGCTGCTTTCCCTTACACGCCAAATAGCCATGTATTTCAGGCAGGTCAACTAAAATTTGGCTAGATGGCAACAATGCAAATGTTAGATTTATGTTTGTAAGACACAAAATGGCATTCTGTGGGTTCTGTTGGCCAGCCTGCTTTTTTCTTTGCTGTCTTTCACTATGTGCACCTTGTCACATGAATCAAAGATTGTCTCGTCACATTTTGCCTGCTCTACTGCAAAAGGATTTGCCCCATAGTCAGAGGTCTCCTGAGCTACTGGGAGCATAACGTTGACTCCACACCTCAAAATCCTTTGTTAAACAGCAGTGTCAGTACAGATCTCATGTGGCTCCTGAGCTTCTTGGGTAAGGAGATGACCACTGCCCTCACCTGCTTAAACAGTCAAGGCTTACAGCTGCCCAGAACTCCAAAAAGCAGGAATAAAAACACAGTTTGAACTGATATATCCAGCTTCAAGCACCACTCTTTTGCCAGGCATGAATCTTGCTGCAGGGGACTACGAAGTATGTCTGGATTACAATAGAATATGAGATTTCATAGTCCAACAGGGACTGATCTACTGCTCCTTCAAATTTGCAACCTGACTTGGAAGTGACAGCAAAGAAATAAACAAATAAATAAATAAATAAATAAATAAATAAAGGCATCTGGAAATTAAATCCTATCAATTAATGCAGGATATAGGGGCTTAAGAGTACCACTGACAGTACTTGAGAAGTAACACAGTTGTGACTTCAGGTGCACACAAGTTTCAGCTGGACTAGGACTCTGCTTCTACAGTCTCCTGATTTGCTCTGTAGTTTAGCAAGAGAAATGCTTCCTTCCACTGAAAAATGGTTTTGCCTACTTTCCTTTCTGCTGTTTTATACTTGGGATACTACAAAGTGAAAACTTTATACCTGAGAGTCAAGATCCTCAAAAACAATCTGCATTGAAATCCTGTATTATGGCCCATTCCCAACCAGTCAGGCTCTTGGCACTGATTTTGGCACCTGAGGAAACTCTGCTGGGCAAATCCACGACAGAGAAGCCATGGACAATAGAGAGGAACACAGATGTCTGATCATAGCTCTTTTTCCACTATTAACAGGCCATTGCCTATTCTCAGAACCAAAAATAACTTGGCCTTTATCTGGACTCCAAAGTTGTACGTCCTTTAAACAAAAATGCCTGTCTCTTATACCAATACTCCTAAACTTGCTGCTGTTTTATCAAGAAATGCAACATCATCAAACCCAGGTGGGTTTTTTTGTTCTTCCTGGATTTGCATCAGAATGCAGAGCTACATGACAAGTCTGCTTTTAAGAGGAGCATGGACACACTACTGAGAGTCTTCATTTGCATTATTTTAAGACTTTGTCTTGACCAGGTCTCCATTCCTGGCAGTGTCTCTCCACCATCAGGATCAAAAAACATATGAGGATCCACCTGAAAAACATCACTGACACATGTTAGTTTAACACTCAGAGAGACAGAAACATGCTTCAGTGTCATAAGCACATGATTGGAGAGAGGCAATTAAAGGAGAACCAGCAAGCAGCAGCATCCCCTGAAGAGGCTGGACTTTTACCTTGTTGACCTGATTCCCAAAGGCAGCGTGCTTTAGAGCACCAATCATCAAACAAGAAATTCAAATGGGAAAAACCAACCCAGACACGAAGCTTCAGCCAGGCAGCAGAGAAGTGATGCAGTGCTGTTACAGAAGTCTGTTCTGACCCATTTCCAGCAAAACGGGGCTGAGCTGTGCCCTCACACACCTGAAGCAGGACTCACCTCCTCGTACACACCACAGCGGAGCCAAGATCGAATGATTTGAGAACACCTTACGTAAAAACCCCTAAAGCCTCCTGGCTGTGTAGTCCTGTAAAGACAAACGTGGTCTCCGAGTTCCAGGTTGAGCTGGGAAGGGTAGAGGAATCAAGAAACCCAAGGATGGTGTGGAGGCACAGGAACAGGCATGGATGTCCCATCCCTCTAAGTGTTCAACGCCAGGTTGGACGGGACTCTGAGCAATCTGGGATAGTGGAAGGTGTCCCTGGTCCAGGGCAGGGGATTGGAATGACGTGATCTTTTAGGTCCCTAAAGGCACCGTAGGATGCTCAGGTGACGCTTCATCTGCAAGTCGGCCTGGAGCTGCGCCAAGCCGTATGAAGCAGGGGAAGCAAGCAGCAAACCCCCTTTCCCTTCCGCGCCTGAAGAAAGTCAGAGGTTTACTCACACGCGAGGCGTCCCCAGAAGCGCGAATCCCCAGGTGCTGCCATTTCCATCCCTCGCGATTTTCCCACCGCTCCAGCCGGGGCCGGGCCGGGCCCTCCCCGCCCTCACGCCCTGAGGCCCCCGAGGCATCGCGAGACTTCCCGTGCGTCTCACGCGAGGCGCGCGCGGCGGCCGGCGCCACGTGACAGCCGCGGGGGCGCGCGCGCCGGCGGCGGCCACTCCACCTGTCACGGGCTCCCGGGGGAGGGGGGAGGGCGAGAGCGCGTGGGCGAAACCAACGGCGGGGGGTGGCCCCCGCCCCTCCGGATAAACGTTACCCGCCGTCCAGGCATCCCCCTCGCAGCCCCATTCGGCCCCGGCCACGCTCGGGGAAGCCTTTATTTTCCGCTTGCGCCAAGAGCGCCACGCCCGAGGCAGGGCGGGGTGGCGGGGGGGGGTTGTGAGGGTGCTTGCTGCCCCCCGCCGGTGGGACATGGCGCCTTCCTCAGCGGCATCCACTCCTCCAGCCCGGAGCCCCCGTTACGCAACTCCACCCGTGAGCGCAGCCCTCCTTCGTTCCTCCTCCTCCCACCCCAGCGCCCGCCACTCCCGACATCTCCCCCTTCCCCCGCCGTCCCCTTTTAAAGGCGCATCCCAACTTGCTGGTGCTCGCTAATCGAAAAGCTCGTCTGACTGACGGCCCACTTGACCTATCACAAACGCGCCTCTCCGAAACCCCACCCCCTTGCTAACCTACCGACCAATGGCGTGAGGCGGGCGGGGGAGGCGGGCAGCGAGGGCCAACCAAACCGGAGCGCAGCGGCGGCGGAGCGCAATGACTGACGTAAGTCAACAAAGGTCACGTGGGGCGCGGCGGCGGCGCCGATTGGCTGCGCGGACGCGGGCGGGCGGGGCGGGACGGGGGGGTCGCGGTGGCGGCGCGCGGGGTCCGCGGTGTG
Organism: Lanius collurio; assembly: GCA_020086605.1. Lineage (NCBI taxonomy): Eukaryota > Metazoa > Chordata > Aves > Passeriformes > Laniidae > Lanius > Lanius collurio. The sequence goes on from JACBWW010000007.1 coordinate 37,214,579, forward strand.
ACACAATTACAACAACTTTGGGCAGCGGCTCCGGGGAAGTTTGTACGGGCGGCAAAACACACCCCGAGCCGCGGGGCGGGCGGGGAGGGTCCCCCCGGCTCCCCGACACCCCTGCTCCCCGCGCCGCTGGCGGCGAGCGGCGATGTAAACACCGCTCCGCCGCCATCCGCAGCCGCCACCTCCTCCTCCTCCTCCCCTGAGTCTCCAACGCTGGGGCTCCCTCCCCCCCCCCTCCCCTCCCTCCCTCCCCCTCCCTGCCGGCTGTTGTTGTTGTAATAAAAGTTGTGGTGTGTGTGTGTGTCGGGCACCCCGCCCCGCCCGGCGCTGGGGGGTGTTGGGGGCGCGCAGGGAGGGGGGGGTGCGATCCGCGAGTTAATTACGCTGCGTTTCCATGAAATCGTGCGGAGTGTCGCTCGCCGCCGCCGCCTCTGCTGCTCCTTTCGGTGATGAGGAAAAGAAAATGGCGGCGGGGAAAGCGAGCGGCCAGAGCGAGGAGGACTTCGCCAGCTTGACAGCCCAGGAGAGAGAAGCCCTATCCGG
>JACBWW010000007.1:37215462-37327962 GCA_020086605.1 Lanius collurio
GGGGGGAGGCGGAGGACGAGGAGGAGGAGGCGGCGGCGGGGGGAGAGCGAGGGAGGGAGGGCGCGCTCAGCGCTGCTGACGTTGCCGCTCCCCGGACCCTCCCTCGTGATTTTCGCCCCCAGCCGCCGGGAGCGGAGCCGGGGCCGGAGCCCGCAGGGAGCGCGGGGTCCGGGCCGGGGCGGGCGCGGCGCTGAGCGGCTCCAGGAGCCCGTCAGAGTGACTTGTTTACTCTGCCGGCCCCGCTGCCTCCATCCAGCGTGCCCGGTCCTCGCCGAGCCCCGCGTCCCGCCCGCCGTCCCCGGCTTGACAGGGAGCGGGGCGTCCCGCGGGCTGCGGCTGCTCGGCCCGGTGTCTGGAGAGAGGTGTTTGTCTCTGTGGAAAGTTGTTGGCCCTGTCATTTAGTTAAGTAATGGCTGCTCCTGTCGGCCCAAGATGGCCGGACAGGGAGGAGAAAGAGAAGGGGGGGGAGGTAAACACGAAACAAACACCGGGAGCGAATATGGGGAGCGTGGAGCCCCCGGTGAAGGCTGAGGGAAACTCTCCTGCGCATCCCAAGTTCTTTCTGGGCGCTTTCTTGCTGCTTTCCAGAGCCGGTCCCTCCTTATCAACCTGTAGCACGTTCTGCTGCCCATCCGTGAGCTGCTGACAAAGGCTGTGCGGGCCGAGTGTCTGCCAGCTGTGCTTAAACACCAAAAGCCAGGGAAACATTCGGGTAACAGAATAAGTGGAACTGTTTTTAAAATGCTACACGGCTGAAGCAAAGGGGACAGTGCTCCTCTGCTTTCTGCTTCCTGGCTTGTTCCTGTCAGTAGCCTGTCGTTTGACACTGCTCATCCCATTGTTGTGTCGGGGTTGTATCGTGGAGAATTTTTTTTTCTTCTGCTGCTTTTAGTTGATCTGAGGATTTGACTCCGAACCATGTTGAGTTGGATAGCCTAGGCCTTTGCTTGTGTTTGGGTGTTTATTTCTGTCAGGATTGGAAAAGCTCAATGTCAGGACGTGGGGGGAGGGGGGAGGGATGGAAGGAAAAGCAAGTACACTTTCCTTTGTGCTTATATTAAAAAAAAAAAGTCTCGTGGTTTCCTTTCGATTTTCAGAGTTATTTATAAGAGCACTTCTTCCCATTAATCAAAAAGGTAGGGGAGTGACATGTCAAACCAGTTAAATAATGTACGTTAACTGTTGGTGGACCAGAACTCATGTCTGCTCTGTGAATGCTGCTGAGGCTATCGGAAATATTAGACCGAATCCCATATGGGATAGAGCTTAAGGATGCCAGATAGAAAATAAAAGCTTCACGTCTAATTAGATTGTGTGTCGCATAAAACCCCTGGGTTAAGTTTGATTTTGCGTACTGTAAAATTAAGTGGTACAAGAAGCAATTCATCCTATTAGTTGAGTTTTGTGCTTTTCTTATGTATAATGCTTTTTTTTTTAACCCAGTCAGTTGTAATTTTAGTATATGCAATCTGAAGTTGTGGGGCCTTTTGATAGTTTTGAAATATGTTTTCAGAAATACCATTGTATGTTCTTTTACTGTATTAAGCTGCAAATCCATGCAGTGAATACTAAAAAAAAACCCAAGCAAACCAAATATTTTGCTATTTCACCTCAGGTTTTGGATGATGTTTTTGTACATTTATGAATTGCACAGTAACTCATGAAGCATGTTCTTTGTAAAACTTGTCTCTGAGAAAGGTAGATTATTTAAGGAAGTAGAAGGATTAAAACGTTACTGTTCGGTGCAGAGATGTTCGAGAGGAATTTCTTGGCTTCAAGCAGTTTCAGTTTTGTTTGTGCTTTTTACTTTGAGGGAACGTGCTTGTGTTTCTGTTAGCGTTAAGAAGTTGCTATTTTTAAGATATTTTCTGCTTCATTCCTTTTCTGTGTGTGTGAAGCTTCATGCAATTTATGATCTATTGAGAGCTTTAGAACAATTAATCTAGCAGACCACTTTCATTCAATGTAGCAGTTATTTTTATTGTAGAAACTGTGTCCGAATATATGTGCAGTTAATTAATTGGTTTTACAGTGATAGCAACAAAATGTTTCCTTTTGTGCATGGAGCAACAACAGCTAACAAAGACCCTAGACTCCACAATTATGAAATCCTGACTGACTGATTTAAGAATCTACAAGGCAGTGCGTTACTGTGCGAGATTTATGTACAAGCATAGCAGGTAAGGAAAACCATTGAGTCATGTTTCCAGAGGAATCCTTCACAAAGGCAGAAATTTATCAGTGCTCCCCTCAATGGGAGAGGAGCACACCCGCTATTGAACCTTTTCCAGAGGCTGCCAGGCTGTAGCAGTGAGTGCTCTGTGGGGCCTGGCAGTGCTCTCTGGTTACCTGGGGTTGAGGTAGCAGGAGCAGGGTACCTGTCTAGGGAGACAGATGGGAGGCCCTGGGTTGTAAGTGTTTGGGGAACAGCTCTGTTCCCTACCTGGGTACTTGTGTGTAAGGAGTCTGTCGTGGGCTTAAATTTGGTGCCTGGCTGCAAGAAGACCCTGCTTGTTTTTGGTGGGGTTCACTAAGGTGTGCATCAGCTTGGAGGGGATTGCAGGAGGCCTTTGCAGTGGGAACTTCGGTTTAATGAAGCCACACCCTGACAGGATTTAAGAAAACTGGAATCTCTTTGAGGGATGGGGAAAGGTTTTTGTCTAGAGCTTTAATTTAGTTGTGGGTTCTATTCATGCTCCAGGTCTGCTGTCCCCTGTTTTTGGTAGTTTTGCTTTCTAGGATATATGGGCTGTAGTATCGTGAGCTAAACCGACCCCTGCTGCTGGGTGTAGCAAATCAAAAGGGCAGATAAGACGTGAGAGCTATACAATGTTATGAATTATTGAATGTATAGATTAGGGTCAGGAATATTGTAATGTTTCCCCATGCAGTGGGTATGTGATAAGCCAAAAGAAACTTTGCTGTAATGGTGTACACGCTGTGAGTATATGTGACAAAGGAATGGAATTTTCTGTTGCCAGAAATTTTGTTTATTTTACAGAAAAAAAGGGCTTGGAAATCATAGTTTGAAGTTAGTGTGGTTTTGGGGAAGAGGGGAGGGAAATTGAGAGATCACCTTTCAAACTGGTTGAAATGCTGGAAACCCAACGTAGTCAAGTCTTGTGTAGGAGAAAGTGCTCACTGTTACGCTTCCGTAGTTGACAAGAACATTAACGGGAAGAGAAAAAAAAACCCCAAAACAAAAACCCTGCTGCTGTCTTGATGTCTCTTTTCTCCCAGGAAGACATTCTGGCAGAAGGTGAAGCTTAAAGACTACTTGGGGGAGGAGGGTGAGGATATCCATTGTATTGGAAGTGAATTGCAAAGCATTTCCTTTCTCTTTCTTCCTTAATTTTTTCTTCCTCTTTTTTTTTTTTTTTTTTTTGATTATGTTTCCAGTGTTGAGCCAAAGTTGACTTGATTGCAGTGACAAACCATCGTTTCATAAGCTGTAATTGGCATTTATACAGATGTAGGTTGATGTAGCTGGACTGATGTATTGGGTATAAGATGCTTATTAATTCCTATTCATTGAGTTTAATCAGTTTGTCATATCCTGTGGACAAATGTGAAGCATATTTCCATTTAAAGGTATTGATGTTGAAGTCGATTTAGAGAGATGAAGTAGTTCCACACAATAAGCTGTGTTTTAGTCTGTGTTACCTCTCATGGTCTTGCAGCCCTTTTGTTTTACAGCTGATTTTTAAAATGGTATTTCCTTTGTGTAAAGGCCACATGTGTTGACAAAATTAACACCGTGCTTATCTGTGCATTTATAAAGCTTACAAAAATTACAAAATAAGTGCACAGTGACAATATTCTTTCATTTTTCTTGCAATTGTAGGTATTGCTTGTTTAAAATAGTTTTGGACAGTGTGAATTGGTATATGTTGACTTTGTCCTTTTGGTGTTGACATTAATGTTAATTTCCTACTAATCCATAATTAAATAGACTCAGTTTTATTTATAACAAATGGTTTGAAAAATAATTGCGCAGGAAAACATTTTAGCAGGTTAGTCTCAGTGTAGTAAAGTGGTTTTGTTTCTTTTTTAATAACTTTGGAAACATTTTGGCTGGATTTATTTTCATCAAAACAAAGAAATACTGCTTGAGAAAGAATTAAGAGTGTTTGCCTTACATAATGGCAGTACTGGGAATTGGTACCAGGAGACATTTGTAAAGCATTCCAGGAAGTGGGCAGCCTCTCTTAATTTCTGTAAATTTATATCTGAGTTGTTCCTTTATGTTTGGTTTGTTCAGTTTTTTTAATATATTGTGCATTCCCTATTACTTGTTTATTGTCTACTGTACTGTCTATTGTGTGGAGCAAGTTGAAGTTGGATAAAATTTTGTAAATTGTGTCATAGTGGAACCGGTTTTCTAGCCTTTTTTGAAGGTGTCACTTTTTAAAGTGTGTTTATTGGATAATTTTAACTGAGCCATAGATTTTTGTAAGATCAGTATTTTTTTTTTGTATGCAGTTTGGTCATTGTGTTAATAGGGTGCAGCTTTTTAGGATCCAATTAAGGTGTAATGGGTGACACATTCTGTAGTTCATGGTTGTGCCATGTTTATACTTGGTAGTTACAGCCATGGTGTATGTAATGGTTGTGTGTCCTGGTACTTTAAACTTGGTTATAGATTTGCAGTATTTGTACTTCATCTGGTATTAAAACCAACCTTTTTTTTTAAAATGAACGTTACACAGTTCTGTAAGTGTGAAATACTTAGCACGTTTTGATATTTCCACAACTAGTGTTCGAGGCTTTTTTTTTTTTTTTTAAATAGTGGGATTTTATTGCTCTAAATATATATCCCTGAATGTTTTGGCTGTTCTTTAAGTGTAAAGTACAGTATTGGTACTACTTTCTGAAGGCAAGAAAATTGATGAAGTCAGAAACACTGCACTTGTCATTTTATTGTGTTAATGAAGAGAGAAGGATGGATGTCATGTCCACAGACAATGTGCTTTTGTAGAGGTGTAATTAGGATTGCAGGACACTTGGTGTGTTGGCATTTGCATTTCAGCAAGCTTTATATTCACTATCAGGAGAGTATTAATAGGGAATATAATGTAAGGGGTTCTTTTGCTGTTGATTGCATGTTACATATTGTAGCTTTTAAGGACTGATCTACTGAGTCAGAAGGCTGAAGTGGTCCATTTTTCTAAGTGGTACATGTTCATCAAGTTAAGGTAATTCATGCCCTACAGACTTTAATAAGCAAACAGCCACGGTGGGCAGTGGTTCAGGATGGAGGAGAGAGGGAAATAGTGCTATATTTTAGCAGCTGAGGAGTAGAAGTTCTGATAAATTATTTAAATTTCAAGAGTGTGAAGAAAAACTGTGGCAAGTGTGGGACACAACTGTTTTCATTCCATTCCAGTAATTTAACCATTGATCCTTTTGTGCATCGAGATAACCATGGCCTCTAGCTTTCAAATTTCTCTCCAGGTGAATCAAAGTACAGTATGTGAAGAAGGAATAGGCAGTCTAAAGCTTTGTCTGTGCATGGTATTATTCAGGTGTGCTTTCAGCATGGCTCTGTGCCTCTTGCCAGCCTGCATTGCTGTTTGTTCACCGTAGTGGGTTGAGTGGACTTGGTAATTATAGAGGTAAAACTATCTGCAAATGTTGATACCATCTGAAGTAAGTGTTGAAAGCATCTTCTAAAAGCTGTGCCATATGTTTGTTACACCATTTTAGAAAAGAGTAGATGTTTCATACTTGGATAACTTGGTGCGTGTAGAAACATTTGTTTTCATTACATTAGTGAGATGTTAAAAAATTATAGAGAGTCATGGAAAATGTTTTTCGCTATAAAGTGACTTTTTCCTGATTAACACTTGTCGCAAGACTTTCCAGTACCTTAATTATAAGCCATGGCCCACTGTTGTTCTTCATTCCACTGACAATTAGGCAAACTTATGTTCTGTTGAGAAATTAAGTTCTGGTTTCCAGCCTTACAGATTCATCAATTAAACTTAAGGTCGTTCTCAGATTACTGAACAAAAGTAGTTCTTCTTGGTCCTCACCTAGTAAAATTTTTGAGTAATGGGAAGGATTTTGCTGTATTTTCAACAGTCTGAAAGGGAAGGAAATGTATATATTTGTAATTGGAGAATATTTAAATAGCTGTGTAAAAACTAGTTACTACTTAAAGGGCATGGGTGAGCTGCTGCAGAAACGAATTAAGGAGATGGGCTGTGAGTGTGAGGTGAGTGCAGCACTGAGATGGGTGGCAGGTTTTAGTATTGGATCAGGTAATTCCAGGAGCCAAACCATTGTACTGCTGATCCTGAATGCAGATAGGTATATGGATGCAGCTTCAGTCCTTTAGTGTCACACCTACCTTGTATTTTACATAAAAACTCATGTAAGTTACTTTTTTGTTTTAACTCCTTTTGGTGAAGTCCTGCAGCTGTGGTGCTTGAAGCCTAAGGTTTGAGTAATTAGTTTTCACAATTAAACATTGAAGTGATGCTTATTAAATTTGATGTGTCATTATAGAGACCAGTTGACTCTTAACCAGTTGACTCTCTGTAGAAAATGTTAGCAATGTTAATCTTGCAGAATGCTTATTTGTGGTAAAAACCAGACAGAATTGAAATAAGTGAGTCTTGTATGGAGCTCTGCAAAGGCTGCCAGGAGTTGTATAGGTGCATGTAGGAGGATAAACTTAGTACCTTACAGAACATTTTTGGTGTGAGGAAAGAAAGGAATTGTGTTTAATGTAGTTGGATCTGAGTTTGTTGGATGAGGGAAGTTCAGTAAAGCAAGAGAAAATACTTAAATATTTATTACATGTTTCCAGCTTACGGATAAGCAGAGTAAAGAAATAGCCATAGTAGAGTAATTCCTCTGTGGAAGAGCTCTTTCCAAGACTAACCTGGTTAAATGTGAATCTCTTCAAAGCCTGTTTTCAAAATGAGTTCTACTGATGCTGTCACAAGTAGATTGGGCCATTTGGTAGTTTGCTTGTGGCCATTATAAAGTTTGTTGAACAGTATATTTCTAAAATGAGCCTCTGCTTGTCAAAGTTTCTCAGTAGTTCAGGTATTATTCTTGATACTGAATACTATTCTTCCTATTTAAAGAATCATAAGAAAGTATTCCTTATGTACCTAAGTTCATGTTAATGAACAAAACTGCCATTAAGTATATTTGGGAGTTGAAGAATACTATTTATCAGGTACTTTCACTTTGGAGTGTGAGAGGATGCATGAATCACCATCAGAGCTGTATTGACAAATTACCTTCCTTTATGGTTCTTGGTTTTGTTATGTGTAGTGTTTATGGCAGAAGCTAATTTAATTAAGATATAGAATTAAGAGCTCATTTACAGTTTTGTAAAGGGAGTGACTAAAAAAAGTGTGTGATGAATTACAAATAAAACACTGTATGTCTGCATATGAATTTCTTTTGTGGTAAGTTGTTAAATTAATTGTTATTTGTTAAAATGGCTTTAAGTCATTTCCTTTTCTCACAGTGGCATTTGAGGATTATGATTCACTTCTCAATATTGACTGGTTATTAGTCTAAAGCAAACTGAAATTGTGAATATGCTTTCCATTACATTTCTACTTCCATTTTGAGAATTTAAAATTCTGAACAATTTCAGAACATTGTTTCCAGCATTAGGCAAGAGATCCAGTGCAACAGCTTTTAACATAGAGCCAAGAGATATATATTTTTTTTTGTTGGTATTCTTGTGTTGTTTCCACTCTAGTCCATTTTAACTTTCTATTTAAGCAATGTTTTCATTATCTTACAATTTGAAAACTTACTTGCACAGGAATACAGAGTAGAATAATGAATTGAAGTTAAGACTTTATTTTTAGGTATTTTTCTTCTAGGTAACAGGATTTTAAGTATCCTTTGTTGCTTCTCATATCTTTGAGTGAAACCATCTTTTGGTCTGTGGGATGGACCAGGCTGGAGAACTGTTTCAGATCAAAAATAACCTAGTAAAAATAGAAAACTCACTAGTTTTAAATAACCACTATTGAAGGCTAGTACTGAGAGATTTTAGGAACTCGAAGAGCCAGCTTCTTAGTTGTTCAGAGCTGAGTTGGGAGGGATTCCATGGGAAGCTTCCATGGAGGGTGATGGAGCTAATGAGTGCTGGGAGTTCTTGCAGAATGCTCTTCTGGAAGCATGAAACCAGTTCATCCCCTTTAAATGGAAGGGAAGTAGGTGGAGTAAGAGATCCCCTTGACTTCAGTACAAGCTCCTGAGGCTGCTTAAAACCAAAAGAGGAGTGTACCAGGGATGGAAAAATGGACAAATACCCACTGAGAACTACAAGGGCATTGCCAGAGCGTGCAGAGGTGCAGTTAGAAAAGTAAAAGCTCAGCTGGACTTGAAAGTGGCTGGAGATGTCAAAAACTACAGGAAAGGATTTTTCAGGATTATAAACAATGAGCACAAACAGAGGAAAATGCTGGCCCCCTGTTAAACAGGAGAGGTGAATTAGTTGCCAACAATGCTAAGAAGCCAGAGGTTTTCTGCACTTCTTTCACCTCTATCTTTACCAGCACTCTCGGGCCCCAGACCTTGGGAACAAAAATCCAGTTTCATGCACAGACCTACTGTCAGTGAAGGAATTATTGATGTGTGTGAACTGTTAGAGGAACTTGACCCCTACAAATTAGCCATCTGAGGGTGTTAAGAGAGCTGGCTGGATGCTGCTGGGAGGCTGCTCTCCATAATCTTTGAGAAATCCTGGAGATTGGGGAATGTTCCAGAACACTGGGAGAGGCTCATGTTGCCCCATCTTCAAGAAGGGTTTAAACAAGAATGCAGGAAATTTTCAGCTCATCAGTCTTCAGTCCCAGGGAAAGTTATGGTACGAATCCTCCTGGGGCTGTCACAAGTCAGATGAATCACATGATTGAGAAAAGCTGGCACAGATTCACCAAGGGCAAATCATTCTTGGCAAACCTGACTGCCTCCTAGCACAGAGTAACCTGCTTTGTGTGTATGGAACTAGTAGTGGACATGGTCTTCCTCAGTTTCAAGTCTTTCTGTGCAGTTTCCCACAGCCTTTTCCTGGAGAAACTGATGTGTTGATTTCCAGACAAGGGATCTGTGTGGTGGCTGGGAACTGGCTGATGAGCAGCACCCAGAGCAGGATGAGAAATGCTCCTTCTCAGACTGGCTGCCTGTCACAAGTGGGGTCCCCAGGGACTGACACTGGGCCACTGTTTAATACTGTCAAAAGTGATCTGCATGGAGGGATGAAGTGCACTCTCATGAATTTTGCTGATGATACCAAACTGAGTGGGGAAGTGGACCTGCAGAAAGGAGAGCCCCCTGCAGAGTGTCCTGGATAGGCTAGAAGAATGTGCTGATGAGAACCTTAAAAAATTCAGCAAAGACAAATGTAAGGAATCGTATCTGGGAGAACATGACCCAGGAGTGCAGCGCTGGTTCTGTCTGTCTGGGAAGCAACTCTGTGGAAAGGGACCTTGGAGTCCTGGTGGATTTGGCTCAATAAAAGTGAGCAGTGTGCTGCTGTGGCAAAGATGCTGGGGTGTTGGATGCTGTATCCAGTGGGATGCTGGATTGCATCAACAAGGACATCCCCAACACAGGCAAAGGAGTAATCATTGCACTCTACTCGGCACTGGTCAGGCCACACCTGGAATATTTGTGTGCAGTTTTGGTGCCCACTACACAAAAGAGATGTGGCCAGGCTGGGAGAGGATCTGGAGAAGGGCTACAAAGATGATCAAAGGACTGAGAAGCTGCAGTGTGAAGAATGGCTGAGATCCTGGTTTGTTCAGCCTTGAGAAAACGCTTTGGAGGAGATACTATCAGCATGTTCCTGGATTTGAAGGGTGCCTACAGAGAAGGCAGAAACTCCATTTTTACAAGGAGTTACATTGATAAGATTTAGGGGATACAAGTTACTCTTGGGGATTAACGTCCTAATGAACACAAGAAAAAACTCACAAAGAGACCAGTCAGCCTTTGGAATAATGTCTCCAGGGCAGTGGGGGATTCTCCAGTGTTGGACACTTGCAAGATGCTGCTGGACAGGGTACTGAGCTGTCTTGTGCAGCCTGTGCTTTTGCCAAGAGAGGTTGGAATAGATGATCCTTCATGTTAGAGGAGAAGCTGCTGCTTGAGCATTCTCACACCATTCAAGGAGTCACATACACCCCACCCACAACTGTATTTAACTTCTGGGTCTGGAGTCCCTTTGCGACAGGAGTGTCCATTGAGCTGATGGATGGGTGTCCCTTGCAACTCCTTGCTTGTACAGACTCTTGGACATAATTCCTCCTTTGAGCTTGATCTTGAGTTTCCTGCATCAGAGACTCAGGCATTGGATTGGTAAAAATAAATAATTTAGTAGAGTGGTACAGCAGCAGGTCTTGAGCTGGGTGCCTGCGGAGGGGGACACAAAACAAAGAATTCCTTGGCCTTTTATACCATTTTTGTACCCTTACATTGAGGTATTCTCTGATTCTGTGAATACAGTTTGTTTTGCAGACTTAAAAAGCTGTGCAGATGCTTCGAGAGAGAGATTTGGGTGGCTGGGGTGGGTCTTGGTTGGTATGACATTTTATAAATATTCCTTACAGAAACAACTATTGCTCCTTATTTTCTTATGGAGAATGGAATTACCTCTTTTGGAAGCAGAGGTTGCCAGGACTAGATTGCATAGAATCATGTAATGGTTTGAGTTGGAAGGAGTCTTTAATACTGTCCAGTTCCAACTCTCCTGCTGTGGGCAGGCACATCTCCCATTAGACCAGGTTGCTTAAAGCCCCATTCAGTCTGTTCTTGAACACTCCCAGGGATGGAACATCCACAACTTTTCTTTCTTCATGGAGAGCAGGGATGGGATGGGTGCAGTGACTACAGGTTCACATCTGAACATGTGAGCAGCAGCAGAGAATGCCAGAATGTATGTAAGAAGGACTATATAGGAGAAAACTCTGAATGAAGGAAAGCTCCTGAGGGATCTAGGTTGAGTGCTTCATGAATTATGTTTGAACCTGTGACTACTGAAAATCAGGCCACCATTTGGTTTTAGGGAAGTGGAGAAATACGGTCTTTTGAGAAGGCTTTTCAGAAAATAGTGTTGTAGTAAAAGGAAGATATTTATTTTCTGTTAAAGGAAGTGGAAGAAAGGTTGCAAAAGGGTACTTAGATTAGATGTGAGGAGGAGTAGGAAATCATGGAATTGAATGGGTGACTTAGAGATGCAGACCATTTTGGGGTTGAGGGAATGGCAGTGGGGATCATAGTGTTTTTATTCTTTCCAGAAGCTTCCTGAATCTTGTGCCTGGTTACCATCTAAAACATTACTGCTAACTTAAGTAGCATTTAGGTGTTTGATGGTGCTGGGGCCTGCCTCAAAAGATTTTAAAAATAGGGTAAACGGGAACAAAATGGAGATTAAAAAATTGCAGAGTTTGTGTAGGGTGTGAAAAAGCTCAGTAAGAGTTACATGCTCTGAATATAACAGAACTCTCTCCCATTTTTGAAATGAAAGTAAGATACTGGCTGTGTTTTCTATGTCTTTATCTTAGACTGCTACTTCCCTTTTCCCTCCTTATCCCTCAAGAAAGGGAAGAGTAAAGAAACTGTAGCTTCCACTCTTTCCTCAGGGTGAAAATGAAGGCCAAGAACTCTCGTGTGTCTGTTCTCATGTCATATTTTGCTGCCTTTGGATTTGAAGGATAAAGAAAGCTGAGCAAGTGTGGAAGATACAGATGGATATGTTGAAAGGGCAAGAAATAGTTTAAAGTGTGGAATTGAAAGCCTGTGTAAGGGAGAATGATGCTGATGTAGAGAATTTAACAGTGCAGTTTAATACAACAAAGTGCAGAAAGAGTGTAAGATGAAGTGGAAGGATAAGAAAAATGGAGAACATCCATTATATAACATCATAAAGCATGTCATAAGCAGTCTCTGGCAGGAGAGAAAAAGTGGAATGATTTTGGGAAGAATAAAGAGCTGCAAAAATTATATACATTGGTTGGTAAACTTTAATGGAGCTTCTGAGCATGTTACAAATATAGTAACTGAGGGTAGATTTTACACACCATGGTTCTCAAAGCTTTACGTGTTCTTAGTCTGGTGTGCTGCACAGAAATATTGTTTTGTGAGTATTTTTAATCTTTCCTGGCTTTTAATGGTTGGAAGGGCAGATCTTTTGAATTTGTGATTTTGTTAACTTAACATTGTAAGTTTTCAAGAGTGGGAGACTACAAAATTCTGAAGGACTATCAGATTTCAAGTGTTACCTGTTAAAATTATCAACAAATAAGGCTTAAGGGTCTTTTTTGCTACTTGAAAAAAGTTTTTTACTTTATTTTAAGCAGAAATGAGTGTTCATTTGTTCCTTTTTAATTCAGAGGAAAGGGTGAGTATAGCTTTTACTCCTTATAATTTCTGAAAAATAAATTATAGTAAGAAGCTGTATAGCTGCTTTTGAATCAGAACAGTACATACTTCTGTACTCCTTGCTTAAGAAGAAAATACTAAAAAAAAGTATTGTGCATGGAAAACAAAACTGGAAGCATCAGGTGGTACAGAGGTGTGTGTCTGAGCCAGCCTTTTCTGGTGCCTTTATGAATCCTCTCAAATAGGATTAGAATAATGGAATATCCTGAATTGGATGGCTTAGAATAATGGAATATCCTGAATTGGAAGGGACCCACACGGATCATTGAAGTCCAACTCCTGGTCCTGCCCAGAACACCACCAAAAATCCCACCCTGTGCCTGAGTGTAGATCCACATCCTGCCTTTAGTATGAGAGCACATGGAATTTAAATAACAAGTTGTGTTTTTGTAGTTGAGAGCTTTCTTAATTGTAGTTACTCTGTGGAGGAAATCCATAGTTGAAATGGCTTTAATGCCTCCTGGTTCTATATGGGGAGCATTTGGTGGTGTTTATGCTTATAGCAGAGTTAATTTTTGTTGCCAAGGTAAGATGAGATTGCAGAACCCGTCAGAGTCTGTGTTAACTAATGAGCAGAGTTAGGTCTCATTTTCTGCCTTTAAAGGTCTCTATTAACTTACAAGTTCATGTGTTAAAAATTTATTAGTTCTGACAGTTTTCTGGGATTAGTTATACACTGTCCACTTTTGCTGAATTGGGGGGATTTTTTTTCTCTGTATAGTCGCAATACAAGTAATTTTTAGAAGTTTATTTGGCATAAATAACTTGAAAGAAGTGCTGATGGTTGAATGGAAATCTGGAAAGGAGACATTTGCTGTGTTAAAAAAGGTGGAGAGCACAGCAGAAACTGCATTGTAGTATGGAAATATATTGGAGGCAGATGTATTTGGGACAGGTGAAGGAATTGTGGAAGGTTGTGTAAGGGTTCCTTAGGTAACTGTGGGTGGTGGGGATATGATCATTGCGTAGGACTGCAATGCCTGATCTTGGAGATTGCCTTCAGTTCATCTGTGAGTGTAGATGTGTTCAACCTCTGTGAGTAAAACCTTGGAATTGGAATGTTGCAGTCTGTTTATTTCCTGCCAATAAAAATGCTGTCATCTTAAATTGTGTTTTTCTGTATTATTTGATTTTCTTTCATGGCCTTTTTTTTTTTTTTTTTTGCTTTTGAATGGTAGAATGTTTTCCTGTAGTGCCAGTTGCAAACTTGGAGCTTGCTCGCATTGTGGCCAAAAATCTGAGAACAATGATGACTCCATTATGTGCAGTGAGAAAGGAACGTTTGTACTACTTGCTTTTAATTGCTAATTAAGCCAAGTCCTCGGTAGTTTGAAAGAATGGAATAGTTTATGCCCTCTGCTTTAGACCACTATTTGCTACTCGGTTATGGAGAATGGTGGAAGGAGTGCTTTTTATTATGATTTCTGGATGGAAGTGAAAATGCGTGAGGGCAGTCCTTTTGCACAAGCAGCTCTCAGGATTCAGGGGAAATGTGGTGCCTGTGGAACTGAGGAGGAGTTTAGGACTTCTGTGCTGCTGGAGAAGGTCAGGCAACATCACCTGCCCCATCCTCAGCTCTCTGGGTTTTGCTTCACTGCTCTGCTTCAGTTTCTGTATTCAGTTTAAAGGTAATTTTTATTTTCCAGACAAGCAGCAGGGATCTTCTAGAGAAACCCTGCTCATCTTTTGAGATTATTTTAATTTGTTCTTGATTATTATTTCATCTTTCTTAAGATGAGAGAATGAAGCTGCCTTAAATAAGAGTGCAGCACTAGTTCCAATGCATTAGTACTCACTTACTTTAAAGATTCTCCAGTACAGCTTGGTAAGAATTTTCTGACTCCAGGAAACTGTGCTTCCAGAGGGATTGGTAAGCAGATATGCAGATTTACCAACTGAGACAGGAAAACAAGTTTCAACTACAGGTCATTTCACAACTTTTTCCTCAGGGCTTTCTCACTTCCACAGCCAGAACTCAAAAATGGAACAAACTGATTTAGAGCAATTCATTAATGAGTAGCTTAAGGTCTGTTAGGCTTCAGACAGCTGGAAAGGAGAAGGAACATGCTCCTGCTCCAGTGACTTAATTTTCATGATTTTTCTGCAGTTTTTGAGAACCTTTCCAGATTCTTTTCATGTCATGGCTGAAATGAACT
This sequence comes from Lanius collurio, assembly GCA_020086605.1. Classification (NCBI taxonomy): domain Eukaryota; kingdom Metazoa; phylum Chordata; class Aves; order Passeriformes; family Laniidae; genus Lanius; species Lanius collurio. Next base: position 37,230,042 of record JACBWW010000007.1, read on the forward strand.
CATTCTCATAAGGAGATTACCTGTTTCAGTTGGCACCTTGTTTGCCAGTGATTTCTTGTTCTAAGTAAAAAAAGTAAAATTGCTGTGGAGTAGTACTTATGGGTATCTGGGTTTAAGAAGGGATGTGCTGTCAAATTTGGACAACCTCTTGGTGCTGATGTTCCCACGTGGATCTCAGGCTCTGCTGCTGTAGCTGTGCTGGCATTTCCTCTGCTCTGACAGGAGTTTCTTTGTTGGCATCACTGCACCATCACCTGCAGTGTCAGAATCCCCCCTAGAGCTCTCTGCTTCTGCCATAGTTTAAGAGTTGTACCAAGGTGTGTGATTTTCTTACCCCTGTTCTGTAGCTGACCATGGTGGAGCTGGTTTTTGTGGAGCAGCAGCGATGTCTGCAGCTGGGGCCTTTGTGTGCTGTTGGGGTACTACTTGTGGGAAATGAGTTTTGTGGATGAAAACTGCAGTGTGAGAGGAATAACCAATGTTGTTTAGGTGGCAGGTAGAAAAACCTTTTTAAACAGCAGGTGCATTTATAAGATGATGCAGCATTTATGTAACTTCATTGTGCTTGTTAAATTGGTAATTCATTTAAGTAGAAGAAATTCACATTTTTCCTAGAAATTAACAGACACTGAACAAGTAGGGGAAGGTACTGTGGTACTACCTCTCCTTCCACAGTCAGATAAGGGATTTGATATAGTTGCTACTTCTGGTTTTCATTCTTAGTGTCAAGGTGAATTCTATTACTACCTGAAATGCACATTTGAAGTGAAATGTTGCATTTTCTTCCTGCACATAAATCAGAATCTTGGCATTTGATTATCCTTATTTGGTTGGGCCTCTTACTGTGCACATAGAACTTAAAGGAAGATTCCCTTAGTTTGGAGAAGTAATACCTTTTGGGAGGCACAGTTGCACAGCACTTGGGGATTCAGCTGAAATGAGAGGTAAAGTTCCCATTGCCAAGTGGCATTTATCGTAGAAAAGTGCTCATGGGGGTTGCACCTTCATGTCTCTATGAAGCTGTAAATCTGTTTAAGTTATTTTGTCTTGGACAGAAGCTCCATTGCTGGTGTAATATTGCCCTCCTAACCTCCCCAGCACATTAAAAAATTAAATTCTTTGTGCCTCCTATCATGTTGTTGTTGTCCCCCAGCATTTTTAGCTCTGGTTAACTTAAATTGTGCATGCACCTGGCCTCTTGTCACTTAAGTGTCATGATGTGTGTGGTGTCAGTCATAAGTGGGTATGTAGTATTCTGAAAAGATGTGAGTAGGAGACTATCGTTAACTATAGAAAAAATAGTTTCAAACTGTTTATTTTCAGTAATACTTGAGGAAAGGTGGAGAATTTAGTATACTACTATATTTTGCTATTAATGTATGAATAAATATACCAAATTAATCTAATTAATTGTAATAGCACATCTTAATATATACATATCTTAGAATGATCCTCAGTTGCTCTCTCTTGGATATAGTCATACAAGTATTTAGTATTTTATTTCAGTGCATGTAGCCTGCATTATCTGTGGGGAAATCCTTTTAATTTAGTGTCATCTACTTTTATGCAAGCAGACTGCAAAGACTTGTTCTGTGTGAGCTCTTAGAGGTCCTTGTTCTGTTTTCTCAGTGAAGGAAATGTTGAGACTCTCTACAACTCACTGAAAGGAGGTTGTAGCCAGGTGGGGGTCGGACTCTTTTCCCAGGGATGAACCAGGATTGGTGTTTTCCAACCTTAAATAGTTCTCTGATACCTTGGGCCGCATCATTAAATGAGGAAGTTGTTTTATGCTTATCTTCTCACATATTTGACTACTATAACCAGCAGAAGTAGGATCTGTCAAGATTTTGGGAAGCAGCCCATATCTGTGTTCCTGTTAGTTGTTCAGTGTAAGTATAGGCTTCTAAAATATGAAAGATTTTGCTTCTGTCAGGCTGTATAGGAGGTGAACGAAAGATCAGAGGATGGAGAAGGCTTAAAATGCTAAACTTGGCTTAAAAAACCATCTCCTAGGGGGAATTCCACCCTGTAATGCAATTTTTTTTTCTTTTTGTTTTGAGGCTGCTCTGAATTGCAGGCCTCCTCTGTCTGATGCTTACCTCACCTAGAGATCTGTAGGTCAGATACAGACTGACCTATTTGTTGCGTCTGGCACATGAGGTCATGGAGTAGGTGACTGCTGGTGGTTGTGAATGAGTCCTGGAAATGAAAGAGATGCAAACTGAGGTTTTGGGGGGAGTTTTAAATGTACAACCCATAAATCCCTTTAATCCTAGCAGAGTTTTTGGAAGTTTTTTTTCATTTTGGGAGAATGAAGGGACGTTTGAGAATTGCACAGTATCATTTACCTAATCATGGCTTAGTCACATGTAGTCCTCCTGGAATGCGACTGAGATTGTTGTAGTAAAATAAGGATTATTCCTTTTGTTCTTCCTCTTCCCTGAAAAGGAAGGCTCCCTGTTACCAGCACAGAATTTTGGTTTGTGCAGTGGACTTCGTTCTGTGGTGTCTTGTGACCTTCCAGACTGATCTAGCAAGACTTTTGGAATCAGTGAAGGAAGTTCTGCCCATGGATGTAAATTTAACTCTTGACTTGCATGGGTGACACTTTTTCAGGTCTGTAGTGTGCTTGTGCTCTTTGCCCCATCTGCACCTGAAGCAGAACTGCTCGTTCACAGTTCCTAGGCTGCTTTCTGGGAAGACCCAGCTCTTCTTTATTCCCTACTTGTTTTTTCCCCATAGCCAGTGATCTTCCTCCCTACACCGACTTTGAGATTTGCATGTCATTCTTGTCTGGTGCAGCTGCTGATGGTTATGGTGGCTTCAGTGTCCCTGCCTGTAGAAGGCAGTGCTAAATAAATCACAGTGGATTTCTTAGAGCACAGAAATATTTCCTCATTTCATCATTGGCAGTCAGGCTCACGACAGTCCCCAAGGGAAAGCATAATGGAACAGTTCATACTTTTGTGCTTAATACCTTGACTATAGAGTACAGCTGCCATCGATGCAGCTGGAATACCAACAGCTGCTTTCCAGTGCCCTATGTCACATCTTCGGTGGCAGAACTGTGTATTTCCTGTTTTCAGACATTATTTAGCTGCTCTGAGCCTTCTGGGAGGCCTCACACAAGATTCCGCTTGCTCACAAACTACGTGCTAAATTTTATTGACAAAGGTCTTTTCACTTTATATTTTTGTACTTAACATGTCATTCTGAAAACCTGTTTCGCCAGCCCAGAGCTACAGTTTCTATTTAGAAGGTATATTTTGTACAGATAAACTGTACAAAAATAGGGATAGTGGTATCACTTATCAGTAGCTTTCAGTGTGATCTCTGGAGACAGTGGTGGCTTTCTGATAGTGAAAGCAAGTAGCAGCATTAGAACATCAATACTGAAAACAACACTTTTCAAATTTTAAAACACCACACCAGATCTAGACTTGGGTTGATGAAAATGGATAATAAATCAGCTATTTAATTGTTGAGTCCTGTACAAAAATGACAAGAAAATCCAACTGTAATGCTGTATTTTGCTGGATCTGCTGTTGCTGTTGTCATTTGCTTTTGGTCTTGTTGATAATATTTCTGTTTTGGAGAAAAAAATTGTCATTACTTCAGAGAATTAAGACTATTTTGAAATAATAGGTGACAATGGCTACTTATATATGTTGGGAAAAGCAGCAAGTACAAGTTCAAAATGTACCAACCAGATAAATGATGCAGCAGAAAGTGAATTATGTGTCTGTTCATCTGAAAGTGGGTGGGGTGACATCTTTGTGGAAAAAAAAAAAAAAAAAAAAGGGTTGTGAACTATTACTTGGAACATACATTAGAGAACTTGGGACTGTAGCTTAGTGTTACAGAACTTTATAAAATGTGTGACCATGATGATTGCTGAGGGCCTGCTGTCTTGTAGCATGTTGGTGTTATCTCTGGAGGCCAGAGAGCTCATTCTTGGGTGCTGTGCTGTGGCAGTGCAGGTTGGGCATGAAACATCCAAAGATGTTCAAGAAGTGATATCCAGTCTCATTTCAGTTGGGGTTTGGTGGGGGGAGGGTGGTGCTTGTTTGTTTGTTTTGCTGTTTGTTACCTCTGTTTGCTAACAAAGTTATGAATAATCTTTTATTATTTTTCTTCAAAACCGTTTTCATTTTCTACATGATATTTTGAAAGCAGTCACAGAATGTGTAATGCTGCTGAGATTTGGTCAATATTCTTTTAGTTTAATATGTCTTCCCTGTGGAGTTGTTAAACTGAAACTTCTTGAAATTTTGTAGAATATTATTTCTCAAGAGGGTTTTGAGAAGCAGTAGTCTTTGTGTAAATGAAAGCTGGTTTGTATGAGGATGAAAACTTTGGTTGTTTAAGTGGTACTGATACACTCACAGTGTTAGTACTTGCCCTATTGGAGTAATGCTGAAATTAAAGCCAAAATATTATCTGGAAAACCATAAGAAGTGGGTTTGGTTTTTCAAAAACTAAATATGCTAAAGAATTGCATTCCTTGATTAATTAAAATTTAAAATTGAGATTCTCTAGAGAGACACCAAGCATTGAATCTCGTAAGTATTTGTTGTTGAAGCTGGACAGGTATCAGATACTGTCTGTAGGTTTTCGTTGTGTGGTTATTCTCTCTACTTACAGTGCATTTGTCTCTTGTCTGGACAGTAAGGATGTGGTAATTCAAAGTATTAAGGAGTTAATTTTACCTAAAGTTTCTCAAATACTCTTTTTCAGAAGTGCCTCAAGGGCATAAGCCCTTTGCTTAACAATTCAGCTCTTTATAATAAATATTGGTATTGATCTCTTCTGGACTAGAAACTGTTTCAGAAGTCCTGTGCAGAGTCTTTGAGTGGGAACACAAAAGAATAAATAGGTTTGTAGGAGAGGTTCTAGTTGTTTTTCAAGCCTGTCCCTTCACATTGCATGTGGCCATGTCACAGATACATGGGTATATGTGATAGCATTATATAAATTAAAATTGCTGTCTTAAATGTGATACCAAAGAGTGCTTAAAAGAATCCTTTTGCCTCTACTGTTTATATTAAATACTGTTCAGGAACCTAGTTTTCTGAGTCTTCAAATACTTCTTAAATTTTCAGTCTAAAACTATACACATTTATTTGGCAACTTTGTTGTTAGGCTAAAATAATTCTTCTCTTTCCCTAGTATTTGTCCTGTTGGAACTTGCAGAAAAGTCATACTAGCTTTTGATTTGCTAAAGTAAATAATTTAAGATGTTTAGACTTCCTTTTACAAGAGAGACTCTTCTTTCCTCTTATCCCTGCAGTTCTCTTCTAATTTTATTTATTTTCTGTCTTTACTGAATGCAGGGAAATTGTATAGAATCTGCTGAGATGATATTAATATTTGTGCTTTTAGAACAGGTTTTTCTCTGTCTCTTCTGCAAGAGCTTGGAAACTGAACTACCAGGAAGCAGATTCTGAACAAGATAGCTCCCTGCAGTTAATCTGTGAAACTGCTGCCCGTCCAGTATTGTTAGTGTGAGATGAGTGGACGTGGTTTTAGAAAGTGGTGGGGAAAATTAATGGAAGGAAAATCCATCAGGAGCATTCCCCACCTGTGCCCAGGAAGTTTCTGCACTTAAATTGATGTAGTCTGGAAAAACATTAGAAAAAAACCCACCACTGTATGCTACCCTCTTTCTTTTACTGCTTTTTCAACAATGTGAGTTCATGTAAAAGCTGTCCTCATCTTTAATTATTGCTGTTTTAGTCCCATGTGCTGTTGAATTAAATACAAAGACAGGTTGCTGCACAGGGCTGACTTATTGTCATCTTATTTTAACTTTACTGTAAATCTGTCCTCTGTTGAGCTCCAGAATCCTATATGCTTGTTTTCATCTGCCTTATGCTGGCAGCATATACTCATCTTGGTTTGTTGCGTTAAAATCCAGTCATTAATGTACATGGGATTTTTTTTTTTAGTAGTTTTAGTAAGCTTGTTGCAGAGTTCAGGATCTTACGTGGCTGTATAATCTTTTACTGCTACGTGTCTCCCCAGACTGCCTTTCAAAATCCATCTGAGGGGTGTGGTTTGGAGTTACAATGGCCTTACCTCATTCACAGTTGATAAACCTAAAATAAGACCATAAATTCAGTCCAAAGGCCAATACCTTATCATGGTAAATTATGGAGATAATTACAGGATGATGGGCTACCCCCAATAAGTGTAGTTAATATTATAGCAGTTCACCTTTTATGTTGAATTTTGTGCTACTTAGACACTATAAAACACCTGTGAAAATGGCTTTTAGGTGGAGGTTGGCCTGACTCACAAGAAAAACGAAAGCATGTTGAACTGCTGAATGTGAAACAAGTGCAGGAAACTGACCCAGAGTCTCAAATCTCATGCCATTACTGCACAGAAGGAATAAATTTTGACAAATTTACTCCTGCTGCACATTTTGCACTGGTAGGGCGCTGTGGAAGCCCAATGGCAGAAAGGAGAACGAAGTTGAGTTTGTGCTCCTTTGAGTCTGCCTGTGTGCCCTCATCTGGGAGGCAGGGAAGTAAAATCAACAAGAACTTCAAACTTTGTTGTAATGTTTCACAAAGACTTGGAGTTTTTCAAGGTATCTCACTGGAAAAGAGGTTTGAAACATATTTTCAGCATACTGGAGTTTATGGAGTACTTTTCCATGCACTGGACAGCAGCTCAGGCCTTGCCAGTCAGGAGATTTTCCCTGTGAGCTGCATGCACCTGGTGAGATGCCAGTTCTCCATCTGTGGCCTAAAGACAACATCAAAAAGTATTCTCTTTTGCATGTGCAAGTGTGTCATTTACGTTTCCAAGCTTAAGCATAAAGGTTGCCCACCTCCTGTTGCTTGCACAGGACAGGCCACAGGTGGTCCAGAATGATGAAGTTTGGGGTTTTTTGGATGTAAGAAACTGTTACAGCAGAAAGCAATGAAAAAAGAGCCTTTTGTACTACAGTTGACAGTAAAGGATTTAAAAAGATTGACATTTGGGACTGACTTGCATGCTACCCTTCCCTTTCATGATTATTTGAAATGTCTTTAATTTAAATTTGATACATTTTCAGCTGTTCTTAAACTTTCTCACCTTTGTATTTTTTCATCCTCCCCAGACATTCCCTGCAGAGGGATAATCACTTGTTCTCTTAGTGACTGGCATGATTGAAGTGGTTATTACGTGCAGATGCTTTGTGTTGAGTGGATGATGATGGGAGGCTGGTGCCCAGCCAGGTGAAGTAGGGATGGAATGGTAACAGTGGGGAAGGTGCTGTCCTTCAGGCTTGAGTTAACTGTGATCTGCTTTCCTTTCTTGGCATTGCCCTCTAACAGAGGTTTCATCTCTTACTTGGTGTTCCCTCACACCCCTTTTCTGTCTGTGCTTTTATTTACCACTTCTCTGGTTGTGCCCAGCGTGCTCTTTAGCACTTAATTCAGTGTCTTACTCTGCTGTGCTTGGTTCACGGATTTTTGGGTTGGATTGCTGTTTTCCTTGTTTCCTTTCTAGGGGAATTGCTTGTTCATGGTGACACAGTGTTTTGGCAGGGATTTTGCAGTGTTTAGTGGAGTGTTTATGTATATTAATGAAGGCAAATGAAAAGTGTGTGTACCTTTCCACATACATTTTCTAAAAATGATGAATTCGACTCCTTGGGACCAGTACTTGAAAAAATCCAGTCTTCCATGGAAATCAGCTTTTCCTGCATTGTGAAGAGTTCCTGTTAGTTGTGGTTGACACACTGGTGTATTCTGTCAATTCAAAGATCTATGATCAGGCAATTGGGTGCTTTGAAGGTGAATTTATCCTGTAAACAAAGATAGGTTGCATTAGTGACAGTGAAATGGGAGACAAGAATGTGTCCTGTCCTTCAAAAACGTTAAAAAGGAAGACAGTCAACATTGTAGTATTACAGAAGTGTCATTTCAATGGAAACTTCTTAGGTCACAATTTTGGTGCATTTTTTGCAATATCAGGTTAGTTGCATTTTGGAAACAGTATTGCCTGTGGAACTGTTGAAGTTCATTCAAATGTTTGGCATTTATGTGTAATTGAAATTGATGTCTGCCACTGTAAATAATGTCAGAATTGATCATTCTTCTAAAAGCCTGAGTCCTGACAGCTTTAGCTGAAGAGTAAGAACTTAGGAAAACACTTCTCCTTCTGCAGAGTGAATCCTGTGGAGTATGGCATGTTCATCAAAAGAACTTATCAGCAAATTTCTGATGTAGAGAATAAAGTTATTTCTAGCGTTATTTCATTTTAAATGCAAACATTACAGTAATGTATAATAAGGGACTCTTCAGAGGTGTTTTTTGTATGAATCACATTCACATCCTGGTTTAGGAATGGTGCCAGCAGAGCTTCCTGATGTTCAGTGCTGACCCCCACACCTCTTTTGGGGTACTCTGTCCCATTTCAAATTTCTGGTGGTGGATTTCACACCTCAGTGGGTTTATAAAATGATTTTTAGAAGTTTGATTGTTGGTTAAAAGATTTTTGGATTTTGTCTCTGCCTCTAGGAGATGAGCAGTGTTAGTGCTTAGAGATGCTGATGTGGTCACTCTGAAAGGTGGTGTGGGTGTAACACAATGTAAATGCTGGGTTAAAGATCTGAGTTCTATACACTGGAATCCACATTGTGCAATTTGTTAGTGTATGAATAGGCATTTTTAAGAGACAAATGGCCATTAGCTATTTTCTGTTTAGGCCTGGTACATGTAATGAACAGTGTAGGATTAGTGAATTGTGTGTAAACTCTTAATTAGATGTGCAAGGTTGACCTTCTAGTATGTTTGGATGTGTATTGCTTTCCCTAAAGTGTAGTGACTCATTTTCAAGGAAGCTTTTAATAAACTCATAATACTTTCTAGTTAATAATGTTTTGAAGATGAGGAAGATAGTTTTGGTTTTCATTTATTTCATAATTTTTAACCTTTGCTGTTGAAGTTAAAATATAGTACAACTTGAACCAGCCATTTTTTTGTTTTATAATTAGGGTTGCATTTTAAAGAATTAGATGTGACTGTTTTGAATTTGTGGCTTCTGTTACACAAGTATTGGAGTACTGTGGTTTAAGTAGTCAGGATATGTGTTGAGTGAAAGGTAGGCCCAACAGAAGGGGATATTGCACTTTTTCCAGTTGGGCATTGTCTAAAAGATTCCTTGCAGATCCTTTTGTTGGAAGGAACATCATCATCATGATGGAATCGAGAACTCATAATTGAGTCAAGGTTTGTAATGTTCAACCAAGACAGATGGTGGTGTGGCCAAACACCTCAGTCAGTATCCACCTCTGATGGTGGCATTTTTCTTTATCCAGCTGTTTGTTTTAAATCACAAAATCCTGCTTTTCTACCCAAGGTCATACTGTAGTTGTGAGTGGGGAAAGGATGACTGGAACAGAGTGTTCTATGTGTAGGTGGAAGCTTAGAGTCTGTCATTCTGCCTCTGTCCTGCAGAGTCATCGTGGTGACTTCTGCCTTAAAAGTGAGGTTGACTTTGGAATCTGATACTTACGGCACTTGTGATGAGTATGGACAACTGAAATTTAAATCTTTGTTTTAAATAGAGTGAGGTCTTGAATCCTCATCCTTCTAGATTCATGTCCTTAGTAGATGATTTTAATGTGCAGGAGGTTTTTTGTGAATTTTTTGTGCATCCCATTTCCCTCCTATAATAGAATTGCTTTCTGACATGCTGTGCTTACCAGAAATTTGATCCTTTGAATCTGGCTCTGTTTCTAATTCAATAGTATTGCTGAAAATACATACAAGATACATGGAGAATTGCCATTAAGCTTCATACATAAGTGTTTTACCACTTGGTATTTTTTAATGTCCATCTGTGTATTGGATGTCAAATTTGATAGGCCTTGGGAAGCATTATTCAAGAAGGAGATCTTGCATCCAGCTTCAGGGAAATATTAATGTCTGTGGTGACAACCTGCAGTTTACCCTGCAGCTCTAGGAGTCTTTAGGTTGTTTTGCCTGTGACAATTCACTATCAGGTTTTACTTAGCAGAAGACTCTACTAGCCAGTTCCGAGGCAATGTTTGGAGTGTATTGTCCTTTTACTTGGTGTTTAGTGCACATTATGATGCAAATGCTTACTAGCAGCTAAAATAATTTGGACTTAGACTTTGTAGTGTGTAAATATAAAATCTGAAATCTCTTATGATTATATCTCCCCCACCTGTTACTGCCACAGCAGAAATAAGACATTTATTCTTTCCCAGAATAAGGTTCACCAGCTCTGCTGTTCAGAAGTGGTACTGCTCATTAGCTGTGGAATACAGAGGATTGTATTCCTCTTATTTCCTCCTTGCAATTTCTTTTCGTTCAGATTGCCACATGAGCGGGGAAAAGGTGAGGGGTAAGGCTGGGTGTTTGCTGGCATTAGCAGACAAGGGTTACAGCTCTTGATGGGAAATGTTATGGTGCTTCTCAAGGTGTTTACTGGGCATAAAGTTGTACAAAACATTTTTCTGTGTGAGCTGATTTTCATGTGCACTTGGTTATGTTCCAGTGTTGCTCATTTTTTGTGTGTGAGCGTAATTGTGTAAGCATAATTAAGCAGCCACAGAGGAGAAAATATGAATGGCTGTGGAAAAAGGAATGCAGCATGTGGAGTGTACCTATATGGGAGATTTCAGTGATGTGATGGAAAATCATTGGGGTGGACCCTTCTGCTATGCTGGCTGTGGTAGCTTTGAAAGTACCAGCGTTCTGAGACTCCTTGAAATAGTGGTATTTCAGTATTTAAAACCAGGTTCATTCCATTCAGATGGCTTTTTTTATCCTTTGTGTCTTAATGTGCCTTTACCTATTCTGTATCTCCTGTGGTGCTGAAAATTCCACACTTCCCACCCTATTAGCATTAGTTTTTACACTTTCTTTATGAAATTTCTCCTGACCCATTTTCACTTCCATTCTTCTAAAATAGATCGTCTTTTCCTTGTATTTTCAGACTAAGCTACCAGCAGTATTATTTCTGAGTACCGGGCCATCTCTACTGCTTGAACATTTTTGGGACTGAAGTTTAGACTGTGCAGATTTGTCAGAGCAATTGGTGGTAGCTTTAAAATATTTTTTAATAATTGCCTTTCTGTATTGCATTGTGTTCAAACGACACAGAAAAATCATTCTGTTTGGTCTAAAACTAGGTATTTTCACAAATATTTGTTGTGTCAGTCTTGGTAGACATTGTGTAGTGCTTATGTATGTACATTGTTCTCTATTTAATACCTCTTTTTTTCAAGCTTCTTTATTCTTTGTTTCATTGTCATTCTAATGCTTGGTGCCTGATATTCAGTGTTACATTTCCAAAGGCTGGTGCCCAGATCCAGAGATCTTTGCATAAATAAGTTACTCAGATCTTTTTTTCCTTAGGTAAAGTGGGCAGCTATTAATGCAGACTCTGGCTTTAATTGTGGGTGGGTTTCTGTGTTTGTTTGGATTTTTTCTGTGTTGATTTGAATTATATTTCCAAAATAATTTATCCAGTGAAAGCAAAACCAGCTATTTATTTGTTGTATCATATCTTACTTAACATCTGTATGAAACTCGGCAGACTCCTAGATAAAACTGGTTTAACATTTAAAAAAAATGATACGTTTGTCTATCATGTTAGCTATCTAAATGTTCTGAAGTATGAAGTATGACATGCCACACCTCATTTGTGTTGGGTATAGGTGAGAATTGCGAGAATAAAATCAGATTTAGTGGTCTTAAATTTTAGTGTGCGATGAACTATTCATGAGCTTGAACAATTGCTAAATTAAGGTGCTGCAGTTCTACTTGAAATAGACTTACTGTGGTAAAAATAACCAAAAAAAATGTTCCTATAGTCTCAGATAAAAATAATTTCCAATTGCCTATGAAAAATCTACCACCACTTTGAAAAAAAAAGGTTATTTGTGTTTAAGTTTCTTTAAAAGATTACCTGTAAAGGATTTTGAATGATGAAATTCCATATAAAATTTGCCATAATCTCTTGAGTCAGCTGATTATGAGATATTTTCAGGAGTGGAAGAGAGATGATTCTGTTTTCTGATAATTTAGAATTTCTAAAAATTATGTAAGCATATGTGTATGTAAAAAGACATTGATATTTCTAAGTTTATTTGACTGTACTTAAAAGAAATAACGAGAGGATTGCATCTTCCAGGTGCACTCAGAATTAATGCAGAGTGATTCACCACATAAGCTTAAGTCAACAAATTTTTCATAAAATCCAGTTGATTATGGACACTGTCAGCTGCAAAGGACTGAGCTTCCTGTATTTTATGTATATAAACTATTTTTAATATGTAAACTACTGAGTCTGACAGAAAACACTTGTCAGGAATGTCTTATAAGTGTTCTGTATTCAAGGGAGGCAAGTGGGTTTTTTACTCTTCACTGAAATGTCACTTTTCTCCATTTAATAATTGATATGCATGTATTCTGTTTTGTATTCTGTTTTGCAGTTCTGTGCTTCTTATGAAGCAATATCCCTCAGTTTTCACTGATAATTGAGTTCATGTTAATTTTCACTTGTAAGCTTGGGAATCTTGACCTTACTTTATTGTGTCATCTCTTATCTGCCATAGACATAATCTGAAAACAAAATTTGTTACATCTTCAGTATAATCTGGGAGCACAAAAGTCCTGGACTACAGTAGTGGCTTTTAAAGAAAATTCATCTCAATTGTGACCATCAGGCTGTGCGTGTAGCTCACGTGTGCAGCTGCTTTTCTTTATTGCCTGCACTATTTATTCTTGTGTCTGGTTTTATGAAGCATTAGTCATAAGAAAATAAATCTTGGTTATACATTACTTGAGAAATGTTTGAGGAGGTTCAGTTTCCGTTTTTCTATACTAATTTTCCCTGAAATGAGAAGGGCTTTGATCCTAGGTATTACTAACAGACTAGAATAAGTTCATAACGTCCCAATACGTCATAGAAATTTTGCAAGAACAAAGCTACTGGAGAGGCCAGCTCATGTTTTTCCTTCTTGAGGCCCAAATGTTTTGGGGTGTGAGCGTGTTTGTGTCCAGTACGCTGTACTTTTAGGACTCTTACTGGGGCTTCAGGATGGTATAGTCCATACATGAAATACAGAAAGAGTAAACGTGTTAAACTGAGAGAGAAATTTTATAATGGAATATGAGCGTAGCAGAGACAGAGCATATAAAGAAGCTTTGAAAGCTGTAGTGGGAATTGCTATTGAATAAGAAAGTAAAGGAAGTTAAGGAGGTAGTGCCAGTACATAATATGAGAGCCTTCAGTGGAGGATCTGCTGCATTAATCTGGGTTATCTTCAGTCAAATAAGAATGGTATGCTTTTCTCTGCAGAAGTAAATGAGATGTTCTTGTAAATCGTCTACAGCTCAGAAGGTGATGTGTATCCAGGCAGTCATTGATGGGGGAAAGATAGTTTTAACTTCTGAAGAATTCAGGCTTGTGTGATATTTCTCTTTGCTTAGCTGAAGGGAGCCCTGTTCACACCCCCATTGCTGCAGAGCTGGAACTTCACCAGGAGGTTCTCTGGGCAGTAGCTGTTGTCACTGTTGTGGCATTTTGGGGAATTGTGGCATGGAGGAAGGGATGGGAAAAGAAGCCTTTCAGAGCATCCTCAGTGGTACTGATGGAGGGAGAAGGAGCCCAGCATGCACACACAGCTACCCCTTTCTGGTCTGTCGGTGCCCCTCAGACTGGCCCGTGGTACATGGGTGATGGTTGCCTCAGTGACCAGAACTGTGCACATGGTTACTGTATTTTCCAGATGGATAAAATATGAGCTAATTAACATGCTGTTCCAAACTGCTAGTTTACTGTGTGTTTTATTTGTCAAGAGTCTGCTGGTGTCTGTCTCTTCGCTTTTCACCTGGAATCTCAGCTCTCATTACCTGCTCACAAAGCTCATCCAGTCGGGTCACTGGAGACACAGGAAAAAGAAGCAGCAACTGTTCAGTTTTGTCACCCTCCCCCAGCTTATCTACATATACAATAGTGTTTTCTGTTGTGAAATTGAAGGTTCTGGGAACTTCTTGAAGCTTTGAATTTGTGATTTTACACTATATTGTCTGCATTGAAATGCTGTGTTTTTCTTGAGCAGGTTATTTATTACCCAGTAAAATTCAAATAATTTCTCTCACTGTGTGTTACTGCCATGGTTGTTGCCATGTTAACAATTCAGATTGCTGCTTTTTGGTTCCATGTAGTAGCTTGGGATTTTTTTCTATGTTCTAAGTAAAAATTTGCTGACTCAGTGTACTCCTCCATTTTAATATCATTAATATATTAAATAATTAATGGTTAATATTTTATCACATTTTGCCATTTAGCCCTGCTTAATTTCATCTTGGTCAGTCATGCTTGTCATGATTCAGAAAGGATAACATCACATTATCTTCTTCAAAAACAATTTGAACAAGCTGCATTGATTTTTTTTCCTTGTTTTTAGTACAGTTGTTTAACAGTTGTTTGAATTTGTGCTGTAAAATGCAAACAGTTGCAACCAGTGATAATGGTAAAGTTTCTTTCTTCATAATAATTTAAGTAGAAATAATGTTGTCCTTCTTATTTATAAGGCAGAGCTGTAATGCTTCAGTGACTCCTGTATACAATATTTAGAATTCTGGTTTTATCTGTTAGATTTATTGGTTAGATGGGTTTGGGTTGGGTGTATTTATTTATTTATTTTGTTATGGTATATTCTTGACTAGGGTCTTTCCTTTAGGAAATGACATCGTGTTAATAATAGCCAAAACTGGCATTTACTTTATGGGGTTGGATTTGTTTGGTTTTTTTGTGGGTGTGGGGAAGAAATGGTCTTAAAACAGAGGGAAAAATGAATCCACTTCCTTATCCATTGGAATGACAAGTAGGGAACACACACGGGTCTGGTGTGACATTTTAAAGGTGATTCTAGAATTATTTCTTCCTTTTGTCAACAGATTTTGCCAGCTTTTTCTGAGTTGGTAAATACACTAAGCCTTTTTCTTCACTATACTATATTTAAAGGTGTCCTAAGAATTGGTAGTTGAATCTGTGCAATCAGGATGCCCCCAGTCATGAACTGTGATGTAATAAGAGGGAATTTATGTGACAATTGTGTATTACTTCAGTTGAAGGTGACAAACAGCATGAATATTAGTACTTCTTTAGGGTCATATAAGCCAGTTTCTTTTCCTGCAGCCATTCCTGTATTGGTTTCCTGCTTCTGCTCTGGTTGCCTCACTGTTAAGCAGCTGTGGGTGATTATTTTGCCAAGTTCCTGAATTCTTCGGGTTTTCCTTTTCTTGCAGCCTTGAACAAAGGGAAGGAAGTGCATGATGTTGTGTAGAAATCTTCCTTTTCATTTCAGGGTCTTTCTCTTTCTTGTTAATTTGTCAGTACTGGCAATTCTCAAGGCTGACTCCACTGAATGCAGTTAGAGATCCATACAGTGTGGAGAAATAACAATGCTCAAAAAACTCAGGGTTTTTTTAGCGTCCTTTGAATTCTTAGTGTCTTAGGATAATTTAAATGAGTTGCACAAGTGGTGCCATAGGTGGTCTTTGCAGTTAAAGATCCACTAAAATGAGATCTTTTGATTGTTCCTTCAAAGAAAACATCTACAGCTACGTATAATTGTGACCTCCCTTTTATATCCATTCATTCAACAGAGACAAATTCTTACCTGTGCAGAAGAATACTTGTTACTTTCTGAAGGTCTTTGTGGAGAGAAAGTTTTTTGACTAAAACTAAAGTTAGGTCTCTGCCTGTTGAATCTGCCCTGGCTACTGGGATGAGCAAGAGCCACTCAGTGACCAACCTGCTCTTCCTTGAGACTCCAGGACTGACTTGGTGTTCCCACTGAGGAAGTAACTCTTGCTTTTAGTTTCTGTTTCATTTTAGAATGTGCTGGAAGAATTTGAAAAATTCCTTTGAAACAGCCTTTCCAAGTTAAGTTTGCATAAATACGAATGTGTTGCTGATTGTGTTGCAAACCGGTTAGAGATGAGCAGAGGGGGTTTGTTTTAATGGTGTAATGGAATTGCTCTTACAGGAACAGATAACTTACAGTTAACTGTGGCTGAAAAGGGAAGTTCTGGTGTCTCAGGCCTTGCCTTGTGCTTGCATTGGTGAGATGGCTTAGCAGTATCTTCAGTTTGTGTGCTAACATAAAGGGAAAATCTGCCTTGTTGGGAATTGGTCTGAGTTGTGTGAAAAGCTTGGGCACAGGTTTTTACATCTCTTCTGTAGACAGTGCTTCAGACAGGTGTGATATGTCATTTAATGAGCATTTACTTAAAAAGGAGCTGGGGGAATGTTGTGGGTCCCCAAACACTTAAATGTTAAAGTGCGTGTGATTTACAATTTCCCTGAACATCTGTACAGAAAAATCCTGTTCCATTTGTTCATGAAGTCAAATTCTCTTTAAACACCTAGTAGACTAATGTAGCCTAATTCAGGAAATAAACTACCCTAGCTTCCTCTCCAGTATTTATTGTAAGCTACTGTTGTGATGGCAGTTTCTGTATGCTCTGAATTGCAGAAGACAGAGTACCAATTTAAAAAAATATCAAAATATGACTATTTCCTTCAGCAGCTGCAGCAGGTATTGCAAATCATCAGAAAAAGGGAAACCTATCTGCAAATCAACCTGTGACAGCAACATTAAGATATTTTGGATATAATAAGATATTTTGGATAGAGCGTTAAGAATTTTCTTATGATTTGTACAAATCAAGAGATGAGACTAAAAAGTGGAGAGAAGAAGCATGGTGCAAAAACCAAGATTCTGCACTAAGATATTTGCAGACAGGTTCAGCTGGTGAGCCTAATGTTAAGAGTCAGTACATACACAAGTAGTGATCCTGAGGAATTTACTTTAGACTTGTGTGTTTTGCTGCTGATTTTAGGGATGATATTCTTTAGATGGAGAGTTGACTGACTACAAGAGGTGTTCATAGTGATGGGAATAAAATTAAAAGGAGTTGTAACTTTGATCCATGGTGAAGAGAATTACAGTCCTTCCAGTGCAGTTTGCTAGGGCAAAGCTTGCAGCATGAAGGAAAAGTTCTGCAGCAGATCTTTGAGGTAGAGGCAAATACACATCTAAATGTGGTATCTTGAGAACACAGTCAAACAGCTACAGTTTGAAATACGTACTTTAGGTTTATGTAAACATATTTTTGTGTTTTATTAAATCATTTTAATACCACATGTACACCCACAGTTCTGTAGCAGCATAGCTTTGTTTTTATTTGTCAGAACTTTGCCTCAGAAAACAGCCGTAAAATAAGGTTTTTCCGGACTTGGATACAGGTGAAAGTATGTGATACATCTCAGTCTTGGGATACAAACTGAGACCCACTCAGAGCAGATTAGATCAGTAATTGAGTTCTCCACAGATGTGTTTTAACTATTTCCTAACATTTCCTCATTTTATTTTTAGCATCTCTCATTTCGATGATTAATAGTAGTGTACTCAAAGTAAATTATAAATACAGGCAAGGCTACTGATTTAATATTCAGGTTGATTTCCCCCCCTCTTTTGAATATCCAAAGTTTTACATTATTATTATTTAGTTTTAAAGAATCTCCAAAACAGTTCCTCATTTTACAGAATCACAGAATATGCTGAGTTGGAAGGGACCCATGGTCTTTGATTACTGTCATGTATTAAAATCAAGGAGTTCATAATTGCAACCAGGTTTGAAACATAGACAATAAATTGGTGCAAAACATGGATTAACCAGCTGGAATTGGAATTTGTTTGAACTCTGTCTTGCTTTTGAGAATTGTGCTGATGCAAAGGACCTTTCCTCCCATTTAAATTTGTTCAACTGCTTCTGTTCAGTGGCTAATATGTTCAGAAAGTTGGGAAGTGATTTTATTTATTTACTCACCATTCCTGAAGTGTATAGAGGGTCAGGAAGTAAATAGGATCATGAGTTAAGGATGTAATGTGTTAAAGATCATGGCAATTACGGTAAATAGAAAGTGTCAGTTCAGTTTGTTAAAAATGTGTGTTCAGAGCACAGAACATTCTTTGCTTCTGTGTGTGTCATCTAAAAACTTCTGGGGAAACCTCTCAGACTAAAATTAATTTCTAATTGGATTTACATTTCTGACTTTGGCTTTTCTTAGTCTGCAGTAGAAGGTAGTAAATTATTTTACAACATGACAGATGTGAAAAGAATCAGATCTTGGGAAACACAAAGATACATAAATTGCAAAAGGTAACATGTTGAGGTCATGTTCTTTGGTTTAGCAAAAATGAGTGCAATAACTGTTAAATGAAAAATGAATTCTTTAGGGGGAAAAAACCAACATAATGAGAATAAAATCAGAGAGGTTTCTTTCTTGCAGATTGGAAAGAATAAAATCAATTCTTTTATATTTCATTGATTTCTAAATTAAAAATTGTCATGTAAGTTAAAGGTCTGTTTTGTGTTGGGGAAATCGAATATCCACAGATAAACTAGAGGAAATTTCTATTGTTCAGTTGTTGTCAATTTGCATTAGAATCAGTGAGCTTCCAAATCTGTTCTGTCTTAAATATTACATTTCTTTTTTGAAAAGTGATGCTGACTTTGTTATCGAGAGTGTTTGTAGACCTCTTGTCTTGCAAGATAAGGATGCTTTATTATTTCTCAGCAAATGTATTATTTGCTTTAGTAAAATACAGAATTTTGAGAACCTTGTATTTCTTTTTCCCAGGCTGTTCGCTGCTATGAATCGCTAATTTTGAAAGCTGAAGGAAAGGTCGAGTCTGATTTCTTTTGTCAGTTAGGTCACTTCAACCTCTTATTGGAAGATTATCCAAAAGGTAAGAATTTTTATTTCTTCTGATGTCTTTGGGGGATTGTTCTTTGGTGTAGATGACACAACAGAATGAAAAGATTGGGCTAAGTCACTTTTTGCTTGGTTTGTACTGCGTTTCAGAGCCCATAAAAGAATTAGGAGTGGAGATGTCTTTATAAAAACAACTGTATTCTTACTTCTTGTTCTTTTTTTTTTTTTTTTTTAATGAAAAACAAAAACCAAAATATTGCAGGTTCTGGTGTGAATATGAAGTTGTCTGGCAGGCCCAGTGTTGATGGCTGCCTGCCTTTCAGTGATTGTGGGATGTGGGTGAGAGCTGGGTAGAACAGGTCATAATATTTTACTTTTTTTTCCCATGGGATGTCTTCTTTCATTGTTGTTGCTTTTCAGTTCTAACATGAATGCAGTTCTATTTGTGTAGGGAAACAAACAACACCCCCACCCTCAAAATGTGTACTCCCACCCCACGCCTTTTTCCAAACACACAAAGATAACTGGTTTACAATTTCCTTGGGATGCAGAAACAGGGAGATGAGTTATAACTGAGAGCAGTTCCAGAAGCACTGCTTGGTGACTCAGGCTGGCTGTGGGCTGTTTCAGAGCAGTGTGTCTGTGGGTCCACTAGTTCTGTGTCTGACATCAAACAGTGTGAGTTTGGGTTCCTGGGACCTTCATTTCTAAAGTGAGAAACATGTGGATGTGATACTGCTCAGGAGGAATTTGCAGGTATCTAAATTCAGTCTCTAAATTCAGAAGGGTTTGAGTGATGGAGGCATCTGTCTTGTACCTCGTCTCATCCATTAGTTTGATATAACCACTGGTGTTTCCAAATCCAGAGACATGGGAAAAGCTGCAGGGAGCATGGCAGTTTGCTGCCTCTAAAATTTACTGGAGAATAGTCTGATCCTATGTTTTTGTTTCATTTTAAGAGAATTCTGCCACTTGCTCTGCAAAAAAACTTAAACCATTGTTTCTGATATGCCTAATAAAACTGGGTATGGGTGATATGTGTGCAGTATGACCTCCCAGATATATTTTACTTGACAAAACCAGCCCAGGATTATGGTCTGAACTGTATTAACTCTTCTTTTGAGTTGACAGCAGTTAAGAGTGACAGGACCAGGTGTTGCTGTGGATCAGAGGCAGGGTTTACTGCTGGGGCATCTGCTTGGTACTGTATGTATGGTTTTAAAAACAAGCATAAAAAATCCAAATGATAGTTGAAAGTAACAGTTCTCCAGAACTGTAAAAGAGCATTAGCACAACAATGTGAGAAGAAACATTTAGTAATTAAAAATCTGAATTAAAGTACTTAATGCTTTCTCAGATGTTTATTTAATGTCATATCTCAATCGTAAAAGAAGCCTCAAGAAGACAAAAAACTTCATTAGTTATGGAGTATTAAAAAAAGATGTATCTGTATTTTTAAAGAGGTATAGTAGTAGTTGAAAATACTGGAGGAATTTTAGTTGATGTAAAAAGGGAGGTTAAAGGGTTTTTTTTATTAACTGAGGGACATACATTCCTGTTAACTACTTTCTTGAACTCTAGTACCAAAGACTGTAAAACTGTTATCCTCAGTGCAGAAAGTCATAGGTGTTCTAGAACTAATTTACTGATGTTATTTGAAAGAACTAAAATGCTTGTGTTCCATTATAAAGTAAAAATAAATTTCATTACATGATACAAATTTTGTTACTTTAATTATCGTACATTCTAATTGCGTTACAGTTAAATTTTACAGGATTTAGAGCAGAAAAGTAAAGAGACTTCAGAATGTTTTTATGTCACTAATGTATATTTTACCCAGTTTTTAAGTCCCAAAGTTCCAGAAGTATAAAATGCTGAAGGAGCACGATCTTCAGAACCATAAATCTGTGTCTTCTGAAGTTTGTCATGGACAAAGTTATGGAGAAGTCAGTGTGTTTAATGAATTGGATATAATAATAATGTATCACAAGATAGCAGTATGTATAATGCTCCCTGATTTTATTCCTTGGAAGCCTGTTACTTAATTATCTTCATTAAATGTGTA
Organism: Lanius collurio; assembly: GCA_020086605.1. Taxonomy (NCBI): domain Eukaryota; kingdom Metazoa; phylum Chordata; class Aves; order Passeriformes; family Laniidae; genus Lanius; species Lanius collurio. The sequence goes on from JACBWW010000007.1 coordinate 37,250,872, forward strand.
CACCTCTGTATATAATGCATATATGAAGTGTCTTTTATAAAGGCAGAAGTGGTAATTCCTTTGTTTAAAAATGCTTGCAGTGAAGTTTGTGCAGAGCAGAACGAATTGTGAGCTCACTGCAATGCTGGGATGATAGAGATCTGGGTTTCATGCTGGTAGTTTCTTCTCTTTGGATCTGTCTCATTTTTTCACAGACACATTGGCAGTGAAGGATCACGCACCTGGGTGCATTTGTTGTGTGTTATTATTTTTATGTAGCTAATACCTTCTGAACGTAGTAAAAATGACTGCAGGTCATTTCTCTGTGAGAATTAGGACATGTACAACTTAAGAGGGACCTTGAGAAAGTCATGGTGGGCTGCATCATTGAAACTCACATTGTTGCTGCTAATCCTGCCCTTACTGCCTATACTCACAGGGTATTGGCTGAGTGACAGGCTACCTTGACTATGCAGTAAGCTGATGTCTGATGCTGAAGTCTATTTAACTTTGGCTTTTTTTTAATGAAACCTGTTAAATCTTGTAATTTTGCTTGAAGTGCATTATGTTTTCTGTCACTTGTAGCCGCAGAATTCCAAAATCAATATGCTTTCTCTTCCTTAAAAAGAAGTACTTAGCTACAAGAAAAATTTTTAGTTCAGAAATTATGGGATGAGGTTCTTTATTCTCAGTATTATACCTGAGCTCAGATGGGAGTGTCAGTACTACTGCTAGCCTTTAAAAGATCTGAAGCTGCTCTGCAGGTTGCAGTTTTCTCAAAATGCAGTAAAGTTGATTTGCTGTTGATTTGCTTTTGGTAGCTAAAGGGTCTTCTCTGCAGCCATGGAATGGAGTTTTTGTGTTACCAGCACGCTTCTGCCATTAGGAGAAGGTCCCATGCCAGGGATCAGCCTTTTCACAGATATTGAATCCAGTGAGACACTGACTTATATTCAGACAGTACCAAGATTGCTGATGGATTGGTTGCAGCTTAGCATGTATGTTCAGAGTGGGTTCTGTGCTCAGCTTCCATTGTCTTGATTGTGACTGTTCAGAATTTGCCTTCAGGATTTCCCAAAATGGGAACGTTGACTCATCCTAGCGAAAACTCTTTCATTTCCTCAGTACCATTTTCCTAACTCTAATCTGATTCTTCCTCCTTTCTTTTTTGACAAGGCAGCTGTTGGATTGTTCCGGAGGTTCCCAAACCCCTTGTTCCCTGGGCGTGCCCCGAGCGGCACCCCCGTGTTTGTGGGTTGCTTTGTGCTGGTGCAGCTGCGCCTGCAGCTGTGGGGGAACTGATCCAACTGCAAAATAACCCGGCACAAAAATGCCATGCAGTTGTCCCAGACTGTGAAACCTCAGCCTCGGGTTTTGCTGGAGGAGTTGGATGGGTTGTCATGGGGGCCTTGGGATGCTGGGTGTGTTCTGAATCCAGCTAGGACTCCCTGGTGTGTGAACCTGTGAGTTTTGTTTGCTACTGAATTCCTCGGGACAGATGGGGTTTTTACCAAATTATTGTGGTCTGGTCTTGAAGGAAACTGATGCTCCATTAATAGTTAGGGTTATTTTTTATTTCATGACTGGTTTCCATGGGCAGTATGGAGTGCAGATAGTGATGTTTTAAGGTTTGGATTCTAGCTGACTTGAGTTCTAATTGACTGCTGTTTAATGAGCTCGTGGATTGACATCATCTGTGTTTTCCTCAGGGATCCTTATTTTGCAGAAGGGTCACATGCATTGACCGTGTTCAGTCTGTGACTTGGAGGACAGCTCACAGTGGCACAAATAAAGATGTGCTTTAATCATTTGTCTCCTTGAAATGCTGTTCTCTAAGCAAAATTCCTGGAAGTAGAAAATGCAGTTAATGAACGAATGATTTGAGAAAAACATGCAATTATTTGTGCCACAGTTACTAAAACACAGTAATGCAATCAAATAATTCTTATTGTTGTGCTCAAGTGGTAGTTGAGGTTTTAAATGTTCTATGTCAGAACAGTTTTAGCAGTATTTATTTTGACTATAGATAGTGACTGCTTTGTCAAAAACACTAATGCAAAAACATTTTAAGTCATTTATGAGATAGTGTTTGTTAGTTCGGGGGCATTTTTTTAGCAATTATTAAGCTAAAATTTAGAACAATACTGAAAAGAAATACAGAATGTTTTTTGAGCAGCTCTTTTATTATGATGCAACCTAAACCCAAAATTTAAAGTGTTTCTGACTGTTCTTTTGTAAAGTTGTTTCATTGTGGGAAACTCCCAATTTCAGCAATGTGTATGTGTTGCTTTGTACTTATAATTCCAGCTTTGTAGGGAATTTCTCTGTGGTGGTTAATGTCTTTCAGGAATTTGAAAGGAAGTATTGTCAGTGAAAAGCATTTTCATGTGCTGTGCTCTGAGGTGCAGGGTAGTAAGAATAATTTTATAAAATGTAAGGGAAAATTTCCCAGCATGGACAGGATTGTGCTGATTCCTGCCAGGCTGTCTTGTCTTACCAATGAGTTCTGAAGAACTGGAATAAATGAAATTGCTTGAATGAGTCAAGAAGAAATGACTGTGTTTCAAATAAATGAGATATTTAGGTTTGAGGATTTTTTGTTGTTGATAACTGGTAGAATTTGAGTTGCTTCTCTTTAGAGTTGTTTAACAGAATCCTGAAGATGAGATAAATTTTGGGTGGTTTAATTTCAAGTGGTTTAAATAATTATGTGAAATTTCTGTAGAAAGAAGCAAGCTTAGAACTTTAAAATGTTCTTCAGAAATTGTGTGTATGTGGGGTAGGGGTTAGCAGTAGACAGTTCTATCATAAAATATACCTGGGTCAGGTTTTTGACTGATTTTCTGGAAATTTTCACTTTGGACAATGTTCTAAATAAACAATTGTTACAGGTTCTTTTGTGGAATATGCTCTTGGAAGGATTTTTGAGCTTGATGAGAATTTGGTTTCTTCATGGATTCTCAATATTTTAAGATCTTCATAGAGTTCAGCATATAAAGGATTTCTGCAACTATAAACTTCTTGTCAGACTCTTGTATATCTTTCACATTTAATACTTTATGGGACAGTGGGCTTCACACCACTTTGCTGGTGCATTATATTTCCAGATGAGGATGTGGAATTGTTAATGGAATTTCTTAGAGGACTATTTGAGGATTTTTCTTTCTTAAATGTATGCTTGTGTTGCTTTTGTGTGTCAGCCTTCATTCTGTGTTAAAAGGAAGACATGCTTCAGGCTTTTTTGATTGTCTCTTTGGTACTTTCAGTACAAATCTCTGGAGGAAACAGAGAGCAGCATCTGCCTGAGGCCTTAAAACAGAAGACCTCAGTGGCATTTTGCTACTTTCACTTCCACAACATTTTTTTTGGTTATTACAGAATCACAGAATCATGGAAGTTGGCAAAAACCTTTAAGATCACACAGTCCAACCATTAACCTAGCACTGCCAAGGCTGCCACTGCACCGTGTCCCCCTGCAGCACATCTACACATCTTTTAAAAACCTCCAGGAATGGTGACACCACGACTTCCCTGGGCAGCCTGTGCTGATGTCTGACAACCCTGTCATGGAGAGAATTTTCCAGATACCCAATTTGTACCTCCCCTGGTGCAGCTTGAGGCCATTTTGTCTTGTCCTGTCAAGACTTGCTACTTGGAAGCAGAGATCCATCGACTCCCCACCTGGGGACAGCCTCCTTCCAGGTAGTTTGTACAAGGCAGTGAGGTCTCCAAGCCCTTTTTTTCCAGGCTAAACATCCCCAGCTCCCTCAGCTGCTCCTCACCAGATTTGTGCTCCAGATCCTTCCCCAGCTCTGTTGTCTGCCTCCAAACACGCTCCAGCATCTCAAAGTCCTGCTTGTCGTGACGGGCCCCAAACAGGACACAGGTTTCGAAGTGTGGCCTCACCAGTGCCCAGTACAGGAGGACAGTCACTGCCCTGGTTCTGCTGGCCACACTACTGCTGATACAGGCCAGGTGACATTTGCCATCTTGCCTACCTGGGCACACCTGGCTTGTGTTCATCCAGCTGGTGACCAGCCCTCCAGAGCCTTTTCCACCAGTCACTTTGCAGCCCCTCTTCCCCCAGCCTGGTTGGGGGGTTGTTGTGACCCAAGTGCAGGACCTGGCACTTGGCCTTGTTGAACCTCAGCCCTCATTGCCCTTGTCCAGGTTGTTGATGAAGATACCAAACAGGAGTGACCCCCAGACTGGGCCCTGGGGAACACCCCTGGTGACTGGCCACTAGCTGGATGTAATTCCATTTCCCACCACTCTCTGAGCCTGGCCATCCAGCCAGTGTTTACCCAGCAAAGTGAATTCTATTGGCTCAGCTTTGGAATTTTCTCACCTTTTGCTATCTTTCATTTTATGGCAGAGCAGTTTTCATCTTACTGGGTTAAAACACCATGGTGGGTAAAACCTGCACTATACATAAGCTGTTTCTACAACCTGCATGTATCTCTGAGGTGTTTAATGAAGATATATTTTTTCCTGGAAGCAGTCAGATTTAAATCAGCAGATGTACTCTCTCCAGGCTTACCTTTTCCCAATTCTTCAGCTAATTTTTTATTTTACTACTAGTTTCACATCAGCTAAGCACTAAGCAATATTAGTGCTTGTTTAAAAATTAAATTAAAAATAATTACATTTAAGAAAACACATATTGACTTACACAGAACAATCTGGAGCTTTGGTTTGTATTAAAGTTTTCTTTTCAGGGTATGGCATCGAATTAATGCTTACTGTTTCTAAGTTCAGTAAGCCAAAAATTTGTTAGTCACATTTAGCCTTGCAAGGTGCCACTAGATGGTGTTAGTATGTAGTTCACTTTCTTCTTACTCAAGCATTGAAATACCCAAACTGCTCCATGTTTGCATCACTTCTGGAGGCCTCTTAAGTTTTAAGTTATCATAAAGTAGGCTTGTTGGAGCAGATCATAAAAGCCATCCTCTATGACTGCATGATTTGTGATGACTTGTGCTAAAGATGACAAGTGGATGGTTGCCATTCAGTCTGGCCATTTGTTTCCTCCCCATTGTCACCTTGGTTGGTTATTTTAGGTCAAGTGTTTATATTCTGAATACAAAGAGAAATTGTCTTACTACTGAAACAATTATGTTTTGCTAGTATCTTATAAAACTAAGTAGATTTAAAAAAAATAAAATCCTGAAACCACATATGTGGTGATTACGTCAGATTTGGGTTTTTATTCTCTATATGATACCAAGAAATCTTAAACCGAAGGAAATAAGGAAAAGTGTCATCCATGTCCTGATTCTGACATGTCCCTTGATCCTATGAAATTAGGAGAGGAAGGCAGACTCTTAGGGGGCACATTATAAAGGCTGTCAGGGTTAAAGTAAGCATTCATATTGCAAAGTGGGTGGTTCTGGGTGACTGAAAACTATTAAGAGGAAACCAGTGGGCTCCAGAGTGTGAACTCATTGAGGGTCATCTCTGCATGAGGTGCCTTAGGATTACAGACAGATTCTGAAGTGAGTCAGAGCTGAGGAGGATTCTTACTGTTCAATGGTTGCAATTCTTTTAGAAAGGTGGTGTTTTTCTTTTCAGAGCTATTTCAGGTAAACATTTTGTTTTCACTGAGCAGTATAGCCCATGGTGATTGATTTGAAAAGCCATGTATAGCTTTGGGTTGTACACATCTCCTCCTCTGGGAAGGACAGTAAATTCTGTATCTGCCACTCACAGGACTTTCAAGAACATAATCACAAGGGTTACCTGTTAGGAAAATAATATACATGGCCAGGTTTTGGAGAGAGGTGTTCATAGCAAGAGTATAAACTGATACAGTAAGAAATGGAGTAATGGACAGAAGGATGGAAGTAGGTAACTGAATACTTCTTTTAGTAATTCTCGAGCCTCTTGTCCAGTATTGTTTTAGATGTCTGAATGTGGTTTTAGGAGTTTCCTGTGGTTAACTACAAAATGTAGTTGGTAGTGAAGCAAGAGGCATTGTCCTGTTGTTGACACTCAGTGCTGTTCTTTGAGTCCAGACATGCATTTTCTGGATGCTCATGAATGTTTCACATGCAGGGAAAAATAGAAGTTATGTCCTTTATTGTCTTTATACAATTCCATATATGTAAGAATTTCAGTGGCAAACTTTTAAAAGATTGAAAAAGCTCAATAGCAAGTTCCTAATCAAAAGATTATCTGCAGAATCCTGCTGTGCCTAAGAGTGATTTCAAAGCACTCATTTCACAATGTTTAAAAGGGACATCATAACTGAAATGGGGTAATTCACTGGTATCTGTAAAAATGAGAGTTGACCCTATGTTGAAAGAGGGGCAGTAGTTGACAGAATCTTTTTGTGACAAAAATTGTCTCACTTTGGAATGACCAGTCTAGGATGAAAAGTAAAGGTGCAAAATGATATTGCAGCCTTTAGTGTTGGAATTTTTTTGTTGTTGCTGTTCATGTTTTTTTTGTTCTTGGTTTGTTGTTGTTTTGGTTTTTGTTTTTTTTTTTTTTTTTAATACTGCTAATGTCCTGTATGACCCAAGTAACTGGGATTTTTTGCTTTTTAATAAACCAGGGAGTATCATCCTGCAGTTTATCATAACACTGATAAAGCACACTGTGTGTTACAGATAGGGACTTGTGTAAATTCTTTTGTCTCTGCAGATTCAGTTACTCTTTTTTCTTATTTGAGAATAAAGTTTGCATTTTGAGGGATTTACATTTACTTTCTATAGATACAAAGTTAATTTAAGGGAGAAGTTGCTAGTAGTTCCACAGTACACCTTTTAGATAATATCTACTCCATAGAATTTAGGATGAATATCTGCTTACTGGTGACTCACTCAGGGGCTGTGAAATATGATAGGGTTCAAAGTTTATGGTTCATATTTTGCTTTACAGCTAGGTTGGTTCAGTTTTTCAAAAATCTTGCTTTTATAATTTGATTTCTGGCATCTTATATGCAAGATTCTTCTTAGGGATATGCTTGATTAGGGATGTTTCATGTGGGCTCTGGCAAAAAACCCCAATTTTCTTTAGTCCTTTCTTTTTCTATTTTATTCTGTTCTTTTAATCCTTTTTAGCAGAACTTGAGTGCTTGTGGAGCACGTTTAATGTAGGTGTTTAATGTAGTTGTAAAAAGAACTGAAATCGGATTTCACAGGTAACTTACTGTAAGTTGAGCACTTGATAATACTGAACTTGTGCACAGTAACACTTTTTAGTTGTCTGGCTTACCTGAGGAGGAAAGGGACATTTAGCTCTGGTTTAAGGGAACCCACCCTCCATGTTTCATCCCTACATGTTTTCAGCAGAACACTGAGAATTTTAGCATTTTATCTGCAAGAAGTAGAGGATGCTGTTAGCCTAGAACAGGCTATGTGCCTGGGGGGTTCTGAACCCCCAAGGAAGGACTGGGCACTGAGGACACTGAGGAAGGCTGAAGTGTCCTCTTGCTTCCTCTGCAGGGTAACGTGGCTCCTTGGAATGGAGGCCTTATCTTCTTAGTCTGTAAACACAAATAGGCTTCAGCAGTCCACGCTTCCCATGTGCTTGCTTTTAATTGTAACTGAGCTTGGCACGTTGGAGCAATCACTTCAGCTGTTCCTGTGGGAAGCTGCTAAACTTTATTGAAGAATGGAAGAGTTAAAAAAGAAAATCATAGCCAAACATCCTTTCTTAAAGGAAAGTGGGTAGAAAATCATGGAGCACAGATTCCATTCTGTAATAACTTTCCTATGTTAAAAGGAGGTGTTAGAATTTTTCAGGGCAAGGTTATTCTTGCTTTCTTTTTTCCTATTCTTTCTTTTTAAGGTCTTCTGTTTATTTATGTATTAATACTGTTGACATTGTATAAACTTATTAACAGTGCCTTAACTGCTACAGGGAAGCATATTCCACCTCTCCTTTTTAATGGGTGTGCTCATGTGGGTACTTCCTGTATTTTTTAGCTGCTACAGTGAAAATGTTCTCTTTTACTTTCTCCATATAAATTCTCAGCATTGTATTTAATTTTCATCTTTTTATCCATATACTCTGTATAATTGACTTCAGTAGTTCCTTTTTTTAAAAAAAATAATAGTTTACAAGAAGTTCTCTGTTTCTTAAATCTTGCATAATATGGTAGTGTTGACCTGAGCATTTGAAATGCACTTCAACCCTTAAAATTGGGATAGGTATTGTTTGAGTAATAAGAAAAAAAGTCCTTTTATTTAAGTGTGATGTGATGCATTACAAAACTGTTTCATAGTGCATGTGCATGTTCCTGTTGGGGAATGCAAAGTCATTACTATGTTCAGAAGATAATTACTCCTTTTTGTTGAAAAGTTATTAATGATAGCTGAGAGAAGTTGAATCTAGAAGGACTTGGAGAGTGGGGGGGAATAGGAGGTTATTTTGTGTTATTGTGAGCATCTTTTAAAACATAATTACAGAATGTGACTAAAATAGGCTTAGTTTTAACATTCTTCAGTTTAAATTGTTAGACTGAAGTCATATCCTTCGGTTTGTACCTTCAGTTTGTTTCAGGCTTTTTTGGGAGCGTGGAGGAGGAAGTGTATTCTTTAATTGTGAAAGACTTAGAATGGAGTTTTAAATGATTTTATTTGTCTGAGTTGCATGTGTGCATTTAAACAGATTGCATGTTAACAGTGTATGGTCAATGAATGTTCTTCTAAGTTCATTTTTCTAATGTGGGCATCTAAATAAATCACAGTTTAGAGCATCAAAATTAGAAATGTGTCTGGAGCATTTTGGTGAGGAGGGGCACCTCATGGGCTTGGATCAGCGTGTGCCTGTTTACTAATAAAGGTTGTGAGTCTTCATAGACAGATGAGTGCAAGGGCTCTGTGCCTTTATCATTACCTGTATGTTGTTCTTACTTCACTTAAGCACAAGAACTTCTGTCAGGTTACAAAAAATAAATATGCAAGACAAGCACTGAAGGGTGATAACATTTAGGGACATCATTTATCCGTGGTGCTTGCAGGAAATGAACCTGCACACGAAGTACACGTTGTTCTTATGTCTTAATCTCTTTAGTGCTTATGGTTTTTCATAGCAGGAGTTATCTTCTTGATTGGTTTCCACAACTTGTGTATTTTCCATTCTTAAATCTTAGGGAGCAAACACTTGAAAAATCAGTATCTTGGTGTTCCTGTAGTGAATGTGACTTGAAATGCTTCATTTTTGATGGTTCCTAGTGCTGTGTTCTTAGAAAAAAGCAGAGCCTGTTTGTGTTATAGTCCGAGGTGGCCTGTTAGCCCAAGGGCAGGATGAATCAACCAGAATTTTTAGTGTGGAGGTAGGATGCAGGAATAGTGATTTGAGAAATTGGTTGCTAAGTAGAGCTGATATTCTACTGAACAGAGCTGTTCTTAGCACTGATTTCCAGGTTAGTCTTGGCTGTGGCTGTTGAATAAAGTGTAAGCTTTTCTTTTTTTCTGCTTGCTTTTGTTTCTCAGAATGAAAGGCCATGTGAAATTGATTTCTCTTTGTTTGTCCCTCCTCACCAGTTCTTCAGAAATTACAGGGCATCAGGGAGCATGGTAAATGAGCTCTACATGATTAAATTTTTAAATCTTACAACAGCTTTGTCCAGGATGAAAATCCCAAAATTTCAAATTATTTCTTTGTTATAGGTTTTCTTTAAAATATTGCTTGATTTACATTTGTAAGATTAATAATAAATATACTTTTGCGTTGACATTTCATAAACCAAAATTATAATCTTAAGGAATGCATTGCCCACAACAGTGTACTTATCATGGCAGTGTTGCTTTTATTAAACCATTTATCATTTTAATGTTGTGTATTCTGACTCTTAAGGATTTCTATCTTTTTCTTCAAAGAAAATGAAACAAAACAAATTGAACATTCGTTTTTCTTTCCTACAGCATTATCTGCATACCAGAGGTACTACAGTTTACAATCTGACTACTGGAAGGTCTGTATTTGCTCTTCTATTTTTTTTTAAATGTGTCACTGTAAATGTTCAAATTTTTAAAGTAGATTCTGTTCAGTATAAGTTGGGGATATCTGCAATTACTTTTTGGCATATTAATTGAGTCTTAATGTAAATGTTCACTTATGTGTACAGTTCATTATACATTTCATTGAAAGTAAATCTTCACGTCAGGTGTTGAAAAGGCAGCTCAATTAAGCTGACAAGTTTTAAATTTTTTTTATTACCATCCTTATGTATTACTTCAGGGGTTTTTTATGCAGCACGGATATTTGGATGTGTGTATGGAGAGCATCAGAATCACTTGAAAGCTGCTGCGCAGGCGTTGGACTGGGAATGGGAAAAATGTTCTCAGGTTGTTTTTTTGTTTCCACAGACACCAAATTGTTTAAAGTCCTTTTCAGTATTTTAAATAACATTCTTATATCAGGCAGGCACAGATCCTGTTAGTGTAGCTGTCTTGTCTGGAAGTAGAGGTATCTTGACTTTAGGTGAATAAAATTCAAAAAATTCTTAAACTGGCATTGTCAGCAATAGTCAGCATTGGTATATTGTCACATGAAATAATTTGAAGCTCCTGATGGTGAGAGAGGTGCAGGAAAGCACGTAATGCATTAGATACTTGTGTGGTCCTCAGCAGCTGTTGAGGTGTAGGTAGATGCCATATAGATGGCATTAGAGAAACAACACTTGGTGTGTTGATGCATTTACATAGACTGTAAGAACGTTCTGAAAAGGCTGTGGCAGCTTCTCCCATTTGGGCACAGCATGGGGAGAGAGGCAGGCTAAATCAAGGGTGGAAGAGTGAACTGGAATAAGTGTTTTATAGCAGGTAAAGGAGAGCTCCAGTTGGAGGATCCTAGGGAAATTTTTAGTATGGTCTTGTGAAGCCCCTGCTCCAGCAGGAGTTGTGCAAGTGCCGATTTTCACTGAGCCATTTTGGAGTTGGAGTTTTTCCAGAAGTAACCCCTGCAGTTTTAAAGTTACAACAATAAAAATATTAATCTGTTTTTCTTACGTGCTCTTGGAGAGCTGCTTTAAAGATTGCTGTAAATAAGTGTTGAAATCAATCAATTAATTAAAAATCGATTGTAATAGTTTCTGTTGTTTGTACTCTTTCACATTAAGCATGTCAGAATAGTTTATGACTGGAATTATTTTTTCTAGTTTTTATTCCAATGGCTCATTATTAAAATAAGTAGTAGGTGATTACTAAGTTACTTCCCCTGCATTTTCAGAGAGTTCAGGGTGGGATGTAAATGATTATATGTATTTCTATAGGTGTAGGTTGTTTTCATTGTGGCTCAGAATATATTATGTGCAGTTACAACAAATATAAACTCTGACTATTTTGCAGTTTTATCTCAAGAGCACTGATGGCAATAAAATTTATTTGTATGCAATGTTTCATATTTTAACATACCTGTTCTTGTATATATCTCCAAAATTTTACCATGCAAAGATTATTTCAAACTGTTCCAGTTGCAAACATGACAGCATTGTTTGCAGCTGATGAAAGAGCATTTTGACTTCTATAAATTAAAAATTCAACCCAACAACAACAAAAAGAAACCAAAACCCATGATTTTTCTCCTGATTGGCCTCCCCTGGGAAAGATATGACTGTGAGCTTCCTTAAAAATGTGTAGTCAAAAGTGGTCCTTTATCTATAAACTTAAAAGGTTTTGTTAATTTTGATATTCATGAAAAGAGCCTGAGAGAGTCCAAATCCATTTTTCAGCTAATAACTTTTTTACTGAAAGTGGTAAAAATCACAGGTGAATCATATTTCATTTTATTAATGGATGATGAAGCTATTCTGGAGTTTGAAGTGGGAGGCTGCCTGGATTTGGTTTAGAGAAAAATCTTCCCCTCCTCCCTCCAACTGAGAGGATTTATTGTTTCTTGTCATCCTCAAAGCCTTGTATCTGTAAGAAACCATTTAGTCAAGAATAGTAAGTTTATGGTGTATTTTTGGCCACACTTTTATGCTGTTTTGTTCTACTTTGTGGTGGATTTTTTTCTTCCCTGAAATGATACAGATGGCAAAAAACCCAGTCATGTTTCCTTATCTTACTCTTGTGGAATTTTGTAAATTTTTTAAATTTAATTATTTTTAGTTTTTACAGGTCTGGATGTCATCAGTTAAGTTGTTGGGATTTGTGATGATACAGAAAGGAAGAGAGAGAAGGGTGTGAAGGAAGGGTGGTATTTGTGAGCTGTGAGGGGAGCTGTGTGAGAGATCCAGGAAACTGGAGAGTGCTGAATCACATGAAGGTTATTATGTAAGGCAGGTCTGAAGTCAGACAGGAACAAACTTGGGCAGTGTATCTGAAATTACAAACTGTCTTTCAGTGCAAATTTATGTGGTTGAAATAAGTGTCCTCTGTGGGCTTTGTTTTTTTAAAGAGAGAATTTACAGAAGTATTGTGAGAGTTTTCAGATTGCTTTGGGGGTAGTTTTTCCTCCTTTTGAAAAGTATTTTTACTCTCTGCTACTTTGGATTTTTAGAGTTCCTTGGGGTCGGTAATTGAGCATTATTTTCATGCATTGTTCATTTCATGATAAAAGCATTTTACATTTTTTTTCCTCCCCATACATTTTTCTAATGGTCTGAATTTTCATAGATTTTTCTGATGGCCTGGTCTGAAACAACCAGGTTGTTTTCTGTCAGAATTTGATGCATAGGTTGTTTTGTTGCTATTACAGTAAGCATTGTGTTGATCCTATGGAACAAAAAGAGAAGGAAAAAACACTTCAGAAAATATATTCTGGGTATATGCTCTAGTGACAGGAGTGAAGGTGAAAGGTTAGGAAGATGCTGTATTTTGCCATTTACCAGATCAATACTCCCTCTGTGCTGGTGAGATATTATTTCCTTTCAAAGAACTACCTGTATGGATAGTTTAGAAAGTGTTGGGTTGCATTATGCCACATATTCCTGAATAGACCATTTTTTGCTGTAATCTTTGGGTACTCACAGATCAGTGTAAAATGTCCTGCAGAATAACTGAGTTTCTGCAATTTTTGACTACAAAGGCACTGTGGTACCTTAACTCTGCATTAAAAAAAAATGACTTGAAGTGTGGTGAAGTAAATATCTCAACTTGGATAAAAGCTGATCTAACTTTCATTCTTGCATTCAAGTAGTTCTCTCAATGTCTTTTCTTATGTGCCTATGCTAAAATAAATCTCCCTTCTGTGCAATGTACTTCATTCTGATTTCTTTTTAAAACTCCCCTTGTGTCAACATGTTGGGGGAGGTGAGGAGGACTGTGGAGGATGAACGGATACAAAGGGTTCAGGAGAGGGAGACAGCAGCTAGAACTGCAGTTTGTAGATGTTGATGCTCCTGGGAAAATAAAGATATCAAGTGTAAATGTCTGCCATGATTATCAGTTTTGACATATTCTGAGGAGGCAGGATTAGAAGCTCAGCAAGGAGTAAGATATTCCTGATTTTATCCAAACATGATGGCAGATATCTGGCACCTGTAGGAAGTTATTTTAATCATCTTGTGGTTGTATTATAATGGACTTAATCATACTGAACTCTTTTATATAATGCCTGGCTTTGGGTAGGGCTGTCCTACAGAAATTCTATTGTATGAGTGAATTGAGTGTTAAGCTTGTAAAACATCTGGGTCTGTTGCACTGACAGAGTTGTCCAGGGCAGGGAAGACCTAGAAACCTTATTGCACAGATTTGGGGCTTCAGGAGGTGTCAGTGCTCCCTAGAGTGATTCCTGGGAGAGTTCTTGAGAGAAGAGCCTGGTTATCCAGTATTTAGATTAGATCTCTCTGCTTAGGCATGGCACTGCTACTACAGCCCTTGTGTGGTTTGATCATCTTGATTAAAGAGTGTTTGTGGCCTTTGCAGGTAGGTAAACGTTCAGATATTATCAGTTAGGAATTGTATGCCTGCAGTTGTAGCAACACAGAGTTTGAGTAAATAAAACCTTTTGTTGCAGTTCTATTAGTTCTGTAAGGCAGCAGCAAACTCCTTTATGCTGATTCTCTGAAGTGTTTTCATGAGCATCTGTTAGGGACATCTCTGTTTCTGGGGAATGAACATGAAGATTTCTAGACACTCTTAAATTCAGGGGGTTGTGGACAAGTTATGAGGAAGATGAGAACAGCACTGCTGAAGTCCATTATTCTGTGTTAATTCATCAGAGAAGCATCCTGCTGGCTTAAGGGTTTTTTTATAACAAGCTGTGTTTTATCAGAGTGACAGAGGGGTACACAGGTGCTTAAACATTTCTGTTTACAGGTGAATAAGTTGAAGGATTGCCAAAGCACAGCATTTAGAAATACAGCTTAAAATGGTGGACATTACTGTGAAAATGAGGTATTTTTTTATCAAGGAGGACTCTACTGTAGAATAGGATGCTGGATCTTAAATTGAAGATGCCTGAGAAAGAAAAGAAACTTTGATTTATTCAGCTACACTCAACTGTAGTATCTCTTTATCAAGCAGTGCTTGGAGTGGGTCAGTCAGAAAGTCTGAATGTTCCTTGAAGTGTTTAAGCAGCACTTAATTAGTGAGTTATATCCTCCAACATGAATTCAGATTTAGAATTCTTGTTAGCTGTTGACTTTTGCTGGAAAGTTGCCTAGAAGGAAAGTAAATCTGTCAGGCACTTGTTATCATTCTATGAAAATGGCATTAATCACCTTTCTTTTTAATAAAGATTTCATTTATGTGGACAGGGTGAAAACATCAAAGAGGTTTGGTAAACCCCAGGAAGGGTTTTCAAAGACCTACTTCTGTGTTACAGTGGATTTTAAGAGTGCAAGTGTGGTGCAAACTGCATTTACAGTTGCAAGACTATGCTGTAGAACAATCAGTAGTCTAGTTAAGAAAAATAGATTAGTTGAAGAGGGGGAAGTCAATCCCATAATGTTGCAGCAAGGTAAGTAAGGTGTTAGTTTAGTTCTGGAAAGCTCCTGTTTGGTACTCCCTGCCTGTTTTTACTGGGCAGTAGAATGAATTACTGTTTATGAAGTTTTACCTTTTTCACATTTATTTCTTAAATAAATTACTCTTGAAAATAAAAGTGTGGCTCTGCGGATACTAATAGGAGAATGTCCCCTCACTTTTTTCAGGCAGTCTTTATAAAACAGAGGAGAATCCAAAACCATATGGAGAAAAAAGCCAAAAAAACTAATCCAGAAAAACAAACAAAAAACCAAACTAAGATCCACCAAAAACCCCCAAAGAAAATCCCCTGACCTGAAATTCTCTTCAGAAAGGCAGATGTCAAAGGATAATTCAGTTGTGTATGTGGGTGCTAATCATGGAAGAGGGATGTGGTCTCAGTCCGTGCTTTTGTTGGTTTGTTGCAGAAAGCAATTTTATAACACTCCTTTTTATGGTGATCTGAAGTGTATTTGAGTGCCAGGTAATACTTTAAAATGCTCTTCTGTAATTAGAACTATGTAGAAAGTTCTCAAGCTTATGACTAAAACTCTTTGGAATTAGTAGCAAGGCTTTTTTGTTCCAAAGAGCTGAAGTAACTAAAGACCATGGGTGTTAGTTTTCAAATGTGACCTGCTGTTTAATTGTTTTATGCAGCTTTTTTCCATTCATTTACTTTTTTTTCTGTTTTGTTTGCTGAAATGGATTTTTTTGGTATGTTTTCTTAATGCTATAAAATAGGAAAATAATTAAAAAGCCATTATTCTTTAATTTTAAATGTTTTGCTGTCTCTTTCTCTCCAGACTGTAAGTCTGTTTCTTCCTTTATAAACAGTTGGACAAAAAGCAATTACTAGACATACTGATAACAGCAAATAAGAGAACATTTTGCACCTTGGAGATCTGTTATAAGACAGCAATTTTCCACTTCATTGACTCACAACTGTTTTATTTTCTGCAGTAAACTCAAAAAACCAACTAGTTTTTTGAACAGAATTCATCAAAAATTTCATTATTTTTTAATTACATATAAATGCTTGGATTAATTGAAACAGTGCAATGGTGTAGGATCAGTAGAAATTGCTGGAGCAGACACCCTCCTGGAACAAAAGTTGGAGAAGTAGGATGATTTGTAAACACTGCTTTTTATTCAAGCCTTTGGGTTTTTGCAACTTCTTTTTTTTTTAAGAGAATGGATATTCCATATAGAGAGATAAATTTTCCCTTAAAGGATCCTCAGAGAGCAACATTTTAAAATGACACAGAAAGCATTTAATATAAATTATTGCCCTGTAGCAACACAGGATACCTACAGAAAAAGCAAAAAGAAACAATCCCTTTCATCAGAGGACACTTAATTAGTGAAATATAGAGAAGAATTGATCAGGAAAGCAAGTTTCAAAAATTCTCACTGAAGGTGAAGTTTGCTGATGGAGACATTGCAAAAGGAACTGGGAGATGCAGCAGTGACCCAAAGTTGGGTACAGTAAAAACCTGCAATTCAGGATGTATTTGCAAATCAAAATGATAGGGTAGGGATAGAACAAATAGAAAGAGGAAATGGAGAATCAGAAAGTGAAAAATAAAATCAGGAATTAAATAAATATTCAATGGCTCTGTGAAGCATGGAGATATTAATAATACCTTCTATATGCTCTTCTGCCTGACAATATAATTGTTGTCAGTGATGCACATGGGATTCTGTACCACCCCTCACTTTTGACTAAAACAAGTTTTTCGATTTTCCTTCTTTCACTTGAGAGGTTTTGATGAAGACATTCTGGTTATGTTCTGAGAAGGTATAAAATACAACTGAAAAATAATACTTTCAAGACTTCTGCTGTAGACTGAGAGGAGACAAGCATGATGATATTATGTATTATGGAACAGCAAATGAAAAATAGAGATAAATTTGTCCTAATTTTTAGATACTGATGAGAGTGGCTCATCATAATGGAGATAAAAAGCATTTTTATGGGATTTAATGGGGATAAGCATTTTCAGGATGTGGAAAGCAGTCTGGAAATAGTCTGAGTTGATACTGTGTGATAATATAGGATGGAAAGTGATAGTGTCCATAAAAAGAAAAGAAGAAAAGGGGAGGGGGAAGGTTGAGGAGAGAAAAAATCTGTTAGGCCAAATGAGATTGAACAAATAATATGAGGAAGAGGAAAATGTGTCTGGAAGGAAGAATGGCAGGATGTGGGAGAAGGAAAGTTCTGGCCTTGCTGTTTTCAGAATGAAAAGAAAATGAGAAAAGGAAACCCAAACTTTAAGGCTAAGAGCATATGGGGAGAAGGGAGGAAGGTATATATAGAATAATACCAGAGTGGATTGTGGGAGATCTGAACTGAGACTTTTGCCAGCTTTCTCCCTAGCAGCAACCTCTGTGTCATAAATTCCCCAGGCGTGGTGGGAGAGATAACAAATAAAAAAACAGAAAAGAAAAGAAAGAACAATCCAAGGAAGACACTTAACTGTTCAGGTGAGGAGCACAGTACCATTCTCCATCAAAGGGCCTGGATGGCCTCTGTTCTGAGGAAGGAATGAGAAGGTAGAGTGTGAAGCACTGAGGATCACTCAGGGAGCTAAATAAGCAGATAATAAAAGTTACAGATGTTTAGAGTGGAGGAAATGACAGTAGCAGGGCTTCAGTTGGTTAAAATGAGTTATGTGCCCTGACCTTGCTGGAGAGCCCTTGGTAAGGGGAGGAATGAGTTAAGATGACCAAACTCCACTCTTAGTAATTAAACAAAAAAGATTTTTTTATGTATGTAGCTGTTCCTGCAGATGGTGATAACTTTAAAATTTACTGTCATAAAATAAAGGGGTTTGCAGTAATACAGGATATAGCAAGTACACAAAGTCTTTTACTGCAATGCTGATGAAAAATAGAAGAGGGCATATTTTCCATAATAATTAGGTATTGGGGGTGCAGTGGATGAAAGTGTTTCTGGTGAAAACTTTTTGCTCCCAAGATGCACTGGTAAAACAAAAAGGGTGAGAAAAATAAAATGCAGTTATAGCATTGGCATAATAATAGATTTTTAAAGGTTATTAATATGTTTAGATCATGAGCTTGTCCCTCTAGTCATGGTGGATGGAAATTGCATTTAAGAAGATATTGGAAAAGATAGAAGAGTTGTTAAAAGAAGAAGACCCAAGAGAAATTTGGAGTATGAAGACTGCTAAATGAAGGGCTAAATTTGTGAATTGTGCACCAGATAATCTCTTTTCTCTATTGAAATGCTTGGTAGCGTTGGTAACAGTGTAAGTAGGGTTATTTCAGCATCCCCTAGGTGTGATCAGTTAGTGTGATTAATCTGTGATATGAAAAAATTGGGATTTGTAGATGCAAACTGTGCTTATCAAGATTGGGATTCTGTCTCTTAAGTGTAAAAGAATTAGGTATATGCCTTCAAAACACTTCAGAGAAATTTATTAATATATAAAGGGAAACTCTGGAGTGCTGGAAAAGTAATGAGATTGTGTTGCCAATAACTTAGTTTTCTATAAAATGCACAAAAATTAGAACAAGTAAATAACTGTATTTGGGTTTTAGAAAACGATGTTTTAATATTGCATGCTAAAAATAAATGTAATTGTTTGAAAGTCCGTAAAGCAGACAAATTGAAAGAAGAATCCTTTTTTTTTTTTTTTTTTTTAAATAAAACATGTTGTTAAATTAATACCAGCAAGAGAGATTAAGAAGAAAATGTTCATATTTCATGCTGTTTAATTAGAGGAAAGCACAACTGATTTCTAGTTTAGAAAAGAACATACATTTATCCAGATATTTCTTAAAAAGTAATACATCTGGAGAGTTATAGGTTGGGGGTTTGTGTATTATGGAGGAGATGTCGGGGTGTGTGTCTGAAATTCAGTCCCTCTGTCAGCTAAAACACTGATTTCTTAGGTAGTCCCATCAAAACATGGTAATTGTTGATGCAGACAAATAATGCAGCATATCCATTTTTGTGTACAGGAAAACTGTACAAGGATGTAATAGTTAACTCTTACTAGATGAATTTTGGAATGAAATTATGACAGGAGGGTGTTTTCCTTCTCCTTGAAAGGAATCAAGATGAGGTGTAAAATCTTAAAAAGAGTAAGACTGGCAAATTTAATTAATAAATTTTGACATATTGTCTTGACCTCACAATAAATTTGATAAATAAGCTTTTTTAGTGTCTATTTTTATTAATTGTCATCACACAAAACAAAGGAATCCCCTCTCTGCCCATAAAAACCATGCACCTGTTTGAGTCCCAACAAGTTCTAAGTGTTTTTAGGGAGCACTTGTGTTGCTCTGTCATTAGAAATATTTTGCCCTAAATTAGAAAAAATAAATTATTTCAATGTCTGCAGTTCTGGGGGTTTTTTTTGGTGGTTTTTTTTTTGGTTTTTTTTAGTGTGCATTCATTCATTAAGTTACTCATCCCTTTTAATTAATGGATTTATAAGAACTCAGAACTCTGACAAATTGGTAATTTACTGAAAATGTTAAAGAGGAAATAATGTGCTTTGGGGAGAAATTTGCTCCCCAAGACACAATCTCAGAAGGAAACACTTTCTGCTCACCCTGGAAATGGCATTTGTTTCCAGATAATGTTCATTATGTTTTCTAATGGTGACTTCACCCTGGAAGTTCAGCAGGAATGCTCTTCTTGTCCCTCTGTATGTGTGATCTTTGTCTAGAAGCCCAAACACCCTGAGTGGAAATAACACAAGTATCATCAGGATTGATGGAAAAGTCTCTTTAGAAAAGCTTTTTATTCACGTTGAATTCTCCTGCTGCAGAAGTTTCCTTTGTGCAGAATAAAAACTGTCATCATTCATGTGCTAGTATTTAGATTAATAGCGTGCTTCCCTTTTCAGTCTCTGGGATGAGGATACAGGATGCTGAAATATTAGATGTGCTGAAGTGTGGCAGTGGAGAAACTCATCAATTCAGAATGCTCAGAGAGAGACATTTTTAGTTGAGTAGAACATTCAGACTCGAGCAGGGGACACATCTCTAGCAGGCAGGAATAATACTTGAATGTTGATAATGTCAAATGACCAAATGTCTCTTTTTCTAAATATAAACAATTGTTTTGGAAATGTTCGTGATGCTTTTTCAAAGGCCTGTTGTTTGCAGAAGCCACAGTAATGGCACAGTGACTTGGTGCTCTGTATGATTGCTCATTCCTTGCATGGAAAAGGTTAAAACAAAACACATCACCCTGGTTTTCATATTTCCAGTTTGTAGATTCCTGTTTGATCTATAACTAGAGACAGGGTCTCATTAATGAATGGCCTTTCTTCAGAAAGGAATCTTTTATATTTTGCGGTCCATTCTTTAAAAAGAGGAAATACTTGCTGAGTTTTAGAAACAAAGAATTGCTTTATTTTGCAAATTCTGTTTTTGAATTTGCTCTCTCCGGAACTGGCATCTCAGTTCTGGTTTTTTAAATACTCTTTCAAGCATATACCTAATTAAAGTATTGAGCTGCATCCTTTCCTCCTTTTCTGAAGGATGCAGTTCAGCCTCTTCCATGTGGTGGGTGTGGGTGGGAGAGGAGTGGAGGAAATGTGAGTGGATCTAGTGCAGATAGATGGAGAAGGCAGCAGGTGGGAAGATTGGGAGACAAAGAGCTCTTGGGGTCTCCTTAAAGAGCCTGTGACTACCCTGTGTGAGGCAAATAAGTTCATGCTTTGAAGACAAGGCAGACAATTGAAAATGGTTTTAGATTAGTGTTTGAGCATGATTGTACTCTGAAATAAATGTAGCTGTTTTTCGTTTTTTCTTCATTCAGTCTTTCTTTTTGGATTAGGTTTTACTCAGTAGTTTTCTTACTGAAACATTGATTTAGACTTCAGAATTCTCAGGATCATCAGAAAAACAGCAATAAAGCTGAATTTGCAGACATTATAACCACACTGATGCTATTTAACATGTTCCCTAAAAACACTTCAGGTCTTGTTTTTCTCTCTTCTCAAAGAATATTGGGTTCCATTTCATTTATTCACCTATTGGACTGTTGATTATTTGGATCAGGCACAGATCCGTTTCCAGGTATCCTAATGATGTAATCAGAACTTCACGAACTTCTTCTGAAAAGAGGCTGAAAAATCTGATTCCAATCCTGGTAAACCCTTGGAAAGGGAAATGGATTTCAGTCATATCTGCAATTTAGAAAGGAAGGAAGATGATAAACTGATTATCATTCTGAAATTTTTTATTAAAGCTAAGGGATGAAAACCCATAGAGGTGACAAAAAAGGGGGAATGTCTTTACACAAGGTTGTTGCTGATATTTACTGTGTTTTCTGTTCTGTTGTCAACTGCTGCAGGAAATTCATGCCTACTGCATCTTCCAGAAGGTTTTAGATTGCTGGATGTATGGAAAGTTGCTTTAGTTTTGCAGAATGCTGCAGGCTCATAGTGTTTTAATTGTCTCAAATAGCAACTGAACAAATTCAAGGAAGAAAAATCCATTAAAAGCAATTAAATACAAAGACATTTTGTCTGGCTTTAGAAACCTTTGAACCACAAATCACGGGAGGTTGGAAGGGTATTCTTGTGAGGGGGAGGCTTAAAATAATGATAGAAAAATGAATGAAGTTACATGTAACTGCAACAGAAACATTTTAAAAGTTCAGTGTTACTTCTGAGTTGTACGATCACCTGTCCCCTCCCTCCAGGATCACCTATTGGGAGTTGTGTTTCCATTTAGTGATGGTGTCTTTACTTTTTGGACAGGAAGGATGATTTTCTGATTAAATGCAATCCTTGGATGTTGTCTGGAGCAGAATTACTCAGTGAAGCTATATAAGAATTTCAGTACACTATTTCTTTTCTCCCCCTGAAATCCGTAAAAATACAGTAATATAAATGAAATCATCCATTTAGTTCATAATGGAGCATTATAATCCTGTCTCAGTTCTGGTTTTGATCTCAAAATCTGGGCAGACAGAGCCCTCTGTCTGAATAATACAAGAAAAGCTTGTCTTGAAGGCACTTCATTTCACTGAGGATGAGTGAGATTCAGAGAAATGTCAGCCTTTTTCTCTCCTAAACTTTCTTCCCTGTGCACTGTTGTCAGACAGATTCCTTGGGAGTCCCTCCTGGATGACCATGGCTGTAATGCTGTCTTTTATAGAGAGAGAACCTGTAGATGCTGCTTTTGCTGCTGATTTTTCCTGACTTGGGCTTTCGTTAAAGAGCAAACGGAGGCAAACAGATGATGAATGTCACTTGTGAGGTCAAGACAAACCCAGATAGGTGCTGTCACAGGAAGGCAACTTGTCTTAAACTGAGGATAAGTGTGAAGTGCTGATTGGAAAAACAGTACAGTAAAAATGTCTCTAAAAGGACGCAACAGATATTTTTAGAACTTTTAAAAATGCTGCTGTTCAGTGATTTTCCTAATTCTACTGTTTTGCTAGACATGTAACTCCTTATTCCTGTGGCATCTTTCTGTGTTCCCTGTTAACTAACCTCTCTGAGCCTTGATTTTTTTGTCTTCCTCTGGAATTCTGGTTGTGTATTCTTAGTCTTGCAGCCTGTACATACAAACTGGGAGATGTGTGTGTTTTGAGATGTTTGGTGATTGAAGTTCAGGAGCAAGTGCCAGGGCTAGGACTTTGTTACGTGTCCGGAACACAGGGAATCACTGAGGGATTGGAGCAATGTCTTGAAGCACCTATTTTTTCCATGGTGACTCATTGTTCTGGCTATGAAAGGAAGATGGTTGACAGTTTAGTAATTATTGGGAAGAATGTCCCAAATAATCTGCCATGTCGACAAGGGATTACTTTGTCTCAGGTGGAAAAAAATTTCCTGTCTGTGCTGTGTCAGTCAAGTGTGAGGTGAAAAACAACTCATTGGTCTGGGCTGTCAAACCCAGCTAAATCCAGCAGCATTCATTTTCTGCTCAGGCACTTTGGTAGATTTGGCTTCTAGAAACAGAGAATGAAGGGTGGGGTGGTTGTGTGTAAGAAAGTGATGGATCTCATAAAGCCAGGTTAAGGCAAAATCCTTGATACAGAAACTCCCACCTCACTTAAATGCAGGTCTGAAACAGATTGTTAGCTCGAGATTTCTCTTTGTGTACTGTAAAGGATCTGAATTTTAGATCTGAAAAGTTTTTATTGGAGGAGGCTAGGCACATAGGGAAGGCAGTAAAGAGGTTTAAAAGTACTTGAGAGATGTAGTGAATTAAGAAGAGAAACTGAGGAGTAGAATATGGTAGAATTAGTCAAGTAATTACTACCTTAAACAATCATCCTAAAGTTGGTGTGTTTGAGTTTTAGAACAGGATCAAATGTGAAACCGAAAACAGGTCAAGAAGAGTGAAGTAGCATAAAACTTCTTAGCCTAAATGATTCTGCAAGACATCAAGCACAAATTAAGACCTTCCAGAAGATGAATTTGTATTCTCTTCTTTGCCCTGATGATGATGATGAAGATGATCTTTTAGGCTCCCTGCCTGCTGTCTTCCCTGTCTGTCAGAGCAGGCATTCTATGGCTACAGTTCATCTCCCAAGGAGTAAATTTTTTATATTTTACATTGGGAGTTCTTTGTAGCAGAGCAGTACCTGGATACTCTTAATTCCCGTAATCTTCCTGTGTTAGTCCTCATTCTCCTGTAGGTTTGAGAGACAGGTTTCTTCTTTTGTTAGGCAAAGTACTGTAAAGAGATTGATAATTTCAGGGTAGGATGATTATGCCTCTCCATTTTGAGATCTGCTAAGTGACCACATGGTGACATTCTCAGGTTTATGAAGCTGCTCACATCTTTGTCTTCCTGCCCTGAAACTGTCTTTGGGTGTGATTTACTTCATCTTTGCTATCTGCAATTAAGGAATGGTCCTGAAATTGCATGATAGTAGGCAACTGGACTTTAAAAAAAAGTGTAAGAATTTTTTTTAAATGTTACTCTAAATAAGAAGGTAGATTCAGATTGCATTATAGAGTAATCACATATTCAGAAAAGATAGGAAAGAAAAACCCCACAATTTTGGTCTAAGAAAATGAATGTAAACTGGTATATATTAGACAGTGTCATGGAAAAGTTGTAAATATAGGACTGGTATAATGATTTAATGATTTTAATGTTTGGAAGTGAAAGTAAGTATTTATATTCTAAAGGAGAAAATAAATTTTGTATGTTAAATGATACAAATTTAAAATACAGAAAAAGATTTTGGAGAATTATGATAGCAAGTGGAGTTTCATATGACATGTTGATATTTTTAAACAGTAGCATTTTGAAAGTATTTGTATCCACCATCTCACAGCTCACAGTCTTGAGGGAACTGGCCTAAGTATCAGAAAAAGTAGAGTATGAAGAAAAAGTTAAAAGCCCAAACAGTATTTGCTTTAATAAAGAACAATATAAAAGCCTGTACTGGAAAGGATGGTCTTACATAAAGGATAAGTATAGCTCAGTGTGACATTTTGCTAGAATCCAGTCATCCTCCTCTCTAAAGCAGAACAGCAGAATGAAATTTCAGATAAATCACAAAAGCATATCCAAGAACTGTGTGCAGAGGAGACAGACAGGAAGGAGGGTGACTGCACCTGCCATGTAGACAGGTTAGAAAGGGAGTCTGCTGACTCTTGCAAGAGTAAGGGGGTGTCCACTCACAACGAGGAGCAGCAATTATGAAGTAAAATTAATTTGTGGAACTCAGCAAGGTGTCTTTAAATAAGAGCTCTCTAGAGTATTTCAAAAGTACTTTGAATTACCAGGGGAAGAGAAAGTCCTTGTGTGATGGTGTTGGTTAGTTTGCCCTCTTCTTGTCCTCTTGTCCCTCCTCCTTCAGGCTGTCACCTGAGTTTAGGAATAAACTGCCCCAGAGGAAAAGATTTTAAAGCTACCAGCTGTCTTACCTAGTAAGGTGAGGTAATAGTGAGGAATGAAGAAATGCTATTGCATTTAAAAATGGTTCAGTTCCTGATCCAGGACAGTCATGGTGTTTCCATTTGCAGTTTTTCAGAGTTAATTTTTCAGAAATTGAACTGTTGACAGAAGTCATTAAGTAAAATCAGGTCCAGCAGCAGTGGTGCAATGGTAAGGAGAGGAGGGATTAGTGAGGAAGGAAAGCAACTTGAGCTCTGGAGCAGATGAGGAAAGAGCTGCAGTGCAGAATAAGCAGAGATGGAGAGGGCAAAAGATGTGTCCTGTCATTTGGTTTGTTTGGATTTTTTTGTTTGTTTGTTTGTTTTGCCTTTAGAAACCGGTGGCTCTTAAACTCACTAGTCTGTATATTCACAGAGTGGGCCGAAAATTTACTGAGGTACAGTTTTCTGTTAAGAAATGATGATTTGATGGAGTTGAAATGCTCTGTGGGAATGGTTGGTGGGCTGCCCAGCTGCTTTGCTCCACTCTTGGCTGCTGGCCATCCAGTCTGCTCCCCCAGCTGCCTGTCATGTGGGCCTGCTGCCTTGGCTCTTGTGTCCCATTTTAAGTATTTGTTCATTCTAACAAATAAAACAGCAAATCACCAATTAGAACACCAATTAGCCATCACTACTTAACCAACTACAGTCTTAATTGGACAGTCATTTTCAGTAATAATTGATTGATCCCTAACTAGCAACCATTAATCAATGATCTTGCATTTCGGTACTTAAAACAAAGCTTTAAAAAATTTACACATTCTTGTTTAATTTTTGATACTTTTGCAAGAATACATAAAATATATACCCCAAAATATGCTATTGGATAACACTTCCATTTTTAAGATGTTACTGATTAATGTAAAAATAAAGTCAAAATCAGAACAGCTAGTGAGGTTTTTTTTCTAAAGCTGATACTCAGAATTTTGTTCCAAATGTGGGGTTTTGTTCAGTTTGCAGTTTACAGAACAAACTGTTTTTATCCTGGAGCTAATGAAGCCTGGGCAATGATGAGCTGCTGTCTGTTGTCCTTTCACACCTCATGTCCTTCCTTCTCCCACTTAAGCACACACAAACTGGAATTCCTCTAGTTTTCCTAGTGAAGCATCCTGAATGACATCTTGTTTCCTACGACATCTCTGAGCAGGAAAAGCACATGCTTGATTTAAAGCTGTGCTAATGGGCTAAATGTCTCTTCTCAAAGAGGAGAGAGTAATTAAGCTCTTTGTGCTTTCTGAAAGTAGGCCTTGGTTTGGGGGCTCTTTTTTCTACCCAACAGTCATTCTCAGTGACATTCCTCCAGTTTTTCATCTTTGAGAAGTCTTGGTTTCTCTAAAACTCATTTGAAGGCAGCTAACAGGTTCAAGAATTACTCAGCTGGAAAGAACAACATAAAAGCAGCAACAGCATTCTTAGGGGACTTGGTTAAAAATTAACCTTTGAATTTTTCCATTTAGCAGAGTTCCAGATTCAGCTGGGTTTTGTTACTACCCAGCACAATGTGGCTTAAGATTTGAGGGGAACAACCATAGAGAGTTTTGTCATTCAATTTTTGTGATTATTTTCCTTAGGTTTTTGCTGGTCTGTTTGTGTGTATTTGAATCTCTTTATAGTCATTCATGCCTTCGTATATTCAGCTTGTCCACTCCCATTTTCTGTGGAGTGCGTGAGGAAGAGCAGCTGTGTAATTAATGATAGTAAGGCTTTTTTCCAGCACTAGTGATTCTCCAGCAGTGAGAAACTGACAGGGAAATAATGGGGCTACTTGTCAACTCAGTGGGATTCCTATTCTTGCTGGAACGCGTTGGAAAAATGGTGAATCAAGGACAGAAAATTCCATACTAGTAGTTCTACTTCATAAAATGTTTTGAAGGTGATGGATGTAAATGATGATGATCACTTGCCATATGAAAGAGAATAAAACATTTCAATAAACTGTTCAGATGCTGTAGTCCAAAAAAGATGCTTCAGTAATGTTTATGTGTACACGTGAACCAGCATTAACTTCTGTACTTCGAAAACATTTGTGAGGAGATCTAATAGTTTTTGTGAGTTCACTATATCTACATGGGAAAGAGGAAAGGTAAATCCTTTAGTAAGTATGAAAGAAGAGCAGTACTCATCAAAGAAAGAGGTTGAGAAGACCTGCTCGGTTTTTTAATTTGCTTGTGCTGATGAGTATTTGGGCCTCACCTCAAGCATATTGGCAAAATGAGGAGGTGCCTAGAGGACACCATGATGAGGGAATATCTTTTTCTGTCCATGTGATGCGTTTGTTTTCAAGAACAATTTATCCTGACTTAAAGGAAGTTAGGTAAAAAGGAAAGGAATCATGCTTGGATAACCAGGATTCTCCTGACAAAACTCAGGCATAAAAAGGAAACATACAGAAGAACCAGGCAGAAGCAAGGATCGATGACTCTGGAGGAATACCCACATACCATCCAAGCATCCAGGGATTGCATAAGGAAAGGCAAAGCCCACATGGAGTTGAATTTGGTGAGGGATGTGAAGGGCATTAAGAAAGCTTCTGCAAGTGTATCAGCAGCAAAAGGAAGATGAAAGAATATGTAAGTCTGCTGCTAAATAAGGCAAATGACAAAGGATATGGAAAACACTGGGGTACTTAATATTAGCATTCTTCACCTTTACTGGTAGGAATTGCCTTCAGAATTCCAATGCCCTTGAGACCAGTTGGCAAGTATGGATCCAGGAAGACTTGTTCTAAGTAGATGAAGATCAGGTTTGGGAACATTTAAACAAACAAATACATAAAAGTCCCTGGGACCTGATGGGATATAGCAGCCAGTGCTGAGGGAGCTCATCTCTTTCACTGTGAGACCACTCTCAATTATCTTAGAAAAGTCACAGTGATGGGGAAGGTTCCTGAGGCCTGAAAGAAAGCAAATATCACTCCTGCTCTTCAGAATGACAAGAAGGAGGATCCAGAGAGCTACAGGCCAGTCAGCTTCACCCTCATCCTTGCAACGGTGATAGAGCAAATCATCCTGGAAACTGTTTCCAGCACATTCAGGGCAGGCAAGTCACTGGAAGTAATCACCACGAATTTGTGAAGGAGAAATAATGCTTGATGAACCTCATAGCTCTTCGCAACACAATGAGTAACTTGGTGGAGGGGATGAGAGCTGCAGATAATGTTTGTATTTACTCGAGGCAGGCTTTCCACACTGTCTCCCATGATATGCTCACAAACTGATGAAATACAGACTACATAAGTGGTCGGTGTGGTAGATTGAAAACTGGTTCACCCGGGCTCAGAGAGTTGTGATGATCATCTGTCATGGTCAAATCCCAGGTGGCAAATTTAGTACCACACAGCCACTTGTTCACTATCTTCTTTCCCCCTGGTAGGAAGGGAAGAAGAATCGGGGGAAAAAAACAAAGGGTAAAACCATTTGGGCTGAGATAAGAACAGTTTATTTAAAGTGAAACAAATTAAAACAGTAATACTAATGGTAATATTAACAATAATAATGATTTTAACAGAAAGGAGAGAGGGAAAGGAAAAACCCAAGGTACTCAAGCACTGAGAACAATACAGTTGCTCACCACCCACTGAGCAGTCTCTGATTGGCCCCTCCTGGCAACTCCTCTGTGTTTATATACTGGACATGACTTTGTATGGTATGGGATATGCCTTTGCCCAGTTTAGATCAGCTGTCCCAAGCCTTCTGCCTCCCTGAGACACTGAAAAGTCTTAAGGCAAGCATCACTCAGTAACTAAAACATCTGTGTGTTTACATCATTCCCATCCTAAATGCAAAGCACAACACCATGCCAGCTACTAAGAAGAAAATGAACTCTATTCCAGCCTAAACCAGGACATATCACAAAGTCCAGCTGGAGGACAGCTATTAGGGGCTTACCCTGCGGGTTGAAGGTGGGGCCAGTGCTCTTAAACACCTTGGGTTAATGACCTGTGTTGCAGGGTAGAGTGCACCTTTAGCAGGGTTACAGAGACTGCCAAACTGGGAAGAGATGACACAGTTGTGCTGCTGTTGAGAGGGAGCCAAAACAGCCCCCAGGAGCCTCATGGTGTTCAACAGAGGCCAGGTCCTTTATCTCTGGAGGAGCAACCCAGTGCACCAGCACAGCCTAGAGGCTGGAAAGCAGCTCCTGCAGGAAGGGCACTGGGGGTCCTGGTGCATGAGGTGGCAATGAGCCAGCAAAAGCAGTCAGTGGCATCCGAGCTGCATCAGGCAGAGCATGGCCACCAAGCTGAGGGATGATATTTCCTCTCTACTGAGCCTTGGTATGGTGCATGTGGAGTTCTGGGTCTAGTGGTGTGTTCCTGAGTAGAATAGTGAGGAGATAGTGGAGCAAGTCCAGTGAAGGGGCTGTTTAAGGGCATGGAACATCCCTCATACAAGGAGTGGAGACAGAGTTGGGGTTGTTCATCCTGGAGAAGAGAAGGCTCAGGAGTGTCTTACCCAGTTTTACAAATAAACAGAGCTAGAGTCTTTTTGGTGGTGCCTAGTGAAAGAAGGAAAAGAGGCAGGCACAAATAGAAAACACAAAATTCCTTTTAAACACATGAAAATATGTTTATTTATTTGACTGTGAAGGTGATGGAACAGAAGCCTGCCCAGAGTGTTTGTGGGGTCTTTGTCCTTGTAGGCAGTCAGAACCCAACGGGACTTCATCCTTGGAATGCTCTAGTTGTCCCTTCCTTCAGCAGAGAGTTGGGCTGGATGATCTCTAAAAAGATTGTCTCTTTCCACGCAAAAGTTGGACAAATTGATTTAGTTAAAAACCGTCCGGTCTCAAGTATGACTTTCTTTTTGGAGTCAGGCAGGTGTTATTTCGTGAAGTCATGTATCATACAAAATAAATTAGAAGCTTTGTGATTGTCACCAGTGTTCAGGAAATCTGTAGGGACAGTATTAAATTTGGTTAGATGAATCATCTCTGTAAAATCTGTCAAGGTGTATTTAATCTTTTGTGTGTTGCACAACACCTTTGCTCACTTGATTCATTTCAGAAAAATGCTATTTCCAGTTAAAATACTTAAAGTATTGAGAATATTCATATCAAGTGAAAAATAAGGATGTTTACCTCGAGTGAAATTTTATAAGTTTCAGTGGAAAGATGCCCATAGCAATGATCACAGTGTAGACATTTTCTTGGCTGTTTGTGTGACGAACTTGGAGGTACACTGGTTGTTCAGAAGTCCCTTTTGGCAAGGGACCTAGGTTTATTTATGGAGAAAGAAATACCTGGTTTGCAAAACTGCATAGATTCCGTCCTTAGTGAAGAGGATTTGAGTTATTTAGTGTTGTTTTGTCAGTTTATCTTTCACAGGACAGTACTCCCTACAAACAAGTTATGTACAGTGTATTATTCAGGAGGATTTGCAATAATTAATGTCTGTTGAATTAATTACGGTATGTGAGTTTCAATAATTTTCCAGTAGTTTTATCTGGTTGTACCTGTCCTTTCCTGTGTGTCAAGAAGCTTTTTTTACAGATAGTGCTGGAAAGCCACTTGGAGGACAACAAGGCTCCCACTTCAGCTTGTTTGCACGTGTTTTGCCATGTGTGTTACAGTCTGTGGGTAAAAATGTGGGGATAGAAGTGTTTTGGTGGGGAAACTGTGCTCCCAAGAAGCTGAAAGAGTAGTTTTCATTCAGAGAATTAGAGGGAATGTGGAAATGCAGCACTGCTGGGGAATTGCAAAGGGTATGGACAAACCTACTGTCTTTACTAAAGAGGAGATGAGTAGGATGGTCAGGACAGTGTAGTAATTTCAGAGATAGGTACCAGTTAGAAGGAAAAAAACCCCGCAATTTGTAGATGGTGTGGAATTTTTGTTTATTTGATTTTTGGTTTTATTTCTGCTTAACTTCTAGTAATAATTTTTCTGTGATATGAAAAAAAAGGGTAGTTTTTATAAATTAAGAAAGATAGTTTTCTTCTAAAAGTAGTAGGTGTATTTTGGCAATATTTACTCTCTGAAAAGATCTTCTTAAAGAAAATAAGGAATTACTTTATATCTATTTATTAAGATAATACATATGACAGAATATATTTGTCAAATGAATAATGATTTTTATATATTAATTGCTTTCATGTGGCTACTGGGATGCAGACACCCACCCAATTACAAATTTTGGACTATTGTGAGTCTTGCTCAAAAGGCAGAGTCATGAAAGCATATTAGAGATATCCGTATTTAAAAATCCTGTATCTAATCTAATGATTTTCCAGGTACTATAAAGCTTCTTGAAGACCTTGAAGAAGACAAAACTAATGATACCAATTTGCAGTACACGCAGGGATCTTAGTATTTTTGCAGGTGTTTGGAACGTACAGCGTATGTAGATAGGTAGCTCTCTTTTTCATGTTTATACAAATCTAAACAAATTTGATTTGAACCCTCCCCTCTTTCTCCTGAGCACATATAATCCTTGTGCCAGAGCCTGTCAGCTCCCAAAGGCCTGGAGCTGTTTATGCACAGGAGCCCAAGTGGAATTTTTTATGTGGTGCAAACTCTCCAGGGAGCTGTTACTATGCGTTGAGTAGAGTCAAGAGGAAGAATTAGGCACCGCCGTGTCAAAACTTTGTTGTTTTTTTTTTTTTTTTAATTTCAGTAAAGAAATAAACATATTCACAAGTTTGAATACAAAAATTGTTCTTTTGCTTTGAACAGGTGGCTGAGAGACCCTGTGACCACAGGATGCGACATAAGCTGTAAAACCTCGTTTTCCTGGTTAGGCTTTCTGAGGAGCTTTCTGAGGAACTTTTTCTTCTCCTGTTTTGGTTATTTTATAGTGTGGTGGGATACACTCTGATTTCTGCCTAAATATTATCATCTTTCTAATCAAATGAAACGTATATTTTACCTACATCTGGCCCTTCTTAAAGTCAGAAAGAATCACAGAATAGTCAGGGTTGGAGGGACCTCTGGAGATCACCCAATCCAACTCCCTGCCCAGACAGGGTCACCTTGAGCAGTGACACAGAACTTGTCCAGGTGGGTCTGGAATGCCTCCACACCCTCCCTGGGCAGCTGTTCCAGAGCTCTGCCACCCTCCATGGAAAGCTTCCTTGTGTAGAGGTGAAACTTCTCATGTTTTAGTTTATGCCCATTGCTCCTTGTCCTGTTGCTGGGCACCATTCAACAGAGTCTGGCATCATCCTCTTGGCACCACCTGGGAGATACTTAAGTGTGTGGATAGAAGAAATGGTGCATCTGCCTATGTGTGTCACTGGTTTAAAACCTGCATGAAGAAGGCTGGCTAGAGGCTGTGATGTTATCTCATGTTTTTATCCACCTTGTACCGACCCATAGATGTTGTTTTTTCTCGAGTGAAACGATTATATCTGACTTTGGAGGTTTCAGTAATGTTTGAGATGTCATTGAAGGCTTGATAAGCACTTTGGTGGGAGCAGCATAGGCTTAAAGAGCTTTTACTTGTGTTCCAGTCATTTCCTTGTGCTAATGGTGGTGTTAATGGGGGTTCACAAGTGAACTTGGCTGGGAAACTGATCCAGTTAAAAAATCCTTTTTACCTAGATACTAATAGTTCAGAGCACTTCTGGCATCCAGTTGGCTGTAGTAGTCTAAAAATGATTGTGTCAGCACAAATGAGAGAGGCAGTGCTGGGGAATGTTTATGAATTAGCAATGCTGGGAAACTGTGACAAAAACTGTTCCTTTTCAGTTTTAAATTGCAAGGACCTGGTTGGAAGCTGCCCTGAGATTGCTTGAGTTTTTAATGTCTTTTTCTAGTCTCTGACTCTCTGGAAGTGCCCGTTGAACTGATTTTCATTTGCAAGCATAACATGTGAGTTAATTCCTGTGTTTATAAAACACCAATTTGGAGTCTGTAACGAGGTCTCAATTGCATGTGGCAGATAAGCATGTTACTGGTGAAAAACATCTGGACCCAGATGTGGCAGCCATGCATTTGTAGAGTGAGTCCAGGAGGGCTGTTTGTGGTCTGATTGTGGGGGTGGCCACTTGCTAGCCAGGACAGGTGCATTTGTCTGCCCCTGTGCTTGTAGGTAAGTGTCAGTGGTGGGCTGGGCTGATGTATTTCTGTGGGACCTGCTGGCTGCACCCTTGAAAGGTGGAGAAAAAGGCTTGATGTGCACGTGGCCTGAAATGCCTCGAGAAGAGAACACACGGAACATTGGAGATCTGTTTCCATCTGCTGCTTCAAAGAGCCTATAAACTAGGTATTTAAGTAGAAGGCCTGTGAGATGGGTGGAGTCTTTATCATTGGTTAATTTTCTTTTCCTTGATTGCTTAAAACAAACAAGACCAGAAAGTCTTCATTGTGCTTTTTCATACCAGTTACATAAAAAAATACACACAAATACATTTTTGCTTTCTGAGTTACCTGTTCACAAAATGCATATACCACACTCTTTTCAAAAATAGAGTTGAAATGTGGCTCAGCATTAAATAGTGCATGTAAGTAGCAGAATGCACAGTATCAGCTTGACAATTTCCTTAAATTGCATAAGCGTGGAAAATGGAAAGAGATATTTGAGCCATCTAGTGGTTGGTATGAAACATTTTAACATTTTTTGGTAGTTCAAAGAAAATGTAAATGATGTCAGCTTGGAAATAGCATTTCTAGTTTATCTGCTATTTGATAGCATGGCTGTAGAACGGAAAAAACCCCAAGCACTCATCTTCAAATTTGAGGCACAGTCTGTTTGGGTTTGTATCTTTTTTTCACTCAAGATTTTAGTGAAAAGAGATGTCTGATAACAAAAAAATTAAAGTAGGAGTTAGTAGCCAAAGAATACTTTTTGCTAGCTTGAGATTTTCATAAATTTTAAAGGTTGTTAGAAAGTTCAAGGAAAGGACTGTACTAAGATAATTTTGTTTTCTACTTCTCACTGAAAAATGTTTGGAGGGAAAAAATAGGCCTTAAATTCCACATCAACAGCTATTTATAGCAGGGACTAAATCACAGGAGTAATCTTCACTGGAACACATGGAATGGATATTCTTTTTGAGAAACTTGTCAAAACTAAGAAACTGAAAACTGATCTCTTAAGATGGAGCGTGTTCCTGGTAAACAGAATCACAGAATCTTAGGATTTTTAAAAAGGCATTTTGTAGATGAAGATTTGTGTAATGATCCCACACGGTCCTGATCTGCATTAAGCTGTGGTAGCATTTCATATTGGCTGTTGCCAGTAGGAACTTGACTGCATGTTGAACTTGATGGTATTCTGCAAAAGCAATGAACTTTATGTGTATCTTGCCTTGAATTATTTGTGGGAGAATACAAACATACATTAGGATACTGTGATGTCTTCCAGTCATCATGAAACTCCCATCCGTGTTCAAATACAGTTTAAAAGATATGTTTTAATCTTAGTTTATTATATTGGTTAGAGGTACAGTATTTCAGAACAGATAAATTCATGATCCATACTGACTGTTCAGAATTTGCACTTTTACGTTTGAAGTGAAGTATTACTGGTACAAATATTAAATCTTGCCCTGTTTTTTATTGAAAAGAGAGCAGCAGTTCAAGATATTTTTAGGGTCAGTCTCAAAAGACTTAAGGCCAAAGGAGAATGAGAAAAAAAATGGGAAAACCAGTTACAGAACAAAGGGCAGAATAGTAATGGTTTATTTGCAGTGCTGTGAGGACCATCTGAAAGCTTTATGTGAACTTGATACATAAATTGCGTTTTGACAAATCGCTTGCATCTTGGTTCTTTTGTGCCTTGAAAGTTGGTTATAATTAACCCTTAGCATCAAAATATGAGGGAGATTTTTCTGAATCTCTAACTTTCTTGGACTGTGAATTCTCATAGTTTCATAAGAGGAAGTAAAATTCTTTGTGAATTGAAGAGTTTTTAGTTGCCTGGCAAATTTCTGTTTGAAATTTGCAGTGTGTGATGAAGGATTTTTGTTATCACTGTTAATCTCAATCTCTACAATGATCTAAACTTGACTGAGATTCAGAATATCAGAGGGGGACACTGGGCAGTTCTGTTAAGTTCTGTCTTACAGATGAGCTGGCCTGAAAACAGTGAGGGCTCCTGGCGTGCTGTATTTTGCAGGCTTCCATGTTGCAGACATGACAATCCTACTTCTTCATTTAAAATGACTTTCCAGTCAGGGCATTACGTGTGCTCCACTTTTGAGCTTGCCTTTTTCCTGGTCTGTTGCTGC
The DNA here is from genome assembly GCA_020086605.1 of Lanius collurio. Lineage (NCBI taxonomy): Eukaryota > Metazoa > Chordata > Aves > Passeriformes > Laniidae > Lanius > Lanius collurio. The sequence goes on from JACBWW010000007.1 coordinate 37,285,765, forward strand.
CAGAGCACACTTGGAACGTGGAAAAAACATGGAGTAGGGAATTGGAGATGTTTTGTCTTTATGATATCGGTGTTGTGCTTTTGTTCAATTAAACAGGAATGTGGGTTTATGGTAGTATTAAAGTGATCTCTTCTATTGTTGATGCACTTCCCTCTCCACTCCTCCTTGTAGCATCTTTCAGTGCTCTGATTGCCCTAGTATCTGGACAAACCACAGCATTTTCCTGGAAGCTGTCCATTGCTGAAGCTGTGATCCAGCTGCATTCATGAAGGGATCTTTGACAATTCCCCTGGTCTTAATTTGCATTTAGAAGATGCAAATGAGGGATAATGAAATTGTCGTATTGGATCCTATTTCTGATGAATGCTGCTCTTTGAATTGTCTTCTGGATTCCAGTTATTTTGTAGGAGAAACTTGGTTATAACTTTTATATTGGGATTGGGTTGAAGTCATAGTTAGGATTCCTTTTGTGGAACTCCTTAGAAATTTGACTTGTTAAAGAACTGCATGCAAGTGGCAGAGAGATTATCTTGAAGTGCAGTCTTTGACAATTGAAATTCCAGTCCTTATCCATGTGTTGGAGCTTTGGGATGTATGTATACCTGGTCTCTCAGAATCAGAATTATATATGAGAAAAGCCTAAAAGTGTGTGTTAGGCAGCACGTACAATGTCTCCTGTAAATAATGGAATAGTTCTGCTCAATAAAAAGCAAATGTGCTATGACATAACTTTGCAAAAGAAAAAGCAGTTTGTTTATTTTTCCTAATTTAGGAAATATATAATAATTATTTGTGGAACTGGATAATTAAACATTGATTAAATATTGTTAGTGACTTCACTTTAGAAGTAAATCATGGTCTATGTGAAAAGAAGATTGAGGGAAAATGAGTTTCCAGAAAGGGAATGGTTTTTGTTGTTTTGGTTTGGTTTCTCCCTTCTGCGAATAGGGGGATAGGAGATAGAAATTGGATTAATGATGAAGAAATATGATCGTCATAGGTTTGAAGTTGATGGTCTGTATTTTTTGGTATTCAGAAAAGTGAAATCTCAAGCATATTTTCAGATTAGTTTAATTAATGTTCTATATTAGACACTGAAATTAGAGTGTGTAGCATTGTTTTCCTTTATGTGAGTATAAATTATTGTGACTAGGAAATGGTGCTTGGTCATAAATTTATTTTTTTTCATAATGTCACATTGCCGAAGATTTCTACTCCATCATTTCCTTCCCTGCTGTTGTACAAGTAGCACAGAGCACATCGGTTTCTTTGATGTAGAAGTACTTGAATATTGTTGTTACTCTTCCTCTAAAAAATAGCCCCCTTTTTTTTGTCACCATTGAGAACCACTTCTTTCTTTTTTTTTTTTTTTTTTTTTTAGTATCTGCGTATGTTTTTATTCCTTCTTTTTCCCTCTTCATGTTCACGGTGAATTTCAAATATATTTAATATCTTATAATGGAAATACAATGTCAAAGGATGGATAAAGTATTGGAAACTCACTCTTATCTGGGTTTTAAACATTGTTTCTTTCCTTTACAGAATGCTGCCTTTTTATATGGCCTTGGTTTGGTCTACTTCCATTACAATGCCTTTCAATGGTAAGTTGGAATAAGCTGACAGTGTCAGTATTGTGTGGTGTCCCATCAGTGTGTGATTATTTCACCTTCAGTTCAGTGGGAGTGTACAGTAGTTTAGTATGGATTTTATTAGTGATAGGATGTTTGCAGGTGTTCCTGTCCTCAGTATCTGCTTGCTGTAACATACTTGGGGCAGCCACAGCAGTGCCTCTAAAAGGAAGGCACTGCCAGGAGAAGAATTTGAGAGCTCTCTGTAATACAATTCAGTAGTGGCAATGGAGCAGGCGACTGGACAGGCTTTTGGGAATTGTTGTTATTGATAACCTGTGGCCAGGGTTTGTTGGAAAGCCTGTTTACAAAACCCTCCTTGGAAAAGAGGTGGCAAAGTGGGCTTGTTTACATTTTGCTTGTTAGCCAGAAATTTTGACACAGCTGCATCAGGTGAGGGGTTTGGATGTGAGAAGCAATAGGCTCAGAAGGAATGAGAGTGTTTAAATCTGATGTAAAAACTCGGGGTTAAAAGGGTTGTGATTTCTCTCAGGGCTTAGGGGACTTAGCGGGGCTTTTGTTGGGTGTGGTGAGGGTTGGTTTTCAGTTGGGGTTTTGGTTTTGCTTTATCAGTGATGAGAGTGGTGAATAGAATGGACTCAATCACTGGGGTGCTGTTGAAGGGCCCTCAGACTTTCACTGGTGTTCATTCCTGTGGAGATAGAGTTAATTTATGGGGAGAAGTCAGAAAGGTGCAGTGTTTAGGTGAGTGCTCAGTATGGACTGTTAGCACAGTGAGTGTGACTTTACTACTTGATTGATTACTAAAAAGTTCCCTCGTGTTACTGAACTAATCCTGACAGCAGTTATGGATGCAGTGAGGGACCACTGACTGATGGTTGGGAACAATGAAGCAGGATTTCTCCCCCCACCTCTCCTTAAATTGTTTCTGTGTATCTGTAAGGCAAAAGATTTATGTTCTCCTCAGGATAATGTACATAAACTTTTATTCTTCAAATTAAAATAAGTTAGTTAAATCATGAGGTCAAAACATGGATTATGTTATCTTGCACCTTACTGCTTGCTTTATTGATAGTTGTGAAATGAATGCCATGTGCTATACAATTCTATTGTATTCTAATTAACAAGAGAAGAATAGAAAAGTTTTCAGAAAGCCTGAGAATCCACTGTTTTAAGATTGTGATGAGACTTGGTTGAATTTTACCAAGTTTCAGAACATTCTAGTTGTTATGCAGTCTTGTCTTCATCATTTAGCATTCAAAAATATTTTGTGCACCATTTCTTACAAGCTGTATCCTGTTACAGTTTGCACTATGAAAACGGCAGATAAACTGTAAGATAAATAAGACAAAGCAGTTAGAGTAATTAATTTTTGAAAAGCCACCTGTTCAACATAGATTTTTGCCATCAGCGGATCATGCTATTTAGTGTTAATAAATTAGTGCTTTGAATTAATTTAGATTTTTCTTCAGTTGTTGACAACATGAGTGTAAGCTGATGCCCTAACTTACAGAACTGCACACAGAGAGCTTATGTTGAGTAGAATAACTGTATTTTCCATTTCATTCATGCAACAAAGTTATGTGTAGTGTGGTGCTAAGGACATGGTTTATCATTAAAGTATTGCATAGAATTTTTAAAGAATGAAAATATAATGTTGGTAAAATCTTACAGTTCTGTGAGTAATTCTGAATTTTAATCCCTTTGAGTGCTTTTCTTCTCCCTTTTCTGTGATTTCTTGGGTAAAAGAGCAGAGAGATGTGGGTTGTTGGTGTTTAGGTGTGACAAAATCACAATAAACTTGAAGATGATAGCAAGTAATGTACAATAGGTATTCTTCTTTGAAGACCTTGAAAAGAGGCAGAACTCTAGCAGATTGCCAGGAGAATCCTCTTTCAGAGTGAAATGCTAATCTCACTGTCTTCCTGCTGCACTTATTCCATCTGTTATGGTCATAGAGGACACAGATCTTCATATCTCTAGCAGTCAGAGGAGACTTGAAGACTTTTTAAAGTGGTTTATTTACCCTGCTTCATCCATGAACTGAGATTTTTTCCAACACCACCATTTTATATACTCAGAGATTTTAACAAGAGGGAAGTACATAGACCTCCTAAAAGGAAGGGGTAAGAAGTGTTTGAGTTTTTTTCATGTCTCCTATAAACAGGGATAATAAAAAAGATAAGTGGGAATAAGATCAGCTTTAGAATTCTTGTTCATATATTTGATATTATTTTTAAAGTTTTCCAATTTTCATGAAAAGATAGGTTGGATTGGCTCCAAGACACATAATGCAGTTCACTGTAATTCAGTATTGTACACATTTTTATATACTAGAACAGCATTGCAGCATTAGCTTAAGTACAAATCTTAGCTGTTACATCATTTTATGTTGAGGATTTTGTTTTACTGTTCATGCAAGAATTAAAAGTTCTCAACATATATACAAGTGTTGCAATAGTGTTGTCAGACCAAACCTATTCCACGCCATAAGGGATCATCCCCATGAATTGAATAGAGTACAGTAAAATAGATCTTACAGATCTGAAATTTTGATTCTCCCTTCTTTTACACCATTTGTCATGCAGCAGTAACTGGGGTTCATTTTCACTGTTGTTTCCCTGTTTCTTAGTTAGAGTAGAAAACCAGTAGAATGAGATAGTCACGTAACTTGAATAATTTCATGCCCTCTGTAGTTGTCTCTTAGGTTGTACCTTAAAGTATTTCAGTAGTTAATCCAAGGCTACCCTTCATTTCTGTGCACTGCCTGCACCCAGGTGTAGTGGCTTGGATACCAGGTTTTTTCTTCACTTCAGTGAGGGTTCTGAGCCTGACTGGTTTATCAGCTGCTGATTCCACTGACTTCCATCAAGATGAAAAGATGGAGCCCAAGCTCTGGTGGTGTTTTCTGAACACCCTGTGCATCCCAGTGTACCAGCTGTGATGCTCCAAGGCCAGCCTGCAGCAATTTCAGTGACGTTGCAAATTGCTGGGCAGTGTCTGTGAGAAAGGCACCAGATTCCTCAGAAACACCTGACAGGAGATGAAGGTCACTCACCCCTCTTGCTCCATTTGGGCTCTTTGCCCTGAGGCTCCTCAGTCCAGGGTTTCCTTACCAGCTGTAGAAGTTGAGTGTTACAGAAAACTCAATCCTTTTAGCATCAACCCTGAAAAAAGCCAAAGGCCTTTAATAGATGGTCCAGACTCTCTTCCTCACCTCCATCATGAGTAAAGACTGCCTGTGGAAAATCAATCATTCCTGAGTGGAACTCCCATACCCTTCTACTCCCTGATCCTTCCCAAAGCAGAAGCACTGTCATCATATGTTCAATGTCTAAGTTATAAAGATATCTAGAACCACCATCTCTGCTTCTGACTGGATTCCTCCACACAAAAAGTCAAATGTGTCATGGGGTGTGTAGGAATGAACACTGCCAAGTGGAGACCTCTAAGAATTTAAACACATAGTCTGTAGATACTGCTTTGTCAAATATTTCTCATATTTACAGTGACTGGGTCCATATATATGTATTTTTGAGGTATATAAGATGGGAATGTACTTGTCGAGTACATATGCACATAGTAATTAACCAGTAACAAAGTGGGCAGTTAACTTCCTTTTTGTGATCTTACCTTGCTGTGATTGCACAGCAAACCAGTCTTGGATTAATGACAACTCTGCTAATGCTGGGGAATAAAACTACTCCCAGCTGCTGTTACAGAGAAATGTTTAAAGGCTTAGCTGTTCAAAATATTTTGCTATTCAACTGTTGCAGTCCTATGGACAGAAGAGTTGTAGCTGAAGACTATAAAAGTGTTTCATAAACTACAGTGTCCTGACTACTGCTGTGTATGTACATTTTGTTCATGTTCAAACTGGGTTTGAGATAGAAATTTCTAGAAAATCTGGGTTTCAGATAGAAATTTGTCCATCATAGCCTCACATCACTTTCATTAGTGAGACTGTGAAATGATGTGAGGCTTAGAATAGGTGGTCAGAAAATTGAAAGAGGGTAAGAATAAGAAAAAGAAAGTTTCATTCCAGCCGCATCAGACGACGTATTAGAATAATGTTGGGTTCTTTTATTTTGTACAGTCATTCTGATTTTTATGGGTTTTGTTTGAAATGTACAAAAGTGATAACTTCTGAATAGTTAAATTGATGCTCTTTTATTATATTCTTTTGCCTAGTACAAAGCTGATTTTATTCACAGTCTATTCAAGCAAAACCATCCAATAAAAGTCTCGTGAGACTTCACTAAATGTTTAATATAATCATCTATTAATTATTATTCACCTGGTTTCTTCACTTTCAAAATGGTAGGCATTGTTGTATAGATTAGTGGGTGGGACAATAAATGCGGTATTGATTCTGGCAGTCTTGATTTGGAGATGTCATTTTTATTTTTCCTGAATTGCTGTAGCAGTGCTGTGTAAAACGAAAGTCCAGAGGTGCTTTTCATCCTCTGTAGTGCTTGTTTTCCAAACCTGCTTTCCCATTTTGTTGAGTGTTAGAATAGCTTTTCCTGCCTGTTAAGAGAAATACCCTCATTCTTGGAGAAGATCCTTATTTAATTTTAATAATTTCTAGTAGACTCAGCCAGAGTTGTGTTTCACCACGCAGGTGTCAGTATCATCAGAGAACAAAAGGAAAGTTGCCTCTTGCAGAATTCAGATGACTGTCATTTATTTCCACAGTATGAGAGCTCCTGGCCTTTCATTTGATAATTTTTCCTTTGGACTGGTGTATGTTTAGTCTGCTGAAGGAGTGAGATGAGAAGTTCTGTCTGTGCACGAAGGGCTGTTAATTAGGGGTGGAGACTCACAAGGGGCTTGGGGAAGGCTCTGTGCCATCATCCCTGAAGGAAGCTGTTGGACTCATCCAGCTGTTGGGCTAGATCTGCACTGCTGGTTTTGGTCAAGCCATACAAGAGCTTTGAGGGAAAACATCTGGGTAACTTGGATGCCTTGGATCCTCCAGGCCCACATCTTTCTGGGTGTAGGTTTGGACAGAGAACAGAAATGGAATTAGAGATGTTTGAGAATAAACAAAGATCTGTACAAGAATCAAGTGACTCCTGCTGTGTCTGGAGAGCCCAGCTCTGAAATGAGTGTCAGTGCTGCAGATGTTCTCCTGTCTGATAGTAAGGGAATGAGTCTGGAGCTGTGGGCATGGCAGTGGAAAGCAGGCCGAGGATTTTGCTGTAGTCCATGTTCTTGGTGTGTCCTGTAATTGTGGGCACGTTGCTATTTTATTTAAATGTTTCCTGCAGGCAAAATTGCATCAATATTAATTCAGCTGTAATGTAAAATTACTTGTCTGTCTGTAAGAGTTAATAAGTAAATATTTTTTCAGAGCTTGAGTATGTTATTCTATAAAAACTCAACTGAGTATTTAAATGAGACTGTAAGTTATTGAATTAGACATGAGTACCTACCAGTGGTAAAAACTGTTGAAAATGCTGTTTCAGATCACTTAATTGGGGAAATTTTGATGTTGCCCCTTATCACAGTGGTGGAAGTAATTTCTATTATTCATGCTTGTCATCCTGGAAAAACTACAAATTGTAAAACCAATATGGAATTATTAGAGTTAAGTAGAAAGTAAAATTTGATTTTTAGTTAGTTTAGTCTGCACAGAGATAAATCTTACACAAAGCTTGGAGGAGCTGTCTGTGACCAGGTTCTGTGCTAAATGTGACAACAGTCTTACATGTTGTCCACTGATGATAATTTACTGGTTTTTAAGTGCCGTGCTCCTCTGAAGGACTAGGGTAGGCAACATTCTTGGTTTTTTGAATAAAAGACAGTATAAATTCAAACTAAACTTGGAAAGTGTCCTTGAAAGCTTTTTGTTATACTTGTGCCTTTGTTTAACTCCACTGCTCAACTGTGACAATAAAAAAATATTTCCAGTTCTGTAAGCAAGAGACTGCAGAAGTATTTTAGTTGCTCTCAGATTCTCTTAAGCTTTTTTAAAAATCTACTTTTTCATGATCTTTTCCATGGGGATGTGACATAGGGGAAATATGGAAATACTATTTGCTGACCAAGCAAGGATAGCTAAATGAAGAACATTAAGTTTACAGAGTGTCTGTTAGCTGTGATGTGCTATAGAACTGCTGTGTCTTTATTCCTGATTTTTGTCTTCTTTTTGATGGGAATCATAGACAGTGATTTTCTCCCTTTGTGGAAAATTTTCTTTAAACAAGATACAAGTAATGGATTTTCAATACCAGTGGCTAACATGCCTCATGCCCATGTTAGAGTTAAGACAATAAATGCAAATACACAGTAATACAATCTATCTTCTGGCATAGCAAAAGCCTAGCTTAAAATATGTGCTGATATTTAGTGGTCAGCCCAGTCTTTGGCTTTTCAGTTTGATCACTGTTTTTGTAGATGATGAAGATGAACATACTGTTGTGAGACAAGGATCTTTGTTTGTTATGAATTCAATGTAAATATAAGGTGTGACTTACCACCACCACCATAGGATTCCAGGGAAGTTTAGATGAGATGTGACAGAGCTTAGTTTAGGGTGCAGGTTGGTCCCTTCAGTGCTTCACTTGCTCATTTTCCATGTGTTGGCAGAAAAGTAGGGTGCTGGGTAAGGCAGGTCTTTCTGAAGGATTGTAATAGAGGAAGTGTTAGTTCCACAATAAAAAATTAGTACTTTTTTTAAGCTTATCTGCTCTTAAGTTCTGTTTAAAGAAGTCAAAATAATGCTTTAGCTACATACAGCTGTTGCATTGTCTAGAGGAAGTTCTGTGCCTTTGGTTTGCTTTGTCCTCAGTGAGAAAAAAGCCTGCAAGAATTTTGGACCAGAGGTTGTTTTGCTGAAGGATTCAAAAATGATAATTTATGTGTGTTGTGAGTAAAAGTCTGTGAAAAATATTTGTTGAATTCTGCACTGCAGCTACTAACCTTTTGTCCTTCTAGATAATTCTGCACTTTGAGAGTAGGAATTGAATCAATGTGTCTAAAGAGTGTGATTTTAAGCACTGTAGTTATTCCCTGTCCCATGTCCCTCTGCTACTCCAGTTCTTGCTGGACTGCCCTGTCACCTGGCCACTTGTATCAGCCTGTGGGGTTTCCTGGGACAGCAGATAGGACTGTGCTCCCTGGCCCAGGGGCTCAAATCTACCCTCAGTGAGGCTGGTTCTGATTTCCCTTGTTGTGGGACCAGTGTATGGGAAGGGATTTTATTTCAGCCTGTCACTGGATTTTAGGCAACAATGACTCTTAGCTTCTTTCTTAATTCCTCTGTGACTTTAATTCTATTATCTTTTAGTTGCATTTCAGCTGTCCTAGTTTTATGCAGTGGCCTGAGAGGCAAACCAGTCCTATTTAGAATCACTTTGTTTCTGCTCCAAGATGGAGTTCTTAGATGGCATTTCTGTTTTATCTGGTACAGTGCCATCATGAACAGGGACAAGTGAGAGGATCTGAAGGTAAGGAAGTAGAATCAGAGCCGTCTTCACACATCATAGGAATATGAAAGTTACTGCGTGAGGAGGTAGCAGGCTTTTATATCTGCATTTGGAAGTAATGGAGCAACTGGTATTATTTGGGTCCTTGCATGGCACTGGTGCTAGGAAAGGGAGGAGAAAGTGGAAAAAGGAGCAAGTAGGTGCAGTGGGAGAGGATGTGTGTGATCTATCCAAGGCCTTCTGTTCTGCTGTTCTCGAGGGGTCTGCTCTGCTGGAATCGAAAGCAACCTGGCTGTTCTTAGTGAAGTTACACTAATTTTGTAACTAATTTGTGAGTCATCTTTTCTGAAATATCAGATATGTTAGTGTACTTCATGCAGCAAATTAGTTTCTCTAAATTAATAGGAAAGATTAGACTTTCAAATGCACCAGGGTATCTGGAGTTCATAATTACCCAATCGTTGAAGAATCAAAAGCTATGCACCAAAACCATTACATGTAAACCGTTATTTTAATATGTTCTTCTGTAACAGTGCTTTCTGATCCACTTTGATAACCATATAAAAAACATTGATTATAAAGTAATACTTTAGTAAAAAATAATTTTTTAATCTATGTTTTTCTTTCAGGGCAATTAAAGCATTTCAGGAGGCGCTTTATGTTGATCCCAGCTTTTGTCGAGCCAAGGAAATTCATTTGCGACTTGGGCTTATGTTCAAAGTGAACACAGACTATGAGTCTAGTTTAAAGGTAGGTTTAAGTCCTTTCAAATTGAATTAACATTCCTTACAAGTCATGTGTTGCATCTTAAAGCTGCAGGGAATGCGTAAGCACAGAATAGTCACAGAACACCTGCTATAGAAACAGAAGTGCTTTAGTGTGAAGTGTCTTAGTCTAAGCAGAATGAGGGTAGGTTTGAAGTGTGTGAGATGCTACACTCCAGATCAAAAATTCAATGTAGGGCTCTTGGTAAAATAGTGAACTTTGGGGGAGACTGAGGTTGTACCTAAAGCTGAAGGAAAAAATAAAGAAAAATAGCAGCTTGGATTTTGGTGGGGTTTTTTTTGTTTTGTTTTGGTGGGTTTTTGTTGTGGTTTTTTTTTTTTTTTTGGTTTGTTTTTTTTTTTTTTTATATTTCTTTTTTTTCCCCTAGCTTCCTTATTGTAAACTGGAAGTTCTTGGAATTAGTAAGCTAGAAAGTATTTATGCAAAATAATGTCATTTTTTAGCATAATTGTTACTTTTCTAGCAGTTAATTATTCATTCATGTCCTGGCTTGTGACTCAGCTTCTAAGGCAACAGTTTCTGGCTAATCAGTTGGAAGTGGTTTATGGTAATACAGCACTTTGTTTCTTCTGTACTTCCTCATATTCCTTACTATTTACATTCTTTTCTGGTCTCTGATTGTAATCTGTCATTTTATCTCACTCCACTCAGCACATTTGCCCATGTTTTTTCTCTTTCCATTTTCTACTTTACCCACATGTCCTTTCCTTCCTGGCCTCCAAATTTAGCTGTTATGTGTCCTGGAAAAAGGAAGTATTTTTTTAAAAGGGTTGTGTGTGGTGGGAAACACACTTGCAGGGCTGAGAATTTTGTAATTAAGTATAATTTATAAACGCATTTCTGCATATTAATCTTTCCTAAAAGTTACTGGAAATAATAAGTGTTTTGTTTGCAAGACTCTTATAGCTTCCTTTTCTTGGCAGATTGTTTTCTTGGGTTCTCAGAATCACATTGTCCAAGATTTGAAAGAGTAGAATGTTACTCTCAATTTTCCCTTTCAGTATTTGTGACAGAGGGAAGCAATTCTCTCCCCAAGGTTTCTCTTTTCATCCAGAATCCGAGGTTTCACCTACAGAGACAGGTGGAGTTGGGAATGGTGCAGAGGAGTAGAAAAGATTCCATGCAATGAATGGTAAAAGAGGAAGGAGAGGTAGAGGTAGATCACTGTTGAGAAAGGAGTTATGTGTGAGCTTGGGTGATCCTATTTCCTTATAGTTTGGCACAAATTTGGTATTTCGTGGTATATAAGGAGTTAAAGGAGCGCTGAAGTACGTTTTGGTTTAATTTTTAAAGAAGTTGGGACAAAACAAAATTCACAAGGAGGTGGTCATCTTGTAATCAAGTAGTAGAAGAAACTTGATCCTAAAGGTCTTTTCCAACCTAGTTGATTTTACAATTTTAGTTTTTGATATAAATTGATCAAGAAATAGATAACGTTTTTCTTCTGTGCCATAAAATATACAATTATGTCAGTGAATCAGGTATTTAAATAATTAGTATGATAACTCAATCTAAATCATTTCTTGTGTTTGATATTCACAACTTTGCAAAACAAATCAGTCCCTTACTATGAGGATTTTGAGTATACCAAACTTCAAGTTTTCAAAATACTAGCTACAAATGGTAAAAACACTGAAGTAGTATTTTGAAAACAGAAATAAATTAATCTTTTTTAATGCAAAATTATCATGATTCTGTTGCATTTATGTGGCATGTGGTTAAGTCACTTTAAGAAAACAAATGGCCACAACAAAAGCAGGTTACCCTGGAGCAGAGGGATGCTCTTCAAAGGATGGTAAAATGAACAGGATGGATGTTTGCATTAAAGATGGTTTCATGTTTTTCTTAAAGCAATATAACTGCAGGTTGTTCGTAGAAGTTTGTTTCCTTTTCTACCTTGCAGTCTTGATTGCATCCTTCAGCACCCTCAGCATTGAATTGAGTGTTTTTTCATTTTTTTTTTCATTTCCCTGTTTGCAGACTGGGGTGGATGAGAAGTCTGAGCCAGCTGAGCTTGAGATTGCCCAGTTGGTGCGTCCAGTGCCAGGTTGATGGAATGGGAGGGAGGGGATAGAGTTGTCTTATCCCCTTCTGGTTCAAAATGTAATGGGAAATGGCAATGGAATTACCAACTGAGACACCTGAAGCAGAGTTTCTAGTTTGCTTCCTTAGCTATGGAGATTGCAATCCTTAGTAAAGAATAACAGGAACAAAAGAAAAGATCCAGTGGAACAATCCACTCAGTCTTGAACACTTGAGCTGTTTCCAGGTCAGCTCAGCTGTGGATTTAAGGTACAGTCCAAAGACTTACCTATTTGGTTTGAAAACAGAGTGTTACTGATTGAAACTTACCTGTTTATACATCACAGTGTGTCAGTTGAGAAGACTAGAACAGAGCTGTAGCTTCTTTAAAAGCCAATCTAACTGTGATTTTAAAAAAATCACACCTTAAACCCGAACTCTTGAGTGACAGGGGTATTAGAGGCAAGTCAGAAAATGCTTTCTTAGTGAAGAGAATGAAGTGCTGGTGCACTGGTTATGCCTCAAGCATGAGGAGAGTAAAATGGGGAAGGGATGTGAGGAAAGAGTGTGAAAAGATGTTTTCACACAATGTCTGTCCTCTTGAGACACAGAGTATCTCATCTTCGAACAAAAGAAAGATGAGAAACCCAAAACAATGAAAAGACAGAGTTGTCTTGTGCCTTTTTTGGTTTTATGGACCTTTTTAAAAAGGATCCAGGATTTTAGAGGGTAATTTTGGGGCTTAGGATCCAGCCTGCTTGTGACTGGCCTTGAGCGCAGACCCTTTCTCTGGGGCTCTTTGCCCAGTTTGCTGTTCACACAGCTGAGGCAGAAAGTGGAAGTAACTTTTCATCTGGTATTTGCTTGTGACTGCTCTGGATTTCACAGATTGTACCAACGTTGCATTAAAGTACTTTGAAATATCATAATGTTTTTGATGGTATTTAAACATTCATGCTAAGTCTGTAATTGCTAAGAATAAACGATTGCCAACAGATGAGTCATTGTCAGTAAGAGTCATTGTCAGTAAGAGTCTTCAGTCAAAGGGGGAAGATCGGAGTCTGAAGGTCATATATTCCATGTTTTTCACATTTTTACAGCATTAACACAAATCATCTGTATTTTATGTAAGCAATTTAAGCACAAAATTAATTTTTACTATTTTAAGATGTTGATGATCAAGATAATTGCTAGAGTGCTGTTTAACAAGCATAAAATCAACTCCCAGTGTTTTTTCAAAATCAATTACTGGTTTTGCCTGTTCTACATTTAAGACTTGCAAATTACTATGAGAACCCTTGACTTCCTCTGTTACCCCATTGCCATAAGCTCTTGCAACACCAGTGCTGTTGAAAATTACTTGGCTTCAGGCTTATATTAAGGAAACAAGAAAGTGTCCCTTCTGGTTGTAAAGAAAACAGTCCCTGTGTAACTTGACAGATGGGGCAGTGTTACCTTCAGAGGCAAGACATGAAAGCTGAATTTGCCCCATTCATCAGAAAAGTACAATTAATTCCAAAATTAACTGGCAGTGATTTAGGGGGATGATTTTTTTTTTAATTGATGACTGTAGCAACAAAATGCTACTGAGATTTACCCCTCAGTCCAACATTTTCACAGTTTACTACATCCTGCTGCTCATTTCCTATTCACCATTTCCTACGAATGACACAAGGAATGCTATGTTCAATGGTGGTAGGTGTGGTGGCACTGTGATAATCTAAAGGGGGAAAAAACACCAAGATCTCTAGGAATATAATGTACCTTTTTATTCATTGGGTGGATGTAGTTGGAAAAAATGTTCATACTTCTGAGTACATGCTTCATTATTTCTGGTATGTCACTCTGTCCTGGTCATTTTCCTATTTATTGAATATATTTTTTCAATTTTGGCCTCCACCTTTGGCATAAATGTATGTAATCATCTTGTCTTGCATCTGTGTCTCAGTTGTTCTCTTAAGTATTTTTGAATCTTAAACAATTTCTAGCAAATATGTGGGAATTAAAGATTTCAAAGAGATTTTCCTAGGACATTCCCCTGTGGCATACTGCTCCAGAGCCTTTTGAGATCTGGGAGCTGTCACCAGCTGACAGCTATGGGAAACCAATCTCCCTTCTGGTGCTCGTCCTGCTTGGTGGCATGGAAGTCTTGTAGCATTTTTGGTGGGGAATTAGAGCCATGATGCTGAAAGCCCTTTGAATGCAGAATTTACACTTAGGGGGAAAAAAAAGAAATATTTTTTTTAATATTTATTAGATTGATAATGTTGAAGGAACAGTGGGGGCTGGAAGGCAGATTTTCTAAGGATTTGGTTTTATGGAGGGGAAGCTTTGTTTGCCCTTGCTTTTGTTTGGAGATTTGTGGTGGGGGGATTGTGTGGGTTTTGTTGGATTTTGTTTGGTTTTCGGGTTGTTTTTTTTTAATGGGTGGTCAGTAGGAATGCTGTACACAAGCAGCTTGGTTTATGGCAAACAAAGCAATGTTTTGCTTTGGGAATTTTACTTGTTTTATTACAGATGCACCCTGTACCCAGTAACTAAATTTCTCATGTTACCAATTATCTGCCTTTTAGTAGAAATACTGTCTTTCACTTACAGAATTTTTTCCTACTTCTTTACACACAAAACAGTTATTCTAGTAGTTTGCTTCAGGCTTATGCTTTCATCTTGCCCATAAATCATCAATTTAAATATAATTTTAATTTTTTAATTATTCTTCTAAAGATTCTCATTTTTTAGTAATGTTAAGGCATGCTGCTTATATTAGGATAACAAAAAGGCTGCAAAAGAATTAAAATTTATTGGGAAAACATTCATAAATTGTATGAATATGCATGAAATATAAAGAAATTAAATACTGATGTACTGATGAACAGCTTGAAGTACTTATAGTCAGTCAGACACTTTTCTGTCACTTATTAAAATATTTGTCTTGTATATATATATTTATGAAAGATATTTTTAGCTAGTGCAGCTATTATGTGCCAGCACATAGCTGTTATAGACATATCATTCATTTTTTATGTTCTTTCTCTGAGTAATAAGTAAACAAGTATTTAGGAAAGTGAAAATTTGTGATTTCAAGCCTTCATGTGCTGTTTTACCACCTAGTTGTCTTTCATGTGGGCTTAGAAATTTTAAACATTGTACATTGAAACCTTATGTGTTTTAATTATTAAAAATAGCTAGTCAAAATATATGTGGTTATGAGAAGTTTTAGTTTCTTATGTCTAGTTTTATGACTATAATTGTATGAGAAACAGCTGCTTTTTTAGGTAAAAAAGCAGAGGGCTTTGACTCTTGCAAGTTGGATATCCAAGATATCAAGCACTTCACACAAAAAGTGTTTAGTGGAAAGCAAAATTAAATTAATCAAAAGATAATTTCAGTAAAAATGTAAGTGGATGGAAAGCAGCATTTGGGATTAAAATTTCTCTCTTAGCCTTTGTAGTTTGCATATGTCAGTGGTGGAATGACACATACAAGAAGTAAAACCATGGAAGTTTTTTAATGCAGCATGGCACTGTAATGAAACTGCAGGAGAGTTATTAGTGTGACTGGTTTTGACAGTGGATAATGATACCACAATATCTGGCCTACAGAGTGTTCTCTTTTGTTCTCTCTTACCTAGTTTCACTCGGGTTTTTGACTAATTCCTGTTAAAGAGAATTACAGGTATATTTTAAAAATGTCACGATTACAAAGAGGACTACGTGCTAAAATTGAATTACCGTGCTGTGTGGCATCATCGGTCATTTGGGAGGTGGGGAAGACCACACCATGGGAAGAGGAAAAGGTGATTCAGAAGTTGAGCATTGAAGCTGAGGATATTGGTGCTGGGTGGAGCAACCCAGGATTTATGGACACACTGGGGAATGATATGGTGGAGAGGAGTGCTGTGGAGAGGAGCCTGGGGGTCCTGGTCGATGGCAGGTTGAACGTGAGTCAGCAGTGCCCTGGCAGCCAGGAGGGACATCCCTGTCCTGTGGGCATCAGGCACAGCATCGCCAGCAGGGCAAGGGAGGGGATTGTCCTGCTCTGCTCTGCTCTGGGGCGGCCTCACCTCCAGTGCTGGGGGCAGCTGTGGATGCCACAGTATAACAAAGACGTGAAGCTGTTGGAGAGTATCCAAAGGAGGGCAGTGGGGAAGGTGAAGGGCCTTGGGAAGCCGTGTGAGGGGTGGCTGAGGGCACTGGGTCTGTTCAGCCTGGAGGAGACTGAGGGGAGACCTCACTGCAGTCACAACTTCCTGGTGAGGGGCAGAGGAGGGGCAGGCACTGATCTCTGTGGTGACAGTGACAGGACCCGAGGGAATGGCCTGAAGCTGTGTCAGGGCAGGGTTAGGTTGGGTATCAGGAAAAGGTTCTTCCCCCAGAGGGTGGCTGGGCACTGGAACAGGCTCCCCAGGGCAGTGGGCACAGCACCAGTCTGATGGAGCTCAAGGAGCATTTAAGCAATGCTCTCAGGTGCATGGTGTGAGTCTTGGGGATGGTGCTGTGCCAGGCCAGGAGTTGGACTTAATGATCCTTTTGTGTCCTTTCCAACCCACCATATTCAGTGGTTCTGATGCACTTCATTCGTAGACTTTCTCCATTGAGAGGCATCTGGGTCTGGACTGGTCCAGCTCTTTTAGGTGTAACTGTTGGCAAGCAGGGCACCAGAAATCATCGCAGTGTAGCCATAGGTTGCCGGCAAGGACTGAGCTGTGCTTTCCATGCAGTCTAGACGGCTGTGGGGGCTGGAGGCCGAGTCCTGGAACGACCCCAGCTCCGGGCCGATCAGCTCCATGGCCGTGCTGGTGGTGCGGCCCTGGCAGCAGACTCCCAGTCATCCCGTTTCCCTGTGGCGTTCTGTTGCTGCTGGCAGTCTTTCAGGCTTGTTAGCACAGGAGTAGCTAAATTCTGATGTTGCAGAAATAGTGCATAAAATGTGAAGGCAAACGTGAGTGTTGAGATAGCTTTGTGAAAATCGCTATGTAAGATATTGGTCAGTAAATTCAAATGCAGCCCCTTTTTGGCTTGCAGAAGTAAAGCTTGTATGATGTTTCTGTTTGAAAATAATTTTTCTCTTCGAGCTTGTCAGAACAAGAGATTTTTCAGAGCGCACTGCAGCTATTCAGTTTGCATATATATATGTGGCCTTTGTTCCTTCTGTCCTCGAGCAGGTGGGTTTTTTTCTCCTCTGTCTGTAAGTTGTTTTTTTTGAATGTTGGACAAAAAGTACCTGAGTGTTTACACTATGCAAACCTTTATCTTGAAAGCTGAATTTGTTCTGAGCTCAGAAAGCAGTGGAGAGCAGCAGGATGAGCTGCTGTAGCGGCACATGGAGCGTGTCCTCTCCTGACCCTCTCCCCTGGTCCCAGAGATGCCTGGCAAATGGAGGCTTGGCACTCTGCCCTGGCTGGTTACACAAGGCTCTCCGTGTCCTACTTACCCGAACAAAAGCTGCTCTGAGCAACATGGGCATCACACCTAGGTCACATAGGCAGAAAAAGCCATCTCCTGACAGAATTTTACTGAGTCATGATGGACCTTTCCTTCATGGTAAGTCGGTGAGGATTGTCAGGTTTCAGATGATGGCTTGCCTTGCTTGCTGAATAAATGCAGAGCCGAGAGCTATTAAACTTGCTGATGTCACCCCGGAGAGGAGGAGGGAGTAGAATCACTGTGTTGAGGTCTCAGGTTTGGATGTAAACAGAGACAGTACTGAAAATCTTGCACTGAAAAGGGCTCGTTTTGCTTTTGTCATTAATTGATTAAAGAAACAACAAAACCTGGGGTACTTGACTCTTAAATTGTAAAGAATCGGTGTTGATTCTATGAGAGAAAGCACGTTAAGTTACCTAAATCAGTGTCAGATTACTGTTACTTTTCTGCCAGTCCTAGTGCTTTCATCAGTTCTCATTATATGGAATCCACTGTACTTCTCATCCTTGGAAAGGTTATCCTCAGAATTGTGTCCACGATCATAGGCAAGTCAAGGACTCCAGAGGAGATGGAATAGGCTGTAGATAACTGCAATTACAGATGGCTACAAATCAAGGTGATTTAGGGCTTGGATGATCTTAAAGGTCTTTTCTAACCTAAACGATTCTGTGATTGTGCCTTGAGCCGCAGCCCTTGAGGAGAGCCTGTTAGTTTTTAACATTCAGAACACTGCCTTCTAGGTAAATCCTCTTACTGGGGATTTGAATTTCTATAGACTGCTGTCTGCCTTGAGGTATTGTGTGTCGTCTCTGAGCTGCAGCGGCCTCTCCTGCATAACAACTATTCCACACAGCAGTAGCCAGCTCAGTGCTGCAATATTTGAGAGGGGTGCAGATGTTTGCCAGCCGCTGCTGTTGGTTGCAGGAATGGGAGTTGGAAATTACTACTATTTTTTTAATTTTGTGGTGCTGGTAATTGTGATTAGTGGATCTGCTTTTGGCTGACAAGGTTGATGTGTTAGAATGCTTGCTTGGGTGTTTTTTGTCTGATTTTGAATACTTAACGGGGAGCTATGTATTATTTATCCGGCAAGAGGTGTAGGTTTGCTGGCGTGTGTGCATTTCAAAGGTTCTTGGTTTGAAAGGTTCTGGGGTTTCTGTGTATTGCTTTTAATTGTGATAACTGTCTAGTGCTAACTGTATATTTTTCTGTAATTACTGGCTTCGGTTTATCAATTTCTTTACTGTTTGTAGATTACTGAACAGTGCAAGTAGAAATTTACCACACTTAGAAAATTTTCATAGTGTGGATTTTGAATTTCAAAAGTTGACTACTGTGGCAGTGAATGTTTAAATTTTTAGGAGGCATTGCTGAGAATGTTTTTTTTTACTGTATAGCACTTGATACTATTGGCATACTTATATATTAAAATTACTAGATTTTCTTATATGGTTGCCTGCATTCTCTCAGTGAGTCTCACTGCAATAACCCTTCAGAAAAGCTGCTACAGAACAGTTGTCAATCTTTTCTCTTTAGATCTGCTTATTTTTTATAATGGCATTGCTAGGTGAGAGCAAATCTGTTCCATTCTGCTTTATCTTTTCATAGTAATTGCAAGTGATGGTGCAAGATGACACATCTGTACAGGAAGGATTTTGTACCTTTTAGATCGGTAACACTCAGTTGTACAGGCCAGAGCCTTTGTTTTCTTTTGGCAGGCAAAATGCGATTTAAGATAGAGCATTTTATTTTTATTTAGGTTTGGGGTTTTTTTTAAAGTTATCTGCTTAGTAGAATCACTATGGTAACAGAGTAAAGGATGTCTCTGAGACACTCAACCTGCATTGCAATGTAAGTGAGGGGAGACTGTAAGTTGTCTGCCTGCTGAACAGTAGAGAAAGGAACAGGCACAGCAGAGAAATAAGCTGATAATTAATATTTGTAAGCTATTATTTAATGCTTGCACTAAGGTTAAAAAGTTATTTTACAATGTGAATCCATTGGGTTTTGTGCTCTCTTCTGGGGGGATATCACTAAAATGTTCATTATAAATCATGAATTTGTGTTGTTATTCAGCTTGAGTTAGTTTTATTTTTTAAATGTTTTTATATGTTACAAATGATGTTGATGAAATGAGTGAGGAGGAAGCTGCATCAGTGTATGTCAGAGCTCATGGGAGTGTCAGCATTCTTCTTGTTATGGATAATACATTAATTTTCTAATTCTTTGTGCCTGTTAGAATTAGGATTTTTGGGAAATGTGGTGGTCTGATAAAATCTTACAAATCTCAGAGATGTGTTTTACACAGACATGCTGTACAGAGGGAGTTATTATAACCATGGGGAAAGTTAAGTAGCATCTAATAGCTCTGAATACAACAATACTGAAAATGTGTTGCATATATCTGTTGATACAGATTTTTTTTCTTCCATGCTACACTCATAGGCTCCCAGTGCCACCTACTTTGGCATCCTGAATAGTTGGAGCCAAGTTATTTTTTTTGAGCTAAGAAAACAAAACATACTAAAGCGTCAGTTGCGTTTTGTGTATTTGAAATCACCTGACACTGTATTCTGTAAATAACTGTATTTATTAACAGTAGTGTTTCATAGGGTAGCTCCCGGGCTCCTGGATTCCTAGGCCTTATTCTCTGTTGAACTAATGTCAATCGGAGTTTTACACCATGTGGGAGTTTCTTGGAAGTTTAGGGAAAAGTTCAGAGTCATTGGAGTTTCTGTGCCTGTTCCATTCATTTTAATACACTTGTGTCTCAGACTAAATAGTGGTCAGTGAATTAACATGACACTTGCAGACAGACTTCATTGCTCTGCTTTTGTGACCTTCTTTATGGAAGACTGAAAAACTTACCTCAGAACTAAGAATGCAGAGATGTTTTAAAAGATATTTTTCATGTTCCTTGAGGAAAAGTGATGAAAATTAAACAAGCTTTAACGTTTAACTGAAGTTTTCTCAACATCTGGAGGATATGAGAACTTCTGAACCTCCTTATGAACTCATGTTTTAATGTAGAGTTATTTGAATTAAATGCTTTTTGACAAGAGTGCAGTCTTTTAAAGACTTAAAATTCACTCATTTTTTAGGAGGAGTGTTCTATTTTTCTAGATAGACAGATTGAGAACTTAAGTATTAATCTCTATGAGGCTGTGAGCTGATGTGTCTGCAGTCCCAGCTGTGTATTTAAACTTGATCTTCCAGTTTCGACCGTTCATTTGATGCCTTCATCCTTCCAGGTGCTACTCCAGTTGTTTCATGAAGGTGTCTGTTGCCATCTTAAATTACTAGAGACATTGCAATGTTTGCAATAAAAAAAATTTACTTTCCTCTAGTAAGCAGTTGAACAAAAATGGAAAATTGTTTTCTTTAAGACACGTGGTAAAATGCAGTATTGATTTTCAAGTACAGATTGATTTACTCTTAGTAGTTTGCCCGAGTTGTTAGTATTACTTGTTTGAAAAGCAAATAATTCTTCTTTCTTTCCAGCATTTTCAGTTAGCTTTGATTGACTGCAACCCCTGCACTTTGTCTAACGCTGAAAGTAAGTAAACAATAAGTATTTCTTGTGTTGTGGATTTTTTTTAAGTCTTATGCTTGCAACTGTATCAATTTTTAATGAACATGTGGTTCAAAATCAAAAGAATTGATGGGGAGAGAAGGGAGACTACGAAACCTGTCTCCTCTCTCAAGGGAGACAGATGTTCCAGTGGAATTGTGCATTGTTTCAGTAAATGGAATAAGTAAAAATTGAGACTTAGCTTATTCATTACTCTGAGGACTTGAATTCTGGAGGAAACTTACTATTTGACTGCTTTTTATTTATTTATAAACCAAGTACTTGTGTAGTGGCACACATTTAATAGTAATTTTTTAAAACTTTGCATCATCTTGATAATAGTAAATTTTTGGTGATTATTTTCATGCCAGTTAAATTTATGCACCTAAAATTCAACATCAGTCTTAGACTGTAAAAATAAGGAAAGGTAAAAAACTTGATGTTTTGTTTTATTTGTTGCTAACTGTACATTAGTCTGTATTTGAACATTTTAGTCTTTAGTGCAGTGTGATCTGTCACAGGCAGCATGTACTGCAGGCTGTAACAGTGTCCTGCAGGTATTTATCCATAGTTAGTGGAATTCTATGCAAGAATAAACACGTTTCTCCATGTTTTGGAGTCTGTAAGAATTAAAAGGCAGAGAGTTTTGAAGGAGATGATTTAAGGTTTTTAAGGTATCTTCATGCTGTGGAGCTTAAGTTACTAATTAAGTCTAACTTCAGAGGCATTGGATGAAATATTTAAAAGTATTTCTTTAGGAATTGGATGGGATTGTGAATGTTCTATCATCAAGGGTAGTGAAAGGAAGTTTGTTCACATGGCTGAAACCACTGGCTGTATCAGAGCCAGCTGTGCTTCAAGGCCGTCTTCAAAGCTTTGTCACTTACCAGGAACAGGCACAGATAATTCGGTAAAAATTTGCAGAATTCTCCCTGAGTCAATAGGCTTTTATTGCTTTTCTACCAGAAACGTGATTCTTTATTGTGATTCTTCATTGTATTTCGTGTTTGTTCATATTCTTTCTCACTAACTTTATCAGTTTTCACTAAATCTCTGAATTTCTGTAAGGTTTTCCTAACCCTTCCCCCCCAGTGCACTCTGCCCCAGATTGTGTACAGGGGTGGCCCCATGTAAAGGCTTCAGTGCCTGACAAACCCAAAGGAAGAGAGTGAGGAGGAGTGAGAGGGTCTTGGTCAGGTCCCCCTGTGCTGTTCTGGGAAGGAGAGCCCAACCCCTGCCCTGGGCTGTTGAGCACCCTCACTAAATGCTCCATTTAATCCTCCCCCTTGCATTTCTAAAGGCTGGGTGAGTAGCAGCATTACACTGAGTGTGTTCCTAGCAGAAATGTTTGAGTGCTGAGCATCTCTTCTTCCTATTTAGGCAGTCTCTAATGTGACACCTTTAATTGTCCTTTCCCCTCCAAGGCATCACTTCATTTTGGAGCTTCACACTTGAAAGGGTTTTGTTAGGAGGGGAGAAAAATAAGAGAGAGATTTTTTAGATAATGAACTCTGGAAACAAAAGCAGGGCTTTTCTTTCATCAGTACAGAGTGGAGTTTGATGAAGCAGTGAACATAATGGGTGTGTTATGTGCCCTTTAGCAAGGAACACAAAAAGTTTATTAAAATTTTAGATGATGCATTTCATTCTGACCTGGTTTCCAAAGTGCACTCGGCTTCCATCTTTATAGTGAAGGACAAAGCAGTGCACAAAGGAAGATTTTTTTTTTCCTCCCTTATGACCGAGAGTGAAACCCTGAGCTCCCTATTACCTGTATGGTAATTTGGTGTCACACTATTCTGTAGCTTCAAGGGAAAGAAGTCTGTGTAATTGAAATAAATGGTGCTTGGCTCAAACACAGGTATTTTCTTACTTGTAATCCTCAAGAACATGGAGCAAAAGTCTGTCTCAAAGGAACTTTTCTTTCCTCATCAAAGCAGAATGAGGATTACATTCATCTCCGTTAGCTTTAGCCATCTACCAGTCTATGGATAGTGTAGATTAGCAGTTCTCAAGTCTTTTCTGTGATGATTTGAGCAGTGGGAGGGTAATTTTCCGTCTGCTTTTACTCCTGAGCAACTTTCATTTTTCTTTCTGCAGCCAGCAATCGTCTTGCCTGCACGAGGTGCTAGTGGTATTATGGAATTGTGGGCAATTTGTATGAGGAATTGAAAACGCTTAACAGTAATAATCAGAATATCAGCTGTAATTAACACTTAGTTGAGTTTAACAGGGGGAAGACAATTCTCATAAAGGAAGAAAAAACCACCTAAATTTAAGATCCCATATAAATCTGGCAGTGGGTAGCATAGTATTCTGTTACTCAGCTAGTTTGTGTCCTGGCAGCTGAATCAAAATGTTTATTTCTAGTTAAGGTATGTACAGAAAGTATTAGCTGTGTTCTCTTACCTCAGCTTCAAGTGATTTTATTGCTAAGTTTACTGAAAGTTTAATGGTCTCTGTGTTTCAAAATACAAATAAAATTCATGGACTGCTTTTCTCAATATCAGTTTGCAGTTTTTGTGCTTTGTTAGGATACAGATTCATTTTCTGTCAGGTCTGGTATGTTAAGTGTAAAATACCAATGTAAAAAAATACTCTTTTGATGTCTTCAAAATGTAGTATTTCTTGGGTTTGCATTGATAAATTTGAAACATTGTTTATCCCTCAATTCAGAGAAACACATTGTAATTGCTCTTGTTCATTAAAACTAATGATTTTGATTTTCCCACTCTTACAGTTCAGTTTCACATTGCCCACTTATATGAAATCCAGGTAAGCTTTAAGCTCATTTTCATAAAGTGTGGTTGAGTTTTGAGCTATGTGATGTAATCAGTCTGTGGAATTCAGATTATAGATGCTTTAGTAAAGGTAGATTTAAATCTTGAATTGCTCAAGAAACTTTATTTGCTTTGGCTAAATTAAAACCTTTTTATGTGGAGTGTCATGCTATAAAATGGAGTAGCTATCTTAATAAACACATATTTACTAATCTCCCAATTTGAATACAAAAAAAAAAAATCCCAAAATACAACTTTTAGGAAAATTCTTTCATGTATGTATATTCATATTGTTTCTCATATACACACTCAGTTGCCCAGGTGCCTTTTAAGTATATTTAACATGAAATTTTCAAATTTAAATGCAATTTTAAAAATTTTTAAATTTGCAAATTAAATTGGTGCATGTGACATTAGGGATCTGAGGTCAACAGCAAATAGAGCTGTGTTACTAATTTTGTGTCAGATCCTGTCACAGAGTTTTTCAGGTGAATTTTTGGGAAATTTCACAACTTCCTGAGCTTCCAGAATATAAGTAAAGTGAAACCAAATGGCTACTGAGATAGCTGTCATATATTTGAGATTTGACTGGCTGGGTACATAATGTAGATGTTGTGCCCTTTTACCACGTCTGTAGGTATTGTATGACTGAGGAAGGGATGTGACATGTAAACAAAACCTGTTGGAAATGAAAAGGATGACAGACATAAACTGTCTTTTCAGTCAGTTAGAAAGTAAGCACTGTCTTTTGATGGCACAGTGAAAAATGGCCTTAGGTATTTCTATATAAATAAAAGATATAAATCTGATAAACAGAATATTTTTCTTCTGGATGCTTTTGGTGCAAAGCTGTATGACAGGACAGAAATCTCCATCCCAATGCACCATTAAGCAGCTTCATGGATTGTTGTGGTTCTTTCTTGGCCACCATCCAGATTCCATTCAACACATTATTTCTGTTTTACTCCAGCACATCAGAAGAAAGTTAAACATCCCAGGTCACCGTGCCAGGTGTCCTGTGTAAGTGTGTGACCAGTGTTGGCTGTGCTTAAGCTGTGCTTTCTGGCTGACAAATACAGGCAGCAGGAACTTGGTTTTAGTGCAAGTCAGAGCAAAAAAGTTTCATTGCATTGTGCTCTTAGGTTTGGTTTGTCTTACAGTTTTGGTTGGGAGGGGTGTCTTGTTTTCTGGAATTTGACCAGAACCAAAAGAGACCTGGCTTCATTCTTACTACTATCTCTGACACAATGAGAGAGGTTTTGGAGACTGGCTGGTTGCTCGATTTCTTTTACAGGACATAATGAAACAATTTTTTGAACCCCTCCATGTACTTGAAAATTATCTACTCTCTCAATAATAATGAAAAAGTTAATTCATTCCTTAATTAAGTACCACAGTACTGCACTTTAAATGATGGATTGCCAGGCTCTGGACAAGAGACAAGCCTGGTGCTGATGAGAATTAGCAGTGGGTTTTATGGTGTTCAGTGCTGGTTTCTGTTATTTCACGTGTCAAAGTGAGATGGCTTGTACGATGTCTAAGGAAAGATTGGGTTCTCCTCCCCTTTTCCATTTCTAAGACCATTCATGATGCAGCCAAACATCAAAGACTTTGGAATTAGCATATTGATTTCCCTGTGAGGATGGTGAGTCCCTGGCACAGGTTGCCCAGAGAAGCTGTGGCTGCCCCATCCCTGGAAGTGTCCAGGGTCAGGTCAGACCTCATCTGGTGGAACGTGTTCCTGCCCATGTCAGGGAGTTGGAATTAGATGATCTTTAAGGTCCTTTCCAACCCAAACCATTCTGATTCTGTGAAATAAAACCAAATGTAAACATTGTGACAGGCCGTGTTAGTATTTTAAGGCATCTAAGTAAACAGATTTCTAAAGGGTAAATGCTGCAACAAATACCAAAAGTAAAAAATACTCTAGGTCTGGAAAATATGCTCTATTTTGATGGGCCTTTCTGAAACCTCCTGAGCCTATAAACAATATTTTTCAAAGTGTGAATATTATGCATTAATATTTACCTAATTTGACATCTGGATTGCTGCCTCTGCTCTCATGCTCTACAGTGAACTTCTGTTCATTTGCTTAACATCCATAGTCATAAACTACCAATTTTGTTCCCGATGCTAAATTTAAAATTTTTTCCTGATTGTTTTTCTTTTGCTGGACATGGATATTTTATTTATTTATATTATTTGTTTTCTTACCAGTTGTCTGCATTTCATGAACACCAATTAAAAATCTTTTCTACCAACTTCCCCTTGTTCCATTTGAAAGTATGTAATTGCTGCTTTAATTTTTCTTCCTGACTAGAATAAGGTTTTAAAATCATCAGAGTTGTCTTTTGTGATTTTGAGATTTCAAGAACTTGATAACATTTTTAAATTCTAGTAGGTATTTAATTGTTTAGAGTCTTCTTCCCAGTTGTCCCTTCAAAACACCAACACTCATTACTGTGTACTCCTTGCTTAAAACAAATGTAATTAAGCCATGGTCATTTGCATTTAGGTGGCCCCATTTATTTTAATACATGCTTCATCTGTTTGCCAGGATGAAGTCCAGTGTTGAATTATCTGAAAACACATTTGTGTGTGGAAGAGGAGGCACAGAACAGTTTAAAATTTAAAAATATGTTCACTTTTAAGCAATTTTTGTTAGGGAATGCAAAGATAAATGCTGACATTATTACCAGATTATTTATCAAATAATGATTGAGGAGTCTTAACCTTTAATATATACAAAACAGTTCACAGAAGTCAAGAAAGACCCAATCATAACCTGGAAATGTATTTTCTGTAGCAACACCTGTTTGCATAGGGAATTGAAAATTGAGTGTTTCCAGACTGTAGGCACACCTAAACTACACAGCAGATAATAAGATGTCGTACCTTCACTGTCTAGGCATAATCCTTTTAATTCTGCATGTGGTGGGACTCTTACCAGGATGGCAAATATCTTGAAAGAGGCAGTTCAAAAATACTGAGGGAAGGAAAGAGGCAAAATTATACCAGGCACCAATTACTGATGATCTTTGTTTTTGTTACAAATTTCCCGAGAGGAATTTGTGTGGGGTTTTTTCAGCTGTAGATGCACATTCAGGTATTCCCCTTAAAAGCAGAATATTCATTGTAGTGTAAGAAGCATAATGCATGTATGAGGAATTGACAAAATTTAATAATTTGCAAATTTCCCTCAATTATTTTAAGTACTCAATTTCTATTAAATACTATATTTATGGAAGTTATTATCTTACCATATATATATACACGTCACTCATAAAAGCTTTCATATGCACTGTATGCAAAAAAAATTTCTAGAATTTTTGTCAATGTGTTTGTGTGCTGTCAGTGCTGTGAAATTGTTGCTATTGGTGATCAGTTGTAAGCTCTATGATTAATCCACTTACTTTTTTCCTTTTGCAGAGAAAGTATCACTCTGCAAAGGAAGCTTATGAACAGCTTTTGCAGATCGAAAACCTTCCTGCACAAGTAAAAGCAACTGTCTTACAGCAGTTAGGTATGTAAAATCAACTTTTATTTTCCTCTGTGTTAC
This sequence comes from Lanius collurio, assembly GCA_020086605.1. Lineage (NCBI taxonomy): Eukaryota > Metazoa > Chordata > Aves > Passeriformes > Laniidae > Lanius > Lanius collurio. Next base: position 37,312,931 of record JACBWW010000007.1, read on the forward strand.
GTTTTTTCCATCTTTGCCTTCAGCAGTGTTTTTAAGGCTCCGTTTCCAAAGGGAGTCTCAGACACACTGCACATGGTACGTGAGATTTTCACCAAGTACAACACATAGCAGTAGATAGTCAAGTAAATAAGAGAGGAGGAAAATATTTTAATTAAACTTACAAAATTAAAAAGCTCTTAGGCTTGCTGCAGTATGTGTATTAGGTTTTGGACAGTGAGAGGGTGGTCTTTCAGAGAGAGAGGGCAGCAGTTGGAATTCTGTGTTCTCTGTTCTGCCTCTGATAACATCCCTTGAATAGCCAGGCTAAATGCAGTAAACCTAAATACTCTGTGTCAGACTAGAAGAACATGGCAACTGAAAAATTTACCTTTTCTTTCTCTTTAATTATACTATATAATGAAAACCTATTTCTGTAATTAAAAAATTTATTATGAGGTTCCATTAAAAAATCCACATAAGAAGTGAAAAGGAATTACTGTTTTTTAAATTGTCATTTTCCATGTTTATAGAAAGCTGATGAATAATTTTTAGACAAGAAATTCTAAAAAGTGGGTAGAATAAAATGCTTTTGTCCTCTATGCTATATAAAAATATTTCCAGAATATTTTGTTAAAATTGTTCAACCCTGTACAGAACTTCTTCATTCACCTTCTCCATGTTCTTCATCTGATTTATTATTCTAAATATTAATTTAGCCTGCTTATGTCCATTTTTATTTTTTTTCCCTCTTCACATAGTGGTCATTTAACTCAAATTTGTAACTGGCATTAAGTTATGGCCACAGTGCTTTCTTTTTCTGTGATGTGGGTTGTGTATGAATTTGGAATGGGATAATTTGTGCTCTGTGACAAAATATCAAAATCAGTGGGCTAATTTTGAGTCATCTCTGTGAAATCACAAGTGAAACTGCTGGAGGAGTTTGCTGCAGGACTCTGGGTGCTGCTCTTTTTGCTGTCACAGGACAGTGTTGCTTACATCTCAGTAAGCCCTTTGAATTTTTTTTTTAGTTTGGTATTATGTCACCTAGTACAGATTGTCAGCAGTTTCATCCAGAAAGGCTGTGCATCTGATCAGTGGAAGACAGGCTTCTCCAAAGAGCTGACCAGTTCTTTTTAATCTCTGTTTGATGTATGTTGCCACAATAGAAGCAAAGGCACATGGTTGTATTCATAAAATCCTGCCACAGGTCTCTGTGCTAGCAGTAAGAGCAGTGACTTTGAGAACTGTCTGCTGTCTGAAAACTGGATTAACTCCCTTTATTCAATCAGCATAGGTCACCCAGTTTTGTTGTGTGTGTATCTGCTATGTGGAGAAAGGGATAGAGTGGTCTTAACTGGAACATTGAAGGAAGAATGCCATTTCCTTTGCTCTTCTCTGTTAGCAGTGGTATTTATCAGAGTCTGGTGTTTATCGCAGATTTAGTCTTTAGCAGCTGCTAATCAAAACACCTCCTCAGGAAGCACAGTCTGGGTGGTGCACTGCTGCTTAGAAAAAATAATAGAAAATACCTGCCATCTGCCAGAATGCTACTTGTAAAACCCAGTCGAAACATACTTGTATTTGTATTTCTAGATTGAACTCTTTTTTCTTTCTTTTTTTTTTTTTTTTTTTTTTTTGGACAGAAAAAATCAGTTTATTTTCCTTAGCTAGTTAATGTTTATTGAGCCAGATTGGAATTTAGGCAAGTTCAGATGTCTTGTGAGAGAATTACTAAAATCTTTGCTCCTGTTGCTGGCTTCCAAAGCTGTGACTGTGGAGGAGAACCCTGTGATTCCCAGATAAACACGTACCCAGCTGAGCTGATGAATGCTGACTAGTTCAGGTAGACATCACAGTAAGATCTTTCCAGGTGCAGAAGAGCAGTTTGCTCCTTCCTTCTTTTTGCTGTTCCATTTGCTTTCCAGACAACAATTCTTTTCATCACTTTGCCCAAAATGACATTAAATTAGTGAGAGTGAATATCAACTCTGTCACAGTATTCTTTCTCCAGCTGTACTCAGCTGTTGCATAAGAAAGAGTGTGAGAACAACATAAACACCTGCTTAGAATTCCCTAGGTGTTCTCCCAATGATTTTTGGCTAGGGGCATTCCTAGGTGGTGTCCTTTTGAGTGGATGAGGCATCCAAGGTGCTGAAATGGGGAAGAAGTTCGTCTCTTCAGAGACAGGCATGTTTACTGAGGAAAATGTGATTGTCACAAGTCCAGTGTGAGAATGATAAGCATGAAGAAAAGGCATGTGAGCTGTGCTAGCACATCAGAGGGATTTGTTCCAAAAAAGATTGCAAAGATGTGCAAAAGAGCATGGAAGATTTGTGAAGTATGGACAAGGTCTGTGGTTTGGTTTATCATATTAAAAATGTCCCAGCAGTGGAAAAATAGTCAATTATGCTGGTTGAGAATTGGAGATAGGTCTTGCAAATGGGACACTGCACAACTTAGCAGGGGTTTTCCATCACCTTCTTTATGTACGTTTTTCATTTTATGCTCAAGAACAGATCCAGTTTCCTCTGCCTGTGCTATTCTAGTGGAAAACTTTTGTTTGGTCTCCCTTTCTTGCTTTCTACCTTTTTCAACTCCCTGTGCAGGAAGACAGAATTGGGAAGCAACCCTTGTTTCAGCAGAGAAACCAGATACGGGTTGTTGGTTCTCATTTCTGTCTTCTAGAAATAGACTCATTCTTTTTTATCAGTGAACCTCAGTAAAGATCTCACAAAGATACAACATGTTATCTTTCAATCCAGCAAGGTTCTGATGACACAGAAAATAGGCACACAAGGTTTCTAAAGATAGAGGAAATTGTTTAGTGTCTTTTTTTACCCTTGTTCATAATCCATGAACTATTATCTTTATCTCGGGCTCTGTCTGGAGCAGCACGTGGTACATATAACCCTTAATGTACAGTTGCTCAGGTGAATTCCAATAACCAACCTCACAGAAGCCTTTTTTTCTTAAAAGCAAAAGTATTTTCTGTATGGTGAAGAACTTCAGAGGCTTGGGATTTGAATCAAAATCACAGCTTGTTTATTAATTTAATGACACAAACTTGTGTTACATGTCTGCAAAAATCACTGGGGCTTTTATCTTTTTTTTTTCCCCCGATCGGTAGATTTTTGACTTGATCGATTTTCAGTCAAGATAAAATACTTTTTTCAGCACTGTAACCACTTGACTCCTAACCTGACATTTCTTGCAGCCCATGAAATATTCGAACTTCTGCTTGTTACCACAATTCTCAAGTGATACTTCTTAAACCACCTCCGGCAAATGTTGTTCAGTAGATGCAATTTTGTATTTGACTGCCTTTGTTAAAGTTTGGAAGTTGGCAGTCCATTTGCAGAAGTGGCGTGCTGTCTATTAACAAGTGTGAGCCCATTGAATAAAAAAATGAGCTGTGTAGAACAGGTAGAATAAAAAACAAAGGAAAGTGTAATTGCAGAGAGTGAGGTAAGGCTGCAGATGCTCATCAGTTCAGTCCTCAGTATTGCCTGTCTGTGTGGTTAGACTTTATCAGAGAGCACAAATTTAGTGTGCTGCAAGTTTAAGCTCACAGGGGTTTTAAACAGAAAGGCAGGTGTGTGCACAACTCTGTCAGTAACCAAAACTTTATACAAACCTTGGGTATTTTATGAAATTTGTGTCATTGTGTTCCACAAGGAGCTGTGTATGGGTGGAACACTAAACACACAGGGACAGTCCTTTGTCACACCTTAATTTTACCAATGTTTTCTGAAAAGCAGTGGCTTGCTGATACAAATACATGGCTAATTGAGCAAACAGCAAGACATTGCTGAGCACTGTGGTATGCAGTGATTTCAGCAAGCCAGCTGCTGGCCACAAAAGATTTCCTTGTTTGTACTCATCGTATGAATAGCAGTGAGATGGTGTTGTGGCTACTTGAAGGAATTCATCTGAGCATAGAGGCAGATGAGGAGCAGCTGGAGAAGGTGATGAAGGTGCTTTGTTTGAAGTGGTAACCAAGCCTTGCATCAGTGCTAGAGCAGAGATGGGTTTTCATAGCATGTAAAATATTATTGGGGAAGATGGGTTGTGGGAGGCCTTTAAAATGGAGATGATTAATTTGTCTAATGTAATGAAAGAAGAAAAGGCATTTGAAAGAATATGACGTGTGGTTAGATTAATTTGTTATGTAGATGAGAGGTGATTGCATTTGTCAAGGTGAATGGAAAGTACATTGTATTAGTGAAGAGGAAATGACAATGTAAGAAAGATTCAAGTGGAGATGCAGAAATTCTCAGTCCAAATGTAGGTATGGGACAAATACAAGGATTTAGAAGAAAAGGAGTGAACAACATAATGTGTAGATGTTATTCATGTTTTATACATACATATGTATAAAAAAACCATCATTGCTATGTGTAACAGGGGGAATGGTGGCATTTTTCACAAGGTCAGGGAAGGAGTCTGTGTTCAGAGGAGGAAAAAGTTAACATTCACTTTTATAGCAGAAGATTGAGTAATTCATAATTGTGCTACTAATCTCTTAGAAAATTGTTTAAACCCAAAAAAGTGCTTTAAAAGTACATGAAAGTATTTTTAACCTTGGGTCTTTTTTGGCCTGTAATTTTAGTGTAGAACTTTAGAAGTTTTTAAAACTTCATAATGATATATATAAGTGGTTTTATTGCTTGATATTCTTATTTTTGAAGAGACACCAATGCTACAAAGTCCTGCTGTGCCAGAATATTAAATGGTCTTGGGGAATTTCACTTCTCCCATTTGTGGATTCTTTTTGTAGGCTGGATGCATCACACCGTGGATCAGCTTGGGGACAAGGCAACCAAGGAAAGCTATGCTATACAGTATCTCCAGAAATCTCTAGAAGCAGATCCAAATTCTGGTCAATCCTGGTATTTCCTTGGAAGGTGAGAAAAAACTTTATAGACTCTGTAACTATATTTGTAAATTATTTTGACGTTACTCATTGTGAGTCTCTTACACATTTTTTTGTTCTTAATCCTTTCAGAGGAAAAATGAAGGGAAAGTATGTATATATCTACTGAAGTCTTTATAAATTTTCTGGGAAGTGTGTAAAAATATAAGGTGCTAACATATTTGGGATGAATATAGACTGGAAGTTGAAATGAAGTATGTTACTCAAGTGGCTCTGCTTTTTTTGTAGTTATTATTCAGTCTGCAGTAATCTGAATATATTCTGCCTGGTTTTACCTGTTTCTCCTCCTCCATCTTCTGTTCTCTCCCTCTTTTTTTGTAAATCCTCTGTGAATGTTGTTACTTTTCTTCATACCTTTTTCAAAATTCTTTCTCTCTGTGTTATCTCAGAATCTCCCTCCAATCTCAGTTTTTGCACTAAAATACAAATATTTTCCAAAGTAGACATCTATTTTTAAAGGACACACATGGCAATGTATGGCTCAGACTGATAAATTCATGGGTTTAAGTGCTCAGTTAATTTTGCAGCCTTTTACAGTATTTTTTACTTTGAAAATAACATTCCCATATGTAAATCATACAAATTTGATCAGCTTTTCTGGTGTTCTTTTTAAGAAAATTGAGAACTTTACTTAAACCAGCAGTAACTATTGAAATACTCGGGTTTTGGAGAAAGCTTGGAAAGCATTCTATTGAGGAATACATTTAAGAAGAATGAGGCAAAAATAAAATTAATATCCTAACCTCAGTGTGTTCCAGCTGACATTCTTGGGGATTCTGGTCACATACAGCTGGAACCTATTTTTGATTTTGTCATGCTAATAATATTTCTCCAGCTGTTCCTGTAAAACAGGAATCTTCAGCCAGCCAGCACCGGAACTGAGTGCGCAGGGCAGAGGGGCAGGGCAAGTGTGGAGGGAAAAGGGAAAATGAGCCAGGGATCATCTTGTGCATCTTACCTTCCACTGGGCTGAAATGCTGTTTTTTCTTCAGTAGTCTAATTCCAGGTGCCTTGAGCGAATTGAGTTCTCAGGCAGGACAGAGCTGGGGCTCCTCCACACATGTGGCTTCTGTGCTCTGCTCTCAGGTGGTCCGGGTGAAGCCTAGGACCCTGCAGACAAGGGGCAGAAATGCAGGAAATGGGGTGGAGAATTTAGTGGGAGCATCTCTTGTGTTTTACAGGGAGGAACTGGAGCAAATGTGTTGCTGTGCCCCATTTCTCCAGTCCCTGCCTTGGCAGGAGAAGAGAAGAACAGGGTTGTGCAGTTGTGCAGTCACCGTTTTTTTTCCTCCTTAAGTATTCCCTTGTGCTATTCCTTCCTCTGCTGGTTGTCCAAACCAGACAGCAAGATGGTTAAAGCTATCTTTCAAAAATATTCCTCCACCACCCTCCTCTCCCACTGGAAAAGCTCCATCTTCCAAAGTTTTGAGGGGGTCTAATGTTAGTGCTACCCTAATGAGGCTTTATGTGTGTGATATGCAGGAGTGTGAAACAAGTCTGTTGGACATCAGGCTAGATTGTCATTAAAACAATCTCCTGAAAGTTTGTATTCAGACTTAATAGATGCTTTTAGGCTAAGTAATAGTATATTTTATTGTATTCCTTTCCTAGTGTGCCTCAAAATACTTGAAAGAGTGTAACACGTTTGACAAAACGTTGCCTATACTGTTCTGCTTGGTTTTAATTATTAAGTAGAATGAATTTTCTGTTATCTATGTGTTTTGAAAGTTGTCAGTTCTTTTTCCAACAGGGAAACTTGTTACAAACAATACAAGACACAGTTATTGTTGATTAAACCAGTAAATATATTTAGATGGATATTTGATCCTGGCTTTATTTGGAGCTTTTAGTTTTAAAACTATAGGTATTATTCCCTTAGGTATAATTGTACTTCTCTTTAGTACCAGAATACCTTGGAATTTGTGCATGAAAAATACTAAAGTAAGACATTATAAAAAAACACAGAATCACACAGGTTTTTTTACAAAATTTGGTGCTCTATTTATGCAGTACAAGTAACGGTTTTGTTCATTACTCAAGTATGATTGAGATGTAAGAAATGCACCTAAAATGCCTCCCAGGCAGTCAGGAACCATCCTGATTGAGTTGGTCCATATCTCTCGATAATTCTGTCTTGTAGAACATTAAGTTTTACAACCATTTGTTTGATGAAATAGGTAACTCACTTGTTTCATTGTAATGCTACCTGTTGATAGATACTGTTTTTATTGACTGATAAGGTATCACAAGGGAAAGAAATGCAAGTCTTTCAAATGTGGCGTGGCTGTTTTCCTTACAAATGTAGTAATCCAGGGTTTAAGTAGTTTTGGTGTGCTTAAATAAATAATTAGTAATACCTGTTAAGATGTTTGAGTCTGCTTGTGACTGGCATTCAGAAACAGCAAATGTTGAGTGTGTATTTGCATGACTTAACACTTATCAGATCTGTCTTGGTAAGCCATGCTCAGTGATTATCTTCTATAAATACTACCAAAGTTCTTTTTTTCTTCTCCCAGGTGCTATTCAAGTATTGGGAAAGTTCAGGATGCCTTTATATCTTATAGGCAATCTATTGATAAATCAGAAGCAAGTGCAGATACATGGTGTTCAATAGGGTAAGAATGATACATACAGAGTGATTCAATGATACAATTCCATGCTAATATGTGTAAATAAAAAATAATCAGCTTTTTAACTCCTTTGTTAACTCAGAGGGACTGTAAAATTTTTTTCTTTTATACCTCCATGTTGTCAGACTTGTCTGATATGATGTTTAAATAATGAGTTTATGTTTCCTTTCTCATAAATATGTCACGTACAGGAATTTTACATGCTAAACTTTAATACATTTCTTTTTATTACTGTGGTTCATAATGTCAGTGTTTATTAAGGGGGTGGGGAGGGATGTGTATATTTGAGTTGCTTGTGTCTTGACTTTGTTATTAATTCTCAACTTCACTAATCTTTCTATTCAGTGTGCTGTACCAACAGCAAAATCAGCCTATGGATGCTTTACAGGCCTATATCTGTGCTGTACAATTGGACCATGGCCATGCTGCAGCCTGGATGGACCTAGGCACACTCTATGAGTCCTGCAACCAGCCTCAGGATGCCATTAAATGCTACTTAAATGCAACTAGGAGCAAAAATTGTAGTAATACCTCTGCACTTGCAGCACGGATAAAGTATTTACAGGTAAAACTAACATTTTAAGCAGCGGGAAATACTCTTCAAACACAGCAGAGGGGAGGGGAGAAATCACACACGAGTTTAACTTGCAATTGTTTGTGGTGTGTATAACCTGTTTTCATGTGTACTGTAAGCATATCATAGCCTGTAATATTTTATTTCTTCATTTTTAAGTGGAACTTAATTCCTTATAAACCCTATTTTGCACATTTAATCAAAGCATACTGTTTTACATCATTTTGCTTTTTTCTTTGTATTTGTCTACATTTTTAAGTTCTCATAACATATAGTGAGACTACGCAACACACTATCTTTCACTCTTGTTTGCAATTTCAGAAAAAAGGAATTATGAGACCTCTGAATCCAGAGCTCATCTTTGTTCTGATTCTCACAAAGGTTTATATTCTGGTTACCCTCTTTATACCTAGCACCTTTCTAAATCCCAAAATTTTAAATCTATCCTCTCTTTAAGACATAATTAGCTACAGCATTTAGGAAGATTTCATGGACTTGCTCTTACTAAAGTAGGCTTGTGTTAAATTTGCTTTTTACATAATTTTTCCTAGGCTCAGTTGTGTAACCTTCCACAAGGTAGTCTACAGAATAAAACTAAATTACTTCCTAGTATTGAGGAGGCATGGAGCCTACCAATCCCCGCAGAGCTTACCTCCAGGCAGGGTGCCATGAACACAGCACAGCAGGTGAGAAGTTGGGTTATGTTCTGCAGGTGCCCAGCTTTAAGGGTTCTTTACAATCGGTAGTGGTCAAGCTTATTTTATTGAGCACAGGATTGGCTTTTATTAAAAGAAGCCTTTGATTTATTTGCAGAGGGATATTAGATAAAGGAGCTCCCTGTAATGTGGGAGAAATATGGGGGTACCAATTTAGAACCTTTGTGGATTTTCATTATTTTAAAAGATTTCATCTTAAATAGAAATGCTGCAGTGGTTTAATAATCCCGTGAAAGGTACACATTCCTCCATTGATGACCATATGGAAACTGATTTTTCAGTTATTGAGATCAGCTTCAGAAAATCTACGCGGCCCTTTTAATATATGTGGGCTGTTAAAATTATAAAATTTAAAGGAAAGCATTAAGAATATATAGAACCATATTTTTGTCTTCCTTCTGTGATTCTTAGGCTTGTAAACCTCATCATCCAAATACTGAACCTGTACTAGGCCTCACTCAAACACCAATTTCACAGCAATCCTTGCCACTACACATGATTCCTTCTAGCCAAGTAGATGACCTGACCAGTCCTGCCAAGAGGAAAAGAACATCTAGTCCAACAAAGGTATATATTCCAATGAACTGGAGCCCCCTACCAAAATTATATGGAAATATGCATTGAAATGATGCAGCATGCACAGAATTTGTGCTGTAAATTTTAATCCTTTGGCATCAAGGTGGGGAATGTTTTTAGAAATTTTAAAAAACATTTTTCAGTGATGTGTTTAATCAGATTCCAGCTCAGATAGGAGGTGCTTAAGGGCAGTGCAGGTTGGTAGCACTATACTGCAGTTGTAGTTGTATCAGTGAAGTACAGTTGTAGTCTGATGATTGAGAGGGAGACAGTCATGTCATCCTGTCTATTGCCTTTGCTTATATTTAGAATTCAAGTGTTTCATCATCATGTAATAGTGTTATAGTAGATAAAGTATTCAGTTTTAAAAGTAGCATTCATTTAAGTTAATTGCATAATTTGATATGCTTGTTTCTCCTTATGGTATTAGGTATCATTAACTTTTTCCTCAGACTGCTCTGATACTATTGGGAATGGTAGAATGAGACTTGGTATATATTAGTACATTCTTATTATTATGTTATGTATTCTTATTATTCTTGAAACAATGACTAGTTCTTTCATGAATAAGATAAAATCTAGATAGTAAAAGAAATTATGTTGGCCCTTTGATAGTCACACATTTTAATGTAACGTTTTCTCTCAGAATACTTCAGATGTTTGGAGCAGTGGCCATACAGTGTCACATCCTCCTGTACAGCAACAAATTCATTCTTGGTGCTTGACACCACAGAAATTACAGGTAGGTATGGGAGATCTTGAGAAGCTCTGTTATATTTTTTATTCCTTTCCTTCTTCCTTTTAAGAAAATAAATTTGGGACATGCTCTAGTTTCACATTTCTGAAATTTGGTATAAAATACTTCCCAAACAATTCCCAGGGTGCATTTCAAGTTCTTCTAATATTTATGGCCTCTCTGTGAGAGATAGTAAACTAAATGATCTCTAGCAGAAATTGAACACTTACATTATATGAATGTTATAATCTATAAAGTAAGAACATACAGTATTTTTTTTTCTTATGACATTTTAAAGACAAGATATGCAGATTGTCACACTCGTGTGCAAAGTGAGCTTTGACTTGTAATGTGGGGGAAAGAGGTGTAGAAGTATTGTAATATCATCTTCCTCTGAGGTAGCTTCTCATATCAAATTGCATAAACAAACAATCATATTCTACAAAATCATTACTCAAATGAAATCTGCTGCTGCTTTTTTGTATTTTATGTCACCTAATACAATTATATGAAATCCTAGGTTTTAGTTTGAAAATCTTGTTTCAGGTGTTTTTTGTTGGGAAGTTTTGTTGTCCCTTCAGTTCAATAGGGCATGCAGTGAGTTTCAGCAGGAAGTCCCTACTGAAAATCAGCCCTGCTGGAAACTTTCACCCATGCATTCCAGATACTCCTTTGGATGCAAGGAGAAATAGAAGGGGGCACATTGCAGAGGCAGAAGGCATTCTCATTAACTGAGCAGTGTTCCCCTCAGTTCCAATATAGTTCTTCAGCTGTTTCTCTGAACATTATTGGCTTTATTATACTGTATAATTTTCCCTCCCTGGCTCCCCACCCCTTTGGTCCTTCCTCAGTCATTCTTCTGTACCTCTCTCTCTCTCCCCCCCTCTGCATTCTCATTATTTCTCTGTGTTTATTTTATATTTTACTACTTTTTCTTCTTTTCAGTCTCACCTTTCTCCAGATCCAACTTCCTCCTCTAAGCAGAACCTCAGTAGGCCTCTCTTGAGTACAGTAGACTGGATGTGCTGGCAATAGCTTGACAAGGTTCCAGCATATATAAATAGGAGAGCCAAAAATGTATGATGCAAGAGGAGAGTGAATAAAAAAGGCTTTGTTGCATCTTCAAAGTTGGCCTTTCAAATTGGCAACTCAAAGGCTGGATGGATGTGACATGTTATATATACATGCATATATATGTGTGTGTATATATATTATTCATTGCACTCCCCTCCAGAGGGAATTCAGAGTGGAAGGTACTGTTAATCCAGGGATTTTGGCATGAACCGTCTTCATCTGCTTTTTAAGTCATACAACTTCACAGCAGCAGACTTATTGGTAGAATGAAGCAGGGTGCTGAGTATTTTAAAACTAATACAGAAATCAGATTTTTGGTAATAGATACCTCAGTTTATCAGTTGAAGATGTGATCAATATTGTAACTCTGTAATTAAATCATACAATTTTCAGGGATTTTTTCTGTATTTTCAGGAGAAGTTTTATGTGTGCCTATGGGTTTCATTCACTTTCTGATGAACAGTATTAATAAAAAAATAGCACAATACAGAAAGGTTAAAATCTACGTAATTATGATAAGAGTTCCATCTAATCACACTTAAATGTAGTTTTCTTTTATGATACCAGCACACTTAATTTTAGTGTGGCAATAATAATTACACTCTCAAATAATGTACAGAGTCTCTTTAGTTTTAGTAACTAGTAATAAGGTTTGTTTGCAAGAGAGGGTATGGAAAGATGTTTGAGTCTTCAACAGAAATCTTGATTATTTTCAGCTTTACATGGTTACTTTTTAGTATTTTATGCAAGGAAGTTATTAAAAAGCCCATGCAATTTTAATGATTATGAACCACACTGCTGTTTTTTTAGCACTTGGAACAGCTGCGTGCAAACCGAAATAATCTAAATCCAGCACAGAAACTTATGCTGGAACAGCTGGAGAGTCAGTTTGTCTTGATGCAGCAACACCAGCAGGTGAGAACAAAAATATTTTTCTTATCTACAACACTTTTGTCAGTAATGGAGTCTGTTGATTTTCTAGAATTCTAAAGAATTTCTGTTGCATTGAGTTCACATGCCCTTTGCTCTGTTACATTAATTCATTTTTTTTTGGATAAAGGATAGTTGTGGATTAGTTGTTGAAACATAATGAGTTTAGCTGTGTTTTATTATAGGGAAGCTGGTTAATGTAAAAGTTTTCAATCCACACTTTCAAAGTAAAGTGAGTGGACACCTCTACAAGCAGTCTTGTTTGAAAATACTTGGCTGCAATAAATGGTATTGCAGCTTTTCTGCCATCCTGTCATTTTTCACTTCTCTCCCTGTCTAGCATCCGCAGTAAAACACTCAAACTGAAGGGCCAAGAAAAAAAGTGTGGTGATAGCTTTACTTAAAATTTACTCAGCTCAAATTTTATGAGCTTGACAGTCATCTTGGTTCTTAAAAGACACTGTGACAATCTTAAAATGAGGATAAATATGGAACTGACCAGTGCAATAAAGTACACAAACCTTGTATGATCCTTCTTTTCTCAGTTCCACAGCCAATGTTGTTGTGCTTTGTTCATGTTCCATTAGATGAGACAAACAGGAGTTGCACAGGTACGATCTACTGGAATTCCTAACGGGCCAACAGCTGATTCATCACTGCCTACAAACTCTGTCTCTGGCCAGCAGCCGCAGGTTGCTCTGACCAGAGTGCCTAATGTCGCTCAGCGTGGAATCCGTCCTGCCTGCCCCGGGCAGCCTATGGCTAATGGACCCTTTCCAGCAGGCCCCATTCCCTGCAGCACAGCAAGAACGCTGGGTAGTACAGACACTATTTTGATAGGCAATAATCACATAACAGAAAGTGGAAGTAATGGAAACGTGCCTTACCTGCAGCGAAACGCACTCTCTCTACCTCATAACCGCACAAACCTGACCAGCAGCGCAGAGGAGCCGTGGAAAAACCAACTATCCAACTCCACTCAGGTACAGCTTCAGTTTGCTCATAGAGTGCACTCAGGAGCCTTCCTGGGCAAGTTACTGTTGGAAGGCTCTCATTTGTAAAAGCATATTTTCCCTAGAGTTGATAGCATAGACTCAAAACATAGGTTAAACCTGCGCAGTACTTAATGTTGTTAAAAATCTGTGTATTAGGTGAACTCCTCTCAGGTTATAATCATAAATCAAAGAGGGCAGTTCCATAGTGCTCAGCTGCCTAACTTCACAGAAAAGTTTTTTAAAAAGGAATACTTGTACATCTTTTTGTTGCTTCTTTAATGTGAAACGTTGTGATTTTGTTTTTCATGTAGGAGGAATGTGCATATTTCATGGGAAGCTGAATGTTGTAGTTATTTTTGACATTGCATTGTCGCCATGGTGTAATCGTTACCATATTTTATTTCCATGTGATCTTTAAAATTAATATCTAGCACTCAGCACCACAGTGTTACTTCCAGAAAAATATTATAATGCCAGTAAAAACCCATAGGGATTAAAGTGTGTTAGGGTGTTTTGTGTATGTATTAGAACTTGAAGATGGAGCTTTTTTTTTTAAATTCCAGCCTGAATGTCTTTTTTCCAAGACAGACCTTGTGGATGTAATGAAGACTTCTATAGGAAAATACCATAATGGTTTAATTCACTTTTACCAGATGGGTTATACAGTTGATACAATATTGTTTTCTTCCTCAAAATTGCAAGCATTTCTTGTTTAATTAATATTGCATGTTATTTTAATGCTGAAGAATTGACAGTGGGCTTACATACACAGATACTTAACTCCACATACACTGCAACAAAGGCTGAGGTAACACTGGAACATCTTGTGTAAAACATGATTATTCAAAACTAAAACAGTGTTACGCTTCTCAGAAGTTTCCTCTAAATAAGCAGTACCATTTTGAAACGTGGCAGGGGTATGTGGAGCCTGTGCACCTCACTGCCTCTTCCTTAAATTAGAATTCACTTTTGTATTTTCTCTGTATAAAAGTTTTGCACTGTTGTGCTATTGTCCATAAAGTGGGCAAGTAATAAATTGCAGTAGGAGCTGACTCTTTTCCATGGAGATAATGTTTCTGGAAAGGCAAGGAAAGTTTGTTGGTGCCATTGCCTGTGCCTGTTGCATCAAGGTTTCAGCAGAGTTTCTGAGTCTGTAACAGTCTCCACAGGTACCAAATGAATTCTTGATTTAAAGAACTATTTATCAGTAATTGAGCTCCATAGAGGAACTAAGAAATTACGTATACAGGTGTGACATGCATAATGCAGTTTGTAATTAACAAAAACATTTTGCCTATAATAGGTGTAGCAGCCCTTCTAAAAGACAAGTGAAAACCAGACTAGGAGGAAACTTCATCACCATTGGGATCCTCCAAACTGGATCCTTTCCAAAATAAAATCTCAGTTACAAGTAAATATAAAAATGGATTCTTTTCAACAATTTTCTTTTGCACTGACAAATAGCTAAGGAGTCATTTAAACATGCAAAAATGTAATTGTAGGTTTGGGAGTTTGTAATGAAATGTTTAACTCGGTAGTTGCTACCCTGAAATGAGCTATGTAAGCATCAGCTTTGCAGTCATTGATATACACCATTTATTAGGAAACTGAGCTCTTTGCATGCTAGAATTGATTGTGCTATTAATGTCAAGACTTAGGTTTTCTGTGAGGTCATGTTTCAGTTGTGTCCAGTTAATGATCAGTGGCAACATTTCTTTAAAATACGTCTGTCAGATATTAGGAAGAAACTCTATCTTTTCATTGCTCTTGATGTATACAATTCTAAAAGTTGGAAGTAAATGGAATTTACTGACTTCTACTCATTTAGAAAGCAGGTGGTTACCAGTGGAGTCAAAATGATCTGATTGCCTTACTTGATTTATACTCTC
>JACBWW010000007.1:37330462-37431233 GCA_020086605.1 Lanius collurio
ATTTTAATGCAGGAAAAATAGAGTGGAAAAGTTGTGTAATCTTGTTGCAGATAATTTGAATCTAATGTACAGATTACCAGATGGCCAGAGTAGCTTTCTCTCTTCCTAAATAAAAATGGGTTTGAGTTTAAAAAACTTTAGGCTTTTATTTTTAAAAGCCTAAGTAATAGTTTTAAAATATTTGGAATATTGAACTATTTTAAATAATACTTTTTTTTATTTTTTAGATTATTTTTCATGAAACTGGCTACTGTAGAAAATTTAGTTGAAAAGTCTGTTTTAAACTGGAAAAAAAAATTTGACCACTTCATCTAATGGTGACATCAATATGGTTTTGTTTCTAGCATTTGTATTTCTTAGAGAAGAAAGACTTCTGAAATAGGTACATGATATCAGTAAATGTCAGATAAATTTATTGCTTCAAAATCTGTATTCTTCTCATGGGGTTTAAGGCTTAATTTCTGTAAGGAGTTTTGATAAATCTCCTACAAAAGGAAAATAAGTTGTTAGCACTTTTTTCTTGTATTCATTAACAAGTTGTCTTTTATAGGCATAGTTTGTAGGTACTATATAAGTACTTCTCTGTAGATAATGAACAACAGCAACAGTGTAGATGTTGAAAATGGTGAATGCTAAAAAAACAAAGTTGTGTTCAGTGCAGCCATTAAGCTCTTCCAAACCATCTTTTCTTGATAAGAGTAAGTCAGACAGATTTGGTCTGTCATTACAAATCAGCGTTCTCATTGAAAAAGTGCTAAATAATCACAGAATGTTGAGGTGGGAGGTCCAGGAAGGGACCTCTGGAGATCATCTCATCCATTCTCCAATTCACAGCAGGGCCAACTAGAGCAGGTTGTTCAGGGCTGTGTCCACCCAGGTTTTGAGTACTTCCAAGGATGGAAAGACTCCACAACCTGCCTGGACAAAGCTCTTCCTGTTGGGTCACACCCCTAAGGTAAAAAACCCTTTCTTTTGCTATGTACCAGTACGTGGGGTTATTCTTCCCCTGCTGCAGGACTTGGCATTTCCCTGTGCTGACTTCCCAGAGATTGCTGTTGGCCCATTTCTCCTGCCTGTTGGTGTCCCCCTGAGTGGTCACACAGCCATCTGGTGTGTCAGCTTGTCTGTCAGCTCTGTACCAGAGATGGCTTTGTTGGTAGTCGTGGTTTCAGCATCTATAGCTCAAGCTCAGGAGTTGTTCAGGTGGTGGATTGTGGAAAAAGTGCAGTTGTGCAGCAGGTTGTGAGTCTGTCGTGTTGCATTTCAGGTATTTTTGACTCTTCAGAGGTCTTGATGTTGCTCCCTCTTATGTTCCAGTTGATTAGTAGGTGTATTACTGTTGGTTTTTGTCTTTAGTCAGTAAGCTTGGATCATTTTAGATCAGAGGCAGAATATATTAAGGCAAAATAGGAGGCTAGCCACTAGAAAACCTGGCAGTGATTGCAGTGTGGTTGGGCAAATCACGTGGTGTTTTTGCAGGAGTCTTCATCTCTGGAAATGCAGAATGGCACAGAGTGTGGAAGGTTGGGTTGTAGAAGTTCAGATAACACTTCTTAGCAGTGACTTCTGGCAAAGATGTTTTACTGTAGGCTACAGTGATGTTAGAAATGCAGCAAATTCAGCCCCCTCTGCAGTTGTCAGTGGCCTGTGGTAGAGGAGGATGGTTGAACCCAGAGCAGTAATAGCTTAAACTGCTGCAGCTAAATCTGTCAGTGTTCATCTCTGGTGCATGTGCTAGCAGGGAGCCTGTCAGGTAGTCATTAGCTTTGCAAATTCACATTTAGTGCTTGCTGCTCACAGCCTTCTCTATGTAAAGTATCTCAAAAGTCCTCAGATTTTCTTGGTAGTCTTTGGAGAGATTTGCCTGCTTTCTTAAATTTTGTTTGAAATGGAGACAATCTGAAAATTGAAATGACCATTTAGAGCACTGTAATTTCTGTAGCTATGCTTTACAGTTGTCATTGTGTGTGCAAATGTTACCTGAGATGCCTTTTGAGTTCACAGAAGTCTCTTTAATAATAAGCACATGGTTATTGAATGTTTTGGGCTATACTCTGTTGTTTTACATACTGAACTGTGTTTGCAGTTCTTTTAGTTGAAATGTTACTGTATTTTTCTCTGTTAGAATTCTTGTTGGTATTTCTATTACCTCAATATACTCCAAAACATTTTATTTAGGATATGTGTTTGCTGTGTTTTATATAGCAAATGTGGTGGGTTTGAGCATTACTCTTTTTGCTATTAAAAAAATAGTATAAAAGCATGTTTATATTATTCTGCAAAAAAACCCTGCACCTGTTACTTGATTGAGAGCTCATATTTCCTAATGTTGTGGGATTTGATGACTAATACTGATCCATGATATAGCAGTCTGTCACTAGCTGTTACCAAGATAAATTTTGTAAAAGAGAGAAAAAAAATCTTTAGGGAGCTTATTTTGTCATCTTTCAAATATTAAGTCTTATTGTAATGTTCATTTCCAAGTGACATTTCTACACATATTGCATTCATAAAAATTAACAGCTTAACAGCTTTTTAAAGTTGGAACCGTGTATGTGTTCTTTCTAGTAAAAGTATGAAAATAGCTTCAGTGTACAGTGTTAGGATGAGTGCATTGGAAATAGGCATAATATAAACTCTTAGAAACATTTAAGTTTTTTGTAGAAGTTTAACTGATCTGTCTCGAAAATTGACATGTAGCTTTCTTGAGAGAGTAAAGGGAAGTGCTTCACTCTAGTGAAATGTTGCATTTTGATGTGTTTAGTGTGCTGTTGTAGGAGAGATCTGCAGTTTGTGTTTGGTAGCAAAACATTTATCATTTTAGCTACAGAAGTCCGTAAGGCAGCAAATCCTCGCGGCTGTTCTCTTTGATGGAGGTGGAGTATTCCTAGTGATGCTTAATTTCCAAGATAAAGGGAGCTCATCAAGGTGTTTCACTTGGCGTCTTACAGGTCCTATTTTTTCCCAGGCTCACATAATCGTAATTTTTCAAGGGAGGTAAGCTAATACTTCGTCTCATGTAGTTTGCAGACAGCTCAAAAGGTGTTAGATGTGCTTTTTTTTCTTTCTTTCATACTGAGTAGAGATTGAGAGCTCCCTCTTCAGCCTGTCTGCACCTTCAGTCAGCACGGCAGAGGACTTAAAGCTGGATAATAAGGAAAGGTAGGCAGTGGGAAAAGTGGAGGAGAGACATGTTTTTTTTAGCAACTTTGCGGTCAAGAAATGCATCGGCCTGGACTACTTTTACAGTTTTAGAGACAGGAGTTCTGGGCAAACACTGCTTTCTGGGAACTGCATATGTCTGCTAATAATAAGAGATTCTGAGAAATACAGTAACTCTCCTTTGCTAGAGCTGGTTGCCTGTTATTTCATACTAATAAAAAATTATAACTCTCTATATAAACACCATATAATATATTAATAGTGAGGTTTTTTTCCCCACCATTCTAATATGTCCGACAGTTTATATTCATAAAGTTGAATACAAGGACTTCCCAGCCTTTTACTGAGTAGCTGATTAGCCCTTGCTTTGTTTTAAGATGTGCAGGCATACACATGACAGCTCTGGAGCAGAATTTTGGGTAGAACATCCTTGTCAGAGGTGTTGTGTGCATGACTGACATAGAGCAAAATGTCTGAGAAGGAGAATTTGAAAAGATAATCTGCTGAAAGGCCTGCTAATTGGCCAAAAATCCCCATTTATACATAGTAAAATGGAAGATATTTGTATGCTGGTACATCACATACTGTGAACTTCAATACTGCATGTTGACCTTTATTTAACACAGTGTAAGGTATTGCAAAAACAAAGAGTTGAAAGTACTTCCTGTATTTGGGTGCAGTCTCTGTAAATGGTATAATGAGGTTCAAATACCAATTTGTGACCAAAAGTGTTGATTTTTAGAGTTACTGTAAAAATTGCAGAAAAGCTACCCACAGTAGAAAACATTAAAATAATTGGGTTTTTTCTTTAAAAAAAAAAAAAGAAACAAAGAAAAAAAAAAACCCAACAAAGAAACCCTAAAACACAACAGGAAAAAAGACCGGACACTTGTGCTAGAATAAGCTTAATATATGGGGTGAGGGGACTTATCCTGTAGCACTAGTTTTTAAATTTTGGAACTACACTGTGTTGGGCCTTAAATGTATTCATGTGTGTCAGTTGTTACATACATACCCTTATTTTATTTGATATGTTCAGAAAGACGTTTCTGGCTTCATCTCTAAAGTGGATAATTATATTCTGTTATCTTCTGGCATGTTCTTCTTGCTATCTGACAATAGTCACTTGATACAATCTGTTGCCCTGTTGCCTTGGTGGTATTCTCTAGGCAAAAATAGACATTTTGGCAGGTAGGAACAGGTGGATAAAACTTGGATTTTTTATAGCTGGAGCACTACATTAATCATTTTTATTTTCTTTCTCATTATTCTGCATTTGGCTCTGTTTACTATATGCTTACATCAAAACCAGGGTGTTTTTATTCTTTGTAAGTCTCATTGAACTCCTCACATGTTTTTTTCTTAAATAATTTTGTTTTGTTCAGATGCTTGCAGGTTTAAAAAAAGTCCTGTCTAAGAGGAGCCGGTTTTTGCATCTCTCAGACCCTACAGGTTTATTTGTGCTTATAGCACAAAAGACCTGGAATTAGCAGCAGTCTGGGATTAAGTAATGCACAAGAGTTGATTCACAAGGTAACTACAATTGACCTACTGCAGGATAATGAAGTTCCTCATCTCACAGGAGAGGTTTTATCAGGAAGCAACATAGTAATGCTCCCCACCAAAAAGTGACCTGTTAATGTTCCAGGGGTTTTGTTTGCTTAAGAACGAAGGAGCATCAGTAATATGGAAATTTGGTGTGTTTTAAAGTGAAAGCAATTTATTAGAACAGGCATTCAGAAGTCTTTTGTTACAATAAAATAAAATCAGAATTAGTTAGACAAAAATAAATGCTGGGAGACTCTCACTTTGCTTTATGTAAACAAGTGTTGTCTTAATAAAAGCTGCTCAAGTGAAGCCATTAGGTGAAAGGAGATGCTTTGTGTCATAAAATGCAAAACACATGCCAAAGAGAAAACTCAGTTTCATTCTTCTTTTATTACGTGTGAATAGGTTGTCTGCTCTGTAGAAACAGACTTAGTAAATGCTTTGTTTTGCCAAGGACTAAAGTGAGCACTTAAGTAGGGCAAGATAATTGCGGAGGCTGAAAAGTTTCTTTATATCCATCTTCCTTGGTGCGAATGTTGAGAAAATATTTAACAGAGCCCCATTCTGTTCATGGGGTGAAATGAGGTTGTTGAGGAGGCTGAGAAGGGGTCAGACATAGGGTGCTGGCACAGCAATTGATACTTGTACAAGGAACTTCCCTTGAAGGGCCAGACAATGACACTGAAAAGCCACAAGGAACTGAGACATGCAGGGGCTGAGCTATTGACTCAGATATGCAAATCTCATTAGATGCTGTTCTGGAGAACAGTAGGGTGGCAAATGTGCTCATCGTGTTAAACTGCTGTTGGAGTATAGGGATAAAAGGGAATTGAGGTGGTGTAATTCTGGGAAGTGTAAGTTTCATTTGGTTAGTCTTCCCTCCCAATAAAACTAGTTGCAACAGTAAATTTTAAGGTGCTTATAAATCAACTAAACTGTGTTTGATAAACTTGATTACATACACGTAAACTTGTTTACATAATAAAGTGAATTTCTTTAAGTCTCTAAGCAAACAAACAGACAAAAGAGTGCACTATTAAATTAATTATTCTTCCTGAGAAAATCTCCTGTTAAGGTCATTTGGAAAAAAAACACAACAAAAAGAAAACAACAAAAAACCAACACAACCCCAAGTAATCTTTGAGCATAAGTTGAAAACCATGTAATTAAAAGAAGAAAATATGCTAAGAATAACTGCTCTGGATTTGCTACTGGAAAAGCTGATTGTTAATACATGGGGGGAAAAAAGAAGAGTGCTTGGTCTGGTTGTATATCAGGTTTCCTAAAAGAGACTGTTATCAAAAGCTCTTTTCTGTGCTCTTAGAAATGCAAGTATCTTTTCCCTGTGAGCAATCTTTCTGAAAGGAGAATTAATGAAACATTATCACAAGACTTGAGATTTAACACTCGAGCTGTTTATTTCTACTGAAGTGAAACCAGCTGATTTCGCACTCAGTGTTTCAACTGGTGCATCTAATTAACATTCTGGAGTGGGGATAAAAATCTGGTATCCAGCTCAGTTAAGAGTCTACCAGTTGTCCTTTCTGAAACTGATCTGAGGTCAAGTCATTCCTTTAAGCATTGTAGTGAAGTTCCTGAGTTGACTTGTTTTGCTTCTCATAAAAGAAGTAAGAAATATCTTGGTTATTTTTTTTTTCCTCATTACTTACTAAAGTTTGATCACAGTCTTGAAAGGACAGGAAAAGGTCCAAACAAAACTTAGAGGTAAGAGGTCCTCAGACAATTCTGAAGAGCCCAGCTGGGTAATTGGGCAACTTCATGTCAGCTAGGAGTTGTCCTTGTCATTTTTATGGTGATACATGGAAAGACTCATTTGAAAACTTAAAGCATTTCTGAACTTGAAAGCTTTACCAATTTGGCATAACTGGGGAAGGCAAATGAGAGGCATAGGTTTGACTGTAATGTGTATTAAAAGGGGCTAGAAAGGCCTTTCTATGGGTCTTTTGCTTGGTGTTCAAAGAGGGAAAGTACAGAGCAATCCATTGAGAAAAGAAAGTGACAGGAGACCAGGAGAGGTGAGCTGCCTCTCTAGGGGCTGGGTAAAATGATAAAAACGTAGGACAGCAAACAGAGAAATTCTTTCATGGAAAGGGTGATAAGGCATGGAATGGGCTGCCCAGGGAGGTGGTGGAATCACTGCTCTTGGAGATGTTTGAGGAACAACTGGAGGTGGCAAGTGGTGCCATGGTCAAGCTGAGGAGGTGGTGTTTGGTGCCAGGTTGTACTCAATGATCCCAGAGGTCTTTTCCAGCCTTAATCATTTGATGGTTCTGTGAAAGTGGTCTGGGCTAAACACTCTGGAAAAGGGTCTAATAAATGGCCAGCATTTGCACAAGTGCAGTAAATCCATTTCCTGAGGAGGAGTGGGAAGGGCAGTGCAGAGGCTGAAGTGGGCAGACTTCTCCTTGCTCTGAGGGCTCCCTTGGTACCTGGGGCAGAAGAAATTTCATCCTTATTGAAGGTGCTGCTCCTTGAGCCTGGTCTGGGAAGTCAGTGACTCACTAGTTTGAGAACTTCATGGTCCACAGAAAAGGAACCTAAATCTATTTGAGGGGAAGTACTTTGTGGAGGAAGGACCTGGATTAAACTTAACGTTTTGTTCTTAAAAACAACAGAAGCAATTCTTGTTTTATTGGGAATTTTATTTCAAAGAAAGGATTTTTTTGGCTTCAAGAGAGAATTGCTCAGTTACTCTAAAGGCACATTACATCCAGCAAGTGAACTTCACCACAGTAAAAGTTTTAAGCATAAAATGTGAAATACTATGATTTCACAAGCTAAACACTGCTTGGAATAAGAGATGGGTTTTTTTGGTCAAAAGACAAATACAGAAATCTGCAGATGGGAAGCAGAATTATCTGTGAGTTAAAAAAAAAAAAAAGCATAGGAAAATATACAGTTCAGAGGGAAAGGCAAGCGTATGAAAAAATCTGGTGCCACTTGTTAAAATGCTCATCTTATGTAAGTCATTGATGTGATTCTGTTTGTCTTACAGTCTAAGAGCAAGGTGATTAGCAAATGAAATAGAGAGGAAAGATGTAAAAGTCATTATGAAAAGAAAAAAATGAACATTACTTCTTACATAACATGTAATTAACCTATGAAATTCACTGCCAACCTGTACTATTGAGGTCAAAACCAGAACAGAATTAAAAAATAATTAGAAATACATTTGCATAATGAGAAAATCCACAGTTCTATTGTAGGATTTTCTGTAGGTTTCATGAAGGATCTCTGGGACTATTGCCAGCTAGTACCTGGTTGTGAAAGGCTGGGGTAGAGAATTGCATGATAAACAGGTTGTGTAATTATCTGGCATTACTTACATTTAAGCATAATGTAAGCTTGACTTAACTTCTTTATATTCCCTTTGAGAGCTCCTCTCTTTATTCCCGGGCTACAGAAGGAGCTTGGGGAGGTGAACCTCGGGGAGCCAAGCTGGGTGTTGTGTGTAACCACCTCCTTCCCAGGGTGGGGGGGATTGACAGGCGTTTTTCTGTGGTTTTGTAATAACTCACAGTAAGAAAGCTGATTGTATCTGCTAATTGTGAAGGGTGGGTTTTTCTGGGTTGAACCAGGACTGCATCAAGTGCTGTGCAACCCGGTGCTTCAACTGATTCCTGCTGCCGGCACGTTTTGAAAATGTCTTGTTCCTTCCTCTTTGTAGATTAATTAATTCTGATAGAATTGAGATAGAGTATCAAATAAATCCACTATTCCTTGTATTCATTTTAAATGTGCTTTTTATTGGGGGAAGAGAGGGTATTAATTTTGTTTTGCAGAATAACTATAATCTCTTGAGCAGTAAAACCTTGTTAATTCTTACGCAGCTAATCCTCAAATAATAATTCGCTTAGACTGACTTCACAACAAAAATAACTGCTTAAGCACAAATGCTTGTAACTTATTCTGTTCTGACCTGTAAATTGTACCTAAAATACAATTGTATAGATAACTGGAAGTTGTTTAGGAACTTTTCATTATCATCAAATGTCATCATCTCCCAAGTAGAAACAAAACGGGCAAATATTTTTAAAAGTATTGAAGCTAAGAGTTCTAGAAAACACATAAATTGTGTTTGGAAGAGGAAAACCTGTAGACAAAACCAAAAAAAGAATAAAAATGTCTGCACAGAAGTATTAACATGCTCAATAGAAGCAACAGTATTCAGTAAATATTTTTGTTCTGTGCTTGGGAAAAAGATAAAATGTTCATATCATGGGTTGTACTCTTTTCAGCGAGAAGGTTAAACAGCAGTTATACTTAAATTTGGCATTTTTAAGTCAGAGTCCCAGATAACATACATCTGTGAACTCTGAAAGAGTGAGCCAGAGAGCTGTTTATAATTCATACAGATCTTTTTTTAATAGTTCTTGGAAAACAGGAATAGTTCCAGAGGACTTGAGGAGCACACTTCCTGAGAAACAGACATAATTCTCTCAGTCTGACTTAAGGCTTGAGTGAAATAATAAAAATATTGAGGTGATAAATAAATGTAAAGAATGGTAATTAATTATAATTGTTCTTGGAAAATAAAGTTTATCCTGTTAACTTCAATATGTTTTGAGGTAGAGTTTTTATTATAAAACAGAGTTAAATTTTATGTAGCTGTGTCACACATGTAACTGTAAACCTCCCTGATACTTTTTCTTTTTGTCAGGTGGGATGATGCAGAGTCAATCCAGTACCTAAAAAGTATCTGATAACTGCCTGATAAGTTTTCTGTGGGTGACTGTTGAAACTGTGTCACACCTGGGCTTCTGGTGTTTTGGCACAGCCAGAGGGGAAGTCCTTATCTAAGACTGAAGGCTGTAATAAACTGTCTTTTAGAAGCTGTGGGAATGTATCCTAGAAAGCAGTAAAATAGAATTAAAAGGGGTGTTTTAATGAATGTTATGATTGCTTATTTAAGAGATCCCATGACTACATGAAATAATCCCAAGCAACAGGACGAGAGGATTTAGTCTTAAGATGCACCAGGGGAGGTTTAGGTTGGAAATTAGGAGGAATTTCTTCACAGAAAGGCTGATATGACATTGGAAGGGGCTGCCCAGGGAGGTGATGGAGTCCCCATCCCTGGAGGTGTTTAAGGAAAGACTGGACATGGCACTCAGTGTCATGCTCTGGTTGACACGGTGGTGATTGGTCACAGGTTGGACTCGGTGATCTCAGAGGTCTTTTCCAACCTACTAGATCCTGTGATTTTGTGAAATTGAGACACCAGTTTCATCCATAATGGTTGGTGTTCTCCTAAGCATGGCAGTTCAGGTTTGGTCCTCAGGGTGAAGCCCTTCAGTGGAGGAGTTTGCCATGGGCTCAGTGCTGCAGCTGTGCCTCAGGACAGGCTGCATGTCACTGTGCACCCCTGTCCTTGCCTGTCTGAGCCTGACAGCTGCTCCTGCCTTCTCTTCCCACTCTGGGAATGAAGGGTGTTGTCCTTGCGCAGTCCACAAGCAGCCAGTTTCCTGTGGAAGTCAATTTAAGTGAATGAAGCTTATCCTTCTCTTCATTCCTTCATCCCAGTGTTGTAGGTGACTGGTTATCCAGTTTCTTTTGGGGGTGTAAATCAGGCTTGTTTTGTCCTGAGGAGTGCATTTGTTGCCCCTTTTAGCCACTATGAAATCTCACCAAAACTGCATTCTTGAAACCGACGTGTGTGGGATTTTCAGCACAGTTGCTGTGGTCAAGAAGGGTCTTTCACTTTCCTTGCACTTCCTGTAGTTCCGTATTTCCAGAAGTGGAGAGGCTGGCAGTGGATACTCACACTGTGGTAGCAAATATTTTTAGTACTTCTGTAGTGTTTTTTATAATTTCTATTGCTCTGTTTGGCACACTAACAATTACAGAATTATTCTTTAATAGCTCTCTTGCCTTGTTATTAATAGTAAGATATTCTGATTCATAGTTAAAAAAAAAAAAAAAGATGATAAGAAAAAAAATTATGATAGAGTGAAGCTGGTCTGTTAAATACAACTTTAAATATTCTACCCATCTGTTTCCTGTGCCACTTAAATTATGAATGTTTTGCTATCTCAGCTTTGCTTTTCTTTGTCCATTTTCCGCTCTTAAATTTCCACACAGAGTTTTAGTAGCTTAATAGGAAATTATAGCATGCAGTCGGTAATATCAGCTTCAAGTGCTGGGTTTACGAGTTCTCTTTGTTCATCTGATTTTTTTCCCTCATACTGTCTCTTTCTTTCCCTTTCTCCTCTCCCTTTTCAGACCTGTAGTATCTCTAAGTGTACAGAAGTTTCTCCTCTCTCCATTGTCACCCTTCCCTGAAACCCCCATGTGCTTTGGCTTTTACTGAGCTTTCACTTAATTACCTTGCTGTGACTGCAGCAGCTCAAGTTATGCTAGTTCTGAGCCATATCCCTTTTTCTTCTAGTTCACTTTCTCTCATTTTCCTTGACTTAAAAATTTCCTGAGAACTGTTCATCAGTACAAACTGAATTTTGTCAATATTCTCTCTTATTTTTAATACTACACTTCTGTGTTGGCTTATTTTCTCAGTTTGGTAATGCAGGGGTTACAGTAACATCTGATACTTGATGTTTAGGGTCTAGTTTCACTTGGCATAAATGGTCTGAATCTCAGGTTCATTCAGCTATGGTCAATGAATTTCTGTGTGGTGATGATTTTATTTTGTCATGCTATTTTGGGGTTCTTTTTTGGTTTGCTTTGTTGGTGTTTTTTTGTGTATGTGGGGACAATGAAGCCTTTGCAGTAACTTTATCAGACATTAAGCACTGGACAGTGATTTTTTTGCCAGGGTGGATGATGACTAATCAAAGCTTCTGCATCTTTCACTTTCTTGGAAGTGAAATTCTGGCATTGGACTTATCTAGCACAAGGAATAAGTTGTTTGATACTTTGACATATGTGCTTTTGGGGTTGTCAGCTGTTTGCTTGTCTTTTTTGAAGTGTTTGTCATGTCAGTCTGATCTGATCTTAAGCCCCAAGTCCATCTTACGGGTTGTGGTAGCTTGATTTGAAGCTGTGATCTCATGACCCACTACCTGGCTGTACCATGTTTCTCTGTTTTAGAAACAATCTCTGTTGCTGGGAGTTTTATCTAATGTTAAGTCAGCTGTGTTTTCTGCTGAAGACTGTTGTTATCAAAAAAACCTTTTCGTAAGCAGTGAATTTTGTAAAGATATATGACTAAATTGTACATTGTGGGATGTAACAACAGTGAATCAAGTGAGGTTGGAAGAAGGATTTGAATAGAGTTTAGCTGGAAGAATTTTGAAGTAGTTGTCATTTTTAACAAGACTGTAAAGGATGGTTTTGTCAGTACCTTCCCAGTGATGGTGACTGGGTATTGACTACAGGCTAAGTTTTTCAGGTTACCCATCATAGGAGAAAACAGGGTCCTGCATACCTGGAAATCTCCAGGGAGAGGCTGCAAATACAGGCAGAGAGGTTCTCCCTGGAGTCACACATAGGGATGTTGACACAGCAACTCACTGGGGGTAGGGCCTCTCCCTTTATTGCTCCAAAAAATGGATTATGCAGCAGTGGCTCCTTCAAAATGTGTAAGGCAGGGAAGGGTAGGTGTGGTTCAGGTCAGTGTCTGCAGTGTAACTGTAGTTGGTTTTCATGACTCAGCAGTTTTTATGGCTGAGACACTGGCGTTTTCTGTCTTCTGCTCTGCTACCTCAGCTCCTGTGGAATGATCATCCACCTGCTAAGGTTCTTCTCCATTTCCAGTTGAAACCTTCTTTTCTTGTTAAATTTTGTCAAATGTGTCATGTTTGCTTTTATTTAAAATGACTGTGGTGATGTTGCAGATTCAGCAGGCAAAGTGGGAATAAGTTGGAAAAATATCAAATTATACATGGAAAATTCTTGATTAAAACACACAAGCTTTATTTGCATCTTAAATTACGGTTTCTCCTTATACAACATTATTTTGCATAAGAGATTACACTGATATGCATTTATTTTATTTGTCAAGTATTGACAGAGACAGCTCTTGTTTCCTTTTAGGAATCTGGGTAAAAATGGCTTATCTAACAGTAGTATTCTATTGGATAAATGCCCACCTCCACGACCACCGCCTCCACCGTACCCTCCCTTGCCAAAGGACAAGCTGAATCCACCTACACCTAGTATTTATGTAAGTAAATCTAGTGGCAGAAGTGCATTGCTGCCTGTCTTTTGTAAATGTTTGGATATCTGAGTTACATAATGTAATTATTTTAAAGATGCACTGTTACTGCTGAGTTCTAATTACGGTGCTCTCCAAACTGGTATATAAGCAGGAGAAATGCTAACCTTAAAGATAGTTTTGTGACATAGTTTGACTTTGAAAGTACTTGTAAATTAAGAATGTCAGTAAAAAAAAAGGAAAAATACTTAAGATTTTTTTTTTTAAATTCTCAAAATGTTGGCAGAATAAGCAAAACAGTTCATTAGATACAATGCACAATATTTCAAAAATGCTTGTACAATTTTTGCAAGTGACAGCTTATGTATAAATGAGCAAGTAATTAAACTAAACTCTCATAGCAGTCTGCTTCAAAACATAGAGAAGATAAATGAATAAGAGTTGAGGTGATGTTAAGAACAAAACGTCACCAGGAAAAGCCAGGGTTTAGTTGAGTAGTATTTTCTTATGCAAGCATTGAAACTTCTGTTCTGAGAATAAAGTTTCATAATAGCTTTATTGAGCTAACTTCCTTAGTAATAAAAGAATAAATTACAGGATATCCACTTCCTTAATAGCAGAAGAATAAATTACAGTATGTTCATACAGGCGGTGTGAAAAGCTCGAGTTGGCTTTGGCCGCCTCAGTTCGGGGACCAGAAGAGGCTGGCACTTGGGTCTGATGGTGCCCGAGAGGCTGCCTGAGTGCTGGGTTAGGCTGGATGCAGTCGTGCTTCCAGCTGTTTGCCAGGCACTGCACCTGAACTCACATGCCTTCATAAAAGTCCATCCCAGCTTTGATGAAAAAAGCTGGAAAGTCACCACACTGCCCCAGACTGTGCAGATGTGCCACTGTCTGGGGACTCCGTGTTGTGTTTTGTTTATTGCTAGAAATGCCTTCGGCATTCTAAAGGATTCCTAGCAATTAAAAAAAAAATCAGGAGGGAGACTATAGAATAAAATTGAGGTTATAGGTGCAGAGAAGCATAAAAAATCAAATCAACCTTTCTGGTTAACACTAGATATACCATGAGAGTAGTCTTTTAATTATACTGTTTCTTGTATACATTATCTGTAACATTAGTGTTTTTTTACTTCTGCAAAGAAACTGTATTGCTCTTCAGAGAATTCTGTAGATTTAGGGAATGTACACGGCTACTGTCAGATAAAGAAATTAGGTTCAGGAAATCTGAGTTGCAAAGCTGAAGCAGCCTGGGAATAATTCATGCCAAGAAACAAATTACAGTAACAAATTAATTTCAGGAGTGAACCCAGCATTTAACCATAGAAAGAATTGTATGGCGTAGCTGTTCATTCCCCACAGTGCAGGGAAATGGAAAAGAATCCTGTTTTCTATCAGCTATTTCTCTTTTGTTTTACTATTCTTTCTTATTTTGCAAATAAGGAATCTAGATTGATGTGACATCTAATATTCCATTATAATTTTGCAGTTGGAAAATAAACGAGATGCTTTCTTTCCACCTTTACATCAATTTTGTACAAATCCAAACAACCCTGTTACTGTAATACGTGGCCTTGCTGGAGCGCTTAAATTAGGTAAATTTACCTTTTTTTTTTTTTTTTACCTTTGGGGAGAAATGTATGTTTTTTGAAGAGACGCCTCTCAGTTCTTACAAGTGGATATTTTATTTCTGTAATACTGTATTACCTGTACATTCCAAGTCGTTAGGGTAATTCGTCATTTCTCAGTTTGCTGTCGTTTCTAATCTTGGTCATGTCAAAAAAACCCCCACCACAAATACAGCAGAGTCTGTTGAGCACAGAGAGAAGCTGAGCTGTGGAGATGGAATTTTACAGCTAGATATTTTCTTATAAAAACTGGATGCATGTCTTTGTCTTTAGATCTAATGATCTGTAATTTGACAGTGCAGCTTTTTCAAGTCTGTAGACAGATAAACTATCACTACTGGTCAGAAACATGTTCTGTGATGGAAGTACATTCCTAAAACTCAGCTCAGAAAAATACTTTCTTGGTAATAGATTTGAACAGTGTTTGCAGATTTGTTTATCCAAGAGATGTAAAAAGTTTCTTGTAATATAATCCATAGTTGCCAAGTTTTTTCTAATTTTCTACTGGATGTATGGAGAAAAGTTTTGGGGGCGTCAATAATTAACGTTCAAGTGGGCAATGTTGTGAAGACTAAGGGGTAAAAATGATTTTAGAATAAACCTTTTGACAACTTCAGACATTTTCCTGAATTCATTTTTATTCTATTTTAACCTGCATTTATTAATTTTATTGGTATTAATTAGATCTAGGACTCTTCTCTACTAAGACATTGGTAGAAGCAAATAATGAACACATAGTAGAAGTAAGGACACAACTACTGCAGCCAGCAGATGAAAACTGGGACCCCACTGGAACAAAGAAAATCTGGCGTTGTGAAAGCAGTAGATCTCATACAACAATTGCTAAATATGCACAGTACCAGGCCTCCTCATTCCAGGAGTCTTTAAGGGTAAGTTAATTGCTGCTACTTGGGTTATAATTCATGGACTGACTCTGGAGCCAATTAATAATAGCTGTTGGTAAAAGCAGACACTGCTAAGGAAAAAGAGACATTTTCATTAGCATGAAGAGCACAGGTAAATTTTCAAGATCTCTTTTGAATAAAGGCCAAAATATTATATTCTTTGTGAATGCTTAGTGTAAACTTCAGTTTAATAATGTAAAACCCATGGCTTTAAAAGTTGATTAGTTTACACTTTCATGCTATAATGTCAAAATTCACATTAAAATTCTTTAGAACTCAAGGCTTTTTAAAAATTTGGATTGCTTCTAATTTCACACGTTTTGAAATCAGATTCCTAATTCTTCTTATTGTCCTGAATTAATTTGGATGTGGCTTATTAGAAGTTTACACTAATAGTTGTCTTTTGTTGGGTTCCAAACATAGCAGTTCATACTTAGTTTAGAAGTTTTTAGACTTATGTGACAGAGTGAAGTATTAGAAATAATATTTCCCCTTCCTGCCTTGGCCAGCGGGGTGGGACTCCATGATCTCCAGAGGTCCCTTCCAACCCTAACTATACTGTTACTCTGGGATTCTGTGAAATGTGGTTTTATTAGTATTACTTTTTAATATTTTTTGCTGAAGCAGTGAGCACATTCTTGAAGCTGGCTATGGGCACTCCTTGGAGGCCTGGTGTTACCTGGTGTTGCAGAAAGGTTGGGCTAAGGCAGAACTAAGACAAGAAGATAATTTTGACCAGTTGTTCTTTAGAAAATAGGGAAAATGTCAGTGTGGGGAATTGACTGTTGCAGTTTTCACTGCCTTTACACAGAAGCAGGAATCATTTCAGTAAGAAAGGAGAGAGAAATTCTAAATTTAAACTTTGTGCATTAGAGGAAAGGATTAGAAACAAAAGAAATTAACTGGTAGTTGAAGAGAACAGAAGGGAATCTAGTCATAAGGCTTTGAGCTGGTACAGGATGAAGAAAAGAAACAGGAATACCACTGGGAAGCATGGGGCATGGAAATCTTCTAGAACATGGGATTTTTCTTCCTGGGCAGTGGTAATAAATTTCAGTAGGATGTCGGCTGAAGTTTTCTGGTGCCCCTTGAGGAGTGGCAGCAGTGCTGTATTCTTGCATGTCATTCCAGAGGGGCTGGAGAACATTACATCACTGGAACATAATATATATCTATATCTATAGATAGATATAAATAGATATGTTTAAAAATGTACATAATTGATCACATACCACTGAAAGCCTCAGCTTTAGATTTGCACCATGATGTGTCCTGCAGGGTTTTCTGATTTATTTTTTTTTTCCCCCATTGTTACAAACTGGTGGGAAAAATGCAATTAATAAAATAATTTTTAAGAGTGATGGTTTTCATTTTTCCCCTGGAAATTAGAAAGATGCTGTACATGTGTCCTTTGCCTAACACTGCTTTGACCTGTCCTGAGGTGACTTTTCAGTGTTTAAATGAAAGCTTTATTTCTTCTTTCTGTAGCCACAGTTCTCTTGACTTGCCCTAAGTGATCTTTTTTCTTTATTCCTCTTACAGCTATTACATTGCTTTTCTAACATGTCTTGCAGCATTTGATTAATCCATCATCGCTAGGTTCCTTTTTGTTTCTCTTTGTCCTTCATTCAAAGGATGAATAAGACTTTCTCAGGTACACAGGGCACTTTGAGATTTAACAACAATCCCATTCAAAGCCAGAGATCTTTGGATAGACTCCAGACAGTTCCTTCTTCCTTTTTGTCTCTTTTTCCTTCTGTGTCCATATACTCGCCAAAATAGAAGTCTTTAGAATAGGATTTTGAGCACAGTCTGCTAAAAAAGATCAAATTGCATCATTTAATATTGGTTGGATTTTTTCCACTAGTCATCGTCTCAGCTTCTGCTAGTGCTAAAATAGCATATGGCTATGAAAAATTCAAAAGATTTTATATAATAGATTTTATTAAATTAGTTTTACAAATATTAGTCACCCTAGTTTCCTGTCAGGATACCTGCTTGACTTTGAAGGGAGGTAGATGTTCTTATCTGAAAAAGTTAACAGAATTCCTTAATACTGGATTCCAGGTCACCCTCATAATGGAGCAAACCAACATACTCATTTCCAACTTGAATGCAGGCCAGCAGAAATATTTACAGTATAGACATTTTCTGTTGTCCTGGCCTGAGTGTCGTGGAATCTGCAGCCATGAAGAATTTTTTTTTCAATGCATTTGACTAACTTTTTTAATTTTCTTCACAATGAAGAAATGTTGACACAAAGTCATAGACATGGATATTTCAAAAATTGTGTCAATGTCTTGAAACAAATGTATTTTATCTGTCTGTGTTACCACTTTTTACCTATATGTTTTGTATGTTCTTTTATGTGTGTATGTATATGTATTATGTAAAAACATTTCAAAATTGCATTTTATAGGAGGAAAATGAGAAGAAGAGTCACCACAAGGACCACTCAGATAATGAATCTACATCTTCTGATAAGTAAGTGTGGTACAACTGTATTAATTCTGTAGTTGGTGTGTGTGATTTTACATCATTCCCTTTTCACATTTGCCTGATGCATTTTTATATTTGCAGCTCTGGGAGGAGGAGAAGAGGACCTTTTAAAACAATCAAGTTTGGGACCAACATTGACCTGTCAGATGACAAGAAGTAAGTTGATTACAGTTTCTCCTGCTCACAGTGAGATTCTACATGATGATAATCCTTCAGGAAATTCATTGTAGTATTCTCAGACATCAGTCAGTCTGTTGATAAATTCCAGTTGACCACTCCATTTCCACAATGGAGTGGTTACCTTTGGTCTTCAAACTGTTGTTATGAGTCTTCCACATGCTAAAGTATATTTTCAAACTTCTCTTTCCAGGATTTTTATTTTTCCAGAAATGAGTTTAAACATCCATCAGAAAACATTCTTTCTAGTCCTCCTTCTCTAATCCATTCCCTTTGTTTCATTGTGAGGCTTTAAATTGTTTGTTTACCACTTTATTACTTCTGACAATATCAAGTTTTTTAGTCTTTGCATAGAAATTCTAAGATTAAAGGGGTTTTTTTCTGTTTTGTTTGTCTGAATTTTTTGTTATTCATGGTTTTTTTCCTTTCATTCATACTTTCATCTGTTTCCACCTTTTCATAACTCTTACTTCTTTATCCAGTAACAGGGTTCAAAATATGTAGCAAAGACCAGTGCTTGCCTGGGGGTGAGCCATGATACCTTTCAAGAGCCTCAAAAAAAAATATTGAGTATTATATGAACTATATATCCTTCTGTGAGTAGAGAAGGTAGTTTAGAAAATATTAGAAATACTCTGAAAGTGTTTTTTTACAGTCCAGTAATAATTATTTGGTTCAATCTCTAGTTAATACGTGTTTCTATCAAAGATCCAGCATGTCTGGTCTGTCAGTCCCACCAGCTGCAGTACAAAAATTCTGGTCTGCTTCAGTCATTAGAGAGGAAAATTTGTGGTGTTTGGGTAGTAAGGACCAAGATGATGACATCTTCTGTGGCTGTCACTAGAAGATCAGTGTGTCCATCTGTGGATGTGATTAGAGGTTGCTACAAAACTTTAGATAATGATGCCATTTTGCTATAAAAGAAACTCCATTTGTAGATACAAAGTAGTTGCTAATGAACTATTCCTCTGAACAAGCCATTGGGAGAGAGACTTCAGATGAACCTAAGCATAACTAAACTGAGGCTCATAGAGAATTGGATTTTGATACTTGAAATAGTTCCTGTAGGTTCCCAGATAGATGCCAGATCTTCCAATCTGTAGTTTCAGCTTTGGCTACAAAATTGTGTTTCCCCTCAACTAGCCTGTGAGATTTGGGATTGTATTTGGAAATATTTTAAAATTGAAAGAGTAACAGATACCTGTGAACCTATACTAACAACTTTTTGATAATGTTTGTTTCCCAAACTCTTCTAAGAGTTTCAGGGATTCACAGTTTGTCAATTTGCTATTTTGCTGCAGGTGGAAGTTGCAACTCCATGAACTGACAAAACTTCCTGCTTTTGTACGTGTGGTATCAGCAGGAAATCTTCTAAGCCATGTTGGTCACACCATCCTGGGCATGAACACAGTGCAGCTCTACATGAAGGTTCCAGGAAGCAGGACACCAGGTGAGTATAATCTGCATGAAAAAATCAGGTTCTACTGTGGGGTGTTGGATTTAACTGCACTGCAGATTTGCTACATCTTACAGCACGCCTAAGCTTGGTAAATCTACATATTCAGTATTTTTATATTTCTCACTTAACTGAACTCAGCGTGCACAAAGCACTTACAGTGGAAATTTCTGATTTCTGCAGTGCTAGGGAATTTCCCTGCTGACCTCTTGCATGCAATGCTGGATTCTTTAAGGAGATAAAGAAGGTTGGGTTTATATACGGGGACAGTATTCGTATTTTACATACCTTGGAAGTTTTTAGAGGCTTCCCAAGTGAGTCTGGTGCAATCCTAGAAATCAGTAACTTCCACTTTCTTAGATTTTTACTGTCTGAGAGCAGGACTCAGCCCTCCATGATGAATCATGCTGTGTTGGGACCCTGGACTGGGACTTGAGGAGTCTGGACTGAATTTCAGGGTCTGTTTTTTTCTGAAGTACAACTTCAGAAAATTCCATTAGGGATTATGGCTCAGTTTTCCTGCTGTCAAAGGAAGATAAAATACTGGACATTCCTACATGGATTTTGATATCTCTTTCAGGAAGATTTTTGTACTCCTTGTCTGTTCAGTGCCTGAAGTCACAAAATTTTGCACCTGACCAGGACTGTCAGGAGATATAATGAAACACAAAAGCTGAACTTTTGAAGTATTTATCTCTACAGGAAGGGAACTGCTGAAATATTGGTCAAATCTCCAAGATTGGTGGTTCCAACTTTTTGTTTTCCACAAATGAATAGAAGCAGAATTCTCATGTCAGCTGGTAGCTTAGCTGTGTGAAGCACCTAAATAGTATGTGGAAGTGTCATGTAAAATATATAAAAATACTTAAACTGATGTAAATTTTTTTAGTAATTGTGTTTTTGCATTTCATGGCATTGTTTTGATAGAAAGGCCTTACGTAAAGTGTGTTTACTTTTCTCTTAAATTTCAGGTCATCAAGAAAATAACAACTTCTGTTCAGTAAATATAAATATTGGTCCAGGTGACTGTGAATGGTTTGTTGTCCCTGAAAGCTATTGGGGTGTCATGAATGACTTCTGTGAAAAGTAAGCTGGACATGCTGGTTTTGTGTTTTACCAAATTTTTTGTACCTTTCTCAGACTTGAGGGGGGAAATTACTGAGGGTGTTCTAAATGGATGTTATTTTATGGGTTTTCCACATAGTCAGAAAAGCCTTTTAAAGTAGGTCAAAATGCAAAATCTAGAGTTCGTAGAAAATACCACATTTGTACAATGTTCAGAAACTTGTCTATAACAAAACCAAAGAAGCAGAATTCTCTTGACAGAAGCAAATACAGAGTCATTGGTATTTTGGCTGTTTTCTTGTTGCATTTAGAGTGAAAGCTTAATTTGCTCAGACCCCAGGAGGAGTCATGGCAGGCTTTGCTTAGACTTACATATTTGTAACTCCCTGGAAAAGCTGAGGTATCCTGAGCACTGGGGAACTACTCAGCCAGCTGTAAGATTGGAATTTCTGTGCTGTGTCTTGTGTATAGAGTGGTTGCCTTGAAAACAGACAGAACAATACTTGTTTGTACATGCACACACATAAAAAAGAGGGAGCATCAGTGTTGTCCCCTAATCGTGCCAGTATTCAAACAGGAGCCTCTCATGTTGATTGTATAGGAGAAGGTTTTTCTTACCCAGTTGAAACTGGATTAAGCTTTTGGCTTCAGAACTTTTCCAGAGCTCTGCAAATTCATCTCAGTGTCTCTGTATTTTCTGTCTACTGACAGCTGTTCTTATTTCATCCACCCTTGCAAAGATAAGCCATCTTAAAAATGTAATTTCCACTGATGGAATTGCCATGTCTCTGGCACAACAGTCCTTTTTACTCACATGTCACTGTTCTTCTGAGGCTGACAGAGGAACTGAGAGCTTGGTAACCTCACAAAATATCTCCAGTGCTTCTGCAGAGGCCCTTAACTGTCTTTGAAAACTGTGCATTGCAAATAATCTCTCTTGGTGCAGTATAATATTGAGATAAAGATGTGAGAGGAGTGTGGATTTTGCATAACCAGAGGGGAAGAGTTCATAGTTAGGAAATCCATATGAATTATGGTGTTTTTCCATGCTGCTCAGGAGGGGTCAGCATTTCTTGGCTGAGAGCATAGACCCATGGATCACAGTTAAAATGTTGCCAAGAGGTTGCTTGTTGTGTGGGCAAGCTTCACATGTGTGCACAGACAGTGTGAGTACATGTTCAGAACAGAAAACATCCTTGGGAGCTGGTGTGGTCTGTAGAGAAGATCAGTCAGTGATGAAAAAAGGCAGCATTGGGCACCAGTGCCACACTAGGTCTGACCAAGGGTTTGTCTGCCTCAGCACCCATAAAATACTGGGAAACTTAAAGGAAAATAGAACTTAACTGGAAGCTATAAACTGACTTCACATGGGCAGATGGATGGGTAGGTGTTCTAATGTATTGATGGGTATGAAATGGGGAATTATGATCAGGAATTTTATACATGACACTTTCCTTTTGACTGCTCTTTTTGGGTCACTCATTAGCTGCAGAAAACATTTATGGTGATGGTCATTTTTTGCAGGTAATTGCATTGAAGTATCTGCCACTAATGTGTCCATTGGTAAATGCTGAATATTCCATCTTTCCTCTTGTTTCAGGAACAATATGAATTTCCTAATGGGATCTTGGTGGCCAAACTTGGAAGATTTGTATGAAGCCAATGTCCCAGTTTATAGATTCATTCAAAGACCAGGGGATTTGGTGTGGATAAATGCTGGCACTGTTCACTGGGTTCAGGCTATTGGTTGGTGCAACAACATTGCATGGAACGTTGGCCCTCTCACAGGTATGTGTGAGCAATGCTTGTGCTGAACTATGTGGAGGTAATATTATACTGCACATGGCACAGAACCTGCCAGTCCTTATTAACTTGCTATGCTTTACTACATAAAAAACCCCAAAGGAATGTATTTTTAAAATATGATGTGTTGAAGCTTTAAATAATTCCATTGTAAGAGGAAGAGAAAGCAGCAAAAATGCAGTCTTGGCACTCGTGCTTTGAACAGGTTTGTAAAACTAAATGTGTATATTAATTCAATTTCTTTTTAGGCCATTTCTTAACTTTTTCTCCTAAAATTTGTACTATCTAGCAAGCTGCACTATGGCTTTCATATGAATTTAAGGACTAGTCCTCTAATACTGGTGGGACAGTGGGTACCTAATATCTCTTTGGCAAGAGCATCAGGAAATGCAAACAGTTGCAAAATTTAGTTCATAAAGGAGTATTAGGTTTCTCAGACTACTGCTCTGGAAGCCTTTAGTTTTGAACCATGGTCTTGGAGGATTTTTATCTGTGAGTGTGGAAGGAAATTCCACAGCTAAAACAAGAGTCTGTCATGTGTTTGAAGAGAATGTACTTCCAAAAAAGCTTCTGTTTCCTCAGTAGTTTAAAGTGTGTCTTTATATAGTGCAATAAAGAGTGTATCTCTGGGATTGTGTGATTGACTGATAGACCTCTCATGTTCAGTCACAGTAAATTTTGTAAAACATTTTTAAAAGAAAGGTGGAGTGAGTAGGCTGCTTAATGAAAAAGTCTGACTCACTTCTTCCCTCAAGAAGAGATTATATACCATAGCAGTGTAAAATCATGATAAATTGTGAATAGAGTGAGATACAGAAATTTCAAATCTGGATTTTTTTTAATCTGGAATATTTGAAAATTTTCTAATTAACCATCTTTGAAGTACTGCTCCCTGTTCAACAAAGAAATTGAATACTTGTCAGTAACTTGTCTTCATGGGTATTCGTTTCTGCTCTGTTATTGTGTGTTCTTTCAGCAACATAAATACACTTTTTAAAAGACATTTTAAAGAATGGAAATGCAGTTGGAATGAATGGCTCATTGAGAATGAAGTTTAGCTGTAAAAGATATAAATTATTATTGTAAGAGAGTGATTTTGGTTGGTATTGTTCCTTAACCTGACTAATGGCTTCTGTAACTCCGTGTTTGTGCAGCCTGTCAGTACAAGTTGGCAGTGGAACGGTACGAGTGGAATAAGCTGCAGAGCGTGAAGTCCATAGTACCCATGGTTCACCTGTCATGGAACATGGCTCGGAATATCAAGGTCTCAGATCCAAAGCTTTTTGAAATGATAAAGTAAGTTTTGTTTATTTGAAGATTTACTGTGCCCTTTTCCTCTTCACACATAAACCACTGGTTGATTTATGAATAATTCTTTACAAGACTTTTCGGTTCCTGGGAACCAAACCAAAATTACTTCAGATTCTCTTTTTTGCACACAGTGTTTGTAGGTATCCCTAATTTATTATGTTTTATGTGATGTTATTGAGGCATAGCTTTGGAATCATCTAAGTAACTTTTTAGTTAAATGTGCCATAAACTTAATTCAGCAATTTACAGAAAGAGTTTACTTTGATCACAACAGCTGTTCAGAGAACATATCATCACGAATAAGAAAATTAGGTCATCAACCCAAATATTAGAATTGGAATATATAGTCATTTTTACAGCCTAACTTTGTAACTTAATTCTACATTTCTAGAACTGTAGTTAGTGTTCTCAGGCTGTCATTTGGAGATCCAGTATAAATCTTTTAAATAAAGACAGGTAGGAATTTGAGTGCTTCCTTCCCTTTGCTCTTGTGAACAATAAATTGACTGATGCATAAAATGATAATTGAGTTTAGTGACATTTCTCATATGCATATTCCAAAATGCTGGAATATTCCAGGCTTCAGGCATCTATAGTGATTTTCTTTAAAGGGTGCAACTTCAAGCAAATGTAAATCATATTGCAGTACCATACTGAGGTTGAGGAATGAATGAACATTTCAGCATATAACATAGGTTTGTGTTAAAGAAAGTGGGGGAATGAATTCCAAAGCATATTACTCATCATGAGAATCCTTTGGTAGCAACACTCTCTGCTTTGCCTGACTCTACCAAAGCATTTCTGAGCCCTTCTTAGTCTTACCAACATACTGAATCAGGAAGCATTGAATCTTTTTATTATTTGCCTTGAAATGGGTTTTAAAAAATGGGTAAGTTAACTTGTGGGAAAAAAAGGGCAAAGAAAAAGAGTGTCTTTTTTTCCCCCAGTAGGATTTATTGGTGACATCTGAGTGCGACACCTTTTTACAGTAGGAATTTAATTTAGGCTTGAACATCTGTTGCAGAAGGGTGGCATTGGGAAATGTTAAATTTGTAAGAACTGAGAATGTTGGAAGTTGACAACAGGGAGGTTTGTAGTCACTCTAAAGCTTGATTATAGGGTAGTATTTGTGTGTGAATATTTTCCTAAAATCTAGGAACTGATACTTAGGGTAAAGAAAGTATTTACTGAAGGCCTGACAGTCCTGCCCCTTCAATTAAGCAATTAGTTGCTCGTATTCCTAATGCCAGCTGTCATAAAAAGGAGAAGAGAAACCTAATAGTTAGAGATGATAAATGGGGGAAAATGCAGGAGAGTGTGGGAGGAAGCCAAAAAGTCCATTTAAAAATACCAAATCCACAAGCTTCACTTTTGTCTTTATTTATGTAAAATGCATATAAAGCTCAGCAGACATCTATTGTAAAGCTCAAAGGAATTCTGGAATGTTCTTGACAAAATATGATTTTGATATTTTGGCCACTTGCATCTTGCATTTGCCATGGTTTGGGTTTAAAAGGAGAAAAATGTGACTGAGCACAGCATCCTTCTCCAAAAGAATCACTTAAAATGTCACAAAGAAAGACATAGGATAAAATGGTAGTTTGCCATTGTCTTGCTGGCTGACAGCAGCTCAGCTTTTTCTAGCAAGAGACTGAAATTTTAGGTGTACATCACAAATAAACAGAGGTGCTGAGGAGCACATAGAAACTTTGGGCGTGCATGCGTTCGCTTTTTCCAGTCTACTGAAACCATTTCCAGTTTATTTGGATTAAGCCACCCCCATCCAGGTCAGCTGTCAGCCAGATTTCAAGTTCCTGCTGTGGGTGCAGAGCAGAAAAAGGGGGATGATCAGCTCTGGTTTGTAATGTCCAGCAGCAGCAACCTGAGATAACTTTTTGTTGTGGTCACTCCTGCAGTTATGGAATAGCAGCTCCTAGAAGTTGGTATCACCACAGCCTGGGGTCTGACCTTGGCTTTGTAAACATACTGGGAGTGCAGAAACCTTCATGAATTTCCTTAAGATAGGAAAGCAGTTCCATCATTTTCCCATGGACTCCTTGTCTGCAGGGAAAACCATCTGGCCAGTAGCTGTTGTCCACTGCACCTGGGATTTTCTGTGTACAAAATAAGAGACATTTATGTGGTACATATATGTGAGTGTATGCATGTGTATAAAAATGCTGGAAAAAACAGTCATTCCTGATAGAGCTGGTTGAATTTCATCTAGGATAGCTGGCTTCATTTGTCATCAGGAAATAAAAATAAGTGACACAGCTGTCTTTTTTTTTTGCCAAGCACAGGTCTATCTATAATTACATGTCAAAGATACATAAAGTGTTTAGGTAGTTTGGACTTCTGTCTCTGGGGCTTCTTAGGTATCAGCATAGTACAAAAGATGAGCTTTTGGAAAACGATAAAAACTAGCTTCTAATTCAATTTGAAAAATAAATACAAATACATCTTAGTGGGTTGTGTGAGAGTAACCACTGCAGAGGCAATAAACTAAAATTTGAGCATAGATATAAATATTGGAAACAAGATTAGTGATGAAAAGAAATGGAGAAACAGAAGGGGAAAAGGGAATAGAAGGAAACTTGCTTTTGGAAGAAATCTGATACCTCACTATATTTTTAGTTAATGTGCAGTTCAGTGCTGTCTTGCTAGATAAAAGTCAAAGAGCAAAACCTGAAACTTTCTCATGAGATGTTTTTTAAAGATTTGATTTTAAGTAGAATTGTGAGCAGGAACACAGCAGAAAAAATGATTTAAAACTTGGCTGAGGGAGGACAACCCTCAAGAAAAGAAAAATTACCTGCAAATCTCTTAGATGGAAGCCAGAAGTACTTTTACAAATGCATCTGAGGAAGAGAAGAATTTTAGAGGTAGAGTGAACATATAATAAAGGCTTAAAAATTTAATTCCAAAGTAACTGAAATACTAAGTTCTATTACAGAAATAGTTTCAGAAATGTAAAAGGACAGGACATGGGAGAAATTATTTTTCAAAAATCATGAAGCTAGGTGAAATACTTCTCAGTATCAGGAAAGATGTATTACTGGAAGGTACAAAGAGGTCAGTTCTGCATTGCCATTGGGATGGTCTCCACACTTCTGAAAAGTTCTACTGAATATCTAAATATTCAAATGGGTTTATCACTGCCCTTCTGGAATAAATCAGGATTATGTCCATTTTTAAATCCTCTTCTGTTAAATATTTGAATTTGACTGGACATGATTTACTCATATCTTTATGCCATACCTGCAGAGAATTTGAGAGGGGAATGGTCTAGATTTTCTTCTAACTGAATTCTCACTGTACAAGATTAAAAACAGGTCTGCAGTACTAAAAGCTGACCCCACTGGACTTGTACACTGTCACTTTGCTGGGCACTTTTTTGGCTTTCTTAAGGCTTCCCAAACTTGTGGAAATTCTGGTGTGTTTCCACAGTGATAGTTTGTATCCTTTCTCCCATCCTTAAACACATGAAATAGTTAACATTTACATTTTCTAGTGCCATTACAATGACCTGAATTTTATCCAAGGAGGGGGAGTTCACCTTCAAGCTATTGTTTTCTGCTTTGTTTGCAAATTTGGCAAGCAATGCAGTAGTGTTAAAAGTGGGTTGCATTCTGGGCAGTTCTTTTTCACAACTGTAACAGCAGAAAAACGCTTTGAAAATAACACTTTGAAAAGGCTTTGGATGTCAGGAGTGGAGAACAATGGTGGCAGGTGTGCAGGTGTGCTTCCAGTTGCTCCTTGGGATGCCCAAAGACTTTTCCAGGTAACAGCAGAAGAGAAGAATAGTACCTTTTAAGTGTATTTGAAATCAGGCTGTTGTATAAATGAATGCTTTTCCAAAGTTACTGAGCTTGTCAGGAGCACAATAACCCGACACTCAAGTGAATTAATCCTTAATCTGTCACCTGTGGTTGGCCTTAACATCATAACTCACATTCACATCAAACTTGAAAAGTGTTGAAGAAGTTACAGCTTAATGAGCTGTATAATTATCTTGAAATTTGGTATATGAAAATACGATGTTTAGCAGAGAAACACACTTCAGTTTTGTGTTATCCTTACAGTGAGGGTGCTGATGAAGCCATAGTGAAGCCCTTGTGTTTAGTGAAGATGAACAGTAGGAGTGTAAAACAAGAGGAGAGTAGTTCAGAAATCCTGAGATTCTGTTAACTACTTGGAAACACATGAAAGAAATGTGGTTTTTTTAAATAAAGAATATATGTGTTGCATGTTTCAGGCTTTAAAATTGGAAAAGGATCAAGTTGAAAACATTTGATAGTACTCTTGAGCACTTTGTTTTCTGTCCAATGTTTGTTTTTACCCTTAATTTTTTTCAATTTTCCTTCTGCATCTAATGAGCATGTAACATAACCACCCTGTGGAGGAGAAAATTAAAGGCTGCAGCTCAAATAAATAGGATAACTGAGAGCTAAATAACATTGTAATTTAGAAATCTGCTGACCTATTTTACCTGCTTTTTTTAAAGAACATATGTAGCTTATAAAATGCTATTTTCTTGTAAGGAAGAGAACTGTATACAGTTACAACAGTAAAATTATTTAAATTTTTTTGCCTTTACAGGGGGTATGACAGGGAATTGTGGATTTTAATTTGACATTTGAACAGTTCTTTTCTTCAGTCATAAAATAAGTTTTAGAATTATTTTTTGTGTTGATTTTTTTTTTCCTAATAACAACATGTCTGTTCTTTTTCCCTTTGCACTGGAAAAGATACATGTTCATAGATTCTATTTCCACTGTGTGGAAAGTGATTCCTAGCAGAACTTGGAGTTTCAGAAAACTTGGGATAATAAAGCTTAGTAGTACTGAGGAAGTAACAGGGGTTTTAGGATGTTAAAAGTCCTTTGGATCAGGCTATAGTCACACACAATGTAAACAGCTATGTTGAACTTGGCAGTTCAAGCTG
Source organism: Lanius collurio (assembly GCA_020086605.1). Taxonomy (NCBI): domain Eukaryota; kingdom Metazoa; phylum Chordata; class Aves; order Passeriformes; family Laniidae; genus Lanius; species Lanius collurio. The sequence continues at coordinate 37,359,095 of JACBWW010000007.1, forward strand.
ACTTTTTGCTGACAAATGTATGGTTCAAAACAAAATACGTGGATTGCTTTTGAAAACCCATTGTTCATTGTGCTTAAAAGAGCACTCGTTTTTCAGTCAGAAATGAAAGGTGCAGCCTGTTTGCAGGCAACGGGCAGTCCTCAAAGAGATCCATAGGCACAAGGTCTGACTTCTCCCTAGGCCATGAGTCCAGTGATTCCTTCTGGGCAGCTGATTTTGAAATCCCAGAGGAAGAGAAAGGTCCAAGTACAGGGTCTTGGAAGAAACTGAAGCCTACTTAAGTCTTGCTGTACAGCTGAATGTTGAACTGAACACACAACTGCTTTTGGTTGCAGGTACTGCCTGTTAAGAACTCTCAAACAGTGTCAGACACTGAGGGAAGCTCTGATTGCTGCAGGAAAGGAGATTGTCTGGCATGGACGAGCAAAGGACGAGCCAGCTCATTACTGTAGCATTTGTGAGGTCAGTAAAAATGTGTTGGGCTCATCTGCTCTACTGTAATATTTATTTAATTTTTTCCCTGTCTTTTGTTGTTGATGTTAAACTTTTGCTTTTAAGCTGCAGTATCTGCTCCACGCTGTAAGCACATCTGTGTGATGCAGCACTGCCTTCCAGGAGCTCATCCAGATGTTTTTCTAGACAGGCTGTATTTTGCTGAAGGGTCTCTCACAGTACTTCCACAATTTTTCACTAGGTCAATTTTCAATTCTCAGTTATTATAAAATGTTGTTATCCCTTCCTGCATAGAATTTGATCTGCTGAGCTTCATTTTAAAGGTATATCTGTCTTCATTTCAGAAGTCAACAACACACCTACTAGAGAGAGAGTTTAAGTCCTATTTTCTGCAGGACATACCTTTTTGCTGAAATTTTTAATTCTACTTCCTGTTAATAGCTGCTTTAAAGTATTGGATAATAGTTTTCATGAAGCTTAAAAGAAAGTAACCTTTTCCTAACCCCTGAAACTCAGTTTCTAGTTATCCTCTGGCAGAGCTTCTTGGGCAGGACGAGCATGTGTGGTTCAGTAGTAAGGAAATAAATAACAAACTTCTTTAGCAGACAGTAAAAAGGAATAATAGCTATAATAGTTTTAAATCCCCACCTTACTGAGTGACCCCTCTTCAGCAAATGAATCCTGCTTTGTCAATATTGACGCAGAGCTTTCCCATGGCTCTGTTCATGCACACATCCTAAGTGTAATATTAGTGGTTTTACACTGTTTCACTTCTCTGCCCAAGCCTTAGGAGAATAGATTTTCCCTGAACAAATGTAATTTTTCTCTTTGCATGCACAGGGTAAGGTTGTAAATCTTGAAGAAAATGCAGTTTTCATGGTTTTAACTTTTTAAAAAATGAAATTGTAACGCTTGGCTTTCTCTTTCCTGTCTAATAGGTGGAAGTCTTTGATCTGCTTTTTGTCACTAGTGAGAGCAATTCTCGAAAGACCTATGTTGTACATTGCCAAGACTGTGCACGAAAGATAAGCACGAACCTGGAAAACTTTGTGGTGCTAGAACAGTACAAAATGGAGGACTTGATGCAAGTCTATGATCAATTTACATTAGTAAGTCAAATTAATAAGTGGGTGCATAAATACATTATTTGTAAAGCAGTTGTAGACTGTCTTGGTGCTCCATTGTACGAGTGCCGTGGACTTTCTGACTCAAATGGAGGTTTGGGTTGTGTGTGATATTTGCAGAACAAAACCTGAAGAGTCAGAATTGTGTGAAATACTACAGTAACATGCAGAACATAACCACTGAGTTTTCAGGAAAATTATGATGTTACAATTCATAAAGTTGTGGCTTTAAAAATCCAATAGAGATCACCTGAAGACCATAACTGGATCAGATGGAGATGGGAAGAATCAGGACAGTGAAGCTTGGAGAAACTAGCACCAGGTTCAAGAGCATCTCTTATACATTGGTTGTGGTATGAAGTCAGTATAGCAGCAGAGCATCCTATGCACTCAGACCCTTCCTTCCCCTTTCCCACCCATCCCCTCCCAAATCAGCACTGTCCTTCTGCTTAGCAAGTGGATGCTCTCAAACAGTTCTGTCTCTTGGCTTGGGGCCTCCTTTGCATTTCAATTTAAAGCAAAAAGCCTCTTTGCCATTATAGCTCTGTGCTATATATGGCAGCCTCCTGCTTTGAACTGTGTCAGCACAACTGTCCTAACATTTCACCCAGGTTTCATTGTTCCAGGCAAAGATGGCTTTTTTTGTAACCACGATGAAAGCGATGCTGGATGTATTTATAAGCCTTGGCTTTCTGTCGAAGGAGACAAACATTGGACTAAGTGTTATGGGAATTTCATGTTGAATTTAATAGACAGCCCAGTAAGGGCTGTGCCTTTTGATTCATTTCCAGGTGCTGCAGAAAATGTGTATTTAGTTATTTCATGTATTGGTAGCATGCCAAGTTGTGACCTTCTGAGTTAAGGCCTCAAGGTTCAGCAGTAAAGGCTGGCGAGAGTGTGGGACCATATCCTCTGAATTTAATTCTCTTCATTAGTTCCACAGAGCCTGGGTTGGTTGAACTTCAGTTCACGCTTCTAGGAGGTCACTGTCATTATAGTCTGTGAAATGCTGCAATTTCAAAGTGATGATCTGTTACAGAAAAGCATATAAATAAACACCTGTTCTCAGATACTTCATCCAGTTGAGTGGAAATGGGGAAGAATGTTTCTGTATGGAGATGAGAGGGAGGGAGGGGTATTTTGTTGTCTGTGCTTATACATTATATAGGTAACAGTGATGATATTGTCCCTAGAACAAGGGTTCTCAACCTGTGAGTAGCTCCTTCCCTCACCAAAACCTAAGGCTGGGGCCCTGAAGGACATTGATAATTGTTCTTGTATGAAATTGGTGTGCCATTCATTTCTTTAAAGGGGATACAGATTCAATTGGGAAGAGTCACCTATAAGTGACATCTCTCAAGTGTAAGAGGAGGGTCAAGGTTTGTTGTAAATCACAGGAAGATTTACAGATAATCCCAACTGGCAAAGGTGCAATAGGCCAAAGAGAGACTGGGGTGAAGTACCAGGAGCAAACACAGGAATCAACCAGCATTAGAGTTCCATAGCTGGGTACTCTGGTAAAGTGTCTTCATGGACTGTGAGCAGCTTCTTGAAGGGGTTCTACTAATTAGCAGGGAAAGAGGAGGAAATGCCATCAAAGACTCAGTACTTTGATGGAATGCCACAAAGTGCAATACTGGGAAGCAGTTAGGTGTCTTCTAGACCTTGTCTCCTGACAGCAGGCAGGAACAAGACACCTCACTCTTGAGGCACTTTGTCCCCATGTCAGAGAATCTGAGACTCTTTCCACTGATACTTCAACCTCAGGGGCGTGTGTTACTGTTCAGGTAGAGGGGAGGAGGGAAGATGAAGCCCACAAGGACTTTGGAGAGCCACAAATGGACCATCTCCCCATTGGTAAACAGGTTGAGAATCCCTGTTTTAGGATGTATAAAGGTATATCTATACTGAGCCACGTGCAGCTCTTTGCTGCCACAGTGGGACTTGCAGTAGCTGCTCACATCATATTAACACAGACATCCCCACAGCATACTCCAGTCCAGGCAAAATCTTAATGCAGAGTGTTCAAAAATACATGTTGTATTTGAGTAAGGTGGAAAAATTGCCAGTATTCACTCAAAATACTCCTGAAGTGTAAAAATAATAGTGTGTGTGACTTTAAACTCTCATGGTTACCGTTTGTGCAGGTCTTGGTTAAACACAGAGTTTTACACCCTTGTAGAAAAGGTAATTTAATGTTTTCTCTTGCAGGCTCCTCCATTGCCATCCTCCTCATCTTGACATTTTTTCATGGACATTAAATGAAAACTTTTCTGATATTCAGGAAGTGACCCAGTTCTGCACCACTGATTTTTGTAGCTATCCCGTAAGGCTGCTGGCTGAAAGCTGTGTCTATGCAACCTTCCAAGTGCGGAGTGTCAACCAACTGGACAGGAGAGAGCACTGCCTCCTACTCCAGAACTCAAAACAAATAAAGCTCATCCAGCTGTACTTCAAAAAAATAATTCCATGTTTTGTATATATCTGACAAAACTGGCAACATTATACAGACTACTGACTTGAAGACCACCTCTTTTGTATTTCTCTGTTTCTGGGCTGATGAGTTGGTTTCATCCATTTTTCCCCCTTCAGAATTTCCCTTGGAAAAAGTACTAGCTTAGCTGGTCATTTCTTTGTAAGGTAGTTAGAAATTTTAAGTCTTTCTTTGGGCAACTTTTTTTTTCTTTTTTTTTTTTTTTCTTTTTTTTTTTTTTAATGTGAAGAGTTAGGTGATATAAATTTTTTACTGCTTTTATGTTTTTCTGTCTTGTTTTGAAACCATGACGGTTACACTTTTTGTTCCTAAATAAAATTTAAAACAATTAACAGCCAAGTCACAAAGATAAATGGGTTGCACATAGACTAAGGAATAAACTTCAGATTTGTGATTTTTGTTTCTAATCTTGATGTAAATTTACACTATTTATAAATACATATTTATTGCTTGAAAATATTTGTGAATGGAATGCTGTTATTTTTTCCAGATTACCTGCCATTGAAATTTTAAGGAGTTCTGTAATTTCAAACACTACTCCTATTACATTTTCTATATGTAAATAAAACTGCTTAGCATTGTACAGAAACTTTTATTAAAATTGTTTAATGTTTAAAGTTTTTCTATTGTTTGAGTTTTAAAAAGATTTTATGTACAGTGCCCAGTTTTTGTTCTTTTTTGAATCTGATTATATATATTTTATATATACTCTTGTGCTTGTGTATATATATAATATATATAGAAACTCGAATATAAATATGTGTATAAAGATTTAGAGACTAAATTTTTCTCGTTTTAAGTTTTACATCTATGGTAGATTTGAGGTGTCTACTGTAAAGTATTGCTTACAAAAGTATGATTATTTTTAAAGAAATATATGGTATGTATCCTCAAGACATAGAATGACCTTCAAACTGGTTTATTGTTAAATTGCACTTTTTGCAATAACAGACCAATAAATAGTTGCTGCCAAAATGTAATAGTAGAAAATAAGTAACGGCTAAATTTTAAAGCTCTTCAAGAAAATACCAACTTTGACAGGAAGTTTGGCACTAGTTTTAGAGGAGGAATGAAGAAGATTTTTGGTGGGGATGTTCTCTAGATTTCAACCAAATTGCAACTTATATATTACAATATGTTCTATTAACAATTTTAAAAGTTAAGACTGAATCATCTTGGCGTCATTGTTGACCCCAAAAAAGGACATTGTTTTGTGGTATTCTATTGTATTTTCACATATTTTGTAATACGAATTCACTGGTAAATTTTTGAAGCACTAGGTTTATTTAGGACAAGTTTATAATATATCATTGTAACAGTTTGCAGTTTTAATGATGGTATTTATTTTAAGTTGCTCCTTTCTCATTAGCTTCTTGAAAATGCATTAAATCTAAATTCCGAAATTGATAGCTTTCTTATCGATCAGAGTTGACTGATGCAGAAGGGTCTGCATCGAACAGTTTCTCATAATTTCTCATTAGTGGGGTATGTTAGTGATTGCATTGTTAAATTTTTTGTAATCAATGTGAAGTGTTACAGGCACAGAGCATGCAGATAGTTCCTTTTGAACAAAAAGAATCACCTCTTGTGTTGTAGCTTCAAACGAAGGGTGTTCTAATGAAGAACCAGCACAGTTTATCTAATGCTGATACAACAGTTTAACCACAGTTACAGCTGACTTTCTTGCTAGTTCCTATAGCAGTTGGACAAAAGGGTGTAGAGATTAAAGAAAAGCATAATGAAATGCTCTTGCCAGCAAAATTATCAACTAGCAGTTAGGAAGCCAGTATTTGCAGTTCTGTAAAGATGTAAGTCTCAGCTCTTGATAACAAACTCTACAAATCATAATTTTTTTTTTTACTTATGTATTTTATGCAGTCATAAATATTGTAATCTTGACAAACCATGCTGCAGCTGAAAAGCTACTCCTTTAAAGTAGTCTTAAACCCAAATAAAAGCAAGATACACTTACCTCAACTAATGGTAAACAAAAGGTCCTCATTTCTCAGTGCTGTAAAAGAACATTGCTAATTAGGGAAAGAGCTACTGTGTACTAGTCAAAGAGCTTTGTACCTTTCCTCCTCTTTGGAAAAGAGGATATGGCATTATTGAGGAAGAATATTCCTGTTTTGTCAATGAGCAGGTAGACCAAAGCAGACCAGCAGGCAGCGTTTCTCATGCTTTTGGGAAGGTGTTGTCATGAATTTGAATTGCTGCAGGGCTTTAACATTTTGCAGTTTCTCTATTTCTGAATCATACTCTGCTCCCAAATGATGGACAGTTTGGATCTATAAGCCGCTATGATATAGAATGCTTTTGTATTGTTTTATTAAAAAAGCACAAGTTAATATTTTATCAGTTGTACTTCTTAAGAAGCACTTCTGCTGCTTCAGTTAGGAAGTAAATGATGCTAAGGGAAGCATTTGTAATCTCTGAGTTTTCCAAGCATTAGGAATTGGGCAGGGTGGGGGAAGGCTGGAGTCTGGAGCTGAAGGAAGGGAACTTTCCAAGGAATCTTGGTCTTGGGGCTTTTAAGCTCCAAAGCTGAGCCCTACTGCAGGTGGTTTCCCATTTGCTTGTGGCTACAGATTGTAGTAGCAGGCAGATTAAACATGAGAGAGGATGAAAATGGCCAAAGATATGGCATTTATTGCAAGAATTTTCGAAAAGGTTTAGGCTGATAGAAAAATGATACTGTTAGGGGATGGATAAAACCAGAGATAAAAATGGGTTTTTAAAAAAAATAGTAAAAATTTGAATTAAAGATTAGAAGGCATTAGAAATAGCAACATTGGCTACTGAGCTGTGGATCTGAGAACTGTCCTGGAGGAGCTTGACAAAAAGGGATTCCTTAAATGGGGAGAATAAATAGTTGTGTGTTTCTGAGCATAATTAAGTCCTTCCATAAATACACTCAACAGAGCATTTGATTTTAAAGCTTTCCTCTGGGTACACAAATTGGGAGCAGTTTATCCTTGCTTTTTTGGAGAAGTCCTACCAGTGGTTACAATTTAGAAGTAGTGATGTTGGTATCTATATATGAAGTATTTAGATGAAAGTCACTTAGAAAGGGAGAAGTATCTACTGACAGGAAATCCCAAAGCTTCCTGGATTTGTGTGGCAGATAATTTGTTGATGCTAAATCCAAAGTACCCTGCCCTGAATCTGTGCCTTTCTAGGTGGAAGAAGGACTTTCCAAGTAGTATTAAAAGGATGATGCTTTGCTTAAATGAGCACAGCTTGTCAAAGGTGGGAACTCCACAGCTGGTGATTTCCTGGCCACAAATAGATTTATTGGTTAGGGGAAGGAAAATGCAAGGGTTCAACCAAGACCATGGGGAAGAGGGTACTCATGCTTGGTTGCTGTCCTGATCCTGAGAAGGGGTTCAAATGTGTTACTCAGTGCAGGGCTTAGCGGGGAGGAGGATGTTTAAGCCTGAGCTTCCCTGAGCTTCAGAATGGTCAGAACCATTTGTCTGGGGCCAGAGCAGAGAGCCATGATGGGGCCAGCAGGTGAGTGTGGTAGGAAAGCTTCATGTAGGAAGGACTTGTCCATAAGAAGGACGTGGAGCTGTTGGAGCAGGTTCAGAGAAGGGCCAGGAGTTGACAAGGAGGACTGGAGCACCTCCTCAATGGAGACGGGCTGGGAAAGTTTGGCTGTGTAACTGGAGAAGGAAGGGTTATGTGGAGAGCTCAGAACACAGTCCAGTGTCTGAAGGGGCTGCAGAGAAGCTGGTGAGGAACTGTGTTGCCAGGAACTGTAGGACAAGGGGGAATGGGTATAAATTGAAAGGGAAAATGCAGCTTAGATACTAGGAAGAAGTTCTTCCCTGTGAGGGTGGGGAAGCCCTGGCACAGGATGCCCAGAGAAGCTGTGAATGCCCCATCCCTGGCAGTGTTCTAGGCCAGGTTGGATAAAGGCCTTGAGGTTCCTGGTCTGATGGGGGGTGTCCCTGCCCATGGCTGCGTGTTGGGACTAGAAGAGCTCTAAAGTCTATTTTAACCTCTTAACAAATAAGATTCCGTGATCTCCCATGGGTGCTTTAGGCCAGTGTGGGAACAGGCAAAGGAACCACTCTGGCTAAGATTGTGTGGAGGAAAGGCTGATGAGTGTGAGGATTTACCTCGAGGACAGGTCAAAAGCCAGCCAGTGCTGCCTGTTCCCACTGTGCTGGTGCTGAGAGCAAAGGAGGGGTGCAGGTGATGCCCAGACAAGTTTCAGTGGAAAAGGAAGCTGAAGGTCTGGCAAGCTCAGTGCGGGGCTGCTGCCTGAGGGCACCATGGAGGAGGGCACAGGGTGCCAGGGACAAGGCTGCCAGCAAGGCAAGGGCACAGGGCAGCCTCATTCCAGGAAAACAACAGCATTCCTCCAAAAAGAGGGGAGAGCGGGACATTTGGGCGAGGTGGAACATGACACTTCCTTTGTGGTGCCAGCAACTCCAAGCAAAGCTGAAAATGGAGGAGAGGGAGAGCAGCTGCTGGGCAGAGCCCCTGTGGTGACAGGGTATGTGGGGAGGGGGTGCAGCACAGCTGTCTGAGTTAGGAACACAGGCACTGTCCCTGAGCTCCACAGGAGCCATCCCTTGTCACCACAGGTGGGAAGAACTGTGCTGTCAGCTGCTGTGCCAGGAGCTGTGCTCACTGCAGTGAGAGTAAGGGAAGGGAGGAGGGATGAGTTGTAGAGGTGAGGGGTGACGTGCATATATCCTTATTTACTTTGGGAAGCCATAACAACATACTGAAGGGTTGGAAGATGGGAAGAGGCACCTCCCAGTGACAGCAGCAGGGAGGACTCAGCTCCCAGCCTCACTAGGGCAGCAGTGTTGGTGTTTACAGGTCACTGCCAGTTCTGGCTGCCAGGGGCCTTATTAAAGGGTTAAAATGTAATTGCTGCTGCCCCTGCCTGGGGAACAGTGGGGCAGTGGGCACACACAGTTGGGACACGTGTGGAGATGGGATGGAAATGGATTTATCCTTGGAGCCCTCTGCCTCCCTCCTGTCCTTCCCCTGAGCTCCTGATGGGCAGTGGTTAAGGCTCCCTTCCTATTAGGATGGAGCACTGCTCTCAAATAATAAATACATCCCACTTTTTTTTTTTTTTTTTCTCACAGAAAGCATTTTCAAGCCGTAGGACAGAGCAATTTAAAACTAGCAAAATCCCAGGCAAGGGTTAATGGATGGGCTTGTGGTTAAACAAATGGGATAAAGCACTGACTCCTTTAATTCACAGAGCTGGAAGATTCTTGAAGGAGTCACACCCACACAACTCAGCCACTGCCAGAGTCCATGGGAGCATTGAAACGTGGCATGAGAGAGTTGGCTCCAAGTACATACAAAAACTTAAAATCCTTGAAAGGATCAGGGAGGGACACAAGAGAAGACTGAGAGAAGAAGAAGCCTAAGATGTGTGCAGTGACGTGGCTGGGCTACCATTTCAGCCTTGTGGGCACAGAGAAAATTATTGGGAATAAAGAATGTTTTCAGCCCTTTCCTCCTCTATACTTTTCAGCACCAAATCAGCAGGAAAGTGAGTAGTCCTTTGAGGAAACTGGGCTTTTCTCGTGGCAGTGGTCAGTCAGCTGTAGCTGTCAGTGCCACATGCTGAGTACATCATGCAGTTCATGTCCTGGATGCTGCTGGAGCTTTATTCTGTTCAATTTTTGCACATGTAAAATTTAGGAGTTTGGTGTTATTTCCCCCCCACCCCCAAAAAAAAAAAAAAAAAAAAACCCAACCTATGGTCTGTCCCACAGGCTGACTTTCACAGCTGTAATTTGAAGGACTTTTGTGGCACCTGGAGAAGGCTGAGAGGTGGGCAGTGGGTGCAAAGAGGGTTTGGTCACCTGAGACTGCAAGCAAGGTTCAGGTGGGTGCAAAAAGAACCTATTTAACAACCAAAGTGGGCCTCAGGTAGAAGTGAGAACTGGCTACTGGAGGATGTGAGCCACCAGAACAGCCTCATTTGGGCTGTGAAAAAATCCAGGCAGCCAACTAGCAGCCAGTCCCAGTTGCCACAGGTTGGGGTTTTCTGGGGGGGAGCAGGGGGGAGAGTGGAGGGCTTTTTAAGAGTAGTAGCACTGGGCAGGGTATCCAGTGCAATGTGATAAGAGCATCTGCTGTAGCTCCAGTAGTTTAAGACCTCCTTAAAGGTCAAAATTCTTCATAGCTGAAGATCTGGAAATGTATTCCAGGGGCTCAGGAACTGCTGGCGGGCTCAGGACGGACTTACAGCTCTGTATTTATGTGCAGAACTTTGTCTTCTTGAGATGCCCGTGTTATCTCTGTTAAATGCTGATTTAAGGATGTGTAAACTGCAAACAGAGCAGCTCTCTCAGCTCCCGTGTTGGGCACCAGGAGGAAGGAAGAGCAGGGGGGAGCTGGCTCAGCTGGCACAGGAGAGAAAATTCTTCCAGCCCTGCCACAGCCCAGCAGCTGCTCGAGAGCCCTGGACTGTGTGAACCTTCCAGGAGCACAGCAGCTCCTCACAGCTTTCCCTGAGTCCTGTTGGAGGAGAGCCCCGGGCAGGGCTGGGTGCTCACCCTCATCCCCTGGGGAGGGCAGCCAGCAGGAGCTGGGGATGTGCTGGAGGGGGTTTAGGGCTGCTGCTCCTTAATACTTTGCCCATCTTCTACCTCCTGATGCTTCCCAGGCTGGTGCAACCCTGGAAGCCTGGTGAGAGCACCCAGGGAATTTTGTTTGCTGGTGGCAAAGCCACTGTAATGATGCTGGAGGAGGCAGAAGTGCCTGGGCAGCCCAGGGATGCTGATAGGGAGCCATCAGATAAGGGAGAGGATACTGGATACCTGGCAGGGAGACTTAAAAATAAAAATTGGTCTCAGTGACAGATTGATGGGCTATAATGTCATGAGAAATAGCAGTGTGGGCTCAGTCCAGGGGTGCCCAATGACATGTTTTGCTTCAAAATACTGATCTTTGGCCAAGAACCAGCCCACAACTGATCATGGGCAGATGGACATCTTAGGAGAAAAATACCTCAGCTCCACATGGATTAGGTTTCCTTCATCATTATCCCTTCCTGCACTCAAATGCAATGAGATTTTGGTATTCCTAAACATGGATGAGGAGAATTGCTGTGTCTGTGTGCACTGAACTGTGTGTTTAATGATGACAGGATGATTTTTTTGCCCTTTCTTTTATACCAGTTATACCTTTTTACAACTTCTGTATTCTTAGTGCTTTTTGCCTACATTCTTGGACTTGTTTGTTCAGCCAGGAGACTAAACATTTTAGAAGTTTCATTGTTAGGGATCAGTGTGCCCCAGACCTCAAGGTTCTCTCCAGAACACATTCTGTAAACTGAGATAGAACCACCCAGGGGAAGGTTCCTCAGGGAGGGGGGCTCACTCAAGTCTCTCATTGGGGAATTTTTGACAGATACACTAATTATTAAGATCCATAATGCTATGCCAGATCTTTGGGGGGTGGGGATTGCAGGGTGCATTTCAGTGCATTTGACCTGGGTGTAGTGCACCTAAAGATCCTTAAAATAAATACCAAGGTAAAATCCCTTTTTCCCTTCTAACCGTGTTTGACTCTTGATTTTAAGACCAGGATAAAGCATCATCATAATCATGTGATTCTAAGTCAAGTCACAGCCTCACATTTAAATCCTGCTTCAGCATCTTCATTCTTAGGAGGAATTTCTTTAGTGAAAGGGTTGTCAAGCATTGGAAGGGGCTTCCCAGGATGGTGGTAGAGTCACCATCTCTGAAGTGCTCAAGAAATCAATTCTATGTGGTGCTTAGTGCTGTGGTTTAATTGATAAGGTTCAATTGGTCAAAGGTTGGACTTAATGATCTTGAAGGGCTTTTCCAATGTTAATGATTCTGTGTTTTTTTGATCTTTCAGCTTTTACTTGTGTTCTGTAGTCAGAAATTCTACAGGGTTCTCTCTAAGATAGATACAGACATTTCCCTTGTAATAGAAAAATTAAAAGATCAGAGGGAAAAATACCAGTTTTTGTGAGAAGTGTCTTAGTGGTGCAAGAATACAATTTTTTAAAGGTAGCAAATGAAGAAGATGATGAGCAAATTCTGGCAGGGCAAAAATCTGGGCAGGCAAAAAATTGTTTGACAGAGTGTCTGGTGATCCCCCCTCAGTTCTGGTTAACAGAGAAATAGTACGTGTGTCAGTAAGTGATGACACCTTTGAAAAGCTGCTTCAGCAGCTACAAACTGAAAAGCAAAGGTGGAATGAGTTTTCAAGCACCGAGAAAAATGAGTTGGCAATTATCATAAGTGCAACTTCAGTTCCTAATTTCCAAAATCAGTGCAAAATGCTGTTTACAGAGCTTGATGGAGCCTCTAGCAATTACGGCTGTGTTATGAAGAATACCATGGCTAATGCTCTCTATGGCTTATTTACACAACCACGAGATGGGAGAACATAAGACAGCATATGAATGAAGTGCTGCTGTGTTTGAATAGGTATTTGATTGCCCTGTGTGTGCCAGGAGCTGCCTTTTTCAGCTCTCTCTGGTGTTTCTCCACCCACCCGTCCCGCTGGCGCCTGCAGGGTAAGAGCCCCAGGCCCTGCCAGCACAACCCATGGCTTCCTTCCCTCGGGGTCGTGGCCATGAGATGTTTTGGTTGTGATTCTGGACACTGCTGAGCTGTGCATTAATGGGGAAACTGCGCTAGAAAAATCAATTTGGCCTCCAGCACGGAAATATTCCCAGCCCCTGGGCTCGTGGGAAGGCTGATCCCCTGTCCACAAACCACCTCCTCTCCCCTCTCCTCTCCCAGGGGTGCTGGGGGTCACAGGGGCAGCCACTGCAGAGGTGCTGGCTCCTGAAAGAGGGTGCTGGGGCAGCTCAGCACCTTCCTCCCTTGCTGCTCATCATCAGCCAGGCCAACTGGTGCTGCCAGGAAAATGAGGAACGTGGTGTTTTCCCACAGAGGTTCTGCTGAGAAAGGGTCTTGGGAAGGAATGAGGAGGTTTGTGCTGGCAGATTTTGGTACCTGGAGAGAGGATAGAGGGGTGGAGCACCTTGCTTCAGTGTTTCCTTTCCTCCCTGCCAGTGATTCCCCACATTTGGCATTTCTGCCCAGGGAGCCCCAGCACTGCAGGGATGGTGGGTGCAGGGCAGCAGTGGATATGTGAGTTTAAAAAGTGGAGGTTTTCTGTGGCTGAGGAGAAGGGACGTGCATTTCTTCTCATCTTCCAGAAGCTGGGTGGTGTGACTGCTTTTGAAAAACTTGAATACACAGAAAAAAAAATCTCACATAGAAAGGAAGTGCTGCTCACTGCTCTGTGTCTTTTTTTTCTGCACCGCCTTCCTCTTCCAGTTTGTTTGGCAAGCTATCTTGCTTGAGATCTGCCAGAGAAGAAACCCTCTTTCTCTCTGTTCTGGCAAATCTCTTCACTTCTTGAATGTCTCCTATGCCTTATTTGTGTGCTCATTTTGGTGCTTTTCAGTGGCTGTGCTCATCTCTCCTTCTCAAAATACCTCTCATTCTCTTAACATTTATCTCCATGCTGTCACTGGCAAACATCCCTAGTGCAGCCTTTCTATTCATTGACACACTCCCTGTGTCTCAGCGATGCTCATCACCTTCTCTTGGTGGATTTAATACTCAAAGGGGAGGAAAATTTTGAAGAATAGGTTGGCATTAAGAGAAACTTCCAGACCAAAGGATATCATAAAGCAATTAGCTCAAAACTGTAGGTAGACCTGTGCCTGTCACTGATAATGGCAAATCCACTGGGATACAAGAAAAATAGTTCTTTTTAAAACAGGCTTTTATTTGTCTTGTTGCAAGGTGATTCATTTGTTTAGGCTGTCTGAGAAAGCATTAAATGTCTTTAAAGTTTTAAAAACTGAAGGCATAATGTCCCTCCAACGCTCCTCCACCTTAGTCCCCATTACTGAAATGCTGTTTTAAATGTTGGTTTGACTTGAACTACTTTGTGGTTCTCTGTTTTTTTTTCACATTTGCCTGTTGCTGTGCTAACATGCTCTGAGTCACCACTTCCCTGCCACTCAGGTCACGTCTTTCTCCCCCCTGCCTCCCTCCTTTATCCCCCAAGGTTATTGACCAGTGGTTATTGGGTCAGCAGAGGAAAAAAACTGTGGTCCAATTAATAGAAAATGAACTAGAAAGAGTTGTGTTTACATTTTTGGCAGTGAAACCTCGTTCATGGTTTCTGCTTTCTTTGATGTATTTGTTATACCTGTTGGGATGGCAGGCTCCCCTGAGCACAGATCATCTCAGCTGGCAGGCAGCAGCACAGAAAACCTCATGCCTAGGGGTCCTCTGCTCTGCCATGCTCCCTTAATTGAGATGGAATTGGAGGACCCAGTGGTGGTTTGGGTGATAATGACCTTTCCCTATTCTCTTTGTAATTTCTTTCATCTTCTCTGGGTGCACCAAGGGAAAGTTTTTCCCATGGCACTTCTCCAGCTGCAGCGACTTAGAGGAAAGAGTTTCTCTTCTTCTGAAGCAGCCCTTGTCCAAGAGATGCCCATGCAAAACTCCTCTGCAGCCAAGCCCCTGGGGAGGGCAGAGACTTGGCAGCCCCTGGTAGTGGGGACATCCCCTGGGAGCAAACAGGGCTGGAGCTGCACCATCCCAGGGTTCCTGTCCCTGGGCAGAGCCTCACTGGTGTTCACCCGTCCTCTCTCATTTCAGGTCAGAAAACACAACTGCCTCCATTTCTGGAGTGAGGAATTGTCCCTTAGGAAGGACTTTGGGGTCTCTGGTCTTCTGAGAGAAATGATTCAACTTCAGTAAACATGAGGGTGTGAGGATGGTGAGAAGGAAGAAGAGCCTTACAGACACAGACAGAGCTGTCTTGGTTAAGACATCAAGACACCTTGGTGATGTTTCTCCAAAAACCCAAGCAGGACACGAGACAGGAGGAGGAACAGTTTCCTGAGCCTTTTCCTCCCAGTTTCACCTGGGAGGAAAGCAAATTCTCTGACCCCAAGGTTTCCAAACCCAAAAAAGCAAACAAAAATCAGATCAACTCTCTTGGACCATTCTGACTCGATGAGAGAGAGAAACGTGTATCAGCCCATGTACAGCCACTGAAAGCTGTTTCAGATGTTGAAATAAAAAGCCTCCTGAGGGTACCAGCCCTCAAAAATTAAGCCAGATGCATTTTTGCCTGATCACTTGCTTTTGATTATGATGGAAGTTTGTTCTGAATGAACATTTCCAGGCATGCAAAGTGGCTAATCTGGCAAACCAGGGCTTTAATAGATCTGGGATCTCAAAGCTCCCATGTGCCATTACACAGTGTTCTCTCCCTCCTACTCACAACTCTGATGTTAAGACTGTTTCTCTGGATCAGGATGAGGTTAGTTCCTTCAAGCTGGGTTTGGTTTGGGGTTTCTATTCCCCAAAAGGAGATATCAGGGAAAAATTAGGGTGTTTCCTTGAGAAGACAATGAGTCATTAGTAGCTATGTTGCAATAGCTTTATTAATAAATATTGTAAAATTGTTCACATTTTTAATTTTACAGACACTGCAAAACTTAAGACTCGTTTTCAACTGAAAAAGATGTTTCCTTGGTCATGACAAGTGGGCACCTGACCACAACCTGGGATATCACCCCAGGAGCCCCAGTCCTTGTTCCAGCCACTCCTGTGACATTTGGAGTTCACTTGGGCTGGCATGCTGGGCCAAATCTCTGGTGTTGTGTTTGGGGAAGAATATAAGAAGCAAGACAGAGAAGGGTCCTTGTCCTGTTGCGTCCTTGCACTGCCCTACAATCCCTGATGTGGGGAATTCCTCGGCAGTTGTCTCTCTTCAGGCTCATGACATCTTGCAAGGCTGACCTTTCCTGGGAAAACCCTCCCACACCTATGGCCCTCCAGTTATCCTGTTTCCCTCTGTGCTGGGCTGGAACCCCAGCTCTTCCCAGGCTCCCTTGGCAGGCTGAGCTCCCTGGAGCCTCTGCTCTGCTCCTGGTTTTCCCCACATGAAGAGCACCTGCCTTGGATGGACTCTCACACACCCTGAGTGGGGCTCCTCACTCGCACCCACTGTGTGCTACTTCCACCAGACCCTTTTTTCACCATCTTTACTGCAAAACAGCATCAAAGTCTTAGTGCACGACCTCCACCCTCCCTCGTGTGCTCCTTGCTCTCACAGAGGGGGAGGTTGGGGTGGGGTTTACCTGATTTTAGTCTTAACAGAGTCACTTAAGCTCTTACTCCTGTTTCTTCTTTGAAACACCGCCTGTGACTATCATTGCAAAGTAGTGATTTCTTCATTCCTTGGGCTGCCTTGCACTGAGATTTCCTGCTGGCCTCAGCAGCTCTCCTGGCAGACTCTCTGCCTCTGATGTGTTTGAGAAAGGGCTCATTGTCAGCCTCCACGCTGTTAGCAAGTCGCTCCTTGGATTTCTCTTCTGGGGCTGCCTTATTGTAGCCTTGCATCTAATTTGCCTAATTTCTGCATCTGATTCCTACTTTTTGAAGGGTGCCTTTTTGGTTAGAATCGCTCCCTTGTGCTGCTGTTTGGCCACCTGGGGTGTGTGTGTGTGTGTGTATTTTTTATTTATTGTCAGTACACATTTACTGTGAACTTCTAATGTGGTGTCTTTAAAGAGATCCCACTCTTGCAGGGCTCTTCAAGAAAAACTTGGGCAGAGATCACAGCAGATCCCACTTTCCCATTGGGCTCTATAGATGGCTTAAAAAAGATAGGAAGCAGCTCCCAGCTGTTTCTGCAACCTACAAATCCAGCCTCCAAAAGTTTCCTTCTGGATGTGTTCGCTCCTCTGCCAGGGAGCCATCCCTCCATCCTTGTCCAGCAGCAGGAGGGGATTTGGGGGACTGCCTCTAAGGGCCTTTGCTCCCACCTACTCCAGAAGAAGCTGGCCAGTGTCTCAGAGCAGGAATGGGTGTGCTCATGGATCTGGGTCTGCAGCAGGGAAAAGAGGGACTCTGCAGTGACAGCTTTTCCAGTAATTCCTAATTTTTGTCTCTGCAGTAGTGAGAGTCCTCTGTCCTTTAGTTCAGTTTGTGTTCCCATCAAATTCATGAACAAGCCCTCTCATAAAATCCCCTGAACACAGACACCTCTGACAATGACAGACTTTTGAAGCCTCTGGTCCAGTTAGAAAAGTCCTGATTGTTTCCATGCCTTTTGACCTTTTGTACTTCCTCTTTGCTCTTCCAGTGCTGAGGGCTTTGACTTTTTTTTGACAAATATATACATTTTTTGGTGGCACCTCAAGGTCACATTTGTACTCCTGTCCTCCATTCAGAAGCTCCTCTTTCCTGCCCTCCTTCCCAGTAATTTTATCTTGCTGTACATGCAATCCTCCAGTCATGCAAAGGCTGTATTTTTAGACAGCTCTGCTTGGCTCCTGCCTCTGGACATGCAACCATAAAGTTCATCACTGCTTGGCCAGCCCTTCCCTGGGGTTGGTAACCCCAGAACTGTTGGAATAGAAGTCAAACTGCTTAACTTCAGAGAGCCTTTCCCTAAGTCAGCAGCTGTTAGCTGGTTTTTCTGGTCATTTTATTCACAGAATTCAACAAGACCACTTCCTACAGGTTTGGTTTTTAATTTCACACCCTTGTAGACACAAAGACATCTGTCAATGTTTGTTCCCAGTCAATGCAGCCATTTGATGGAAAGCCCCCATCACCCCTGGCCCTTTTGCTCAGGCATCTGCTCCTCTCCTTTGACACCTGGGAGGTTTGATCCCGTGCATCCCTCACGTAACAAAAGCACCCCATGGGGGCCTCTCTGGTGGAAAGGGACAGGCACAACAAGCAGTGCTGTGAGTGGAAACAGGAAGGGATAAATAACTGACTTCCTGAAATCTGGACAATTGTTCCCATCCCTTCTCCACCTGCTGAAGGGATTTCCATTTTGAAACACCAGCACTGATGCAGTGACTCCTTTTGGGGACATCTGGAATGGTGACAAGTGCCCTGACTGGGAACAGAGATGTTTAATCCCAGCACTTGCCCCCAGCAGCATCACTGTTCCAGCACCTTTCTCCTCTTGCCCTTAGCAGTGCCTGAACTGTACACAAACGCCTGCTTTGTTTATCTTGTAGAAATGGTGCTTCTTCAGATGCTGGGGGAAAAAAATGAGTAAATGTTTACAGCTGCTCCAGCCAGAGTGGAGTGAACACCCAGAGGTGATCTTCTCTCTTACTCTTTCTGCACCAAGAATATGAACACAGGGAGGTTTCAGTCCCTGTGCAAAGTCCCCGAATTATTCCAAGTGTCTTGGTTATTTTTTCAAAGAAAGAAAACCCTTATTTTAAGGCATCACTAGAGGAATGAATCTGACAAGCCTTTATCCAAATGAATGTTTAAATTTTGAAAGGGGGAAAAAATATCCCATGTGGCTGACAAGGTCCTTTTCAAACACATAAAATGCTGAACCTTGCATGACATTTCTGTGGGTGTTAAGTCTAAAGAGCTATCTTTGCATGCAATGTAGCAAATGAACTGTGTGAGAAGAGGGCTGTAGCTCTGTGCATCCTCCCTGAGTAGTACTACAGCATTGTAAAACCTGACATGCTGCTTCTTTTAGAGCTGCATGTCCCCAGGGAACAGGCTGGTGTATTCTTGGTCTTCAAACACCTGAAAAGTTTATTCTAGAGTAACTATTGTCACTTAAACTATGTTGCAAGGAATAGATATTGTGGGGGTTTGGGGTTTTTGTAAATGCTAATCCCAGGCAGTTGATGCCTAAAGGAGTGAGGGGCTCACTTCTTTGGTGAGATTCTGGAAGATAAACTCTGAGGGGAGTTGATAGAAGGGAAAGAGGTGCAGCTCTGGCTCTCCCCAGAGGTTATTGTCCTTTTCCCACTGAGGAAATACTTGTCTGCTCTTTCCCCTTGAATGTTGCAGGGAGGCTGAGGGGGTCTTGTAGCCAATCTCACCCCACCCTGCTGGTAGGGAGAGGTGAGAAACTCAGTGGTGGGATTTTGATGGCCCTTAGGTCAGGAATGAGGAATGTCAGCAGCAGATGGGGATACTTTATAATGCAGGGAACATCCTTCAGCTCCAGGTGGAGACCTGTGGAAAAAGGACATCTTGCTGCTCCAGAAGAGCAGAAAGTTAGAATGCTGCAAGTAAAGCTGTGACTGAAACAAAACTGTCTGAACATCTTTATCAGATATCCCTCCTTAGTTTTCCACCTGTCTTTTCTTGTCTCTTCACTTTTTCTGGACTTTTGGATCATCCTCACCCTTCCTTGGGGCCTCTTGTCAGTTGTTCAGGTCATCTGAAAGCCCCACTGCCCCCACTCTGGCTGAGACCACCCCCCTGTGCAGGAGAGCAGGTGAGTCTGGCCATATTGTGCAATCTGTAATGTATCAACAGTGCATGCCTCTCCCGGCCCCCCAGCTGGAGTGGCTGTTTCATTTAATTTTCCTTTCCCTGAAATTCCTGTTTGTTTGTTTTTAGTTTCAGGATGGCTACCAAGCTCCTTTCAACGCTGAATTAGGGGAACAGAGGGTACAGCAGCAGACGGACTCACCTATTAATCACATTAATGTGTCTTGGTGAGCCAATTCAGAACACCATGGAGGTTGTTCTTGTGATTTCATAACATCTCACGACACTCAATATTTTTGTTAAAGCGCTACTTTCTAGATTCATGGGATGATGGGAGAAGCTGAGGAAGAATTAGCAATAAAGCATCTACAGCACCTGGCTGTAGAGAGTAATTGGCAAATGGGACCCAAGTGCATCCTAAAGGCTCAGCAAACCAGAAGGCAAATAAAAAGCACCTGCAAACAACTGATGTTGGCTAAGCTTGCTGGAAAGATGCATGAAATGAGCTTGACTGCTCCTGTGGACTGGAGTTGTTGAGTGCTGATTCCAAGTTCTCCAAATGCCACAATGTTTTCTGGGTAGCCCCTTGTGGGAAGCTGGGAGCCTGCAGGGAAAGGGGATATGTGTGTGTGTGTGCCAAGTGGGGCAAGAAATTATCACCCTCAAAAGCTATGGAGTGGGAAATCTGAATCTCCAACCTCCCAGGATGGGTAGCAGCCACCACCCCCTGAGCAATGACAGTGTCAAAATACGCTGCTAGTCAAAATAAGGCCCAAACCACAGTTTAACAAACATCTTGGCACGAAAACTTTAAAAATATGTGGGATATGGGGCACTAGAAGAGACATCTGATAAGCAGCTGGGCATAAAGGCAGCTGCAAACTACCCCCAGATAAAGGAGGTGCTGAGGCTGACTGTGATACTGGTGGAAGATCTCTCCTGCCACTCTTGTTCTGCTGTGGAAACAGCTGAAGTTGTTACCAGGAACAGTCTGCAAAGGCTCAAACAAAGCCACCGACAGAAATAACTTGAATGCAGAGAGGAAAAAATTGCTTGAGAGTTCTTTTGGGAAGGATTAGGTTTTAAATAATTGCCAGTTATAAGTTAATTTCACATCCTTTTGGAGCTTGGCCTGCTAGGATTTGAAGGCTTGACTGAAGCTGGCAGACAGGGTGGGCACTGATTCCAGGGTCTGACTGCCAAGAAAAAGGAAAATATTAAGAGTAAAAATTGGCAATTCCAAAAAAAAAAAAAAAAAAAAAAAAAAAAAGAGGCCAGGGAAATATAGGGAAATGAGATTTAGTTTAGGAAAATTATTGTTCTCTGAGCCATGGACTGATTTTATGGTTGGCTTATTAGTCACAGTTTTACATGAGCCTGGCCTTTGTAACCAATGTCTGAAAAGAAATTGGTGGAGTACACAGCTCCCAATGCTTTAATAATTTGTAAATCCACAATTTCGTTATTTTTAATCGTGAGTGGTTTTTTTATTTAAATTTGTATCAAAGTCTATTAAAAGCAGCGGGGAGACTCCTCTCAGCTTTAACAACTTTGAATCAAACCCTGCAAAAATAGATGCTACGTGTCTCAAGGCTTCTGCTGCAGCCTTGCCAAATTAGTGTAAGCAGCAAAGTAAAACCACAGCTCTCTGTTTCTGACCTCCAGCCCTTTAGGATTGTGAGCTACTGGGGCCTGTGTGACCCCTCTCAGTCCTTCTGCCCAATGCTGGACTATTCCTGAGGGATCTGGGCTTGCTCCTGATGTTCTCCAAGGTGCTGTGCACACACATCCCCTCTGTGTTTCCTTTGTGTTTCCAGCACGTGTGGGACAAGCTCTGGAGGAAAAGGGGCCCAGAGATAACACACAGATATCAGTAAACCCACACCCCAAGAGACTGGAGATACAGACAGATTCAAGAAAAACTGATGGAAGCAGGTTGTTAGACAGCCTTGTGGATCTCAGAAAAGGACATGTTTTTCTTTCTGGAAGAGAGCCATGATGTAGAAATAGACTGAAACCAGGGAAGAGGCCTGCAGCAGTAGCTGAGGCTGTATATTTAAACCTCTTTGCTGTCTGGCCATCTGGGCCTGCAGCTAAATTTACCTACAAATTATTTTCAATGTTTCTACATCTTGAGAGGTAAAAGGTGCACTTGGTACTTTATGCCAGGGAGAAAGGCAAAATAATTGTCCTGGGTAAGTTTTCCCTCATGTCAGATCAGTGTGTGTGGTTTTGGATGCCCAACCAGTTTCATCAGCCTTCACCCACACCTGCCTGGAACCCCAGGCTGGATGCTCTGAGTGCTCAGAGCCCCCCACAGCAACACAAAATCTGGATTTGCATTCCTCCTCTGTACAACACAAGTCAGAACAACCATTGGCAATGCAAATGCACTCACAGCTCTTTCTGCCTTTACGTTGTTACCAATTTATTTTTTTGAACCATGTCTAGAAGAAGACTCTTTCCATGATGAAAATTCTCATGGATGATCCAGAAAGCCTCATTTCTCACTCAGCTCAGTAAAATTTTCTCAGTGACTCCTGTGTGCCTGGATCCCAGGAGAAAGCCCCAAACCCAGGTGAGGTCTGTCCAACCCCTACACATCAGGGAAGGTTTGGTGTGGGCTGCTGACACCTCACAGGGCGCTCACATGAGGGGGACTGACAGTCTGTGGATCAGAGAATTATGTTTTGCCACTTTTGCAACCATCTCATGCAAAATGAGGCACCTGGATCTAGCCCTGGGTTGACAACTGCTGTGAAATGAATTCACCACCACAAATTTTAAGCGCCTGAGTCCTTTGGGGACTGGCTTACCAATTCCTCCTCTGGAAGGCAAATGGATGAGGATGGCTGTAGCTCTTTCTGGTCAGAGCTTACATCTCCCCAGCACCTACACTGGAGTAGAGTGTTTTCCAAGTCTTGTCAGGCTCAGAGTAAATTAATGCCTCATCCTCTGCCTGTGTTGCTTCTCCTCTTAAGGTAATTTTCCCACCTGAATGGTTTCATGCAAATGGTTCCTCCACTTTAGAAAGAATAATGTGAAAATATCTGCTGAACAATCCTATCCCAGAGCTGGGATTTTTTTTCTCATCTGAAACCAAAACCGCCTCTGATTACTGTCCATTGACTGGGGAAAGACTAGAAGCAATTATATTTGAGGATCAGAGAAATTAAGTCTCAAGAGATATGGAACCTTTCAGCCTATTAATGGTGTTGATTGTGGTGATCTCTTCTGTGTGCCATCAACAAAATGTAAATATTTTATAGAAGTGATCTGTGATGGGTGATGGTACAGAACTGATCCAGTCGTTCAGTTTATCTGTGATTCTTAGCACATTAAAAATAGCCACAGGGAAAGTCTTAAATGCTTCCATCCATCCATCCATCCATCCATCCATCCATCCATCCATCCATCCATCCATCCATCCATCCATCCATCCATCCATCCATCCATCCCATATTATGTATATATCATGTCCATCAGAGAGACTTTCTTGGCAATAAAGACCCTTTGTCTAGCTGGTTGTGAGCATCCTGACTTTCTTTTCAACAAATGGCATGGGAAACCCTTCCAAGGCCAAAACATGAGATTTATTTACCCTGTGGCCCCTTGTCAGTCCTGACAATGCTAATAATCCACAAACCATCCATCATGTCTATATCCCATGTAACAAATGCATCTCTGAGAGATGAATAATAAATCCCATGTGCACTCTGCTCCCTCCTTCTACACCGAGAACACCCTGGATTTGGGGCAGCTCTTTCCAGCTACCCTGGTTCCTTTTTTCCCCCCCACAGTGGGAGGGGGCTGACACTGCCCCAGCCCTTGCCAGGGCCTGCTCCTGTGTCAGTATTTGTCGCTGTATCTGCAGTCAGGGTAGCGGTAGGCGAAGCGGGAGTCGCAGGAGCGCAGCGGTTTCAGGATCTCTGCCAGCTCCGTGATGGCCTCGCTGACACCGCGTTCACTGCCGAGGCCGCGGCCGCAGCGCTGCAGGAAAGTGTCGATCTTCTCCTGCACGGGGGGCTGGAATTTCCCCGTCAGGAGCTTGGGCAGAAGCTCTTGACACACCATGACAAGGCTGTGCTCCTCCTTGATGGAGTCACAGGACACAAATGGAGACTGGCAGTCTGCAGTGAGGCAGCTGAATATATCTTTATACTCCTGCTGGCCATCGATCAGCTGGCTCCCTGTTGGGGACAATTAAAGCAGTTAGAAGCATAGTAGTGAACTCCTGGACAGTCACAGATATCTGTACCTCTGTGTTAGCATGGGCTTGTTACTACCTAAAGGATGTGACCACCTTTCACCACAAATTACTCAGTGCTGTAGCTGTGTATGAGCCAATTTTCTTGCTCCTGAAATATGTATATTTTTCTGAATGATAGAACTCTGCAGAACTGCCTGTCAGAGGAACTGGAGAGGAGTCTGTCAAGTCAAGTTGATGGAGAAAAAAATAAGAACTGGAGTACAAATCTAAAATGTGAAGTTCCTACAAAAAGCTATCACAAATAGCCAGACCTGTAATTTTTTCCATGTTAACCAAAATCATTACATTGCAACAACAGCTCATCTAGCTGGAGTCAAGTTAACAGTCATAGCTGTTGGGATAAGAAAAGGAAACTCAATGGAAAATTTTGTGACATCTGCTTCTGAATATGTGAGACCTGCTCAGCTGAATGTGTGAGCTGAGGAGAGGCCTTTTGAAAATTTGAATATTCAAAATGAAACTGCTAAATTATTGGGAGAATAGTCTAACTAGCTCTACTTCCAGAGGTAGACCAATGTAACCTGTGAAAACTGAGTAGTAACCCTTGATATTATGTAAAAGTGACAAAAAGGAGGATTTTGTTATTATTGTTATAATAATAATAATAACCATTATTAGTCAATGTGATAAATGCACGTAAAAAACATCCAATCCAATCCAATACTTAAACCAAACAAAACTAGGAAATTTCTGCTTGCAAATACTGACATTTGCATGGCAAAAGTTTTAAAAGCAAGACTACAAATGAGAGCATTCAGCACACTGTGCAAACTGAAACCTGCTGCCAGCTACAGAGTGGTCACCAAACCACCAACTGCACAAACAAAACACCCATTGCCTTCCCGACACAGAGCCAGGATGGCCGGACCTGCTGATGGTAAATCTCTCCGTGAACTTCTCATTATTTAATTCAGTAAGTGCTGTTTGGTTAATTAAAAATCCAAACAAACAAACAAAAAAAGCAGCAGTAGAGCCAAGTGTAGAAGGGGAAAGATTTGTTTGCCCTGCCTCCCGAGCCCTCCCGTGACAGATGCGCAGCCAAGGAGCCCGCTGAGTACCTTCCTCCTTGTCGATGATGCCCAGCGTGCTGGCATCCCGGATGAACAGATGCCCGTTGCTGAACACGCCGAAGGTGCCAGCATCCACACGGGTGAAGTAGAAGAAGTAGTTGAGGTCGTTGGTGCCCATGGAGCGCAGCACGGCCAGGAGCTGCAGGGCCAGGTCTGTGGCCACCTCGGGGGCCGCGCCGAAGAAGTCGCGCAGGGGCCGGGTGCTGGCGCTGACCACCAGGCGCCCGCAGGAGCCCAGGTACCGTGGGAAGGGCCAGCCCTCCACGTCGGGGAAGATCTGCCAGGGAGAGTGGGAATGGGGGGATTAGTCCTGCCCTCTGCCCATGGACCCACCTCCCTCCCAGAGTGCCCTCTCTGGCTCCAAGCAGCAGGGCTGTGTTTTGGTTTCTGAGTCAGTCCATGACCCTTCCTTGCCCCATCCAGCCCCAGCAGCTGGGAAAGGTACTCACTACCCCATCCTGGAGGAGATATGGTGCTTTTCTTTTTATTTTGGACCTTTTTTGTAATGGAGGAAGAATCTGGTATTTTGAGACTTATTCTGTAAGAGACTAACTGGAAAGTCTAAGATAATAATAGGTTTCAGATTCATGAAAATTTTAGCCACAGAACAGCTAATTTTAGGTGTCTTTGATGGGTCCCTCATGAGCACTGAACAGATGAAGTCACAGCTTGGAGTTGAGGTGGGACTAAAGCAGTTTTTACTAATTGGTGAGAACTGCCAGGCTCTTCCAGACTCTTTTGTAAGAGGCTTTGCTGTCTCAGGGACAAAAGTGGTGGGTGTTTGCTCCAGTGGGGAGGGACACCTGGGCAGGGCTCCCTGCATCCCTGCAGCTCGTGCCAGCAGCACAGTTATCCCAGGTGGAAACCAAACTGTGTGACTGCTGAGCTATGCCAACACAAAGCTTTCTGTCATTTATGTTTTAACTTATCTGTCTGCCCAGCACCTCAGACCCTGCCAAGGCATTATGAACCCATCCAGTTTCATGTTTAAGGTTGCTTCTCCCTTCTGCTGTGAAGGCATTTTGGGCAACGATGTAAAATCTAGCCGTTTCTCTTTGGCACATTTTTCTCACCTCTTTAGGCTGCATTCCCATGTCTTCAGAGTGCTAAGGGCCACAGCTTCATGTCCCAGTGACTCTTAACTGGGGGGGCTGAATGATCCCCAGGAGCCTCCCAGAGCTCGAGCACCATTCCCCCTCCCTGGGACCACGCAGAGCCCTGTGAGCTGCTGAGTGCAGTGGTGGCCTGGGGCTGGATGGTGCTGCCACTGCCTCTTCATGGAATCACGAAGGGTTGCAAGAAACAGCAAGGAGGACTAAAAGTGGGATGGGGAAAGGTAAGGATTCTCCCTCGGAAACATAAGGAAAGAGAGGAGACACATGCCAGGCAGGCCAGAAGTGATGCAAGGGAAGGGTGTGAGGCCTTCCAGATCATCACCTTCAAACCCACAGTTTTGAAACCCAGAGCTAGTTACCAGTGGCAGGAGAATGGAAAATGCAGCACTGGTGCCTGGAGCATAGGAAACCATGCTCTTTCTCTTTCAGAAACAGACTTTTTAAAAGTGATTTTATGTAATACATTAGCAATGCAAACCTAACACTGAAGTATTGGGGATGTGAAAAACCCTGGCTTTCACAGAGCTCTAGTGCAATAACCCACCTGGGTTTCCCTCTCTCTCTCCAGCTTCACAGACTGATGCAGGGAGCACCCCACGAGTCTGCCACCCAACCCCATAGAAAAAACCACACATTTTGAAGGCCAGGGAGCTGGCAAAGGCCAGGGCTGGGACTCTGCACCTGGGGCTGGCACACATCTCACCTGAGGGTTTGCTCACGAGGGGCTGTGGTGGTGTTTCAAGCTGGGGCAGGGTGGCACACGTACCTGTAAGAGGATGGGGTGTGAGTTCACTGCCAGGGTGTACAGCAGGCGCAGCTTGTCCCGGTCCGTGAGGTGATCCATGTAGATGCTGCCGGCGTCCGGCACCTCCGCGTAGCGCCGCACGATCCTGTCCAGGAGGCGCTGGGATGGGCAGCGCAGCATTGGGCTGGACAGGCCCTGTGGGAGGGGAAACATGGCAAGGATGCCTCATTCCAGCCCGAGGTGTTGCAGTGTGCTTGGATCATGCCGGTGGTACAGGCACCTCTGTGCTCTGCCCAGTGTGGCTCCGCCTGCTGCGGCACAGCTCCCAAGGATATGGGCACACAGGGCATCTCACCCTTCCTAGGAAAAGGCCTGTACCATCCACAAATGCCATTTCCCAACTCAGGTTTCAAGAATGGCCCCCATTTGTGGGCACTGCAAACCTGATATTCCCCCAACTGCACAGCTCCACATCTCTCCACACCACGGGACTAAGACTTCCCCCTGCCTGGGTTTCCAGCCCTGGCATTCCTGGTGGAGGACCCCCAGTTGTTAGGACAGTGAGTCACTTCCCTCGTTAAATAATCTTCGGATCACTTTGTTATTTGCTTAACCTGAGAGCAGCTTTCTTGGAAATACTATTTACTAGGGCCAGTAAACATGCTTTAAAAATGTAAATAAACATTGTGTGCGAGAATAAGCACAGGATATGTTCTCTCTCTGATAAACTCATGCATTAACTATCAAAACAAAATAGCCTGTGCATATTTTTTGTAAATACCAGCAACAAATAGAGAACCGTTGCACTAATGGAATCAATTATTACTGTATTTCACCCTTCAGATTTGGAAGTTTGGCTTGTAAAATTGCAGGAGTAATCTATGGCTGGGATAAATGGCATAGAAATTTACATCTTAATAGTCAAAAAAATTTTTTTTTTTTTTTGTTTCCCAGTTAGTCTTCCCTAATAGCCCAGGAGAGTGTATGTATGGTTGAATGTACATTTGCCCTCAGTGGCACAGAAGCACTGCCCTGCCATGCCTCTGCTGCAGAAGGGAATCAGGTGTTTTAAAATCATTTTATTAAAAATTATCCCAGTAGCCAAATTTACTCTTTTGGGTTTTGTTTATAATTTGATGGTTGGAAGATGTGCTTCAGAGGAAAGGACAGTGAAGCTCATGTTGCTCCTGCCATCCTTCATGCTGAGAGCAAAGATTTTACGCAGGATCACCCCAGGTCACTTGGTAACTCTAAGGTAGGTCCTTCTCAGCCCCTCCTGTGCGAGCTGTTCACTTGGCATGGAACACCGAATCACCCATCCGTGACAAAGAAATAAAGCAACATGGAAAAGAGGAGTATGACACTTTCCCAGTTGGAGGTGGAAAGGAGGGACTGGATGTCCCATGTCTCCTCTTTTGTATCCCTACTGGCCTCAGTGAGGTCCCAACCACTCCTTCCTTGGCCATCAGCTGCAAAAAACAAGTCCAAAATGCCAGTAGCTGGTCAAAACTACCGGAGAAGCTCAACCACGATTGAAGAGTTGTTTCACAAAAACCAAAAAACATTTATTCCCAAAATGAATAAAACATTTGCCAAAAATAATTCTACTCAGTTCTTGTTGCAAGCCTTCACACACTCCTCTCCTCTGGTGTAGTTTTATCAGGAAAATATTTTCTCAATTAATTGTCTAAAATCATAGAAGGGGTGCAGGGGAAGGGATGGTTATGGATTTCTGTCTTGCAGCACTTGCAGGAACGTTGTGGCTGACTCTGTCACTTTCCCTTTGGAGGAGAAGTGATAAAAAATGAGCAGAACAGAGGCATGTTAAGTAAGAGATAAATGGTGGAGAAAGTCTCTTGCAGCTCAGCGTGTATGCAAATATTTGCAGCTGAAGTTAGAAAGCCTTGCTGCCTCCAGGAGTCTGCAACACAAAAGCTGAGACCCTGAAGAGTACACAGCAGGAACATAAATCACAGGGGTAGAGAAGGCATGGATGGTGTAATTGGGACTTTTCTGAGGTCAGAGCTCATCCTCTTATCTGCCTGTGGTGCTCATGGCTGCTGGTTTCCTGAGGAGCTGTTTCAGGCACATCAGTGGATGTGTGGGAGCAGAGGAGCAGGGCTGGATGCTGACACCTTTGCATCAAACATTGGTGCAGCTTCCTGCAGTTTAATGAAGCCCCGATCCACAAAAACTGGGCAATGGGGCCTTTTGATTTCGGCAGAGACAGTCAACAGCTAAAGCTCAGCACCTGCCTGATTGTTTCAGTGGAGAGGGGTCTCGCCTTCCTGCAGACTGATGGAAACATCTCTGCAGCAGAAAAGGAGCTGGAGTTGTAAAACTGTCAGACAAAAACTGTCAATGGAAGAAAAATGTGAAGAACACATACTCAAAACACTGGAGATACAGATTTATCTGAGAATATCTTCAGTCCTTCGCAGTGACTTATCACCCCAGAGAATAAGACCTGACAGACAGCCTGATGTATTGTTTGTGATTGATATGGAAAGCCCTTTATTTACTTTGATTAAATAGCCACATTTCTATACCTGATAGTGACTTCTTCCTGCAAAGCCTACCTGCATTCAGCTGTGATTTTTTTAACCCTTCCTATGCAGTACATGATGTATTTTAAACTCCCCGAGTTCATGCATGTGCATTTGTAGCACAGACACATGCAGAATTTTCTTGGATGTAAAGACAACTTGTGGAAGAAAACCTCTCACTCTCATTTTATCTCAGTCAGCCCAAGGAGGGATGGCCCAGACCAGGACCATGGCTTCTTCCTGCCTCATGAGCCATATCTGGGTCCAGCTTCACCAAACTGCCAGGTTTAGGGTGGGCTCCAGGAGGAAACACTTGGATGTAGATGTCAAAGTACCTACAGCTCCTGGCCATGTGAATCCAAGGGTTTCCTTCACTCCCAAAAGAAAGAAGCTCATCCCCACTGCCAGCAGGTTTATGGAAGTCTCTGATGATGAGGTACTGGGTCAAAGAGGAGGCAGGTCTAGGAGGAGGCTCCAGGAGCCCCACGGTGCCCATCCTTCCCTAGGATGGACAGCTGGACTGGTGAGTGAGCTGCTGCCCATGTGCAGTAAGCAGAGATGTGGACTGGAGTCAGAGGCCACGAAACTGGGGTGCCAGTGCATCTGCTGTGGGCAGGGTGAGGTGCTGGTCAGCAGTTGCTGGTCAGTAGTTTCAAACAGTCCGTCCTAGAGAGAGGGGCTGCAAAACGGTGGCTTTTCACCTCAGTACTGCTTTCCTCCGTCTGCCTTCAGCATTTTCCAGTCTGTGCTTTGTTGGCAGGGCTGTAAATTTGCCCTGTGGGTGATCTGTGCTGAAATCAACTTGCCTTGTTGCCCTCCAGCAGGAAAGCACCCAGAGAGGGTTGAAGCGATGAGCTCCTGGGCAAAGCAGCGGGTGGCTGTGGCTGCCATGCAGGCTGAGCCCCAGCTAAATCCTGCTCATCTCTGAGGCAGGCAGGATTTTAAGACTGAAGACTTTGCTGCATCCAATAAAGATTTTCATTGTGGTGGGTGAAATAATCACTGTGGCAGGCGGCTCAGCTGATGGGTCAGGCAGGGCAGGCAGCATAAAGTGGAAAAACATTACTTCATGGTCTGTCATTTTGATTCAAGCATGTTATGGTTTGTCGTAATGCTCTGTCTATGAGACAAAATTACCTGGGCCCATTAGCTTTCCCCAGTGCTCCTATATAGAATAAACTGCAGGGAAGGGAGAACAAGCACTGCTGTGTGACTGAAGCTTCGTGAATCGGGGTGGGCATCGTGTCAGGCGTTGGGAGAGGTGTGCTTGCTATCAACAGCAGTGCTTCAGGTGAGTATTTGCAGTGACACATGGTACACCCCAAAACCCCTCTCCAGTGACTCATGCTGGGTTACCAGCATGTGTCTGCCCAGCAAACACGACAGAGGGGCTGCAGTGCTGGGCTGAATGCAGGCAGAGGTGCTGGTTTCAGTGGGAGGAGGGCAGGTGGGATGGCCAGGAAGGAAGGGGATCCCCGTCTCTGTGGGGCTGGATGGACTGGGGAGGTCACACTGTAACCTGTGGTTGCCCACACAGTGGGGCTAGGAGGGCATCTCATACACAGACTAACACACACAGTGTGACTGAAATGTTGTTGCCAGTGGCTGCTGTTCAATTTAGACCACCGTGAGACCAGAAGCCATTTTGCAGAGCACATGCCTGATCTTAAAAAGTGATTGCTGCTGAAATTTGGTGGTGGGTAAGTACTTCCCAGGGTCCCTGGATCACTATGTTTCTCTGTATATTCAAATCTACATGCTGTTAGAAGAGATTTAAATACCAATTTTTGTTTCTCTGATTGATTTACAGAACCAAAGGACCATGAAAACATGAGCAGAGCAATCCTGAGGCTGATGTGAAAAGGTCTGGGCCTCCCTGCAGCCTCCCATGCCCTTTCCAACTAAAAAGCTGCACAGGTTGATGAAGTGTCCCAGGACTTTGTCACTGGGCATGTCCCCCCAGGCTGGCCCTGAGCTCACTACAGAGACACCCTGGAGCAGGCATCAGCTCAGCTTCCCACTGCTGCTGAACAGGGAAATTCCTGGGAGAAACTGGATAGGTGCAAAGCCAGGGTGCGCCAGCCAGGGTCTCTGTGTGGTGCTGTGTGTGCACATGAGCATCCATATATGTGTGTGTGCCTGTGTGTGCAACCCAGCCAGCTCAGCTGGCATTTCAGACTCCGAGAGGACAGGGTTGGGAAAACTGTAGCACATGAAGAGCCTTTTAAGGAGAAGGATTTAGGCTCAGCTGATGATTTAACTTCGCAGTAGGTCTGAGATACCACAGAGCCACATTGCTCCAGTTACTTTTTCACCCAGCTCAGCAAATGGAAGTTTTAAGCTCTCCACTCCTTCCTTCCCTTTCCCTCAGTACTGCTGGGGGGCAGCACAATTTGGCACAAACACCAGGGACACTCCAGCAAGGCTGGAGGACCTGGTAGCCCAGCTCGCCCTCCTGCAGGCCCCTGCAGTGCTGCCTGGAGGCACAGTGGTGGCCAGCAGGTGCCTGGGCAGCTGCTGCCTGCCAGCCTAAGGAGGTGTCCCTGCCCACACGCTCAGGTGAGGGGTGCTCTGAGTGGAAGTGATGCACTGTCCCCGAGGTTACTAGACAAAGTACAGTGTAGCTTTGCTCCAAAAATCTTTTCCCTGTCAGGCATGTGCCACCCAGGAGGGTACTGACTTCAGGGTGACCTGCTGTGCTGGACTGTCAGTGATCTGGGTGAGTCCTTTTTGGTGCTGTCCAGGCATAACCCCATCAGATCCCTCGCTCTCTTCAGGCATGCTCCTCCACAGGGTAAGAGAAGAGGAAGAACCAAAGCAGCATAGCTTTAGCTTTTCACCAAAGCTGAGAGGATGCAGCAAGCAGCTGCCTTTATAAAAAAATAAATGAAATCTCCTTTTCACAGTCACTTCTCTCTTGGAAGGGGGACAAGTACTAGAATAATTCTTCTTTGCCTCTCAGGGTCTTGTTCAGTGTATATCCAACCCTCACTCTGGCTGCTGCCCCTTTCCAGTGGTTATTGCAATGTTTTGCTCTTGTTTGGGTGGAGTGAGGGGGATACCTTGTGCCACAGCTGCCCATCTACCTGGTGGTGGTGACCCACACACACCGTGCTCCTGTCCTGACTTCACCTGTGACACTCCAGGACTGTGGTAGAAAGGGCACTGTGCTTCTTTGTGCCTGAGGTCATTTGCTATGGATGGCAGGAGAATGAGTAATGGAGGCTTTGGCTCTGACTGCCCATGCCCCTCGTCCTGCCAGCCACAAGCAAGAGAGACCCACACTGACTTGGTCCCTGGCCCTAAGCAAAATCACTTTCAAGGCATTGGCTGCCCTTTTGAGTACAACTTTATGAGCATAAAAAACCCCAAAACCCCACAATGCTGAGGCGTGATGGAAAACTAGAAAAAAAAAATAAAGGCAGCAATCTCCCCACTGGAGCTGTTACCATGTTCATGTGCACAGCCTGATGTTATCCCTGGGCCTGAAGCCACATCCAGTGCTATGGCTTCCCACAGGACTTCAGCCTCAGCCTGCTCAAGGAGCCAGGAGGTGGTGCCCTCCTTGCTGAGGCCAAGCCCATCCCAGCCCTGGACAGGCTCTGCCATGACATTAACTGTGGCTGGGAGGGCTTGGCCTTCAACTGTGGCACTTCTCTTCCTATCAGGGCATCATTTTGCCTCTTCCCCTTTGGTACATGGACTTGTCTGGGGGCACACACGGCTGCCCCATCTCCACCAGCCGTGCAGGAGGAAGAGAGCCAACCACCACCCAAACTCACCCTCCAACCAGCAAGTTGCAACCATATCCCCTTCAGCCCCTTTTCACCCCCCTAAACCACACGGGACTCGCTCTGCTCCCCCAGCCGTGGCGGGGCACCGGAGCCGCAGGACTCAGACCTGGACCAGGTCGGGGGTGAGGCGCTTGGCCCGCAGCCACTTCTGGAAGCGCTGGGTGCGGCGCAGGGCCCGCTCCAGGCTGCAGGTCTTGGTCTTGAGCAGGGAGGTGCAGATGCGCTTGTCCGCCCGGTCATGCTGGTACTTGGAGGTGAGCCGGGTGATGTCCACCAGCCGCCAGCTCTTGGCATCGTCGGTGTAGTTGCCCGAGTAGCTGAGCAGTGAGCTGGGGGGCAGCTTTAAATGAGAAGAAAGCCAGGTGTCAAACCTGCCAAACCAAAACGAGAGCCCCACGGAGAGCGGGTTAAAAGCCACACGGACACCCGCACAGCACCCACCCCGCTAAGCTTCTCCAGGCTGGCCACAGGGGCTTCCTGCCATCGCCTGGCAAAGGTTGAGCGGGCCCAGCTGGGTGGGCCCAGGCACTGGGGTGAGGTGAGCAGGCTGAAACCATCAGCTAGGGAAACGTGCTTTGGTAAAAAGGTCCATCTTTACTTCCCACTTAAACCATCCCTTGCCATTAATGGCACCAAAAGATGAGAGGTAGAACCCTCTTTTGGGTAGAGGGAGGAAGGAAAGGGAGAGGGCTTTGGTTCATGAAGAATTCTCTGTGTTTTTCAATTTCCTTAATCCTCGAGAAAGGGTCCCAAAAAAGGAATACTTGACACTTTAAAGGACCCTCTTGATATTAAAACCTCCTGACAACAAATGTATTTGGGAATATCAAAATGACCTCTTGTTTTGAGGTGGTGGCTTTACTCAGGGCTGAGATCTACATGTCTCCCCCAACATCCAACTTCAGCAGCCGGGATGAGTGACCTCCCTGACCACAGCAGAGTTTGGGGTGTGTTGGGGGGATGGGGTACGTGTGCCCTGGGCGTGCAGCGCCTCTGTAGTCATGGAGATCTTGCACTAATTTGCTCCCCCTACACAGGCACAGGAGGGGAGCATATGGGCTGGGTAATTAGGTAATTTTTTTTTGTTTCAGCAGCCCCCTCAGCCCTGCCCACACGCACGCCGCACATGCCGGGGCTGAGGAGCGTGGTGCCTGTTCTGGGACGGTGTCTGTAACCTGCTCTTGGAAAATGGCCCAGCTCTGACCTTTGGTTTGGCCAACGTCCTGCCTTCGCTGCCTCTGAACCCTCCTGCCCCGAGCTCCTTGCCCAAGTGCGTAGGAAAGCACGTCCTAATTTAATCTCACCGTAAATTAAAGCGGGTAGCTCAGAAGTGAAACGGGAGAGGCAGGAGGTTCCCTGCAGGATTAGCCTAGCTGGAGTTATATGAAAAGACATTAACAACTCTGAAAGCTGAAGCTGGTCTTTCCTTTCAAATTCCATTTGGGAAATAGGCTCAGAGAAATTTGGGGAGGATTAATTTTCTATGATTTCAGGTAAATAACTGACACAGTGACACAAGCCAATCTGCAATCAGAGGCTGATCAGACGATCCCTCCTGAAGGCAGCACCTCACTCCCCTTCCCCACCACAGACCCTGTGCAGCTGAGCTCTTGGGCAGGCACGGGTACCCACGAGGGGAGAAACCCTGGTGATTCCCGTGCTTTGGCTTAAACTCTTTCCATGTGCCTCCTTCCAAAAATTTACCATGGAGGATGACCAGAAGTGGGGGAGCCTTGTGTGAGCAGGTTGGTGGATTCCAGCATTTCAGATGTTTGGGCATTTTGCCTGATACGAAATTGAAGATTCTGTACAGTTATGGCACCTGACAAGATAATAAACACTTTGTTTGGGTTTGGGTTTTTTGGTTTTTTTTTTTTGTTTTTTTTTTTGGTCTGGTTTTGAGCTAGGATTTAAGAAAAGAGAAAAACTGCTTTGCCTCACTGTGATTGTTGTGCATCAGGACCCCTCCCAGTGCCTAATCTGCAAAGCAGGCACAGCGTGCCAGGCACGTACTGAGAAGAGGTGGCTCTGGGCTGGGTTTCTCTTTCTTTCTTTTTTCTTTTTTTTTTAAGTCAAGCACAAATATGCCTTGAGACTCGACTGAAGTCTGTGTGTTCAGGGGAGCTCACATCACGCAGAGAGCAGGAAAGTGCCACCTCCCGCAGGCAAGCAGCACATGGATGTTTGAAATCCAGGGCTGCGCTTTAGTTTGAGGGTGGATGGAGTGATTCCCTCTGCAGAGCTCTTGGGGGAGAGCCACACTGGCCTGGGAACCCGGCATGGGCTGCAGCAAGTCTGTATTTGGCATCATTTCTGGGCAGCACAGTGCTGGCCTGGCACAGATGCTAGATACTTTCAAGATTCATCATCCAGTTGTGCTGTAACAACTCCCTCTCACATGGAGCTTTTTAGCTAAGGGCCTGCAAATGCTCTTAGGCCTTCAGTGAGATCTATGTGAATAAATGAGTCACAGATTACAGATTTTAGATCAACCCAGAACTAAACGCTGAAGAAATCCAAACTTATTTTTCCTTTTTCCTGAAGGAAACTAAGTATTTAGTTTCAGCCAAAATAATTTTGCTTGCATTTGGAATTCTACATTTTAAAAAAATTAAGTAAGTTAAGTCTTAAAACAAACACACAAAAAAGAAATACTGTATAAACCCCCATGAAATTGAAGCATTTCGGCTTTTTCACTCTTCTTTACCATTATTTTTGGACAAAGCTCAGCACCAGCATTGGCACAAGTCTGTGAATAGTTTTGGTCAGCTCAGTTCTGTGGCGTTTTGAAAATCTAGTATTTTACAAAAACTTTCACTGCACTCTGCTCTCAGTATTCTCATTTACAGATGGATAAAGCTGGGCAAAGATAAGGGAAGTATAGAACATTAGAGCACAAGATGAGTCACCAGCCGTTCTGGGAACAAAACCCACATCTTCTCACTGTGAATGCATGTCAGAGCTCCCAGAAATGATGGAGAATTAATGAAGTATGTTCTAATGTGAATTAACACAGAGAAACCCAAGTTCCATCCACCCTCGTCAACATGTGAAAAGGTACATGAGGGTGGATCAAAGAGCGTAAGCACCATTGAAATTTCCCTGTTTAACCTCCCACTTGCCAAAAAAATCCCAGTTTTTCAAGAAACCAAGTGGGAGAACAAGTTTTACCCATGCAAAGGAAAGCCTGAAGCTGAGTGACTGCTCAGGAGAACATTTTTAAGTTCCCCTTCCTGAAGCACTCGAGCAGAACTTCACGTTATCACTTATTTGTGGGAAGCCAACTGCAGGCTGGTGGGACAGAAAAAGAAGTGTCTGGCTTGGGGACCCCCTCTGTCTCCCCTGAGGCAGAAGCACTGTGCTCCCACACGTTTGTGGCTCTGCACTGCTGGACCCCAGTGGGACACCCACACCCCATTCCCGCTGTTCCCTGGAGGAAAGCCAGCGTGGGGACCTCCTTGGCTCATGTAGCACCTCTCTCCCACAGCCTGGTGCACTGTGCAGCTGGAACCCCACAGCCAGAGGCAGTTCTGCTATTTTTGGCAGGGCTGAGGGAAAACCTGCATGTCTCCAGCCTCCCCACTGGCCAAGTGGGAGTAACCAAAAGGGAGCTGCTTTGTACCTGGCAGCAGGTCCCTAAAAGCCCTGCACAGGTGAGAGGCAAAGGGGCCACAGCAGGTTGGGGCAGGGGGCAGGAGCCAGCTGCGGTGCCAGGCTGTTGCAGGGAATAAAATGTAGAGCTTAGCAATGCCATAAGCTGCCTTCTTCCAGCAGCAGTGGGGGAAGGAGGGATGTCTGGTATTACAAGTCCATCCCAGACAAACCATTATGGTTTTACTATGCTACGTTTTATAGAATAGTTTAAGATAAAAACGGTGATTTGTCTAATACTGTACTACTTACATTATAGCATTAAAAATACAATTTTACTATAATAATTTCTTCTCCCCCAGGCTTTTATATCTATAAAAGAAAGTGCATATGGCTCTATAAATCATATGAGACCCAATAAACCCTTCCTCTGCCAAGCACTGCCTTTAACTTTCTCCTCAAATACAACCAGCAACATTTTTCCTGCTGTCGTCAGATATGCTTTGCTTTTGAGCCTAAAAGTGATTGGATTGGTCTGATGACCACTTGGACAGTGTGTATCTCATCAAAAATGAGGCAGATGCAATTTCTGCCTTCAAGTTCTCACACAAATCTCCCCAAAATGTACCAGCAATTTAGCCACGTGCTAATTTCAAGCGTGTGGGTAACCTCATGTGCAGAAGTCCTCATGCCTCAGGCAGGTTTAGATCCCTTTTGATCTTAGTTAAAACGCACGTGAAATTCTGCACATTCACGTTGTTGCACCTGGTACAAAATTATATAGCATGTTTGTATGTTTGTAGTTAACATACTCTGTTGGGAGCATACAAAGCTAAACCCCCTTTTGCCTTCAGTCAGTTGCTTATAAGAAAATATTTCTAGTAAATCTAAACAAGCTGAATTCTTCCTTCCCTCTTCCCTTCCCCCATTGCTGCCTTGCATTTTTTGAGAGCCACTCTCTAGGCAGAAATCTGTGCCTCTTACTCCTGCTTTCAAGTTACAGTTCAGGGCTGAAGTCTGATCATGTTTGCATGGCTTTAAAAGAAAAGAGACAATGCATCAGCTTATAGACATTAATTAAAACACTAAGTGCTGTAATGGCAACTGGATGCTAAATTGCTCTTTGCATTGTCATTCATGAAACTGCTTGGAAATTCTAACAGGCAACTTTCAAATTACTATATAGAATGCTTTAAAAATTACTCTGCTGAGTTTCTGACCTTATTTCCTCTTTAAAGAACTTCTTGCATATGGATGTCCCAATGCAGGCGTTGCATTTATCAAGTCCCAGGAAAGTCCGGCCAAAACTGTAGCTGGGTTTGATGTGGGGCACAGACGGAGAAGCTGTTGCTGCTGTGGAAGGGTTAGAGATCAGAGCCAAAACCAGGAGCAGCATCAATGGATCTGCAACTCTGGAGCAAAGGCAGCATATCCAGCGCCCCATCTACAGTACTGGAGAGATCTGCTTTTAGAAAGTTGTCCCTCTCTAGGATTTCAGTCTTTTTTGATGACTTCAGCCTGCAGTGGTGAGCCACACAACACAGCGAGACACTCTGGGTGCAGGAGACACTGCTGCAGTCCCCATCCTGCCAGCTGGTCACTGGCTCTATTGGCCTGAGGTTTGGGTGGGAAAGATATGCCGTAGGGTGGGGAGAAGGAAGTACATGGAGGATGCAGATAACTTGGGTTGCCATGGTTATCTTTCCTTTCCTTGTTGCAGCTGCTTTGGCCCCTGCTGACCCTCCCATCAGCCGACTTGGAAAACAACACGAAGAAGTGCTCATCTGCACTTGGTGCAGACAAATGAAGGATATCCTGTCGCTGGAGAAAAGGGCACATGTGGGACACTAAGTAAAAAACTGGTTTGGGAGGAGTAATAGCATGGCAGAAATGCACATTTTACCAGAAGTGAGATCTTTGGTGTTGCTTTATTCCTGGAGATTTATGATGATGCACAGCTTGACTTCTCAGATGCTTTCTTGGTTTGGTTTTTCCTCCTCATGAAAGCACTGGAAAAGGTGTCAGGTGGAATCATCACTGTTCTGATTTTCTGCAAACAGTATTGTCCAGCAGTGACAGCACCACAGTGTTTCGTGCCACAGAAAGCAGGATAGCCTGCAGCTTTCCAAAACTCTCAGCTGATAGAGCAGTCTGACCTCTAAGCCCATTGGAAAATGGGGTTTTCAGCAAGACTTCTGTGCTTTTGAATGTCTTTTCTTCATGGTCCTGGCACTGGAAAGAAGCTAGAGAAATGGACAGGAGTGAACTCAGGAGAATGTCAGGTTTCAGATAGACTTTGAGATTACTGTAATCACACCAAAAGCTGTTCTTGTTAGGACAAAGACTTGGAAGTTATGGGAACTGGTGGCTGCCCAGAGATCCTGGCACAGAACTATGCCAGGAACTCTGGCAGGCTGCTGTTCAGGGCCAGGAAAGCACACCTTGAATGAGCAAGTGGTACTCTGGCTGCAGGCAGCACGTGTTGCTGTGGTGACACTGGGCTTTGGTCCTCCCCTGTCCCCAGCTGTTGTGTTTTCTTTGATGTGGGAGGCTCTCCTGGGCTGTATCTCACCCTGGGAGCAGTGAGGAGAGGACTGAGGCTTCTCATCACCCCAGCTGGACTGCTCCCACCAAGTGGGCAAGCCACTTCCTAGCACATTTTTAATAGAACAAAAGATGCATTGTAGTCACCATTTATTATCCCTATTGGCATTTAGTCACATCCTGATGGGACTAAGGAACATGACAGCCACAGGGGTGCACGCTGGGCTCTGCAATTACACCTTGCTTTCTGGAGGGGCTGCTTGAGGAGGGTGATCCTAAAGCAACTTCAAAAAGTACAAAAACTCATTAGTTGTGGCACTGGGGAGATCCAGGATCTCTCCTTGGCTCCACACCCTCGTGGAAGGTTGCTTTGCCTCCTGGTCCATCCCTGTGCACAAAATGGAGATGGTGACATTTAGGGTTTGTCTAGAGGGTACAGCACAGACAGAGGAGGATAACGAGCCCTGCTGAGAGGAAAGGGGGACGTAATGAACCCTGCAGAAGTTGCAAAGCATAGGGGCTGGGCACTGCTGATACACCAGCAAGTGCATTCAGCACACGACTCTGCTTTGAGCCATCCTCACATTTGGCCTAATACTCCAGTATAAAACTCTTTGAAATACATTGGTGGAAAGAGACAGAACCAGAGCTAAACGTTAGCTGTGTCCCACTTCCAGAAGTTTATCCCTGCCCTTTTCTACTGCTGGTACATTGTTCCTCTCCCGTCTGCAGGAATCAGCCCAGATCACTGTTTCCTGCCAGTAGCTCTGCAATTCTGGCCATGCTCACATTGCTCCCTGCCCAGCTTTTCCCTGGATGGAACCAAAATTACACACTAG
Organism: Lanius collurio; assembly: GCA_020086605.1. Taxonomy (NCBI): domain Eukaryota; kingdom Metazoa; phylum Chordata; class Aves; order Passeriformes; family Laniidae; genus Lanius; species Lanius collurio. The sequence goes on from JACBWW010000007.1 coordinate 37,398,958, forward strand.
CAATCTGTCTTTATGTCCATTACCTGTTATATAAACTATGTATCCTTCAGTTTCTTTATTAATTCAATTGCCTTCCTTCTGTCTTCAGTCCTCTGCTGTAATTCTAAGAGCAGACACCCAGGCTCCTGTCCCTCCCTGCCCCACCTGTGCTGCCCCATGGAAAGGGGGAGGGCTTCAGCCTCTGGGGGTGGTAACTGAGCCTTTCTGATGGCAAGCCCCGGGCTCTGGCACAAAAACCAATACATGGGCAGCAGGGTTTCTGTGCTGATAACAATGCCTCCATGTCTGTGTTGTTCTTGAACTTTTGTGTAGTTCAGGAACATATAAAGCATTGTTTATCTCTGCCTAGGAACAGCATGTGTAAGAGTGCTTTTGTGCAGTGTATCACACCTGCATCACCTTGAAGTGTTATAAAAGCAACTCTTTATTCAAAGAACGGGAGCTCCATCCTATCCACCTCAAGCTTGCTGGCATTTGCATTTACCCCCGGGGTCTGAGCTCCCTCCTTCCCCCAGACATTTCTGCTCAGGCTGGGCAGTCACTGAGCACAGATGATGTGTGTAGGAAACACTCATTCACGCTCACAGCACTGAAAACCCAAAGCTTAAAAATGAGTAGATATACATCTGAACTAGCCCAGAGAGGCAGGTGAGAAACCACAGCTCGCTGAGTGTTGTGAGAGGGGCTGCGCTTCTGAAAGCAGCCTCTCTTTTACTGAGGTCCTTCAGCAGGTAATGTCAAACCTGGATTTGTTTTCCTTTCTTTCTGGTGACATGGCACGCAGGTATCGTGGTCAGGTGGCAAACAGCCAGGTCTACAGAAGCCTTGTAGGTCTTCTCCTTGTGCCAGGATGTGGGATTTTCAGGGCATGGATCACTGTAGGGTCTGCTGGAATGAAGGGCTGGCCCTAACAACCTGGTGGGAACTTCACAAAACTTGCAACAACAGACTGCTATGGAACACCATTAACCATGTGAGAACACGGCCCTAACAGAAAAGCCTAGTTAGTGTTCTAAAAGTTATAATTTCTAAAAATCTTTAAAAAGGATCAGTATGAAAGTACTGCCCTATCAAAGTCAGATGAGTTGCAGAAAAGCTTTTGGAATGGTTTCTACCAACAGTGTTTATCCAACCTCTGTTCCCTAGTCCCTCCTTTCCCCACATGCCATGAGGGGTGTGAAAACACACCTGCAATCACAGCTCCACTTGTGGCCACAGCCATGTGGGCCCCAAACCCCCCAGTCCCTGCAGGGCCCAGTGGCTGGGGGTTTGGGTGGGTATGGCTGTGATCTCCAACTGCTGAGGAGGGAGAGGACCTGCCCTCCTTTGCTACTGCCTCTGGGGGAGATCAGGAGAGCACAGGCTGATTTTTCCCAAGAATTCATGGTGTGAAATACACCTCTTGCTTAACCGACCTCCAGGTTCCCACCCAATCCATTAATGCAATCCAGCTGTTCCCCACTGCCTCTTTCCACCCCAATCTATTGCCCATCTTGCCCGATCAATGCCAGCTGCCCCCAGGGGTGGGTTTCATGTTGGCAGAGCCTTGCAGCCTCCGTCTCCCCATCTCATCAGTGCTGCTGGCTGGCTCACTCCAAGCAAAATGTGGTGCTAGTTCTATGCTCTGGATCGAACTGGGACACTGGAAATGACTTTGCAGAGCAAGAGACCTTTTTAATTACCTAAAATTACTTAAATAATTTGGGATAACAACCAAGATAAGTGTTTCAAAACATCGCAGATGCAGAGGATCAGAAGGTGCAGTGCTGCTGCTCCTCAGCTGACACTGCCACCAAGGTCTTTGCTGTTATTGACCTGCACCTGCTCAGGGGGATTTTGCTGCTTGGCCAACCTAAACAGCAGGTGTTGGGTGCCACATCATCTCAATCTTCCTCTTCAGCCCAGGTTTGCAAAAGAGCCTTCTCAGCAAGTATGGGGTTGCTGGGCAACAGGGTATTGCTGGGCGGGTTGTGGGAGGGCTGCATCTCATTGCCACGCACCGAAAGGAAACAGCAGGCAGGAAAAAAATCGAAGTTTTAATGGAAGAGGAGAGGCTCCTGCTCTTCCTGAGCTTCTCAGTAAGCCCTGCCTGGGTCTTGCTGCGGGCAGGGCCCGGATAAGACCTTGGCTGCCACACAGAGCAGCTTTGCGGGACAGGGTGGAAATCAGCTTGGGGTGTGGTGCAACCATGATTATTCTTAATAGTATTTTTCATTAATCACATCCAAGATAATCAGTAAACTATTGCCAAATAATCAGTAGAGACTTGGTATCAAACTGCTTATCACTTCAATCCCAGTTCAGGCTGGATGTGTGGATTAATAGCTAGAGCAGCTTGACACATTTTCAATTCTTTCAAAACGAAAAATGTGTCTCTTTGAATGGTACAAAACTCCCAGCACTTGGGAGGATGCGATCACTTCCTTTTTCTCCGTTTTCCTCCCAATTGCATGTTTACGAAAGAAACATCTGTTCTGAAGAGATCTGCAACAGAAAATTTTTGTTCCAGTTGGATTTGCAATGGACAACTTGTGTTACAGAGTCTTTTTCTCCCCACCCTGTTTCTTTCCCTTTTTCTTTTGCTGAAAGAGAAAGGAAGAGGAGGAGAAAAAACTCAAGCAAGCAAACCCCACTGCCCAGACAGTACAAATGCAGATGGAGAAAAGGGCCACTGAGGTGTGGGTGGTGTGAAACACCACAGCTGAGCTGGAAGGGAGTGTTAGCACTTCAATTCTTTTTGAGAAGGTTTGATATTGTGTGTGTATGGATTTTTCTACATTTTGAATCAATGAAAATACTAAAAGAGAAATACAAATGTGACTTTCTTTTTGTTTTGGTCTTACCAGGGAATAATTTCTATTGTTTGATAAGATTGGATATAATTAGTCTGAAGCATCAATAATCTAGTATATTAATTATATAAAAATTGGTATTGTTTTGTATCTGTGGTATTTTTGGATTCTCCCTGACTCCATTCTTCTGCTGCAGAAGAGGAAACCTGTTGTTCTTTGGGAAATCTTTACATACTGGTAGGCAGCTGGAAGAAAAAGCCAGTGAGAAGAAAAGCCTCAGGCACTGCAGTCAACAGATAAGGCCAGTTCTAGTTTGTGAGAGGCTGAAATGTCAGTACAAAAGGCCACTGAATGCTATCAGCTTCTGTGGTGTTTGCAGCATTTATGGGAGACTGTGCCAAGCAGCAAAAAGTGTGGAAGAGGATCCTGGATTTTGGTGCATCAGTATCCACAGACAGAAAATGAGGTGCAGGAATCTCGAGCCTAAGGGAAAATGATAGTGAAAAGAAAATTGGCTGCACACCAGAATGGGGTGTGCTGGTCACTCCCTGCATGAGGGAAAGAGGCTTCGGAAGGGAACAAAGCTCCTCCTCAAGGAGCAGTTGTCCTTGGTGGTGACTTTGCATGGGCTTCTTGACCATTGGTGCAACCAAGCAGCTCCTTAGGTGGAGTCCAAGTCCGTGTGACTGCAACTGAAACACCAGTGCCAGTGTCGTGGTGTTTTCTTTCTGTGATTCTACAACAAAGAAACAAAATATCCCTTCCTGGGAAAAAAAATAAACAAACAAATAGATAAACTCTTCTTATAGGAAGCCAGAAATATATTCACATAATGCAATTTTTCAGAGGGGAAAGACCTACCCACAATATTTTTCTTGGATGTGTGCTGTTGGTTCAGCATCCCAGCAGTTGAAAGGATTAAAAATAACACAGACTTTCTATGTTATTCAGATTTTTGGTCATCTTCCTCTGCAAGGCAGCAGCAGGATGAAACATGGTCTTCTAAAATAAAAATGGCATGGCAGAGAGACCCTTTTGGAATGGGTTGGCCAATGAACAAGAGCTGTTAAAAAAAACAGCCTGCTTTCCAAGACCAAATTGAAACCCATTTAAAATATTGGTATGAAAATATTCTTTCTGAACTTGTTACCTGGCAAAAGAAAACTTTTAAAAAAATGCCCTGAAAGAATAAAATACAACAGATATTCGATCCAGTGGTGGACTGCTAGGCCATAAATTTATCAATCAAACCACAACTTTATTCTTTATACCCATTGTTTGGCTCCATTTGTTTTCTGTCCATCAGAGTGGAGTCTCTGGTTAATAATTTTAACCAGCTGTATCATGCCAGCTGTCTGGATGGAAGGAAAAATGGTTTGGGAGAAAGATGTAGAGAGTGCTTTGAGTAACCTTGGGAATGGTTTTGACTGGTACCCAGTGCTAGGACTGGGGAATTTCAGTATGAATTTTAACAGTACAAGTGCACTTTAGGCAGCGACCTTTGTTTTTCCCACATACCAAAGGGAATGTGTGCCCTACAGTCTTTAATGTTTTTGTAAGAATGCAACTGACATTTGCAGGTGACAATTTTCCATATTCATAAACAATTTTTGATATTCAGGCATTGATTGCTGTTCAGGTGTGTTCAGAGCTGGTACAGACCAAGTTCTGTTGTGTCCAGTGCAAGTAGGAAGAGGTTCTTAAAAACTGGTAAGTGTATTAATTGGAAGGAAAAATTAATCAAGACATGAAAAGTATTGATTTTTTTGTATTTTTTTTTCATCTCTCTTAAAACCTTGGCTTCTCTTCTGGCTATAAATATGGGGTTTTAATGTTTTGGTAACTACATTTGTGACCTAGGCCGCCTCCATTCTCTTTAGCCATTTTCTCCCACCAGCCTTCTCCTTGCATTTTAGAAGAAATAACAATCAATTGAAGGAGAGTCCTCAAAAGCCCCCCAGGTCTAAGCAGATTTACTGTCCAAAAAACCTTTTCTACATGTAAGTGTTGGTCCTGCAGTGTGAAACAGCAGAGCATAGACATAAATTGTATTTGTTTTGGCTTTTGGAGAACTCAGGTAGATGATTCAATGCTTTATTCCACTGGGGTTTGTATGTCTGGATACAGATTTTTTAGGATAGGCACCAAAATCTCTGTTAACAAAGCAAGGTAAGTGAATAAATTCCTTAAACATGGCTTGATCTCAGATGAGGTTCAGCCATGAACTCAAAGAAAAGTGCATATCTCATGTTCTGTGGTCAATCCCAGCATGCCTAAACTCTGTAACATAGCCTGTAATGCCTTGGCTCCACTTGAAATTTCGTGTGTTACCCAGAACCTTTGAAAGCTTGTGGCATGGGCTCTGTGTGCTCTAGCACATTGCCAGATTAGGAGGGGGAAAAACAGAAAGAAAAAGGAAAAAAGGTATGCCAAAATGTGAGTTCCAATGGGTTTTAAGCCAAAAAAGGAGACCATACATATCTTCAGAGGAGAAAATACTCTAGAAAACTCCTAGAAAGCCATAGGCAAGAAGTGCCATTTCTTTTCATCAAAATGCTTCCCTCCATTGCCAGTTCATTACTTTTTCCTTTAACCTCTGCAGGGGACAATTGTGCATGTCACCCTCCCTTACATCAAACACTTCTTTTTCTTTAGCACTCTCAAAGTGAATTGGAGACTACTTTGAAGATTCATGTTAGGAAATGAAGTGCATACACATACCCACATGCAAACACCTGCACAGGCTCATGGAGGCATCTGTGCTGCTCTTCCTTGCATTTCCAGTGACTTTGTGTTTCTGGCAACAAATTAATCTGGAAGTGGAAAACCAAGAAAGGGTTAATTAAAAAAAAAATAGCAAACTTTGCCTTGTTTGCACTGATTTTGCATCAGTTTCCATGGAAATGGAAGTAGAACAAGCCAAGAGCAGTAGTGTAGCCAACTTCAGCTGCTGGCTTCTAGTTCTTGCTCTTGTTTCCATGGAAATAGATGCCAAATCAGCAAAAAATAAGGTAACTTGTTTTAAGATAGTAGAGTTTTAGAGGCTTGTCCTTATTTAACCTCAATCAGGAAGATAGCTGGTGAGGGGAGGCAGCCAGCAACTCAATGAAAACTTTCAGAGGCTCTTTCAGCATCTGACTGCTTGTTGAACTTTGGAGAGAGTGAATTCACAGGGCAGCCACCAATCTTCAGAAACATTCTGCAGCTTTCCTGCATCTTGTAAATAAAATACATTTTCCTCTTGGCACAGACAGTCACAGCAGTCTGTGGGAGCCCAAGCTTACATCTCTTTGCATTGCCACCATGCAAGTGCCTCCTGAGGCTGCCTTTGCCTCCCTGAGCTCAGAAAGAGATGTGCTTTTCCCAGCTGCAATATGCAAACTACTCCCATTCCAAAAGCAAAACTCTGTGTCTCAGCCTATGGAGAGAGAAGCAAAGGAGCGTTAGCTGGGGGAATTCCTGACAGTGTTTTACAACAAACACCCCATTTTCTTTTTTTCCTAATCCATGAAGGCAAAATTTCACTGAGATAAAAGAAGTTGGCCATAACCTTGCTTACAGCAAAATGTGGATGGGAAAGCAGAACTGAATCCAATCAGGTAAAAAAAAAAATCTTCTGTAATTTCAAGAACTGAAATTTCATCCAAAACTCATTTTATTAAAACAAACTTTAATAGAAAGTTATTTCAAGGTTGGCCTTTAATCCTTAGCTGTTGCTGTGACGGAACTGTCTGTAGGGAAGAGTATTTCTTGGTGGGAAAGAACACAACACAAGTTGTGTGAAAACAGAGATGAGAATCCCATCCTGGGCCCCATTGTTCTTTGAATTGCTCTCAAATTGGGATCGTTGCCAGCTATCCTCAACCTCTCTTTCCCCACAACCCCTTTGCTTACATGTTCCTTAGGCTTCTCTTGAATAAGCTGCAAAGACACCCTTAGACAGGGGATCATGTCACAGGCCACTTGTGGCCCCTTTTTTGGTAGCAGAATGTATCTGGAAACCGTAAACGTGGGTATATGTTTTAAAAAAAAGTTCTTGGCTGGCATTTGTGGCGAAGTAAATGCAATTCTAATGAGGCATTCCTTCATTTGCAGCATTACATTTTTGCTTTTAGGGACATAAAATCTGCTCTTGCAAGGGCACGTGCTTTGCTTCACACACGAAGAATATTCCCTCGGGCTGCTGGGTGAGTAAATAAATGAAAAGTGCAGGCCAACCTAATTTTAAAGAAGTGCATCAGGTCTAGACTGGGGCCTCAGAGTTGTTAATTTTAGGTATTACAAGGAATGTGCTCATTTTCTGACTGGTTTCTGTGGATCTTCTTTGAAGAAAACCCAAGAAACATCAAGCCCTTCAAGAAATTGCCAAAAAAGAATTTTTTGCATAACGAACACTTAAACACATGGGAGGTTTTTTATTTTCTTTTTTGACAGCACACATTGGAACTTTCTCCAGTTGCTCTATCAGACATTTATTGCTGCTGTTGCTGCCATTATGTGATTTCTTTGAAGCTGTTTTTGAGCTGTTGGGGTCCTGTTTGAGGGAGGAACCCAGTGCTGTGTTATTTATGATGCTCCATGACATTTCACTAGTATTTCCCCTGGGAAAGCTTTAGCCTCTTCCATAATGGCAAAAAAATATCAGGGAAGCAATGGAAAGCCAACTCAGACATTGCAAGGGGAAATGTGGGAGGTGGAGCTGAGAGCACCACTGCTCCCCAGGTGTTTGTAATTCAGCTTTCAGTGTACTTTTTGGACTCTCCATTACACAACAGTTCATTATCCTCCAGGCTTGCAGCAGTGCTTCCAGGCCTCCAGGTCACTAACCTGCACAAACGTCATCTCCTCTGTCTCTCTCTGGTTAAATCACACCAGGAGGAAAAATGGGAGCTGTTTGCCAACTCTTCTGCAAGCAGCTCAAAGCACCATGGCACAACTCAAAGCATCATGAGAACAAACTAGAGAAAAAGTTTTGGAGCCAAAACCAAGATAAAGCACAAAAAAAAAAAAAAGAAAAAAAAGAAAAAGAACAAGGTCTGACATGAGGTGCATGCAGTGAAAAAATGACACATGTGCACTTTTCTGTGAGTTTCATAACTTTGGCACATCCCTGGAGCGTGCTGACAGCTCTGTCCTGGGAATCCAGCTCTTCCAGCCCACCTGGCCCTGCTGCTGGCCCTGCCCTGGTGTCCCCGGGAGGCTCTGGGAGGGGGGCACAGAACAAGGTGTGGCAGGAGGGGTGGAGGTGTTCCAAGCAAGCACAGGCTGTCCTCTGCTCCTCCTGCAAAGTGACTGCTCCCAGAGCACAGGCTGCTCCCATCAGGAGGGAGTATCTCACTGGGGAAGTGCAGCTTGCCATGGGTGCAGGGAGATGCCATGCTGGGAAATTCCCTCCTCTGGGCTTTGGTCAAAAGTCAGTGAAAACCTCCTCCCAGAGGCACCTGGCAAAGCTGGATGGTGATTGAATAATTTGTAAAAAACACAATCACTCCATCCCTGCTGGTTCCCTGTGCTGGGCAGGGGGAGGTGGACAGAATGTGGGGCTGCTGCTACCTCCTGCAGCTGACACCCCAGGGTGCTCCTGTCCTGACCCCTGAGCCTGGCAAGACATCCTCTCTTTTTGGCTCTGGTCTCAGCTTATCATCCATCTCAATTCCAGCTCCATCCCTGAGATCCTACTTGCTCTCCCAACTTTTTGGGGCAAGCCAGAGTGGACATGCATGACACCTTGACCTGTGAGAGCCCCTTCTGCAACTGAGACATGGGCTTAGCAAAGAGCAAATGTGAGCAGTGAAGCAGCACAACTGCTTTGCTCCAGAGCTCAGCCTTGGCTGGGACATGACCTTTGTCCAGCCATCTCACCAGTGCACTCTTAATGCTTGGGAGTTTTCTCAGTATCTGCAAAATTTCTTAGGTTAGTTTAAAGTCTAATTTGTCCTTCAATCACAGAGTCATGTCATGTTTTTTTCCTCCTTCATCCATGACTAGATAAGGCTGCCTTGTGTATAGCTTGCATCATGTACCTGTACAGCGTTCTTTATTTTATGTTATTGTTTGTACTAATGATTTTAATCATGGAGGTTTTTGCTTTGGAAATGGAAGGCCTGTAGCTTTCACAGCACAGATGGGAGATAAAAGCACCATAATCACAGAGTGGGATCAATGAGACTTTTTCCAGGAAGCTGCTAAAGGCATTATTTGGCATTAACAAAGAAAGGGATAATTAGAAAATAGGCAGACAAGGCTTTATTCCTGTAATTAATTTCCAAGTTGGAAGTTCCCTAGTGCTCTTCTGTTCAAAAGTGACAGCATATGACCATTGCAAAGGAGATGTGTATTAATCATAAAGCAGAAATGGGGAGGAAATTGAAACATGTGTTTCCACTGACTTTGAAAAGAAAAAACCTGCTGCCTGCAGTGTATGTGTATTCTGACTGTATGTGAAGAAAAAAAACAATTATAAATAGTTATTGATACATTACATGAAAGGCGAGAGGAGGATATAGCCAAACTTGGTTTCCTGGGAGACTGGGCAGTCCTCTCCAGAGAGAAAAAATAATGCTCAGGAGTCACTTTGATAGCTTGAGGCTGTGCTTATGTTTGCAGCTGCTTTTTTCTGCACTAATTTCCTACAATTACTATCAGCCCCACTGATGGCCACAGTGATGGAAGAAGTGTTCAGCAAACTTCCTCTGCTTCCTTTCATTTTAACACTGTCAAAACTGTTTCTGAACAAGAATAAGTGGATCTGCTTTAGGAATGCCAGCAGCCACAGCTGTCTTGCTCACAGCCTTGCTCCCATCTGGATCTTCAGCTTTTTAACAGGCAAACTGAACATCTTCCCCCGGGTGCTACAAGGGGTGAGGTTGGAGAGCTCTAGCACTGGTGTTTTTACTCAGAAACACTGGATCCCCTCAAGACAGCTGGTGCTGCACACAGAGACCCGTATTTATTTTTTATTTTATATATTTTTAATATGGACAGCCTTACAATTAGGTTTGTTCTTTCAGTTTGGGTTGAACTGATATTGTTGGCTTTGTATCCTGGGAGGCTTGGCTGATGCCTGGTGTAGGTGAACATAACACTCATGGTGCCTCCTCACACCACGAGGAATTCACAGCCAGCACACACTTGCAAGTTCCCATTTGTGCAATTTTGGCATTGACTGTAGAACAATTGTGCCTTCAGCTGCAATGTAGCATGTATGTATTTATATATACCATCATTCACATGGCAAAATCCTTCATGTGCACACACGCTCTCTTTGAAATGATTTTCTCACTTATTTGCTCATAAGGTTGGTTAGATCTCTTTGCTTACATTCCTCTTCAGCTTCCCCCAGCTCTAGACCTTCAGGCAGGTGAACTTGGCGTCTCACTTTACAACTGGATCCAAAAAATTGCATAAAGGTAAGAAGATTACATACAGATTCTATATGGCTTTATTTTTTCAGAGTTCATTCAAGGACAATCCTTCTTTTAGGTCCCATTCCTAAAGTTTCTTTGCCTAAAGCAGAGAAATATGTACACGAGCTTATCACAGAGCTATACCCAGCATTTCACAATGTGCAGCTGGCATTTGCTGATGGCAGCACTGGTGGAGAGCTCTGTGTTTCCCAATGCATGGAGAGAGTGTTTGAAACAACAGTTTTCTTTTCTATTACTTGTTAATTTCCATATTCTGTTCTCATTGCAGGAGCTCCAACAGTTTGCTCTCAAGCAAGTGATGCTATTTAAGTTCTCCTGGAAATACTTCTTACACATGCAGGAATAAAAAAAATAAAAAAATGATCTGCATGTCCCTGGCAGAAATATCTTCTGAAACCGCTAATGGTTTTCTTACCTCACAGCTCTATCCACAGAATGTTCCTGCATTTACCATTCCAAATCACTGCAGTGATGGCTTAACTCAAGACAGACAAGCTGCTGTTCTCCTTCCAGTGAAATGATTTTCTCCTGATGTGTGTCCTTCAGTCCCATTTTTAAACATAATCTGGGAAAATCACCCCAATCACTGTCAGTAGTCAGTCTTTGGCCAGTGGTTGTAAGGCAAGACTTCTTTTTTATCTTTTTATCCATTTTATTTTTTTATCCATTTTTTAATTTTTTTATCCATTTATCTCTTCATCTATTCTCTTCATCTCTTCATCTCTTCTTTATCTCTTATCTATTCTCTTTTAAAATAAAGTTTATTATTTTTCACAGAAAAAAAACTTTAAAATTTTAATTATGTGAATCCTTTTAGAAGGCAGCACTAATTATTTTTGATTTATAATTATAAATCAAGTTTGCAGAAAGGCATACATATGAATGTCAAGTACCTAAAATATCTTAAGAAAGTACAGAATAAGAAACGAAAAAGGCTCCTAAATTACAATTTTCCAGAGCATTGAGATTTCATACTAACATAGGCAAAAATACTTGCTTAGGATACAACTTGAAGGTGTGACAGGACACAATGTTATCCTTTTACAGCCCACGTAAGATATGTTATGATGCACTGCAGTCACTGCAAAACAAAAAACTTCAAAGAAAACTTAGTAATACCTTGATTAATGCAAATTTTATGAAACATTCAAAAGGATATTAACATGTACTCAAACTTCATCCCTCGTTGGCAAATGTAAATGTAACATTTGGCTAAATAATTGTCAAAACTTCCACATTCAGAATATTTCAGTAGTTGATTAGACTGTGGAATTAACTTTTGTGTAAATCTTCCTGAACCTTTTGATTAGCTTCCCAATTGTCACTGGGAGTTTATCATAAAAATTACAGTAGCAAGCTTAAAATTAATTGAACATCCCTAGAACTAAGAGTCAACTAAATTGAAACCTTTTTAGTTATTGCACTGTTCTTACTCTTTGCTCCTCCAGAAGACAGAGCAGCATTTTGGCTTGTCCTAGAAAGGAGTCCAGCTTGACTGCAGGCAATTCCAGCCTATGAAGAGACCCAAAATAGACACCTGGCTCATTCCCAAGCCATAGTTTCCAAGTGAACCAGCTCCCAGCTCAGTCTCAGCCATCTCTCACTCACACAGAGACAGACTCTGCTGCACCATTCATGCTCAGCAGTGTGTCAGTCCTCAATTAATAACACAGGCTACACCCAGAATCAGGCATTTATTCTCTGTCAACAGTTTTAAGACAATCTAGATCTCCATAATGGCCTTTCTTTGTGGAGATAGAACTCATTTGCTCTAACCCCTCAACTGTGGCTGTCCTATTAAGGCTCTGTTGGACTATTAAAAAATCCTCTCTTTGAGCCCAAGTCAGCACTGCCCTGGCCAGCAGCACAAGGAGGTCTGTGTGGGAAGCACAGTCCCTGGGCTGTCCCAAGGTGCTCCCACCCTGTTCAGAAGGTCTGACATAACTTCACCGATTATTGGCAAGGAATTTTGGGCTTCCGAGCAAGAAAAAAATAATTTAAATTCGTGGTTTTCTTTGCTGTGAAAGGGAAATTAGTTTCTTACCCACTCCTCCTTCCAGACCGGGATATGACTCAGATCCTGATAGTTTAAGGATGATCAGAGCCGATACTGGATTTCTTTTGTGAGAGGTGTCGTAGCTGTACTAAACGCTGAGGATAAAATTACCTTCTGCTGCAGTCTGCTGCTCCTGGAAAACAAGCAGGACTTCTTCCTGTGCATTGACTCTTACGTAGCTGGAGGTAGATTGGTTTTCATCTGGACTTCAGTCAAATTCACAGTTTTAGGACTTCCCATCTAATGCAATCTCAAATTCTGGTAAAAACACCTTCTTCTTGTATGTAAAAAGAAACATACTTGTGCAGCTTTGATAGTGCTGATAACTGGGCAATGTACATCATGGGCAATCACTTCAGAAAGGTTTATGTTTCTGCTGAGCTTCCAAATGAAAAGTATTGCAAGGCAACCTGGGGTTATTTGTGGTGCTAACAATGCATATTTTTGAGGGTCTCTGGTTTCCTGTGGCGCCTCATCCTTAGGGCACTCCTGCTGGCACACATCCTTTTCCCAAGCCCAAAGCCACCTGGCAGCTACAGCAGGAAGAATGAAAAGCAACATCCCACTTTCAATGGTAAATTATCAACCTATGCATGATTTTTTGTAACAATCTACCCGTTTGCTCTCCTGCAGGGATAAATTACTTGTGTCTGGACTATACTGTAGAAGCAGAAAGATTTCATAATAATCCCATATCTTATACTCCAAATCATGAACGTTTCTCCTTTATTTTAAAGCATGGGAATATCTAAAGCAATATTCTCCTCCTGCAGACTTAAAATAGTTTTGAAAGCCAAAGTCTTATTTTGCCTCTGACATTGCCTTTAACTTAAACACACAAACATGCATCTTATAGAAAAAGAACATTAAAATAATAATTACTCATTTTCAGTACCTGGCTTAAAATACTTTGCAAGTTCATTTATTTTTCAGATGGCTGGAACTGAGCACAGTCTGAACACCAGATATCTCCTGAGGCATTTCAAATACTATATCCCAAAGCAGAGCAGTCACTTAGTGTTGTTTGCTTTTGAAAATCTTGACTGTGGGTGACATTTCTGTTGGCTAGATCCCTTAACTCCGGGTAATACACAGCAGAAATGAACTGCCCCTCTGTACACATGCTCATGCCTTTTTAAAATGATATTTTAAATGTAAATAACTCCCTGAATACTCGAGGTTCAATCAGCACATCGTCCTTATACATAGGACGCCTCAAGATGGCACTCTTGAACTACAGAGTTTTTCAGGGAGGCTGATTAGGAGTTTCTTGCAAGGGGAAAAAAAAAAAGAGAGAAATGCAATGGTGAGTGTGAACCTGAGCAGGAATAACCAGAGGAAATATCGAGCAGAACAGCAATATCAGACTAAGGCGTGAAAACCTATCAGAGTTCCCATGGCAAAATGTACTTCCAAGCACAGGTTATTATAAAAATTAGGGTTGATAAACTCCCCCCAAATTTTGTGAAAAAATCCACAGTTTTTTTGAAGCTTCGTCCAGTTTTTTATCTTGCTCCCCATCCCCTATTCACGAGTTCCTTTTTTCTCACTGAAGGTGTTTCGATGTTACCTCATGTGTATCCTGGGGCTGGCTGAGGTGTTGCTCGTGTTTGGCACAGGTGTGAGGCAGAACACACTTATGTAGGATATTTATGCCAGGGGGATGTGAATAAAGGATGGTGAGCAGGAAAAAAACCCGGATGAAGCTTTGGTCTACAGATCACAGGTAGAATTTGGTTCCTCCTTCCATGGCCTCCCTCCGTGGAACAGAGGCTGTGCACATCTGTGACAAGAGACCTGATGGCTCCTCCCTGGCTGTTCCTGCTTTCTCCTGCAGCACAGGGACAGAGGGAGGAGACCCTGAAGTCCCTGAGCTCGGAGAGGGAGGAAGGACACCTTCCTGCTCTTCATTTGGGTGCTGCATCTCTCACCTACTCTTCAGACATCGTAGCATCATTCCCTGCAATTCCACTGGGCTCCTGGGTGGGAATGCTGCACAGAACTGTGTCAGCAGTGCCTGGGGGTTGGACAGGGCTGCTGTACCGTGGCTGCCAGGCAGTTCTAGAGCAGCTGGCTCCAACCAGGCACTGTGGTGGGTGAGGGAAAGGCTGGCACCAGCAGACCATCAGCCCTGTCCCATGGGGTAAGGGGGACTCAGACTTGCGTGAAAGAGGAGCTGGGAAGGGAGTCATCAGCTCCCAGGCCTCCTAGAGCCTTTCTTTCCCTCTTCATCTTCCCCTTACTCCATAAGAGGAAGTTTTATGGGATTCAGAGAGGTGAAACAGGAAGCAGCCATGGGAGGGAGGATGAAGATCATGGGGGACCTGCCCTGGCCTACAAAGACTTTTTGGTGTTTTTCTACCATAGCATTTGGCTTCCTTGCCATGACAGTTTTCCTCAGGTGTTGCTTCTCTCCGTGTTGCCTTTGGTGGCTGCATCCTGGCACGTCGGGGTCACAGCTGGCACCCTTCCAGCCCAGCAGCCAGCCTGCCTTGCTGGCCACATTGGAGCCACCATGCTGGAGGCAGCTGTGGATCGCTCTTACAAAATCATCTGCTGACTCACCCTTCCCTTGCTTGCCGAAGTGAAATCATGCCTGCCTTTAAAAATCTCATTGCAGCATTACATGAGACATTTATCCACTTCTTTCACTGTCATGAACTGCTTCAGATAAGCAGCTGTGAGGTTTTTGGGAAAGATAATGTGGTTTTTTTCTTTGCTCCAGGGTCTCTGAAATAGGCATTACTTCTTCTCTGCTTGCTGATACAAATATGAATCTGTTGAATCACTGAGGTGCTGGGAACTTGCCTTCTCCATTGCAGTGTGGGCTCAGACAGATGTCTCTGGGCCAGGTTTGGTTTAGGGACCAGCAATGTGAGGATTTTCAGTTGCTGTGCCAAGATTGGAGGCATTATTGACATGCACCCTGTTTTGCAGAGCCAGTGTCATGCATTGAATCCTTGCCCAAGCCAGGCTCTGGCACAACAGGGAGATTAGCTATCCAAAGCAAGAGCCTGATGAGTGATGGATTTGAGAGATGGACAGACAGGTTAAAAAATGAGTGGAATTTTGTTCAGGTTGAGCCAAACAACAGAAATGTGGGGGGGAGGTGTTATTTTTTTTTTTACTACATTTTTATCAAGATGGATTTTGGGGTTGCTTCTGATTTCATTACTTTTTGACTCAATGTTGGTTTTAATTCTGATTCACCTGACACAAAATTTTTTTTTTTTTTGCTTTAGAAAATAGTAGGTTCATTTTTAATTGGGAAAAAGCCTATATAAGTAAAAGGCTTTGGTGTTTCCCAAATTTAAGAAAGAGGAAGTTGCTTTTTCAGAAGGAAAGTATTTCAATACGACTTTAAGGAAAATATTACCTAATTTTTTTCTTTAGAAGAACTTACTCGCCAGTCATGATAAATCTTATTTATTTCATTTTGTGATGATTATTAAAACAGTATGGAAACCATGCTTTGGTAAGTGATATACTGCACCTTGGTTTTTCACACACACCCATGCCATGGGGCAAGAAGACAGTTTAGGACTTGGTGTTGCATCTCTCCTTTTGAGGTTCTGCATCTCTCACTTTCCCATTGTTTTCTTCTGTCATTTGAACTGCTTTGTATGCTTGGTCCTGGTGACATCTCTAGAATGTTTTCTACAGCTTAAGTAGATCCTCAAAAGCACCAAAAGTTGTGTAGAACTCATGCAAACGTGCAGTTCATCAGTTCAGAAAGGTACAAACAAAGACTTTAACAGCCTGCCATGTGAAAAGCATCATTTTTCTATCACTCCTGTTACACTGGTCATTTTCAGACCTCAGGTATTTACATACCTCCCATTTCTTTCTGATGTGAATAAATTCTGTTGGTTTTGTTTGTTTGTTTTTTCACATGTAACACCCTCTAAAAATGAAAACAATCTTTGAGCTTTGTACTGGAATTTTTTACTTTCACTAGCTGCAAGATGAAAGCTAATGCTCCCCTCTGTCTTAGGCTGGAATACTGATTTGCAGAACTTCTCACTGGAGGAGATGGCAGATATTTTTAAGTCGTGCTTGCTCTTTAATGTGGAGAGCCATCTCTGAGAAAAGTTTGCAAGATCAGGCCCACGGTTATCATTTAGTCAAACTGCATAATTCTTAGGTCTTTTAATCTTTTCTCATAAATCAATCCTCCAATCCCCTTAGTCGTATTTGCAGCTCGTCTCTGAATTCCTTCCAATTTTGCAATTTACATTATAATTAGGGCTTAGTGAAACTGATGAGAAAGTGATTTTTGGGGCCAATTTTTATGCCGCTTGTAAATATTCAAAATCTGGCTTTCCACAGGCTCGTGAGGGCCCCCTGAACTGCGTGACAATGGCAGGGACCTGAGGAACTCCCACTCCTGGGGCAAGGACAGATGTTTTGCCAGATTCTCCCACTGTGGCTTGCCACTAATTAGTATTCATTATCCCATTGATTTCTGTGGGACTGTAACTGCCTAGAGCACAACTCCCAGTGAATAAGGACGGGAGGATCTGTCCCAGCCTGCACACAGGATCACTAAATCACTCCCTGGTTTGACTCAAGGTGAGCAGTTGGGCGCACGCAGGGCACGGGTTGGGACTGGGCTCTTTGGGGTAGAAAAAGCATCAGGCAGAGATGTTCTCTGAAGGAATTCCTGTGCTGGTGGGTGTCAGTGCTGGGCAAAACACCTCCCCTGGGTGGTTTTGGGTGCCCTGCCAAGCTCCACAGGCAGCTGGGAGAAATGGTGGGCCCCATGACCACTATCCCTCCTGGCCCTTGGATCTGTCACGGCTCCACTCTCCTCTGCTCCATGTAACCACTGTCTGGAAGAGTGAATAGTCAAATACAGAGGCACTGAAGGAGGCTTGCTGCTGAGAGACCCGAAAAAGATGGACAGCTAGCAGAAGAGCAGTCACTGTGACTGCAGCCACCTCCCCTGCTGCTCTGCCTGGCTGCAGGGCATCTGCCCACGGCCAGAGCTTGCCCTGGCACTGAGCGGATCCTTCATGCTGGGGAGAGAACGTGGCCACCACAAAGACCTGATGTACTGAACCCTTCTCTTCCAGCACAGCCCACTGGGGTGTGTGCTTGTCCACAGCTGCAGGGGTGGCTCAGGGTAAGGCCATCTGTGAGCCTTTGTAGGAGAAGTCTGTGCAGAGAGCCCTTGCTGTCCCTCTCAGATCAGCTGCCATTTGTGCCTCTCAAGGACTCAGAACTGGTTTCTCATTCTTCTTTTCAACCTGAAGTTTTTGTTTTCTTATGTGATAGCCACAGTGGATTGGGAATGTGCCACACTGGCCAACAGGCTGAAGACTCCTGTGAGAGTCTTAGCTCAAATGTAAGCTAGAGCACAACCACTAGAGAATAAATAGCTGAACCCCTGCCTGCCTGTTTTCTGCCCTTAGCCATACCAGCCACGGTGTCCTCTTGGTTCTACCTCCTCTGAGTGCACAAATGAGAAGCCACCAGTGCATGTTTTGAGTCTCAGTCAGAAAGGTCAACTAGAAGTTTTAAATGGAGGCTATTCAGAAAAAAATCCTCCTGTATGCACCTTTGTAACCTCTTCCACCAAAAAAATTTCTTATTCTCTACACAAGGTGCAGAACCTTACAGAGATCCTCCCTCAACAGGGTAGGCATATGGAAAATGGCAGTCAAAATAATGACAGTGAAGTTAAATTTCAGGTTTTTAAGTCCTTTATCAATTTTGTTTGACCTTCAGTAGAAAGGCTTTAATTCACAAAGCTGCTTGCTGGTGCTCTGAAGAATTTAAACAGGTGATTTAGGATGAAGAAAGCACGAGCTGGCAAATCACTCACCTCTTTTGTTATTTTTTCTCAAGGACTAGCATTAGTACTGGTACATTCTGGGCTGAACCAAGGTGCCACATTAACAGCTGCAAAATTACTGGCAGCAACTTTGGAAATAGCCCATACGTGCCAATTTGCTGTAGCTGTGCCTTTCTCCTGAGTAACTGTCTTAATCTCTGGAAACTCTACTTTCATGTGACAAACAGGGTTGCAGGTGCTGTGAGGAGGAAGGAAAACCTCAAAACCTAGAAATTAAGGTAAGCAAGGCACATATGAGTCTGCAGAAAACCTGGAACCACAGCTCCATGACATGTGAAGTGTTCCTGAGGCTGATAATGAAAGCTGTGTAAATCATTGTGGTGTTCCTGTAAGAGAGGAATAGGATAATGCCAGATACCCCCATTTCAACACCAGGCACATAATTTCTGGTGCCTTGAATCAGTGGCATTTAAAAAGAGCTATGATTTTTACTCTGCCACTTTCAGGGTCAGGAAGAGAATGAGCTCAAGAAGCCTGAGATGCACCTTGGCATTGAAGAAGAGCAAATCTGTTGGTCAGAGCTGGGTCTTACACAAGATATCATGGCTGAATACAGCTGATTCTTATAACCCCTCTGGTTCTACCTCCCCAGGCACAACTGTCCCTCTCGAATCAGCCAATCCATAGATCAGTTTAACTATAACAGCAAACCAAAACTGTGAGATCTGAGCAGCTCAAACCATGACGTGACAAATTTTTATCAGATGAACAGTCTACTGCAAATGATGTGCCACCTCAGCACCCCCAGCTGGCAGCCAGTGGTGGCCTGATATTTACTATGTGAACACACCGACTACTGAAGCCTTTGAAATTGTGAAATGCTCTTGAGAAGCCCCTGGCCAGCAGCTCAAACCACAGAATCACAGAATGGTTGAGGCTGGAGGGTTCATGGAGGTCATCTGGTCCAAACCCTCTGCTCAAGCAGGATCACTTAGAATCAGTTGCCCAGGACCATGTCCAGGCAACTTTTGAATACCTCTAAGGATGGAGACTCCACAACACAGAGCAACTCATGCTCTGTCACCCCCACAGTGAAAAAGTGTTTCCTGGTGCTGAGGCAGAACCTCGTGTTTCAGTTTGTGCCCACTGCCTCTGGTCCTGTCACTGGACATCACTGAGAAGAGCCTGGCTCTGTCCTCTTTTCACCCTCCCTTTGGGTATTTATATACAATGATGAGATCCCCTCTGAGCCTTCTTATTTCCAGGCTAAACAGTCCCATCTCTCTCAGTCTTTCCCCACAGAAGAGATGCTCCAGTTCCTTAAACATCCTTGCCAAGGCCTTTTGCTGAAGTCTCTCCAATATGCCCAGTGCTGAGGAGAGTGGAAGGATCAGCTCCCTCCACCTGCTGGCAGTGCTTTTTCCAATGCAGCCCAGGATACCTTTAGCTGCCTTTGCTCAAGGGCTTATCTTCAGCTCAGTGTTCACTGAGACCCCTGGGCCTTCTCTGTAAACCTGCTCCACCCACACTTCATGTCACTGATCACCATCCCTCAGGACAGATTGTTCAGCAGGATTTAAGTGCATCTCACTGTCTGCTCATCCAGTCCATGCTTCATCAACTTGACAGTAAGGATCTTACGTGGGAGAGTGTCAAAAGCCTTACTGAAGTCTAGGCAATGTCCACTGCTCTCCCCTCACTTACCAGGCCAGTCATTTCATCACAGAAGTTCAACCATACCTTGCCCCTGGTGAAGCCACTCCTGGTGACTTTCTTGTCCTTCTTGTGCCAGGAAATGGTGTATGGAATTAGCTGCCTTACCAAGGATGGAGGTGAGGCTGATTGACCTGGAGTTCCCTTGGGTCCTCCCTCTTTTACAGAAAAATATTTGCTCAGATTTGTAGATAATCACCTTATTTTAGGCCTAAAAATACCAGTGTTTCTAACTGTGTTCACTGAGAACAGGCATTAGACTAAGCCATGTCAACCAAGCTAGTCCTGTGTGGTGTCCCTAGAATCTCCCCAGAACATAAGGCTCCCAAATGGGAACATTCAACACCTTGCTACCAGGTGTAGCTTGCAGTCCAAACACAGCAGAGGGGGTGGAGTGGAGTCAGAGAGGAGTAAATTGAAGCAGTTTCCAAGAGGTAATGTTGGAGGGTCAGTGGAAAAGTTGCAGTGGGAACTCACAGACAGAGCTGAAAATGCTAAAAATAACAGATTTGTCACTGAGCAAGGACTTTATGTCTATATTTTTTCTCCCTGTGAGGTTGGAAGAAGTTGTCTCAAAACCAGCTTTTTAAAGGTGGGAAATTGGTGTTTTAACTGTACTTGCAGTGCTGTTGGCAGGTGTGCCCTGTGTCTCTTGCCCAACTGTCCACCTGCAAAAACTAAAAGAATGGGAGAGAGTTTGAGTTGCAAGGTGGGTTTTGAAAATTTTCCTTGTTGTGGACATAGGAAATATTGGAAAGGAAGCTTCCTTGGGACAGATCACTGTTAGAGATTTGATGTTGAAAGGTCTTCCATACTCTGTGCATTATCAAAGGTCTATCCAGGGCATGCCCAGTTCTTATGTCAGCTTTGGGGAATCAGCTACCACAGCTGGGACATCCCTGACCTTTTTCTGACCCAGCTCCTATAATCTGAGCTTGACTAGGGAGGAGGTCCCAAGAGATCAAAAACTGCTTGCAAACTTTTGCATTCAAATATAAAAATTGGGAACTACCCTTGCTCTCTCATCCCTTTTCCCCCAAACTGAGTTATTCTCAGGTATTTCACCACTTCTGATATTTTATTTTCTTTCTCACAGCAGATTGGTCTCTTCAGGTATCATTTGTCACAGATGTGCTTACCATGTCTCGTGGAGTCTTTCCACCAAGATGTGCTTGTCACAAACATCATCACAGGTTAGGAAAAAAAATAATCTGGAAGGAATTTTGTAAAGTTTTGCTACACCACTATTCAGAGGCAGGTTCTTTTGTCCACGTACTGCTTAACTCTTACAAGGATGACCCATGTGTCCCAATGTGCTGGTTCTGACACCAACCAGTTCCTTCCCTGTCAGAGGATGGTGGGAGCTGCTTTCCCCTGCCCCAGGTCATAGTGAACTTAGACAATTGTGGAGTTCAGAGCAGGTCAGGAGATCAGCATCTGCTGCTGCTGCTGGAGAAGCCAGTGTTATTGAAATGGCAAATTAAAAGCAAGAGGAGGACTTTTTCTCTCACTCATGCTGTTTTGTTTTCTTCTAGTTCAAGCTCTGCTATGTGGCTAACCAAGGGAGGGAGTAGCAGAGAGATCATCTGAACAAACAGAGCCCAGTATTTGATTTGGATGATGACAGTGAAAATGTCTTATCTTGCTTTAGTGGCCAAGTGACCAACCCCTACTGCCCAGCCTTCTGTGCACCACGGACCAGCCACAACGTGCTGGTGTGCTCAAAGTCATGGCAGAGGTCTCGCCCTCACAGCTGCCTTTGAGGAGAGCTCCAGGGGCAGAGGATGAGTGTGTGTGTGTTTGCCTGCAGGCAATGAGGGAATGAGCCTGGAAGGAGCTCCTGCAGCGAACGGGGGAGTTTCTGTTTCTGGAAAAAAGTCTGGATGCTTCGCCAAAGCTTGTCACCACCTCCCAAAGCACCGGCCTGCTCTCTCTCCCATGCTGCTATTTGGCTCCTGCCTTCTCTCCTCAGCTGCTGAGAAGTTCCCCCTGGTTTTGGCAAAGCAGAGGAAGCCCTGGCCTGGGGCTTGGCACCCTCCTGAGCTGGAAGGGAAGTTGCTCAGGTGTCCAGGGTGCTTTGGATCTCTCAGTCCTGCTGCCTCACACCCTGCCACAGGGCTCCTCGGTTCCCATGGGAATATGAACACCTCCTTGGGTGTTTAAATCCATTTCATTCTGGCCAGGGCTTATGTCTGCTCAGCTGCTCTCAGCAGCTCCTGGCCAAGAGGTGCAGGAGCTGCTCAGGGGCAGAACTTGAGGGCGATGGATGAGCTCAGGACAGCGCAGGCTCAAAGGGCTGCTCAGCCCTTGGAGGCAGCATCTGAGGGGATGAGGAGCCAGTTCGAGCTCTGCAAACAGCAGGGAACAACTTCCAATGTTTAAAATGTACTGAACCTTGGAAGTGTGTATATAGACCATTCTGAATTGTCCTGAGAACTGGATGGAGTTCTGGGTGAGGATTTTTATTCTTTATAGTAGGAACTTCCATAAGGTAGTGTAAGTTATAAGTGTGTACACTCTCTTCCTTTAGAAAGGACTATACATGGCCTTAGAGAATGAATATAATTTTATTAGTAAATGATGTAGTATTCTTCCCTTTGAAGTATGTTTTCCTAATCTCTAACCCTCTGTCACATTAAGGCATTGATTTTAGCTATTTCAAAACTTACATATGCATAAATAGGAACATTTTCTCTCTCCTTTTCTCCTTTTGTCATTTGGTAATATCAGAGTTACTCTGAGTGAAAATCCTCTGGGAGATATTCCAGGAGAAATGATGGCATTTCAATCAACCCAAAAAATGAATGCAAATCACATTTTGAACAGAGTACAGTTGTCCAGTAGTAACAATGATTTCCCTCCCTGCATGTGTCTTGGAAAATCTGATCTGTGCTGTTCACGCAGAGATGTGATATCAGAAATGTGAAGTTATGTATTGTTAGGTTGGGGTTTTTTTCCCTTTGTTTTGTGGAGAAGAGGTATTCCTCATGGAAAATTTTCAGAGGAGTGATCAATACACAGAATGAATTGTCTGTTGTTAGTTCTGAACTGCAAACCTGGAGACAGTCCATTTTTGTACTCCAGGGTGCTCTAACAAGCATCATGGCTGAATCATAGTAAACATTTGATTTTCCTATCAAAAACACATGTACCCACACAAACAAACATATTTCACTCCACTTTCAGTGTCTTCGATGGCATAAAATTTAAATACCTGAGGCAATCTATAAAGCAGATATAATGCAAAATCCATAGCGAGATCACTAGAATTCAAATATCTAAGCCTTCAAGAAAAAGAAAAAAAATCCAGGTAACATGCAGTTGCATAAATGCTCCATTCTCTGCTTTCTTTATATTCAGAAAGAATTTATAAAAAATCCTCTGCCATCTGCTATATCCCCACCTATAAGTCATGCTTGCAAATTCTTTTGATGTGCCGATCATTGCTTGGGATTAAATTTTCATATATGCATGACAGTCTCTTCTTCCCATTCTGCTTCCATGCTCCTGCTTAGGTACCAGGTGTGCCCAGTTGGTGGAGATCTGCTTTTCTGATGCTCAGGCTTGTGGGGACAGCTGTGGAAGGACTGGAAGAGCACTGCTTCCATTCACATCCACTCCAGGCTGGTGGAGACTCTCACTTCCCCCAAAAGCTTGGCTGGAGCTGATCTGCCTGCCCAGAGCAAGAGGGAGATGGGGAACCCTGGCAGGTTCCTGCTGCTCCCTTAGCAAGGGCTCGCTTCAGTTACTCTCCTACCTCCTTTCTCTGTAAGAAATACACATATAAATAAATGTACTAACTAGCTATTAGTTGGTGTTGAATCATACTGAATCATTTTCCCAAGAAATACAAGAAAAATTACTTCTATTATGATTAAAAGCTCCATTATTTAGACCAGCCTCAATTAAACCAGCCTGCTGACCAGGACTGTGAATTTCTCTGCTGTAAACCCCACTCATATTTGCAGTTCTGTTTTGCCATGGGAACCTCTTAATTTTCATCTTTTTAAAAAAGTTTTTACTCATTCAGTTTGTGGGTACAGAAAGGGAGGACTGTGATCTATAAGGGTACAAACACTTGCTGCTCGTTTCTAAATCTTGTCTAGGCAGAAGCTTTTTGCTTAAATGCATCTGAAATCTGACATTTCAAAGCAGAGTCTTTTGTAAACTGGAGGGAACTGAAGCTGTTAGACTTGCAATCTGGAAACTGCTAAATCTACAGGGGATGAACTTCTCCAGTTTGTATTACCAAATTTACAGACAGTCCTCAGAGAGAGAACTGGATTGAACTACTGAGGTAGCAGCACTGAGAGATCCTCAGTACCAACACAAGGTAATTGAAAGCCCTTAGATTTGCAGTTTAAACAGATGAAGAGAGGAGAAAGACTCACTTAGAGAAATGAAGATTTTTTTTTTTTTCTCAAGATGATGCCAAACCTTGGTAGCAGAGACAGGCTTTAATCCCAGGTTTTGTGATTTCTAGCCCAATGTCCAGTGATGTGCTGGACACTGCTGCCCCCCAGCACTTGTGGAATACATTTCTTTCTGTATCTGCATCTCTCTGTCTGCCTATATAGACACATCCATGTTTAACATACAGACAGAGTTCTCTGTATAGATGGATAATTCTCTATTCATTTACTGATTTATCATACATACCACATTCCAAACAATGTAAATATTTAAAATACTTCATTTGAAATGCTATCTATTTATTTTTCTCTTTTAGAAATATCCAGAATGTCATACACTTTTCCTTCCTCTTTTGGAAAGGAATCCTTTCTTGCCTGCAGAGAAAGAGGCAGCAATATTGAAATTTCCACAAAGAGAGTTTGTCCCCTGAGTGTTCTTGCAGGCATTTGTGCTGAAGAGATGTTAACATAAGCAGCATTTTGTGTGAAATATATTCCCATTGCTGCTTGATGCTTGTGATGCTGCAGTTCCCCATGTTTGCCAGCCCTCCAAGGAACCCTACAGTACAAATAAGAAAGCCAGGACTTAAGATTTAAATTTTTTATTTTTTCCTAGCAAAAGAAATAATACTTCAAACTTTTTCTTTTATATGCACAAAGATTTGCTTTGGGATCACTTTAAACAACTTTTGTAGTCCTGTGTGGCCAGAGCAGTCTTTGCTTGTGGTGAGGCTCAGGCGGGTGGGAGCTGACCCCTACCCCTGTGCTATCCTAAGTAAAAACCCACTTAAATACCTCACTGCCAGGTGAGCCACGGTCCCAAAAGGAGCAGGAGGCTTTTCCACTGTGCCTGTCAGTCAAAAGCTCCCCTTCCAGGGACAGGGGCATCTGAGGCTGGGACACAATCCTTCACTGACTGCAGAGTGCTTCCCAGGTGACTCCAGGTGTTATGTAAATGCTGATTTTTATTGCTGTGGGCACGGGAAGAGATTAACCACCCCAGCTGGCAAGGGATTTGAAGTGAAGCCTCCTCCCCCACCTCTGATCTCAGATCAAAAGCTCCAGAGCTGCCTGCCACACCCTGCACTGAGGGTGATGCCAGGGGCACCCAGATGGCAGGGCCACCACAGGGACCCAGCTCTTGCAGGGCACTGCAAGCCCCTGCTGACACCTGCTGTGGATCGAGGAGGAGGAGGAGGAGGAGGAGGAAGTGCGAAAGGGGAGGAAGAAGCACAGAGAACACCATACCAGGACATGCTTTGCACAGATGTTAAAACCCAGGAGCATCTTTACTAATTGTGGCAAACTTGGCAGAAATTAAGCCTAATAGGCCTCCTTCGTATGATTGTGTGACTAAACACCAGATGCCCTAATAGCACAAACTGACAAAACTGGGGAAATCTTCAATAAAGTGTCTGTGATCCTTCAGAAAGGGAGAGGATGTCACAGAGCAGCTTCCCCAGAAGACATTCCCCTGGGGATCAGAAGAATGGGGTGGAGGTGTTGGGACTGTGTGTTAATAAAACCCAGCACCAAAATCAAATTTTATGACAAAGATGCTCTTGAGAGCGCATTTTCATGAAACCATAATTTTTCTGGAAAAGTGGCAAAACTCCAAATACTTCCTTCCTATTTTGCTCTCCCAGCACAGCACTTCTGTCCTCTGTCATGAAGAGAACCGGATACTGTGCAAACGGCCTCGGTGCGTCATGGGATTTATCCAAGAGTGTTGTAAACCACATGGCCCTTCTCTCTCCAGCCTTATCTTTGAAATGTCTCAAGAGACATCTTATTTTTATGACTGCTCAAGGACTTTAAGCCCGAGGAGCTGCTTTTGGGAATGCATATGATCCCTGTCACATCAAATGACTGCATCGTAATGTCAGTGCTGTCTGTGCAACATAAAGTAGCTGCTGAGTCCCAGCTCTCCATCTGCAGTTTCCCTAAATCCAGGATTTGGGGTCTGAGATTCCTATTTCAGTATTTTCCATAACTTGAGACTGTTTATTAAAAGGTCTAATGTGCAATATTTTACTTCCATGTGTTCTGTGGTCAGGAAAACATACAGAGGTTGCTCTTGAGAAATTTTTATCTGCATTTGTGGTTAATGTGCATGATTGCCTGAGGGAACAGCGTGGTACTGTGCCAATGATTCTTCTTGTTCCAAAGCACAGTAAAACTTTACAATTTTAAATCATTGGCACAATACCTTTTTAGGTTATGTCAGAAATACCAGCTATCAGTTTCAATAAAGTTGCAGCATTTTGTTTTGATCTTTAAATTTACTGCTAGCATGAGAATAGTAATCTGCAATATACCTGCAGGTCAAAATGAAGAAATTAACCTTCTTGGAATGAAATTTTAAGGGTTTTACGCTCTGTTTTAACATGCGACAAAACAGGGATTTGAGGTTTTTAAAGGCACAATTTTCTGATGGAAAAATTCCATGGAAAGATATGTGACTAACATTAATTATCAGGACAAATCTGGGAATTTTAGGGTGTTCAGAATAAGAAAATAAGGAAGAGTTGCTGCACATATGAGTGTAAGTCTGTGATAACAAATTCTGTCTTTCAGAAGATAAAATGAGCGGGTGTTTCTCCAGACTGCTTTTGTGAAGCTGACATCTGATTCAGCCTCCTCAACCCATCAGTGGACTTGAATCTGGTAGAGCACATCACTAAGCACCAGAGGAGGATATAAACACCATTAGTAAAGACATACTCCCCTTTGGTGGTGTTCACTATCAGGCTTTTGGGTTTGTCCCAGCTCTCCTTGACAAAGAATTCGCTGACAAAAATGATACTGCAATGTCAAGAGAAAACTGGTTGATCTCATCCTCCAAACTACCTCACCTATTTCTCACTGTGAGCTTGGTTACTCATTCCAGACATCCATTTATTCCTGTTTCACAGACTTATATTTTGCTGCCATATGTCCCTGGAAACTTTGACGTCAGAGATGACTACTCTTGTACCTGAGTCCAAATGTTAGAGGTTCACCAAATGTGTCTCTAATGGTTGCTTTTTTCATGCAGCCACCCAGGGTTTTGGTCCCAAGCTGAAAGAAATATAATCTAGGAAAAGAGAGCAGCCTGGGAGGATGACTGGATGACTTCACAGGAATACTTATTTTCTGGAATAGGAAAACACGTTGGTAGCGTAGGAGAAGCAGTAGGCTGAATGACTGGGCTTTTTAATTTTAATTACTAAATGTGCATCACACCAAAGGTCATTCATTTCATGTACCCCACAACTATGCAAGCCTCAGTCTGCCTGGTGGTGACTAGTGGTGACACTTCTTGTTTGTCTCCATCATCTGAGCTTGTGACTGTGGTGGCAAGGCCTTGGCTCTATGATTTTATTCCTGCTGATGTAATTGTTGCACAGCTAATAGTCATGGTTCCCTAGGGGCCAAGGAAATTGCAGGAGATGGGAGAAGTGGCTTCTAGAAGAGTCAGCTCTGTAACCTGACTGCTCTGCCTTTCTCACCAACAGGCAGCAGAGTTTGGGTGAGCACAATTCTGGTGAAGGAGAAGGAGGATGTTGTGTCTGGGTTCACCCAGAGCCTCATAGATTTAAGGCGGCAAAAGAAGAGTTAATTTGTTCCCCAAAATTAAAAACAAAACAAAACAAAACTATTGCAACAGTGTTAAAATAGTAAAATTAAAAGCAGGTCTTTATTGGATTCTTCCAAGTGCCCCCACAGTCTGCATTTCTGTGCAATGCAAATCCGATGCATTTCTGGCATTGGATTTCTACAATTTTTATAAGTTTAACAAATCAGCATATCTAACAAATATTGTCCAATTAGAAGAGCAGTTGGTTAGGTAATTTTCCCCTGGGTTCTGCCCCACTGGAGTTGGTCCAGGGGGTTCTTTGCCCCATTTCTTGTTGTGTCTTCTCAGATTCTGGTTGGAAAACAAAATGTCCTTTTGGAGGTTCTGTTTTTTGAAATAAGGCTAGACAGTATTTCAGGAATATGTTAGAAGGTTAGCTTATTATTCTAAAATCTAAGAGAAAGGGTAGGAAAAATACCACAAGATATATACAAAGATACAAATACAAGAAAAATGTGTAAAAAAGCTAAAATATTTAGGCATCACATTCACTAAAATTGTCATTTCAAAAAGGAATCCCATAGACACCGAGTCCCTCCAGACAGATCATGTCCAGGAAAAGACTTCCAAACCCAGTATCTATACCTGAGAAATCTGAGTGTAGAACTTACAAGCAAATAGGTTTATTGACAAGTTAGGTTTCCTTCTGTCTGGCAAACCAGCAGACACCTGCTTGAATCTGTCTGCAATGTAAAGAAATTACAGCATAAAAGTGGCCATTTCATCTTGTGCTCTAAAAGCCCTCTGGCAAGAGGTCCCCATCCCCTCAGAGACGAAATGTGAGCAGGTCCTCGGGCTCTGGAGATAACACAGCAGGCAGCAGTGTCACTGCCCTTGACCACCTGCAGGCACAGAGCTGCAGGTCACCCTGGCTGTGCCTCCCCACACCCAGTCAGGTCATAACCCAATCTCTGACGCTGGAATGAAACCAACCACGATTTAAGACACTTGGATGAGAGAGTCCTGTTACAGAATTGTGCCTGCCACAGTCAGGAGGAAGGAAGACTTATATTACCCAAATCTAAAGAATCATCCTCTGCTTCCTGCCTTGGAAGCTGTTTCTTTGCTGTGAATGCTGACTCAGCTGAACACCAAATAGCTGTGATTTGCTTTCCAGTGAGAGAGACTCTTAACAGCACAGACACACTGTAATGTCTACCCCAGAAAATATGGGTTTTTTCTTAACAAAACGGTCACCTTCTTAGACTGATATTTCAGAACTTTTCTGATGCATTAGAAATAAAATTTCTTACAGTCAAAGCTGAGTTAGGCGGAGTGTGGCCTGAGTCAGACTCTGAGCACCTTCTCTGACCAGATATTTCTCTACCTTATTGTGGAGATACCATCTTATGAGCTTAAAGATGCACCTTATTTCCCTAAGTCTGGGAAGAGAAGTTATCCTGGAGTTAGTCACCTCCCCTGAAATAACTGTGGACAAATGGGACCTGAGTGAACAATCCAGGACTTAAAAACAAATTCCATATGAAATATCCACATTGCATCAATAATTTAATGACAATAGACTTTAATCAAAGTGAAAATTCTTTTTCTCAGCTGGTCAGAAAAGGTTTGCTATCCATTTGAATCCTATGCTGTGATATATTTCATTGCTTTTTTTTATTAAAAATGCATTTATTGAAAGTATTTCTATAAGTCTCAGGAGACTTGGCAATCATTTTTATTGAATCGATCAGTTCCACTTGCATACAAATTGTTCTCTTTGAATTGACTGCTGCAACACATCTTTTTTATATAAACTGTTCTACTGATCCTGACATAAATAATGTACAGAGTGCTTCAAATCATAAAAAACCATCAGTTTGGGGGATTCTTACTAGAATCTACTACATACCAGACAACAACAAGCTAAAAACCAAAATGCAACACTAAGGATCTGTGAAACCATTAGCTTTTGGAAACTTTTCCCTCATGGTTTTGGCAGCTGCCATTTGTCCGTCAATTATATCCTTAATTTGCACGTGTTACACATGTTTTTGCATTCATGAAACATGAATGGGAAAAAAAATCCCTTCAGCAGATCTAATGTGTCTAATGAGAGAAAAAGAAAGAAGGATTTGAGGGGGGGAAATGACATTCAGCTATTCTATATTTGTTTTGAACTATTATATTAGGAGGGGGTTTTCTTACCTTACAGGTGTGGCTGCCTTTCTGCTCAAATTAAGGCACAGCTTCATGTTCCCAAGAAATATCTGTGTCTAATGAGAGAAAAAGAAAGAAGGATTTGAGGGGGGGAAATGACATTCAGCTATTCTATATTTGTTTTGAACTATTATATTAGGAGGGGGTTTTCTTACCTTACAGGTGTGGCTGCCTTTCTGCTCAAATTAAGGCACAGCTTCATGTTCCCAAGAAATATCTGTTCTACCACAACCATACCTGTTGCTCTTGGGATAGCCTGGCCAAACTGCAGCTTATTTGGAAATTGTGTCTCTCAGCTGTAGTGTGGTTTTCTTCTCAATCTACTCTTCCTTCTCCTCCATTCCTGAGTCACCACCAGCAATGGATTTAAGGTTGGTCTCTCTTTCTCTTTCCACTGGGACACCCTTTTCATGTATGACCAGCCTCCTCAAGTTTACATTCTAATGACTGTCTGGGGTTTAGGGTTACTTCTGGTTCTCCAAACCCTTGCAGTTAAAAACACACTCTAATTCCCTTAGCTGCCAGTCAGGGCTCACCAACAGAAGCTCAGGAGCAAGGCTGAGCTGGGATTTGCAGAAACAAGGGGGAATTGAAGCCATGGGATCCAGTTTGTAATAGAAGTTATTGAAATGGAGGTGTAAGGATGAAAGTCTTTTCCAGGAGAGGATGCATCCAGTCCACCAATGTCATAAGAGAGACAACTGCCATGTGTCTGGGTTTTGTTGGTCTGGTCTCATTTTCTGACTGGAAATATCACTCCTTCTGGACTGCTGAACATTGAGAAATTCAGGCCAAATGGACATGTATTTTACAGATTCTGTCTGGACAGAGTTTCTGGGCAGAGAAAGAAGGCACAGCTTGTAAATCTGAATCCTAGGCAGATGTTCTACCCAAGCACAGTGAATCCAAGACACTGAAGATAGGTAAAGGCCTGTGGACATGCATGAATACATGCATTTCTGCTCAGGACATCTCTGGCAGATTTGTAGAAATTCTAGGAAGAGACGTTGTTGTAATTGTGGGCACTAAAAAAGGGTGAAATAAAGATGGGAGAGAATTAACTGTGCTGCTCTCCAGCTAAATTATGTCTTTGGTCATGTATTGGCCTTGATTTTACATTGAAACCTGGGGCATGCTGCTCAGATGTCCTTGTCCTACCACAGTGGTGCTCTCCTGTTTGCTGTTGGTCAGCAGCAGCTGTGGAGCACAACTTAGATGTGTCAACAATTGTTACATGAGTGCATTTCTTGCACATAATGGAAGAAAGGCTAATGCCACAGGACATGGTAGGGTTTTGATTTTTTTCCCTTCTTTTTAGAGTTATGTAAATAAACAGGGAGTGCCCATATTTCCTCAGACTGCAGAGGAATGGCTGGCATTTGTTTTCTCCCAAGGGGCTGGGGTTCTTTTTAGAAATTAGGAAAAAGGAAAAAAAATAAAACAAATGTTCTCACCCATCTGTCAGCAGTCCATTAGCACACAAGTCCTTGGCAGCAGGGAGAGGAAGAGCTTTTACCATGCTCTGAGGTGGATGGTGGGGCAGAAGTAATGCTGGTTGGCTTGTGGCAGTGGCAGTACATCCTGTCATGTTGGAGCTACTCCTCCAGCAACAGCTACTTTGATGCTTCTTTTTCCTCCCTGCCTTCTACTGACTGAAATTTCTTTTTTTCATACAATGCAGTGCTGTGGAGCAGGTGAGATTCCACATCTCCTGACAACATCTAGTTACATCTCAAAGAGACAGCTACTTTCCAAGTAAATCTCCCCATGAGAGCTTGAAATGCATTGCAGAACTTGCCTCACTGATACTTTGCTTGTGTCACCAGAAGTCTGTGATTATATTCTTGTTTTCTCACAATTTGAGCAGATTCAGGAGAAGTCAGAAAGCAGTGGGGCTGCCTTCCCCAAGCAGCCCTGGCCAGCTTGCCTTAATGTTTTAATAACACTTTAGATGCCCTTATCCACACTGTGGAAAAATTCTGTGAAGAATGGAAAAGTATGATCAGCTTAAATTATGGTCTACAGTGACAGGATGGGGAAAATGAAGCTGTTTTTTCTATTTACATTGTGCTCCGTGGAGACAGCAAAGCTTTACTCGGGCTTGGTTGAATAATGAGCCACTAAACAGAGAGCTGCATATCACTTAACAAACAGCTCCTCACAGGATTCGTGTTAATTATGCCATTCCTTCTGATTAGATTCAGCTGATTTCTCACTCACTCTCACATGGCTCGGTGCAAGGCTCTGTGATGCCTTGTGAGAACAGCAATGACACATCCATGCTGATACAGTCATTAGAT